>OW388299.1:30518905-31718905 GCA_936450465.1 Gibbula magus | reverse complement strand
ATCTGCTGTTTGTATGTTTCATACCCTCATTTGCATAATTTATGCAAATTGTCTCTGTTTTTCATCTTCGCCATTCACACTTTTTGTTCCACTCATAACTAAGACACTAATTGTTCAAATGTTACGAAACCACTGATGTGTACATCTGTCATTTTTATATTTCATACCCTCATTTGCATATTTGTATGTTTCATACCTTCATTTGCAAATTTAATGCCATTTTTCAAATTTTTCGACTTTTACTTCTAAAACATGCTTACAAGTGTAATACTTACTCTGCTTTAATAATACTTATATATAATGGTCTGTTCATACAAAAGTTTAAACATTGATGTCCTTTTACTATTTTCAAACATTTATCTTTGACCAATGTTAAAAGCGGGGGTATGAGTGAGCTGTGATCACTAATTCTCTTGTTAGGAGGAGGATTATGAAAATAATCAACGGAATTATGGATTATCTGTCCCAAGTGAACAAAATTTTTATGATCATGTTGAAATAGGGACTGAAGCAAATTTTTGGCAATTTTTATTTTTTCAAATTCCTGTTTATAATGATAGTTTATGTCATTTATATTTCTTTAGAGGGTGAAACATCTTATTGTACAAACCAATTATCCGTAGTGGTGATAATGGTGTTGCGTATAAAGTAAAAAATGCATGGCGACCATTTTAATGTGAACCCATTTTATTATTTTGAATGACAAAAACTATTATCATGGCTTAACCGAAACATATACACTCATTTTTAAACTTGATTTTCCGAAGAGAAAAGGGTGTTTTGCTATTGGTGACATTATTTTTAAATACAGTTCTTATTTGAGCGAATGTGCTACTGCCCCTTTATATTGATTACCCAGTGAAGGTTATGTTGAAGGTAACATCAGCACCATAAATGGCAGGTTTGATTCAACCGGGGTAATGAGCAGTAAATCACTTGGAACATAATTTGGCCTGTATGCATACTCTATATAAATATCCTCAAAATTTGATGATGTAATTTCTCCTTGTGTAATTCTTATATTTCTATACCTCTCGTCTACCACCAGGTGTAAAGGATGGAGTCCAGACACGTCTGATGCTGCCAGCCCCTTGGTCAAACCTCAAGTAACCTTGCAGTCAACCTCCCCCGGCAAGGCTCAACTCACACCACTCTCCATTACTGCCTGATGTAAGCCTTGCCACATTTCCTGTACTTTCCTGTACTAGTGTAGCAACGCTCAACTGTGCTCCACTTCACTAACAGAGGAAAGGAAAAAGATATGCAGAAAGGATTAAATTAGCCAGTAATGGAGACTGGTGCAAGTTATATGTTGCATTGGAGAGTTGCTGTACAGCTGGAACGTCAAATATTATTCAACCAGTATTAATAACAAGAAATAGATTCTAGTCATTTAGCATATTGACAAAGATACTTATCAAGTATTATTCAGTGTGCAAAGTCCCTTTTTATTCATGTTCATATTCAGCTTTGTAGGAAGGTGCTTATATATGTGGAGTTAAATGCAAATCTTGATGGCATTTGATGAAAATGTATTGAGATAACATAGTCATTTCTATAGCTTTTCATTAATCGTTAAATTATTTGCTGCTTTTAATATTGTAACTTTGTTCATGTTTATTGTTACTCTTTTAACACATTTGATAAAATTTGGAATTTCTTCATCATTTGCCAGGCTAAAAGATATAAAATATTTAATATCTATTCTATGACATGGCATTATAAAATACCATATGAATACATATGATTCATTGAGTATCATTTTATTTATGACTATTCAAATGACAAACAATATCTATGTTTGCTTGACCTTGTAAATGATCACTGAAGAGATGTCAACTTTATGAACAGCATATTTAAATTTATACAAATCGTCTATTATTAAAGATGATATCAATAAGCTATCAGAAAATCAGAGAAGCTACTTAATAGTTAAAATATGACAATGAGAAATAGAGGTAAGTAGATAAATGTACTCTATGTACAGATTTTAAGATAACTCCATGTAAATATATTCAGATAAGTTTTATTGTATCTATATACCTTTATCTTTATATATATATATATATACTTATATCTACCCCTATATTGATATCAGAAATATATTGGAGTAAAATTGGAAATAGATAAGAATAATCTCTGATAAAAATGATATTAAAACGCTTTGAAAGATAATGTCAAAGATACAGGCACTGGTGAAGTTATCAACTCACTGATGGTCCCGGAGATAAGAAAACAGATAAGAAGAAGGAAGAAGGAATATTGTATTTACTTTAATAGATGCCCATACTTTGTTAATGCTTGCAACTCCTTTGTCCCAACACTTATGAAATGTAAAACATAAATGTTGTCATATTTTTTACATGTGCACATGTGTAGGCCTACATTATTATTACATTTGACCACTTCTTCTTTTTAAACACATTTTTAGGGCGGAGTATTGCACCAAATTTCTTAATGCGAATAAAATGCGATATATTGCATTACATACACCCTGTATTGCAATATATTGGGGAAAATGACGAGCCTAGGGAAATTTAGTGTTTTCTGGTCATTTTGTCTAAATGAAATATAATTTTTATATTTTCATCGCTTCACAATGAGTTGCACTGAGTTAAGATCTCTAGTTGAAGTAATAAGTAAAACATTGAATCTTTGTGAAAAGATTTATTGAAAGTAATTGAAGTAAGTAATTGAAGTAACTCTTTATTGAAAACGTATCGCGATAATCGTATTTGCAGGTTCAAAACCGGTAAATACCGGTAATATTGCTCACCCTTGCTAATTTTGCATGTAAATTTTTTTGACCTGGGTGAATCCCCTCCACTACCCTTCCTCTTTTATAATATGGACCCCCCCCCCCCCCCCCCCCCCCCCCCTCTCCCCCTTTTTGAAACTTCTTGATCCACCCCTGCTCATTAGCAACAGTCATCCGACCCGTAATGACACTCTTCCTGTGATAACACTCTCTATTTATTGTAAACCATTTTTTTCACGTTAGGGAAAGATTCTAAAGTTGCTTGTAGTCACAATTTTAAATTTGTTTTACCTAGTAGACTTTATGGACTAGTGGTTCTTATATTTTGGGTTGGGATAACTTTTAAAGCTAGCCAGCAAGATAAAACATGTTTAAGTTAATTTCTATCGATGTTTGTTGAGTGGTTATATGTATTATATGTATTATTGTTACCTTGTTTGTGTGTGATATACTACAGTTTTGCATTTTGCCACTGTTATATTGAATCACTGCCTCAATTAATTGTTAACTGTACATACATGAGATTCATAATTATGTTATGTATGATATTACTAAGATGAGATAATGTGAACATGTGCCTGTTATTGTAATGAATGTTCTATATTCAGAAAATTGATTTTTATTTATATACATTTCTTGTCTGCAAATAAATATATATATATTTCCTCCATGATTTATGTTTTGTTTAAAGCATATACATTGTCTAATCTAGAACCACAACTTGAGGGAGGGTTTGAAAAAATAAGATAGGAATAGTATTGCTTTCAAAGGTATGGATAAAAAAAAACTATGCATGACCGGCCCAACTATGATTTTTGTATAAGGGCAAATTGATAATTTTCAGCGGAATCATGCATCGTAGATTGGACAATGCATATACCCGGATAGTTTGAATATTTGAATTCAAGCCCTATCTTATGAAGAAATCAAGAGAAAACAAGATTTTCTGGATTGTGCTTCTTTATTGTGAATATGCATGACGAGTAAATGTTAAGTCTTCCTCTAAATAGCTGTCCAAGACTTATATGTAATGGAGAAAATATATGGAGATTATTACCCGAGGAAGTGTGTCATGTGAATTTTACGAAACGAGTGTGAATTTTTGTATTTGAGAGAGAGCGAGGGCTATACACAAATTTGCACGAGTTTGGTAACAATCATATGGCACACTTTCGAGTGTAATAATTTCTTTATTACCCGTTCTGTTCCGTTTCATTCGCGTAAATAGACAGGAAACGGCCCTATTCTCTTGCGACGGCAAGCTATAGTGACGTCACGAACAATCGTTTTATGACGTCACAGACGACACAATACAGGAAGTCGCGGTGAAACAATGGTTGCTAGGCAAACGTGATATGTGCACATGTGCTCATACCAATAATATTAACTCGGTTATTTTCAACCATGTGGGTAATAAATACAGTTAGACCTCACACTTTGGTTACAGTTGAAAATCGTCCGATCGCAAGACGTGCAGTTAAGCGAATCATTATCTGCATAGAAATGCATAGAGAAAATTTGAAATGGCCAGATTTCCGTATATACCAGCCGGTTAAACAAGGTTTCGCTGTACACTGGTTCTATCATCCTCAAATGAAAAATTGTGATCATGGGTTGTTTCCCTTTTACCAGATGCTCTCCGTGTGAGATTGATCAGAATGAAACTTCTAATGAAATATATGTGTTATCATAATAAAATACAAATTAAATTTTAAATAGGCTCTAGAATATTGATCATGTGTGTCTATAAGATGTAAAAAGTTTTTAAAATTTTGCCTGTCACCCTGTATTATGATGGTATTCAACTTCCCAATGCAAGGCATAACCCTTGCCAGTCTCCATTACTGGCTGATTTAGGTTTTGCAGTATTTCCTTAAGAAATCTGTACTTAGAAATCCAACCCCACTATGCATTTCTGGTGCAGCAATTCACTATCTAGGCACAATAAAGTGAGGGAAATACCGCAAGGCTTAAATCAGCCAGTAATGCAGACTGGCAAGAGTTATGCCTTGCGTTTGGAAGTTGGATGGTATTAGGTATCCAAAGGTTTGAGATTGCCAATTTATCATGGTGATCAAAGGCTGAAATACCCTAAAACTAAGACAGTTTATGTTTTCAATTATTTAACGTGTTTGAACTTCATTAGGAAATGATGAGCCTCTGATTTTTATCATTGACACTGAACTGAAATAAGGGATCCCAGGATATCAATGTTTAAAGAACTCCTATCGGAGTGTCTGTGATTTTGTTTTTATATAGAATCCTTCTAAACATGTATCCATTTTTTGTTTTCAGGAAATAAATATCATCAGTTTCTTATGAATTGCACTTGTACTTGTAAAAGACCATGTATATTTTGTCTATTTACAATTTATCATTCCTACTTCATATTTACTGCTGGTAGTATACTGAAAGTATTTAACAAGTAATTTGAACTTAACATTCTTGGAAGCACCTTCTCTAGCCTGTTTATCATATTGGAAATTCTTTTGGTGCCCTTGCACCCTGCAGCCACTGTATCAACATTCAAACATTCTATCCTTATAATGCTGAGCACCAAGCCATGTGGCTATGCTTTGCGGTGAAACCTGCGAGCATCGGCTGGAACTAGCGAACCATGGGTGGTACTAAAAATTCACTGAAATTCAGTGTAGCATTGCACCCAAACCTTACTGCGTGTAGAACAGTTCTCTACTGCAGGCAAAATTGCCGTGCCCCTGGCGGGATTCAAACCACGGACCTCTTGATCCGAAGCTGAACACGCTAACCACTGCGCTATCCCGCCCCACCAAGCAAGGAAGCAACAGCTCCGGCCTGATATGATGCAGCAAGAAATCGAATCCATGTCTCCAGCTGACATAACCAACTGAGCTCTCTACCAACTGAGCTACATCCAATTCATTCTCCTAATGTATTGCATCCTCGGTTACCCAGGGTTTTATATATGCTCCGTTACTTTCCATTATATCACCCCTAGGAAACTCTATCAGAGAAATCTGTACTAAAATTACCCGCCCTTTACCGGCGTGAGCCAATCAGACTGCTACGCAGCTTGGACCTGTGAGCCAATGACAATTCATATCACTTCGTTGCAAAGCATGCCCGGTCATTTTGTTAGCCATCCGTCACCGGTTATCTCCCTTGACTATTTCCGTCTTATTCTAACGAGCATTTTCTTTAGGTTACTGACTTCATCACGCCGGCCAAGGGCGGGTAATTTTAGTACAAATTTCTCTGACAGAGTTTCCCAGGGGTGATATAGTGGAGAGTAAAGGAGCATATATAAACCCTGAGTTACCGAGGATGAATGTATTGTTGGTTATGTAATATTTTGAATACAAGAACTAAAGCAACTAATTTACCTCCAAATGTTCATATCAAGACTGACAAGACTGAATTGATAGAAGTCAATTAATAATAGATAGGATTCGATCAGATACTGCACAGGCACAGCTTGGGATGACAATTGATAAATCAGATAACGCTTAAATGTTAAAAGATCCATACATAAATTATATTTGTCATCTGTGGCAGATCCAGAGGTAGGTTCAGGGGATTCGAACCCTTCACCTACCGGTATTATGATCCTCGTATCGTCATGTCGAAACAAGACTCACATATCCCAGTATTATCTTTACGGTTTGAGTCTAGAATATAGAAGGTGAACTTGAATATAGGCCCAATCATAAATATTTATATTTCGCCTTAACCTTCAATCTTTCTATCTCTGAAATTTAAGTTATGGGAATGAAATAATACTTCAGGTTATTGGTAAATCTGTATAAATTACTCAAAGACTTTTTATATTTGTTCAAATTCAAAAGCCAAATGTACCTCAGTGCAGTGATACGTTATCTGCACCAGGAGATAAGATAGCAGTATCTGATGAGAGTAGTCTCCCCTGGGGGATATATCAGCGCGTATCACATAGATCCATCGCTTCCTGCCACCAGCTATCTGTCAGCTCAGGCAATTCTCCAATTATCTTAGTTTTAATCTTATCTTTATTTCTCTTACTCATCAAACATCATGTTTCTGAAAACTTGAATAAGTTGCTGTTTCTATTTAGGTCAGTGTATAGATTGAAGTGTTGTGTCACTTTGAATAGGTTATATCTCGGAAAAAAGAAAAGGTTATCTACATGAGAAATTTTCTCACATGAATTGTCGGCGCATAAAATGTGAATATTGAGGTGTCATTCAATATGCATGTGATTTCCTTACAACCTTACTGTATTCAGATTTTATCTGGCTTTATAGTATTAAATATTTATATCACTCTCATCTAATATTGAAATAGAAAGCATCATATTGTGAAATAATCTGCAATGCAGTGCTTTTATCATTAATGAATTTTGGTTTATAGTTCATAATACTCTAGCATAAAAGATTGCATTATGGGAGGGGGTATCATGATTTATGTGTGCATTAGGTGAAATGTGAGGGAAAAGCTGTATTTTTGCTAATTTTACAACTAATAATAAAATATTGTTGTTAGAATATCCATCAAGTAATAATTAACTAAGTTCAGACTAACAAACATTTCATGTCATGCCTTATGTTTTTCATGATGATTATGACATCTCGGTGGTCATGGTTTTTGGCTTTTTTTATTTTAAGAAGGAGGCGATTATTCAAAATGACCTATCATTCAGTATATAGTAGGTAAAATGCTTGGATATTTTCAATCAACATACAGAAAAAAAGACCATTTTATCAATGTACCCATTTCATTGCAATATAATTGTTTTCAAATATAATGTCGAATAATTCGGATATGAACATAATCACTGGTAATAGGTTGATCACGTTAGGTTGTCTAGAGAGGGGCGCTAAACTTTTCTCGAATGAAAAAAGTCGTTGGTTGGGCGCTTAATTATGTTGAGTACAGTACATGTTCTATATATTCCGGTATACACATCATACACTATATATATACACTGGTGACAATATCAACAAGAAAATTCAGTTTACCACGCAGTCCCTCAATACAGTTTTTTATGCACATGAAATATGAAAACGGCAGCTCAGACAAACTTTTGATAGAAGATAAAACAAAGTCTCATATTTCACCATAAAAATGATTTTATTGGTTGTGCAGATTTGTAATTTGCAAAGATATAATATGTTAACTATAGTAAAAACTTGTATTTCCAAGGAACACATCCTTAGGTGTACTTGGTACGACAGTACAAGGACAGTATACAACAAACGGACAGACAAACAGACAGACTGACAGCACTTACTCTCGACACTAAGATTTCAATCGGCTTTGTAAGAAATGAAACTGTTCCTTGGGCAGCAAGTTACAGATTAGTTGGTATAAAGGAAGTGATTTCCATCTTCAGTTTCCTATAGTGAATTATAGTTTAGTTTAATTAATGTGGGGGGTTATGACCTTGTGGCTAAAGGTCTGAAAGAGAAATTTAACATGTGATATCACAAATATTAAGTCAAAAGGTAATACAGAAGATTATATAACAGGGTTTATTTGGGAAGTTATTGCCTTCTTTTCACAGAATTTGAATAAATATTGTTTATTTGAATCATATCTTTAAATTGAAATTTTGTTTTCAAAGATAACATTTAAAACATGTTTTGCAAATTATGAGAGTATCACATTTATTGAATTAGATAATAACATCACATATTAACTACAGTTTCCATATTCAAACTATTCTTATGGTTACATTGATGTAAGATGTATATGATTTGCCCAAGAAAACACTTACATTGCTTATTTTTACCCTTCATGTGATGCAACCTTTGTTCATAACCAGCTACCCAATGCATAAGTTTAGTAATAAAGACACTTCATACACAATATTGCTTAAAGTGAGAAATGCTGTTCATATGTAAATGTATTGCTGTAATATTGATGAAAATGTCAGTGAAAGCAAGCTTATATCTTAGCATGCCTGATGAACAGTAAGATCAATTCAAAGAGACAGTACATCTGGGCTCCGTTCCATAACAGCGAGCGCTTATAATCGCTGATTGCTAATTGATTGCTGAATGTAGCGCTCAAGTAGCGCTAATTCTCTCTTGAACGACACAGTGCAAATTCCTCAAAGTTTGCTCGCCTTGCTACGTAGCGCTACATTGAGCAATCGCGTTCAAGACAGGTTTAAAAGTAATCGCTCATTTAGCGATTACTTTGAAACCTCTCTTGAACATGGCCCAGGTTTACGGTATTTCCTTGAATACACAACCACCCCTTCCCCACCCCCAGGTTTTATTCAAGGCCAATTTGAGGCCAGGTTCTAAATTTTGTTGATCCCAGATTACATATGGATTATCCTGTATCCCTTAATAACTTCCCCCCTTAAAGTCATTTCTCACAGCAGTCGCCATGGCAACACTGGCTAATTTAAGCCTTGCTGCATTCTGTTGCCTTTTCTGTACACGTGTGGCAGCATGCACTATGAAGAGACGGTGACAACCTAGCACAGAAAAGATAATAAAAGGCAGCGAAGATTAAATTAGCCAGTGTTGGAGACTGACACGAGTTATGACTTGCGGGGGGAAAGTTGGTCTCTCGGTTGAAATATAAGCTTAGATTTTATGTTATTGATTCCAGATTGTATTTATCTTTATCCTTGGGTTGTATTCAAGGCAGATATGTTTTGAGGAAACAAAATTTAAATATTCATGAATTTATGCTAATTATGTTTATTTTAAAAAGTTCAAATTCTCATTTTCCAATGGACTGCATTTTAATCATGCTTAAATATACTGACAGGATTATCCCTTTACTGATAATGTGAAGAACTTATAGGTCTACTTTTAATTTCAAAATGGACAAAACGTGTTATCTGTATTGAAAAGATGCTAGATATTTAGATAACAGATGCATGAATAGATAACACAAATGATCTTATTTTTATAAATATATTTAGGTGAAGTTTTACATATACACAACCAATGAACAATACTTGAGAAACATTTCAATCAAATAATGTTAGCACTATAATTAATTAAATACAACAAATAATGTTAATTAAATGGTGTTCTTAAAAGAGGGGAAAATGGTTCATTTAGGAATTGTTATTTATTTAATCAAGTACCAAGCTTTCAAGAATGTAAATAGTTATGTTTGATGTAAGAAAGAAGATTACCTACCTAGATAATATAATGTTATATTATATTAAACTGCAAAATCAACTAAAAGCTTCAACAGTTGCCAGCCTGTAGCAAACTTACCAGGTTACTTCATATACTGTTACATAAACCTTGGAGATACTGCTGTCCAACAAAGATGAAGCTTATCAAGAAATGATTTCTACTTTGTCTAATAATTTATGACAAGAATTTGATATAAAAAGATAGAACAAGGTATGTAGCATATTAAAATTCTTTCAAGAATTAATATGGACATTTCCAAGTCAATTAAGCTAATATCTTTGATTCAAACTATCGTCATGATTTCCGTTAGAATGTAATAATAGCCTTATCTTCATATCAGAGACATGGCAATGATATCCTAAGCATTTTAATTACTCATTTTCATTAATTAGCAATTCATCAAGCAATTACATCTATTACATGCTTTGACTTTTGTGAAAATTATTGAAGAATCTTAAATCTTGATTTGGTTCAATTTCTTTAAAATTTAAAAAAATTAATTCACTGTATGAAAAAAGGCCCTTCCAAAACCACCCCCTAACCTTTTAGAATCTTAAATCTTGATTTGGTTGAATTTCTTTACAAATTTTAAAACTTAATTCACTGTATGAAAAAAGGTCCGTCCAAAACCACCCCCTAACCTTTTAGTCCTTTCTTCTATAAAGATAACATTTGGTCTTTGCTAATATTAATATTTTTTAGTTTTTTTCATTTTCAATCTCATTCCACATACTGGTGAATATTAATTTATTAAATAAATTTCCATTGTCTTGCTTGAATAAAATTAAATAATTAAAGCTTGATTGCATGAAAAGAATGCTTATAATCTTAATATTAATAATATTAATTAGTTCTGATTGTTTTTGTATAATATAATTAATTTTCTTTAAAGGCAGCCTAACGCTCAGATCTTTCACCATCAGTATCTAAGAAAACAATCAATTCATCACAGTTACTTACTCATCTACAACCATATAATGGTCAATATTTGTCTGTAGACATAGCAAACAAATATTTCAAAGTAATACTGAAGAAAACCCTATTTGACTATATATTCTGAATCAGAAGTATTCTAATCATTACTTACATCTATATCACATGCATTTCAGATCTATATTTGGTGATACATACAAATGGTACCTATATCCTATTCACAACCAAACCTCTTCGGGACAACATCACCAGTGTACTCAACTCATAACAGACAATAGCTTTGTAAAACTATTTGTGATGAAAACAGTTACCATGTAAGATTAAAGCAAAATCAGAAGGCCCATTTTGATGAGAAATATTGTGGTGACAGTTTACACTTCAATTGCTAAATTAATTAGAGACGAGCCATTCTGTGTGGCTTGTGTGCAGGAACCACAACTCATTCATTAAGGGAGATAATCCAGGATTACCACTAGTAGTAAATCTCAGTGGTGGATCCAGACAATTTCCAAGGGGAGTTCACTTAGTGAAATTTTTACCTTTGTGGTCCTTCAAAATTACAACATCAAAAACTTTCAAAGGGGGGGAAAGATTTGAACCTCCTGCTTCATCAGGGTATTTCAATCCATAAGACTACTTAACACCCTCTTTGTGTAAGATTGGTTATTCTCACATTGCTTGGCACTGCTTAAACATCGCTTATTATAGCATGTATATTTATAGCCAATGAAATGTTGTGATTTGAAAGTTTGATTTGATAGCTCATCAGGTTTTCATCCAAGGGCTGCAAATATTTGTGGATGTTAAGTCACTTCATTGGCTGGTTATATTTAGTCATTACAAGTCTAAATCATCTTACACAATCATGGCAAATTAAAATACCCATATGGAGCAGGAATTCTAAAGTTAGGCTGGCGTATTTACTCCATGTTATTTTAGGTTGTACACAAGTCGATACCACAACTGGTATGGTATGAATGGGCCTTTCAGTAAATCTTCAGTGCTACAGTAGAATCACAATTTAATGCACTGTTTATGACTATATTAGCGCAAGGTTAGAGGTAACAAATCCTTTAATCTGAATCATGGAAAATATCACTAAAACTATCAACTGTTAATACATGAATATTTAGAGAAAAATAGCACTATAATGCTCTTAACAATTGGACAGACTAAGGACATTGAGTTGAACAAAAACATTATTTCATTTTAAACATTCAAGGATACAATGTCTATAGATCCAAACCCTCATATGAGATTGGAGTCATTTCCTAAGCTTGGCAAATGAGATTGTAGTCAGATACCCGAAAAAATCACACAGATGACTAGTAATCTTTACTTTTGGCTACAAGTTCTGTAACAGAATGTGATTACACTGATAGAATCCAGTACTATTATTGTTCACATTGGAATCACTCACTCACAAGAACAACTACATAGTTAAGGTTCCAAACCAGACCAGACTGAATCAGACTGATCCAGACTGAACCAAACCAGACCAGACTAACCCAGACTGAACCAATTCAAACCAGAAAGCTAGATTGAACTAGACTAGACTCTCTATGCACTAGCTGAGGGACTAACTTCCTCCGTTGTCTTAGCGGCAGTACAGTAATACTTCTTGTGGGCCAAGAATGTAGCCAAGTATGTGAAGCTTATATCACAATTCTTGCAATACTTTGGACCTTTCTCTATCTTTGGTGAGGTCGGTTCAGCCTGGACACTAGCAGCTCCCACACTTGTCGGAGGAATCAGGAAATATGGAAACATTGGCCCTGTTGGAAATATAATGGAATGTGAACCTGAGCCATTTGTTAAATCTTTCCGGGACAAGTCTGGAGAACGTTTTTCAAGTCCAGAGTCATTTGCAGATGCTTCATCTGGAGTCCTAGGTTGGGTTTTCACTTGAGGGGAAACTGAGGTGTTTAGGGGAGATAGATGAGATTTAGGGGAGACACGGGGGTAAGGGGACACCCTCACACCGGATGGACTGTCAAGTTTGGGTGTGTAGCTCTTGTCCTGAATGTTCTCGGTTTTCACATTTTCCTTGTCAGGACTGGATGGAGAAGGACTTCTCCGCGAGTTTTTATCCTCCTCAACACCATTCTCATAGTCCGAGTCTACAGGTTCCTGTTTAATGTTCACAGTCTCCTCTAAGTGACTTTGAGGTTGAGGAGAAGAACGTTTTGGACTAGGGGGGCTTGGCGATGTTTGTGGAGTTGTGTGTGAGATTTTTGTATGAAATACCAGATCCTCTTTCGACTTGCCCACATAGGAGCACAGCGGGCACTTCATGAGGTCCTGCTGATACTTGAGAGTTATCTCGTGGATCCGCATGTGCACATTCAGGAACTTGAGACTCGGGAATGTGTCTCTACAAACGGGGCAGTGATGAGTCTGTGGAAGAGAACTCGGTGAGAGGATGTATTCAGATTTCTCAAAAGATTTCCTGGATCGTCGTCTCTTGTATGGTTCATTTTTTAATCGGATGAGCTCAGCCTCCATATCCACTGGACCATGAGGCAGCTGCCCATTGATCTGAATGGGCATCAGAGCAGGTTCCTCATATTCAATCATACTGTCGTCAGTAAACTCCTCACCATTGTCAATATGCATCTTCCCATGCATCCTCATTCCTCTAACTGTGTTCCCACGATAACCACATATAGAGCACCTAAATGCCCTTGTTGGAGCATGGACCTTCATGTGGTCTGACAGTCTTGTATCAGTCTGTGTAACATAGTCACAATGAGGACACCTGAACAGGGGCATGGATGTGGAGTCTCCACTACACAGATGCAGCTTCAGCAGTCGTGAAGTGGTAAACACACTCTCACATCTATCACACCTGAAGTCTATCACCTTTGGAGCTGCAGGCGATGGAGATGTCTCCTCCTGCTCCTGGGTGTCCCCTGCTTGTATCACCACTGAGTGCCCACTGTCCTTCCCATGGGGACAGTAGAACTCCTTGTGAGCCTTCAGGGTGCTCGCTGAACTGAACTTGATCTTGCAGGGAACACAGAAGAACCTGTAGTACAGATCCTCAGGAACATCCCCTTCTGATCCTTCCTTTCTTGGATCAGTTGGAGAATGAGCTTCAGTCTTGTGTGGAGATGTTAATTCAGGACTGTTGGTTGGACTCTTCAAACTCTCTGTTGATTTTGGTGGAGAAGCAAACTTTGATTTCTTGCCAGAGCAGTAGTGCTCTTTATGAATCATATAGTTCTCATGTTTATAGAACACAATATTGCAGTCAGCACATTTGCTGATCGTTGGAATTGGTGATTGGGACTGGAGAGCTGATGCAGGAGGCATGCCAGGTAGAGCTAAAGGGAGGAAATGAGGGGGGATTCCGGGGAGGTAAGGACTTGTCCTCGGTCCTCGGAGATGGTCTGGAGATTTAGATCCATTGTGGGTGATGGGAGGAGTTCCTTGGGGGGAAATTGATCTGGAACTATTGTGAGGAGATTTGCTGCAGTCCCTAGGGGAACTTGGAACCTTTGGCGGAGATTTTGGTTCAATTTTGATTAGAGGAGGAATCTCTTTGAGAATGTTTCTGTTTATGATTAGTTTTGAGTCTTTGACAGGTGCCCTCTCTGGAGACTTATCCTTATCAGGACTGTCAGATGTTTTCTTACTTAAATCTAACGGTTTCTCAGCACATGCTGCAGCAGGTTGTGTGGAGGTGGATGACTTTTGATGAGCCACAGCAGGGACTTTGGAAAATGTGGAGGTGGAGCTTTCTGTGATTATACTTGAAGAGGACACAGCTGGACTTGCTATAACTGGTTGTAAAATCACAGTGGGCATAGTTATTCCCATGTCACTGGGCGCCATCACAGGAGCAGCAAATATAACAGCAGTTTGTGCCGGGATTACAGTTGCAGCGGATCCTCCGGGAATCATAGGGTGAGACATCAGTGATCCCGGAGGTAAGAAGATGTTCCTCGCTGGCTCCTCCTGGTGTGAGATTGGTGAACTATGAGATGAGGAACTCTCAGCAGCCATGGCATCGTCCCAAGATTCTTTTCTTGGTGTGTCGCTTGATCTTTCTGTGGATTTTCTCTTATTACAGTAGAACTCCTTGTGACCCCTGAAGGTGCTGAGAGAGGAGAACTGGATGTTGCAGTCATGACAATACATCTCACTCAGCGGGACTGGGGCTGATCCACTCTCATCGCTGTCCTCCGAGGGTCGGTTGTGGATGCGTCGGTGGCGATTCAGACTGGACAGTTTATCAGCTGTGTACGAGCAGTGGGAGCATTTGAAGTTCTGACCCGTTTTCAGGCTCTTTGATGGTGGTGAGTCTTGGTCCCGCTGATAAGTGTCAGAGTCGAGGTGTCGCTTGGCAGCCTTTGACCTATCATCTTCATCTGTTGGTTCTGACTTCACTGCAGATTTAGAATCTGGAAAAGACAAATCGTGAGTTGTAAATTTTGAACTTATTCCAAAATAAAATTCAAATTTAGTTTATGAAGAATAAATTATTTTATATTTTATTGGTCCTACGATTACTCCTTCATTCTTTCAAATTTGAAGCTATCAATGATAATAACTCATTATCACAAAATCAACGCTAATTTTATCACAAGAAAATAATTAACAATCCATTGAAGAAATCAAAAACTTTCAAAGATTGCACATGACTTACAATAGACAAGACAACCAACTGACAATGGCCCTGCCCTCCTACATGGCCTGGAGACCTTATGAGCTAAATATTCCCTCCATAAACCCACCTTGCGAGTTCTCACTGTTGTCAGCATGTTTGTCTGTATCGCCTTCTCCATCATCCTCCGGCTTCTCGGTCAGGTCGGGCGGCTTCTTGGAGCAGTAGTACGCAAGGTGCCCCTGTAGCGTCCGTGGACTGCTGAACCGCACGTTGCAGAACGGGCAGCCGAATATAAGCGCCGCTGCAGGAAAGATGGAAGATGGAGATAAAAAATATTTCTTTTGTGAGTATATTGGTATATTATACTAATGGAATACGTTAACATTTGGACATGGCTGAAAAGTTGTAGGAAAGATAAAAGATTAAGATAAACAACTTTTTCTTTGTATATTTTTAGTATATTGGTATATTATACCAATGGAATACACTATCATTGAACATGGCTGAAACGTTTGGAGATTCATTATAAATATCAAAATCATACATATCACCTCAATTTCCATATTCTCATGTAACATAATGACATTGCCTCAAACTACTGCATAAATTACACCAATCATTTCCCTATTGCATATACCCGGTATTGCAATACAATAAACTTGGGAACTTGCTAAATGTCATTTGACATCCTTTTTCGCAAAAAGACTAATGTAAACATATGCAATTCCCAGTTGACATGAATGAAAATAGCAGATAATAGCTTGTGGCAGAGTGCATTAGATAGATATAGAAGAAAAACGACAACAGACTCTTTACGATATAGACATCTATTATGTATAAAGGCGATGTAGAGCTCGCCTTGTTGGTTTTTTGCATGTTGTGTAATGTCGCGAGATGAAATTAATGATCCAATTTCGCAACAGAGCACTGAGAAACTCCTTAGATATAATTATTGCAAATTTGTTCCATGTCTTACACTACTTCAGAACAACTTAAGATTACTTTTGCATTGTTTTGAATTACATTAATATTGAGTCAGTCCCCTTACTGTCAACCTGTTACATAAACAACATGTAGATGCATGTGTATTCCAGGCTTAACTCTGTGAATAAATTTCCATAAATATCAAACCGGCTGTTACATGTTGCTAATACCAGCAAGCACCTGTTGACAACATCTAGGAGGCATTTTTTTTAGAGTTTTGTCCATAGATATTGACCCAATAGCTAATTCTCAGGAAAACTTTCATCCATATCATCAGTAGATATACATATAATCCAACATATAACAAGCACCTGTTGACCACGATTAGACCGATCTCTTGAGAGTTCTCTCGAAATTCTAATAGCGATTACACAATTACTACACAAAATGTAACATCTTACACACACTGACTCAATAGCTATTTCTCAATGCACAAACAGCAAAACATTTCCTCCATATCAACAGAGTAAATATAGATATACATATAAACCAATATATAACAAGCACCTGCTCACCATGGTTTGTGGGTGATCGCTTGGATGATGATGATGAGGAGGAGGTAGATGGGGGATCAGACTTTGGTATATCCTCCTCCTGGGTGGGTGGGGGGACGGGGGGAGGGGCTGGCACAGGTGAGGTGGGCGGAGATTCATTCTCCAGGTGGTACACAAACGAGCCAATCAGTTCAGATCCTTTTTCCAAATCAGAGACAACTTCGCACCATATTCTGTCACCTGTTGGAAACAGCAGTTAGTCTGGGATGTTATCATTTGCAGAGGAATTCAGATGTAATATTCAGTATGAGAAATGTGATATTGATATGAGTTTTGTTTTAATGGGATTATCTTCAGAACTATTAACCGGAAAGAATTCATCCAGTCATTTATATGCATAAAATTCCTTTCTTTTAACTTTTTAAAAAAAATAAATGGAAAAAAGATTGATACTTCTACCAATAAATGTAATTTTGTTGCTTTTACTACTTTTCTCAAACATATTTCAAAAATATTTCAAAATGTATTTAAAATTTCCAAAAGTCAATCTACATGTGAGATCTTCAGGTAAGAAACAAAATAGCCTGAAATTTTAAAGAGAAGAAGAGATTGCGATGCCTACCTTCTAAATGCACACAAGTGTTCTTCACAGCACTGTTTGTAGCAGTCCTCAGTAGAGCAAGCCAGGCGCCCGACTGTCCTGTGACGTTTACCAGCATCGGGTTGTGTTTGCCTGAGAACTGGAATAAACACACACAAAAATTCATTTCAAGATTTTTACTTATATTCATGTATTGTCAAATGGTGACTCTTACAATAAACGTATATGTACCTTGAACAAAATTTTACCAATATTTCAACCATTTTATTGACTATTTGTTGAAGAAACCGTTTCTTAGCGATTCTACAAATATTAAAATTATTATCATTTATTCTTGGATGAGTGGTGACTGGTCAAAGTAGAGTATCATAACATCTAGCCCTGGTTGACCGGGTATTTGTCTGCATGTTCACTGGCTTGTGTTCAATATAATACATTTGTAGTACAACATTGTTCAACATTCGTGATAATTGTGATTAATTCACTGTCATAATTTGCTAAGTTGATAACATAATATTACACATTAATTTCAACTTGTGTCATTGATAAATTCTAACATAGTGATTTGTAATGAGACTGTACCTGCAATATCAGATCTCCAACGCGGACTTTATCAGCAGAGGTTACTTCCCCTTGGAAGGGTCCAAGACTACTTCCCTTCGGTAGCGGAATGTCACAGCACACAACCCAACACACGGCAGTGTTCCCATGCATCGTTATTTCCACACGTTTCAGATACAACACGTCTTGAGGAAGCTGTAGCTGAGTCGCCAAACTAGTTAGAGTTGTGGGACTTTGCGAATCTCCATTCATTTCCTTCTTAATCAACCGAGTCGCTGAGTCACACATTTTATGTTTCGAGTCTTCGTGTTTACAGTCTTGAGAGTTATCTCCCCTTTGATGGTCTGGCGAAGCGGGCGATGTGATCCTACCATTGGGTGACGGAGTTGTCTGTCCTTGACTGTCGTCACTGTGATTGGTGATTGAATTGGACTCACTCTCTCTGGATGCTGGAAATTGTTGACATGAACACATTAAAACAATAAATACATTTTCATTTATAGGTTCACATTTTCAATTCATATATCTCAGTGTTGCAAGGATAATTATTGCCAATATTACTTGACTTAAATAATTTCATTCGCTTACTTACAGCATCAAAAGTATCTTAGGCTGTGAATCAGGGGGATTTGTATTAGAATTGCGGATAAAATTACCTGAAGGAGGAGGATGATATGCAACACTGTATCCGTCATAATGTTTAGTTTTTCCTTTAAAATAATAATCTCATAAAGGAGATCTGCTTATCTTGAATAAAAAAAATTATTTTCAATGTATCTAAACTTCAGTACATAATATTAATGTCCTGATGTAACTGAAACTGAGGTAAGAAGATAACTGTTTTAGGTATGTCGCTTACAATTTTTTACCGATTTGGTATGTCACGAAAAATCATTTTAGACATATTACCAACAATATTTTATTATCAGTGACTAAATACATGATTTAGCTGAACACCAACAATCTCATCTTGAAAAAGAAGTTAAAAAACAGGCATAAAAAAAATAATAATAAAGAGTCCAGAAAAAAAAGAAATCCCTCTAAACTGATACACTGGCCATTATATCAGTAAATATGAATCTTTAACCATGTTTCTTTCTTCAAGGAAAGACCAATTTAATAATTTTATCATGTTTTTGATATGCCGTGGAATTAGATGTTGTTTTATCGTAACTCAACTCAGACAACTCAAGGAAAATTATCTGAAAACAACATAAACCCACCACCAAGCACGAGTTGGTTCAATTTAAATGTCTTTGAGATATTTCTCGTCCAATCTGGAAGATTAGGACATAAGGAGTTATACTCAAAATTTATCAGCTAATTAAACTGCCTCCATATTTGATAAAATTCTCTTAAAATTTTAGACTACCTTTATCGCTTAGATAAAATAGCCCTGAAATATGAAGCATTGTTGCATCTGCCCTGGCTGTGACAATTATAAAGTTTGCTATCTCTCTGAAAGAATGAAATATGAAATTCAAATGAGCAATCTGATAGTTTGTTTGAAAAGTAAGAGGCTAACATGGGTATCATTGACAACAACTGACAAACGGAGTTGAGATGAACAGATAAGAGTCGCGGGTTTGATGGTGGCTGCCTCATCTGACAGTAATTTTCTGATAGTTCCTATCTCGCAGAGAAACTGCCAACTAAAATCCACATAAAAGTTTATGATAGCTAAGGTTTGATAGTCTTTATTAATCTTTCAACAATTACACAAAATGAGCGACAAATTTTCCTTGCATGAATAACTGATCACCTGGTTTCTTATCCTGCCTCAGCATGGCTAAGTGATTTCTCGTTTGCACACGTAATATGTCATTGTCACAAAACTGAAAAAAATTATTTGATTTGCTTCTCTATTTGCATAAATCAAATACTGATGATGTTCAGACTTTTAAGCAAAAAAAAAAAGTCTATACTAGTAAAAGGGACTGTAAGACATACAGGAACAGTTTTTGTAAAAGGATATTTCTTTTTGTGCGTTTTTGCTATTAACTCTACAAAATAGCCTCTTACTTTGGAGGTAAAATTTATTTTAAGTTTCATATGCATTAAATACATAAATGCATAAAGAGGAAAAAGAAAGTTAAGTCCTCAAATTGTGTATCAATAGATTATACCAGTACAGCACCGTCAATTTTCCTCTTGGTTTGTGAAGAGATCTAGGAAAATACTACTATTCCATCATCCATTCCATTTTTTTTACCGATTTTTAGTGGTAAAATGTCTAATGGCAGGGGTTGAGAAAAGGCAACTTTGCCTGAAAGCAAAACAGGCACAGAATTGGATAAAAACATAAAAAAAAATTCTTTAACAATTTTTTCTTTTCTGTGTTAGTATGTTGGTCAATTTAGAAAACAAAATTATGAGGAGGGATTCGGAGTAGGATTGTTTTTTTCACTTTTGTCAAAATTGTGGTAGGAGTTTCTGAAGAACTACTAAAAAATATTGTTTGCCTACAAGACAATATAAAAACATATTACCTTTCAAGAGTTGTAAAAAAGAAAATTATTAGGATTTATTTGTCTGGGCTTACTGTAATTTTTTAATTTTCATTTTTACAAGATTGAAATGCTAATCTTGGAAAGGTTAAGCCCTGAACATAACTCAACAAGAGCATTGCGATCACATCCCAAGTTATCAGAATTTCAGCCAATCAGGGGCAGCGACAAAGCTTTGCCCGGTCCTGATAATAAACCTGCCTATTTACATAATGTTGGGAGGAGTGAGGATCAGATTCTAGTAAATAATTTCTGCTCTGTTACTCTAGATCATATCAATGCAAGTTATCAACTAAATTTGATACTGTTTACTTAAACTTTTTAAAGAATTCTTAAAGTAAATAAACAGGCATGTGTGCTAGACTATAGATTTCTGAGTAGACTGGGTGTATTTATATGTAAACTCCCAACTTCATCAGTTTGCATGTATCTCTGATGGCCACTGATAAGGTATAACACAGTATTTGATTTATAAAAGTGCTTGGCTTTTGGTTCTAGTAGCATGAACATGACATACCTTAACCTTTGACCCACGGTGAGTGTATGGGAGATGTACATGCATGATTTATTAGAGATTATTGAATGATGTGCTTCTTAAATAATTAATGTAAAATTGTAACAAAAATGAAAACATGATAATTTCCATTTAACATTTGGGTTATGTTCATCCATAAGAATAATTAATAGAGTGTTAAATCATTAATGATGTGCTCTATACAATTTGGTTATTAATAATGCTCTTTATGAATGCAAAAGGTTCTATAAACAGTTAACAAGAAGAATAATAGGTGAAGATACTTTGAACTCAACAACCAAAACATATAGATTTATCTAACAATCAATATTGATGAATTATCTCATTTAATTTTGTTCTATGATTTTTACTTTTATCAATTAAAAAGTTGATTTGGTAATAAAAAGTAATATCAATAATAAAAAAGGAAAATCTTGTAGACACAAATATTTGATTAGATATATATTTACAAGAAAATGAGGCTAATATCAAAAGAAAATTCTAACACTGAATACAATTTCTGTATCTACTTACATTGTCTTTTAATACACGTTAACTCTAAACAAAATTCACGAGAAGTCCTAATCATTCATTAGATAATCTTATCTAAGCCAGTATATGAAATAAGCTTCAAAAGTACCGTAGTAATATTGTCAATCTAATTAGCAAAATTAAAGAAAACCTTTAAAAGTTACCAGCTTGGACCAAAAGTTGCCAGTTTACAGGCTGTTTGACAGGCCATTTTCATACACTGTCTATGTGCATGTTGCCCCAAATCACGTAAATAATCTATATTAAATTTGGGGGAAAAAATCTAACACAACGACCAAGTAAACGGACCATGTAAAGACTATGTGAGAAAATAAGCTCTGTCTTCAAAAAGAGACTGAATTTTGATGTAGGCGGAAAGATAACATCTATAGTAGTGCTGTCAACATAATACTGACATTTTTCTGCCTCAAATATTTCCTCTCCGCTTACAGCCAGCTTTCCACTCAGCCAAGGAATTCACATGATGTGTTTATTTTTATCAAGATAAATATGATAAACGTAATCTCTGGCAGATCAGGTTCAAAGTCCATTCTCAATCTTTTCTTTCAGGATAAGCCATGATCACTATCGCTGACCCAAAGATTTTAACTTCACTTCAAAGCCATAAGAATGCCTCCCAGGCCGGACTTGATGGAAAGTTTACCTATATCTCCTCTCCAGATCAGTTTCCCTAACACCCATTGTCGGCACTTGCTGCTGGGTGCAGTGCATTCTACCCTACATGCAAACCTAACATACAGCTGACCCTAGTCGATTCAAATCATATGGAGGAACATTTACACACCTCTGAAACAGTAACACCTGAACTTAACAACTCACCCTGGTACAATACACCAAAGAAAAGACAAATCTATAATAGAGACCATTTACCCACTCATAATTCTGTTATCCCACACATGACTCAAATCACATTATAGGCAATGTTTATACACCTCTCAACCAGTAACACTTTACGTTATATACCTTAACAACTCACCCTGGTACAATACACCAAAGAAAAAACAAATCTATAATAAACACAATATACCCACTCATAACTCTGTTATCCCATACATGACTCAACTCATCATAGGCAAGAATGTTTATACTCCTCTCAACCAGTAACCCCTAACCTTATATACCTTATAAACTACCCCATGTATTATACACCAAAGACCAGATAAAATCATAACTCTGTTATCCCATACATGACTCAACTCACATTATAGGCAAGCATATTTATACATCTCTGAATCAGTAACACCTTTACACTACAAGTTACCTTAAATAAACTATCTAGTATGATCCGTGAATGAATCCTAAGAACCACTCCATATTCAATACCGTCGCATATAATTTGAAGCATAACTCAACTCAAAGCAAATGCGATTTATACATCTCTGAATCAGTAATACCAAAAATACCCTAAAATGACCAAGACACAAATACCCATTATACCTTCATACTAACTCATAATTCTCTTACCCAAATGATGATTCACAAACCAACTCAAATGCAAGAAACATTTATATACCTCTGAAAAAGTAATACCAAAAATACCTTAAAATGACCTCATATATGATACATAAAAGACACAAAGACCCATTAAACCTTCAAACTAACTCATAATGCTCTTACCCAAAGGATGATTCACAATTCAACTCATATGCAAGAAACATTAATACATCCCAGATACTGTACTGTCGGTAAACACCTTAAAAATCTGTCATTCTTTGAAAATATGCATTACAGTTAATGCTGGGTTTGGCACATGCTATAGATACATGGAATTATTCAAGTGATTCAACACAAGTCTAGGTATTGTTCCCTGCCCCACACTTGTAACAGAGCACGTGCTAGAGGATTATTGAAGTATACAAGAGATTCAACACAAGTCTAGGTATTGTTCCCTGCCCACACTTGTAACAGGGCATGTGCTAGAGGTTTATTGAAGTATACAAGAGACTCAACACAAGTCTAGGTATTGTTCCCTGCCCACACTTGTAGCGGGGCACATGCTAGAGGATTATTGAATTTTACAAGAGACTCAGCACAAGTCTAGGTATTGTTCCCTGCCCACACTTGAAAGGGGGCACATGCTGGAGGAATGGTACCGCGCTATCTAATCTCTGCATAGCCCAGCCCTTTTCCTTATCACCCTTATCTGCCAATTGTCAGACTGCTTCTCTTTCTCTCTATGCTGGATACAGCCTAATCCAGGGAATCACAAAACATGAGCAAAAATAAACTATCAGAAATTCTTCAAATCTCATCTCAAAATATTCCCACGGGAGTTTTCTTAGCCATTGCTATTATTTGATATGATAAAATAATAAAAATATTTCAAAGTGATTTTCACCAAATATAAATAGAATCTTGATTAACAATAATCTTAGTTTTTTAAGGAACTTGATACATAATATGGTCGATTTTTATGCGATATCCTGTAATCTTTACATACATTTTTAAGTGGTTTCTTATCAAAGGTACACTAATAAAGTTACCTGAAAGAGACAAGAGTACAGATGAAGGAAAACAAAACTATTCAGCTGTTACATTAAATGCAAAGCATGTCAGCTTGGGTAAGAATATTACCTTGCACATCAAAGCTTATCTTATACCTCATTGGGTAACCCCAAGCTGGAAAACAATTAGACTTGCGAACAATTACGAATGTTACAGAGCAAAGGGTGAGCATCAAACTATGAATAATGAAGTACTTCTCTGGACTTTTGCCATGGATTTTCTCTAAAGATGTTTGCATCATCGGAACATTGCTAATCAGCACAATCTTACCTAATTACTAGGGCAATTACAGCTCGTTATCTATTCTCGTTAACCTCTCTTGATGACCTCCACACTGAACTGATAAGAACAATTACAAAAACTGATGACTTGATGCCTTAAATGGTAGTTTAACATCGACTCTTATCTCTCCATCTTGCACAACAGTAAAGCAGATAAGAGATTGGCTCATTATAATACACTTGGATACATCATCATTCTCACAATGCCCAACTCCTTATTAATAATGAGTGAAAATGATGTTTGTAAATGAATTTATTATTTAGAAACCCTTGGAAATTCTGTAAAATATTCAATTTGAATTGGAGGAGATAAATGTAAATTATCCTGTTAAAAGATTTTTTTCTCAAATGAAGCACTTAGTGATTGCTCTAATGAAAACTCGATTGTTTTAAGTGAATTTAAAATGTTCAAAAATGACTGTTTTTCAATAATCATTATTCTAATATAAAACACAATAAACAATTCCTTTGTATAAAAGGTCATTCATCAACTGCACTTAACGATTATTTGTCTTTTAGATGCCATTTTATACAAAAACATTTATCATAATATGTTGATTGAATCAATGATATAAAATTCGTTCAAGCACAATATTTACAATATTGATTAACACAGGCTAATAAATCTACAACCATAGTAAGCGGTCAACATATTGAGATTCATGTTAACTATACAATACAAAGTTATTAAAGGGACAGTCTCTATCAGAAGAGAGAAATATATAAGAAACAATCAATGACATCACATCATCATAGACACGCTGCAAATGGCTGCAATACTGCCGAAGCGGCGTTAAACAATAACTCACTCACTCATCATAGACAATCCATGGATCCCTATGTGAGTTAATGAAATGAGAAATATATATAATTTCAAAGGAAATTGCATATTCAGAATTAGGAACAATGGTTATATTTGTTGGTTAAAAAAATCAAGGGGAAAAGGAAAATATTTAAAAAATGATTTTGACAATAGACAGGGCTTTGGTTAGTCTAGATAATACAATGTTAGCCAATGGCCCACTGGACAAAGGTTTAGGAAGCAAACAAGATAAAACCGCATGGATTGTGGCATTTTGTTTTATCTGGCATAGCAGAGGTGGAGGAGTGCTAGGAGTTATCTCCCTTAGATAAAAAGCTTCCCCAGACAGATCACTATCAACTCACTTGACATAAAGCATACTTATCACATACCCAGTCGTGCTTTTTGCTGCATACGCCCATTACAGTCTATCTTGCATTCCCTAGTCGGAGAAGAACCACTTCTCTCGCCCCGAGCAGTTTAATTCTGATATTAGTCAAGATATCAGCCCAGCTTCAGGGGTCCGTAATGATGTAAGATCACATATATCCCCTTAAGGAATTCTTTAATGCATTCAACAAATATGTAGCCCTTATCGCTGTAATAATCTTGTCTATGCTGGAGTGTATTCAATAATAAGGTACAATGTACAAGGAATAATGCAATGAGAAAACATGATGATTAAATGGAATACATGTCCATTAGACAATGAGTTCCTTGCAGATCAATAAGAGTCCTATCTAGCTTCAGGGTGGAAGTTTTTTTTGTTGGGAGGGGGCGGATTTAAATAAATAGTTGAATGAAAAATAAAATCCAGGAATATCGTTTGTAAAGGGTGGGGGGAGAGGAGGATAAGTTATAGATCCATTCATAGATCTATAATAATATTTGAAGAAGGTTTACCATGAAGTCAATGCTTTGAAAATGAAATAAACTCTACAGGATACTTGCTGTCAATACAAATTAGATACTTTAGAGGCATATTTCAAATAGTTT
The DNA here is from genome assembly GCA_936450465.1 of Gibbula magus. Taxonomy (NCBI): domain Eukaryota; kingdom Metazoa; phylum Mollusca; class Gastropoda; order Trochida; family Trochidae; genus Gibbula; species Gibbula magus. The sequence goes on along the minus strand of OW388299.1, from coordinate 31,692,681 downwards.
CTTGGTTTTCGATAATGCTAATGTCAATGGAGATGATTGAATATGTTACTATCAAACAAACAGTGACTTATTTCTACAGACAAGGACCATCAGGTTACATGGAAGCACACTTCATGCTGACGATTTAGGATAAGAAACACTGACAGGCAGTTATATCTAACTAGTTTTGCTTAGAATATGTTTCTGTGACAAACATAAGTGTTAATTTGCTTGGACAAGGACCATCAAGGTATAAGAGGCTGAGTTCACTCTGAATAGAGATAAGAAACAATGATAGAAGCTGTAATTAAGTGCTATAGTCGGTATCTAACGATCTTCCATTGAAATTGTTCCAGACATGCAAGCAAGGCAACAGAGACAGAGAACAAGGTTCACATTCTAAGATCATACAGAAAAGTTTGAATAATATAAAATAAACTCTTCGAAGGACATTCTATAAGAGAAGACATAGTTTTTATAGATGGTCATGCATGAAAACAGAATAAGGCTCTATACTGAAACCTCGCCATTGTTGATCATCCATAAATATCTTGTCTTCTCTAAAATAACATAAATGTAAAATTTGAATTTGTTAAATAGTTTGTTTTAATGCATGTTTAATGCAAACACAGGACCCCTGAAGTGATTTAATGTATTTCTGTTGTAAATTTTCAAAAACAAAACCATTTTTACAATGTCTTAAAGAATATATCTTGTTGTTCAAGCATCTGCTTTCTAGACACCATGTTGAGTCTAAAGTATAACTTTCAAAACCTCTGAAAACTTATAGCCCTTAAACAACTTGATCTATATGATACAAACACATACTTTCCTAGCTAAGAGGAAGATAGGAGTGACAAGCCTGATTTACACATCCGGAGAGTACAACAATGTTCTACAATGTTTCAGGTGAGAGATATGGATCAGAGGGGTTGTTAGCAACCGATAGGGAATATGATTCAGTTACTATCAACTAGCCAGTTCTTATCTCCCGCAATCCCTGCTTATCTAGAGCAACCTAGCCCATATCGAAGTACTAACTTTCTCACCATCCATGCCTCTGCTCTCCCGAACTCTATATGGGTATATGTTAATCTTATACACATACCATCTGACCACAAATTATCTTTGACAACACCTTATCACAGATGTCTCCAACTCGTATCTCACCACAAAGAATTTTGGGCAGATACCTTATCACAGGTATCATCAACATGGTATCTAACCACAACATGTCTTGACCATCATAAGGGAGAACTGCATTTATTGGACATACAACTCATAGTAACCACAGTGTGTCTATACATGGTTATGTTTTATATCCTGCACACGATATAGAGCATTGCATCTGATATGAAATATATCAACATGAGTTGCTAAAATTTCCAAATATCTGAGGTATGCAGCGATTATTATTGATATGTTTGATATCAGAAAACATGAGGTTGAGATTCTACAATTACTCTTCAAAATATCTTTAATTCGTTCTATCTAACAGAGGATCTTATATTAATACCAGCATTATTTTAATGAAAGAATTGAATTGTCTACTCAATAAACATAATTCTATATCATAGATTTTATAGAAATAAGTGTGTTTTAACTTTGAACTATATTACCCCGACATTATTAGAATTGAATTGCTTCACTGCAAAATGGATTACCTTTTAATTATATAATTATGAATATTTACCCTTGAACAGATTAACCACCCGAAATGCTTTATTTTTATTGCTTCACCACCAAATGTGTTATCTTTAACTTGTCTAACCATGAAATGCTATAAATTGTTACAGTAGCAAATGATTAAGCTTTGAATTGTCTAACACTAAATGCAAAATATTTGATCATCACACAAATCTTTGAACAGTCTCACAATAAAATGCTTTTACTCATTTAATGTTTAATTTGAATGGTCTTACCACAATGTGTTTACCATTTCACCACATAATTCTTTATATTTGAATTGTATAACCACAAAAATTCTTTACTTTTGAATAATCATACAACAAAATGCTTTCTTTTGAATAATCTTACAACAAAATGCTTTCCTTTGGAAATGTCATATTAGTTAATGATTTTCATTGGAATAAACTAAAAACTAAATGCTTTACATTTAAATGGTATAAACATTTACATCTTTAAAGTCTCAGAACTAAATAATTGACTTCTGACTTGTATCTCTACAACATGTTTTACCTTTGAATAAACTCAAAAGGCTAGGTTTTACATGTGGATGATTTAAATATCAAATGAATTATTTTTGAAAGGTCTGAAAACAAAATTATTTATATCTGAAAAGTCTTAACACAAATGGAATTCATTTTGGAAATTTAAGTTGCACAACAAAATGTTTTCCCTTAGAATTGTCTGACCACATAATTTTGTTCCCATGAATTGTCATAGAACTATACATGTATGTTTAACCTTGTAATCATAACACTGATGAATGCTGAATAAATGTTAATAAAATGATGCCAGACAGACAGACAGACATATTACTATAACATGATTCCCAACTAAATTAATTTACCTCACTAAATCCTTCACATTTGAATTGCACAAAATAATTTATTTTGGAAAATTCGCAACACATTATGCTTTACCTTTTACCTTGTCTAACCACCATGTGCTTAAGATTTAAATTGTCTCACCAATGAATAGCTAGGATATCATAACTTTACAACCAACTACGTTTTTATTGGCATTGCCGCATTTATCAAAATCTTCAACACTGACTTCTCCGATCTCAAATAATTTCACCACACAATATGCAGTATCTCATGATATGAGATAAATTTACATCAAATAAGAGGTTTTTCAAAACTCTATTTCGTATAACCTATGTTCCAGTATATGTTTTAATCAGCAGTACTGCTTAACATGAAATTATATTTCCAGGTACTATATTTGTTCTGACTACTAAAACATGAACATTAAACTTCATAAGATGTCATCTTCACACAGAATATCAAAACGCTTTAGAAAGAGCTCACCTTACTATCGTGCAGACATTATATAATCAGAATTCACTTGTGAAAAATCACTTTACATAGAAACCACTTCATCATATCACGGATACTACACCAATACTGCACACAGCGATCGCTTATCTTAACATTTTTATTTCACCATAGTAGAGAGCAAAAATCGGTTACGCCTGTTCCAAATGATTCAACGCAATTAACTTATTTTCTGTTGTCTTACCGTCCGTTTTTTCTTCATTTTCAGTTTTCAAGGATGGCACATCTGTTGACACTGAAAAAGAAAGTTAAAATGGTAAAGATAATCACTCCTAATTATAAATATGAAAAGTTCATTAACAACATAGCAAATGACCTTCCAATGCCAACATTGTTTGCTGTCATTCTCACCAAAACTAGTTTGCGATAAGTAGCAGTAGCTGACCGAATTAAATAATCTACTTTTTGTCTCAAAATGGAACAATAGTCGCATAATGATTCCATGTATGAAACAGATTTTAATCATGGACGCGAGTCACTTTTTATATTGTACAAATATCAATATAAATATCATGTATCAAAACGTCAATGCATTCATCAAATTAGATATAATAGCAACAGTGGCCACTGTTTGTGTTGAAAACTATGAAGCTGGATCACTGTTTTATTATATCACTACGTTAAAACTATTTATAAAACAGTGTTGAACAAATGACAGATATATACATCTCATTTACGATCCTTTCAAAAGTAGCGTCAATGTCAATGTGTCTTATCTACGTGTACAGTTTGCTCTTGTATTGTGACCACTTGAAGAAAATAGGATAGGTATAGATACATGTACAATCCATGTTAATTACCATTACGTATCAAGTAGCCTAGTCAGTCCATCCAGAACCATCAAAATGACGACAACAAAGTCAAAAGGGTGTGAAATGACATCGGAAGATTCAGAAAGGATATATATTTAATACATCATTAATAAAACTACATTGTTCATCAAGTCGTATACGAGAACGAGAAATTGTTATAAGAACCTTATTGTGGGAACTGTTATTGGAAGGGGTGTTTTTTTTAATATTTTTAATCATGTATTAGGTATTTTATTGATAAAATTTCGAGAAGTGCACGCACCGTTATGAACTATTCACCTGGAAATTAATTAAGCAACATCCTAGTCGGTAAACTGAAATGCGGTGCTCTGGGAAAGTTAGGATAAATTGAATGATAATATCACCCCAGACATAACAATTGCTTATTTATTGACTAATTCGTTCATCTAAAAACCCACCATATGCAAAATGATTTTAAAAATTGTAAACAACATTTGTGATACCAAGTTGACATTCATACACAAAACAAGTTTTATCATATATGATAAGAAGCTAGCCATAAATTAAACTTTCAGAACCTTTCTGGAACCATAATTGAGAAAAAGCCTTCAAGTTGCGGTTATTTGAGTTCGATCTGTTAATTAAACACGTCTTATAACTTTACATAAGTCAATACTGTTAATAATGACCATCTACGAACATTTTTGCATTGTTATTGAATTTGACAGTTTCCTGATTTTGTGAGTTTGATGGTTCATATTGCTTTTACGAGTGACGTTTGTGAAAAAGTCGGTTGGAAAAGTGTTATCACTTCACTTGTAAGAATGACCCTAATCACATTAAAGCAACAAATATTAACTTTCATTTTCCATCATAATGGAACTTGGAGTTTGAATCCAAAACATCAAGCTATTGTAAGAGCCGTTACCTACAGACAGTTAACCGTTAGTTTCGTTTCAACACTGCTACATTGTTGCTCTACCTAATATCACTAACTGTTTTCCTGACACGTTGTCTTCTTTCTATTAGATCGATTTTGCTGTAAAAATAGCGGGTGTTGCTTAATTAATTGTATATAACTTTACGAAGGAAAACTAGTAAGTATTCTGGAAAGTAATGCGTGGCACGGATAAGGTCATATGCATGTCTTTTTCCAGTTGTCAGTTATTTGAATATATCGGTGAATGTTAATACTTTCGAGTTCCGAATTTTCATGTAGTCACTGGCACTGACTATAGATATATTAACGGCAGGTTATGTCGATCCAATATCGAACTTTTCCACTTGAATCAAGCATTCTTTATGCTGTTAGTCAACATGTAGATGTCCTTTCCCAGTTCAGTTCAGGTAGGGACTATATATATTAATTAGACAGACAGACGTATTCTTCATTAGACAATTAGTCAAATTATACATTTGCCAATCAACATAATTTCTCAACATGGTGAAGAACAGTATAAATGTACATAATGCTAGTTAGTGATCAATGTACGACAGAGCCTAAGAAATACTAGAGTTTAACATATTATTTAAATGACAAGAGAGATGAGAGAGTCCCTGGTGCAGGTTCTATCGACCTGAACAGATGGAGGACATCGACATGTTACGATATCAGAGAAATCTAAAATCAATTTTATATAAGCATTGTGACTCACTACACACGTAGTTACAATGTAACAATTTAAAGACATATTCATCTGCATAAAATATTTGATATTTGAAACCTAAAGCATTTGCCATTTTGTTAGATTTTGTTTTGATTTACCAATTACAAAATAGATAAATCTAAAAGCATAAGCATTATGACTCACTACACACCCAGTTTTAATGTAACGATATAAAGACATATTAATCTGCATAAAACATTTGATATTTGAAACCTAAAGCATTTGCCACTTTGTTAGATGTTGATTTGATTTACCAATTACAAAATAGATTTCTTAAGAATTAATGGAAATATTGTTGATATTGCACCTGCAACCAAATGCAAGTGAGAAGGATATGTTTCCCTTGAAATACCAGTGTCTCGTTTGTGCAACATAGAATACTGATTAAATATTTAACCATTTAAATCAGATATCATTCAAAATATTTCACTCGTCATCAGTTAGAATTTCTAATGAAATTTCGTTCAAATAAGCAAAACTGATTTTATCAGAAATAACATGTAAAGGCCTTCATATCAGACAAGAGTTTGGAATGCAAGGTATGTCGTTCAGAGATAGTATAAGATAGGCATCTGGATTGTAGGCAGTGTCTCGTAAGCTGAGATGCTCTTCAAGTAAGCAAATATACATGAATTATGATTAGTGCTATCTGAAGGAGGGATCTACACGTGATTGTTAGACTCAAACTGTACTGCTAACTTTATGGCTTTACACTCACGTAACTCTCAATCTTGTGGTTTATCTTTTAAGTGACCATGTACCTCCTCCGTGAAAAATGTCGTATTTGACAAAGGAACATTAAACAGACAGCGTTAAACGATGCAGATTCCCTTCTGGAGATATACCTCTTTCAAAGATAAACGACTCCGTATATGCTAATGTGCTGTTGTTTCTGAGTGCACATTCTTCCATGCTAGTTTATCCTTCTGTGCATTTTATGAGCGCTTCGGGGTCATCGATAGTGCATCTTTCTAACTGTTTGAACAGAGAGCATGAGTTCAGATTCTTAAAGATTGTTCTGTATGTTGCAATGTAATGAAATACATTCAACACGATGCCTTCAACCTAAGACAAGTATAGAGTTGCTATGTTCATAACGACTTCATAACGATCAAGAAAAAAAGCCAAATAGATCAGTCATTGATGTTACATACATCGAGTAACATGACACATTCCATTAATATATCAGCGTGTTTACATATCATCAAGTGACAGTGTTTCAGCATTGTTTGTCAACGTTTATTCACATGTACATGGGTGTAGTTGTCAGATTAATTAATGTAGAGAAAAAGACGATATCCTCTGAATCGCCGTCACTTTATAAGACAGTTTAAATTGCTACGGAATGCCACATGCCTTTGTAGTTCACATATATCGAATTTCAGAAACAGGAACCGATTACAAAGACAACATTTCCTCTACCAAAATAGCCTTGTATTCGTTGTAGACATTTCAGAAATGTTCTGCTCAACCAGAGACCTAGTCTAACATTTAGCCTCTGAAATGAATTATTTCATAAAATTAAAAAAATTAAAAAATAAAAATAAAATAAAAAGGAGCCTCTGAGATGTGTTCATTTTAAACTGAGCTCAGAGTCTTGTTGTAGACTTGCCTAGGCGCTTAAAAAGTTAAGGGGTCTGGATGACAGACTACCAGAGACCATAAAATGTGGTCTCTGATTCAACATAGGTGCTGCCGCAAAATCGCATTGCAAGAAATTTACCATCTTTAGACCTTGTCTTCCCTTCAACCTCAAGATCATTGGAATTAACAATTTAAGAAAAATGATTGAAAACGCTGGACACTGCAACAGCGTTGTCGTGGTCTTTAAATGTGAAGTTCACGAGTCAATTGCTGCCTGTGTCCTCCCGGTTCTGTTCCCAAGGTCACCATGATAAAACTTATCTTGGTAAGGACCCTTTCACCCAGGTTACAAAATGGATGGATATATCAGTGCCATTGTTGGTCCTCTCGTGATCTATACAATCTTATCTCCCAGCGTCCGTTTGTAATTTTATGGACAGCAGAGCACCTTTAAATCTAAGCAAGGGCGGGGTAATCGGACCTTTGAAATCAAAGATTGTTCAAGACCCACTCACGTGGTTTATCGCTAGTGGGTGCCTCCCAAACACGCTGTAGAGCAAGAGCTGATAAAGGGAGATAATTGTCGGGACACATTCCATGTGGTACTAATTGCCTCTAAAACAAAGGCCGACCGATAAGCAGGCAGATATCTGCATGGAATTCCAAGATCAAGTTAGCTTGTCGACTAACGATCTCCATGTTGTATCTGCGAGTCACAGATCGCAGTACATCACAGCACTACCGGACAGCCAGCCACAGTCTGGGACAGTTCAGAACGGAGCCGTGCGCATCTTCTTTTGTGTATGATTGCTTCTTAATTGTTGAAATTTAAAATCCTTTAAAGCATCGTAATCAGATATATACCTTGAACAGCTCACAGAGGACCGATAGGCATCATTGACTCTTCATTTCTGTAACTAGGGTTTGGTTTCCCCAAATTGTTGAAATTTTAAATCCTTGAAAACATGATTGTCAGGAATATGCCCTGGGCAGTTCAGAGAAAAGCAATAGGCATCTTCGACTCTTCGGTTTGTATAATTGAGTTTTTGTGTCCTCAAATTGTTGATAATTAAACTCAAACACATGATGGTCATCGGGAATTCTTTAAAATGAATTGATGGTGTCTGGTGGTCAGAAATAAAGTATTTTCGATCGGCCTGTAACGTAGGAATTCAAAAGTTTACGATCATTTTTTAATCAAATTTTACACTTGACTTTCTTTGATTCTCATAGCATATATGTAATATTATGTATCCTAAAGAATAGAGCGTGAACCATGGGGGCACAAATGTCCCCTTTTACACTTCATGTCCTGTTCACATTTTGTATTCAAATTCTTGGAACTTCAAGAGCTTTTTCCTTTCTTCAGAAAAAAAATACTCAAGAAAATTATATGAATTTGATTCATTAACGTCATCACTTGGTCTTTACATAAAATCAACGCTCCTTCTTTTTAAAATCATTTTTCAAGCTCTGTTGGTGTGACGAGTGGATCTTAAGCACATACAAAACTGTCTCAAGTTTATGTTGAATAATCAGAGGTATATATGTGTTCAGTTTATGCTGACATCAATGTGACCATTACAAGAATCTGTGACAATCGTTTTTGATTAACCGGTGACTCCTGTATGATGTGTGTTGCATAGACAGAAATACAGCAGTGTCAGAAAACGTTCCTATAGCCTTGTAAATATAGTGTGTGAGCACTACTGATGCAATAGCCTCGTAAATATAGTGTGTGAGCACTACTGATGCAATAGCCTCGTAAATATAGTGTGTGAGCACTACTGATGCAGTAGCCTCGTAAATATAGTGTGTGAGCACTACTGATGCAATAGCCTCGTAAATATAGTGTGTGAGCACTACTGATGCAACACCTGCAATAGCCTCGTAAATATAGTGTGTGAGCACTACTGATGCAATAGCCTCGTAAATATAGTGTGTGAGCACTACTGATGCAATAGCCTCGTAAATATAGTGTGTGAGCACTACTGATGCAATAGCCTTGTAAATATAGTGTGTGAGCACTACTGATGCAATGAAGGAGTAAGTCATGTTGAGGGGAATGTTATGAAGTTCTCGATCTTTCGTAGTCTGCCTCACAGTATTTTATCATTTACTTAAACTTCACCAAACATGTAAGTCGAGATATGATGACTTATTCAACAGCAAGTCTAGATTTTGTCCTAAAGACAGCCCCTTTCTCTAAAGCTCCTTTCCAATATTTTATGATATAGTTTTATAACTTGAAGGTTTATCAGATACCAAATGTCATGTATAAACAGAAGATGCAAACCCTACGTCCATTCTTAACACATGGGCTACGTTCAAAGTTAAGAATTGAATTCTTAAAGCTACGAACGTTTTTAGAATAAGGGCCCAGAGCTTGATACACTGAAAGGTATTATTAGCTTCGGTAAAATGAAGAACTGGACCAATATTACCGAAGCTACCTTAGCTTGTAGTTAGTAGTTACGACTTAGCGCTAAGAAAGCTTCGTATATATAGGTCCAGGTTCTTTGAAGGGTAGATAAGGGTGAGTAATATTTTCAATCGAAGATTGAAACAACTGAAATGACGAAGCTGACAATTCACAGAACGTGTTGGTGGTCATTTGGAATGACACAAACGAAGATGACTCCATTGAGAAACCCTATAGAAGCGGATGCGATGAAGAAGAACAGGGTCTGCTGGTACATAAATACATAAGCAGGTTACTGAGATGTATAGGATAACCATGAACGCTCATGGGTCAAGTCTGGGCTCCGTTCCATAACAGCGAGGGCTTACAATCGCTCATTGATCGCTCAATGTAGCGCCCAAGCCAGGTTTCATCTCAACGCGTAGAAACAGTGGTATTGTGGGCTTTCTCCCTGCAATATTGCAAGTCGCCGTGAGAGAAGTGAAATACTCTTGATTTCAAGCGACGGACACCTCAATTCAGATCTCATAATGTAAGAGGTTTTTACTAACCTCAAATGTCATGTTTGGCGAGGTAACCTCCGGACGATATGAATTCGTATCCCTAAATTACTATTTTCCAACTTTTATTCATCGGAAAACTGTCTTTTTTAATCAGAATGCTTCAAATGTACTTAATTGCAGAACATGTTAGCCACAGAGAACGTTTTTTCATATTTCAGCACAATACATGTATATTCCTAACTTCTCCCCTAGTATCTCACGTAACACCCACGAGACTAAGCATTGCACTCTGTCTATCTCGCTCTACATGATATATAGCAATGTACATGATGGACACAGTGTGGTCGGGGTAAGCGTCGTGATTCGAGGGTCGACCCGGGGGTCAAGCGTTATCGCGCCAAGATCGGTTCTTGGTACACACTGACGGGCTTGCCACAGATAAGCGGCCACTTAACGGACAGGTTTCATATTAACTAGATTAATATCTACTTTATATTATTACACAGACATCGTAAATAAACCTCCTCAGTGTAAAAGTGACCAACAACGGTACCTCCCCATCTTGCCTGAGAACCTTTGTCACACTATCTCGTGGGTCGTAAAGGTTTAACTGGGACAGGCTAGGTGGGAGATAGGGACTGGTAAGTAAGAAGGGGAATGGGGGAGGGAGTAGGTAGACAGAGGCATACAGAGATACTGTACAAGCACAGAGGGAAGTAGTCCTGCTCAGTGACTGTGTAAAATTAAGAGCCTTTTATACAGTCTAGATATTTATTCAGCAAGTCTAGATAAACTGAATACACATATAGAACTGGTAGTATTGAAAAATATAAAATCATAAGGATGAAAGTACAGTAATTAAAACAATTCTATAGACTAAATTTCAGTCTAAGAGGGAAGGACAGAGACAGAGACACATATAAAGAGAATGGGAACAGACAGAAATTGGGAAGATTAAGTGTGTATTTGGTTATAGCAAGTGAATCTACGCTATACTATTGATGTCGAATATCTGATCCAACGGTTGGCCATCAAAGATGTTTCTCCTTTAAACTTGTAAATCTTAGAAAATAAAATGGCAGACATATAATGACACATGAGTGAAGAGAAGAAAGGATAAGAATAAAGTGTTGGAAAGAAAATTCAAAACAAGTGAAATTTAGAGTAAAAGAGAACTAAGGGTATTCGACAAAGTTATAGAGAACATCACAATCGATAGTATCTTATACAAATTATCAGAAAAACAAAGAGTTCAAACATACAGGAGCTTCCTGAAGACTTAACATTTCTTGGGTGCCGTTTTACAAACAGACCTTAGCTCTACGATCGATCTTAGCTGGTGTTGAAATATGGGCCTATACGATTAATCTCAGGGCTAATACTCAGTTTGCTGAAAGTCACTGTCCCAGGTCTTGGCTAAAATCAAGAATTTCGGTTATCTAATATCTGTTCTAAACAAATTTAACTAGCAATATATATATATATATATATATATTCAAGAAATATGTATTAGTCTCCATACACGACTTAAATCTAGATAGAAGAATTACAGTGTTAAAGGCTGGAAGGTGAAACTCTAACATCACGGTTAGATAGTGAACGACATCCTTGTTATGGACTTCGATAAAGATATGTGATATCATGTACAGTACATGCACTTTTTACTGTGTAATGTGCTCTATCATTTTGAAACAAAAAACCTATACTTTTTCGAATGCTAATGTCCATTGAAATCTTGGTATCAAGTCAGTGGCGTATTACAAAGATCACTCAAATACTAATGATTCTACCAATTAGACTAAATGAGTTAATAGAAGTAGATACAATCTGCTTGATTTATTCAAGGAATCCATCATATAAACTATGTTAATGGCTCTAATCTTCCAATTTCAAAACTATGAATTCAAAATCATTTGAAATAAATATATAGATATACATATATTGATACAATAGATACGAATACACCAAACGGATAGACAAAAAGTGTTCGATTTCTTTATGGAATCCATCACATTAACAATGTTAATGGCTGCAGACTCTCATTTTCAAAGAATTAATGTAACAATGAAAAAATACACTCAGATATTAATCAGATATTGTTACAACTTTATCTCATGAAGACCAAAGCATCATTATATTAATTAGGCCGAAATGGGTTTTCTATACTTTCTATAAGAATTTAATATAATGATTTAATGTAAATCTGGAAAGCATTTTGATCAATATTATAGAAATGCCTTTGTAAGAAAAGACAATACGAAATCGTATTTACTTAGTCTTGTGTGATCCGTTTTGAGTAGATTTGAAACTATATATCATTTGTTTTAAAACCATAAACTATGTTAATGTACAAGAGAAATGTATCGATAGAGGGTAATCGACTATGTATACAACACTGAACTTCGGTAACATTGATGACGTTTTATCACTTAAACCAATCATATCTAAACCTAATATTATTACGTTGAATATAATATTTTATTTACAGGCAAAAGGCAATTATCGAATACAACCAGAGAGGTGTTATTTTGGAGATTTCTAATGAAGTATAACTATAAATAAATGCTTGAATGAGGGCGTATATGCATGCACATCGGTTTTATTCTTCTGCTATTGGAGTCTGATGTATCATCTTGATAAACAGTTGCGGACCATCGATTTCGAGAGTGACGATGTAACGTGTAGATCTGATTAAAACAAGAATGCGTGTTATATATAGAAAGTTACAACGTAGTAGGCCTTAGCATGGTCCTTAGTTGAAACTACTACCATTTATCCAATCATTCAATTATTAATTAACAACCACAATCAAAACCAAAATTATTGTTATTTTTCCTCACATTTCAATTATTTATTTGAGCTCTCCTTATATAGAAAAACCCACTTTTAATCCATAGAATTTGACCTTCGTCAACACCATACATAAGAAAGGATCTGAATCATCAACGAATCCGCTTCTCTAGATCATGGACAGTATTATATCAATCTCCGAAGGTTAAATTCATTCATATCTCAAACATGTTGTGTCTATTAAACATACAGTGTATATAAGCTTGTAGTACATACCTGTGTGCTGTGATGTTTTGTAACTGTGCAACAGGTGCCCGATGCAACAAAAGTGATATCACATGGATATCAGCAGGATATGGACGTTTCAGTGGATCTGATTGCCTATCTTTACGTGCATACGTAATTCATATCGACTGTACCAACATTGCTCATTATCTCGCACTCATTGTAATTGACATGTTTGACATATTCGTTTCTACGTCGTTTTTACTGAAACAATTTTAAGTACATGTCAATTCATGTATAAAAATAACAATTAGTGAATATATAGTAAGGTAGATAAGTTCAAATCGAAAGTCCGCATCCATGTATATATATCACACAACGTCTGAAAATAATATTAGAACCACTGTTATTTGAATTTTTTTTTTTAAACAGACAGAAAGGTATTTTGGAAAAATTAATTCACTTTCATTTTAATTTAAATTTCTTAAAGTTATTTTGAGTGTGTGAACAAACAAACAAATAAGAAGCATTTGGAATTCAAAACCAAATCAAAATAGGGATTTTCCTTAGAAAAGATTTTAACACCAAATGTCAATTATAAAACAAATAAAAAAGAAATTTAAAATGAAATTTAATGTTTCAAAGTGAAATGTAAAGGTTTAATGATGAAAATATGATATCAAATTTTCTTCAAACCAATTCCAAAACGTCAAAGGTGCTAATCAGTAAAGTCATTATCACTAACACCAACATGCCTATATAATCAGCAAACTGAGAGAAGTCCGCTATCATCGTCGTTTCCATCTATATAATCAACTACGTTGAATGGACGAGGGTTTACGGGCTGCGAAAAGGGGTATGATTTGCCAATTAATACGGTGACAGGCTATATGAGCACGCAAGCGTTAAGGCCTCCTAAATCACGCAATGTCACACACTGGAAGATGAAGCCGGATTCAATCGTGAGGGGCGATAATAGATTCTCCAGATGAGAGTATCAGGAAAGAATCTGAAAATTACTTGGAATTTGGCGACTTTGTCTGACTTACGCGAAGAAGAGAATATTAAAACGGCTATCGCAATAATTGAATGTTGTCAAAATTTACATTTGAAACCCATTTGGTGCGCGTTGATAAGGCGAGAACGGCACCCAGCGTAGTACAGCGATGTTGAGATAGGCGCTTCACAATGCTAGCCGTAATTCGCATCTCGTCACAGCTTTATCGCAACCGGCGAGGAAATCGCGCCCAAACACTTTGACGAAATACATCATTTATCTTGAGTTATCTCCCCTGTGCAGGGGATAGTGTGAGCATCTAGCAGTATTGATCATATTTTGGTCCCAATCAAGCATTATTATCGCGCTCCGCAGATTGCAGTCTTGCCGCTCTAATTACACCCAGTGTCGACAAAATGATAAAAGCCCGCTGTATCATGGCGTTTATCGGGACTATCGTTGTTCCCATCGTTTCTAATGGATTAATTCAAACAAAACCTATCATTGTGGGGGCCCAAAGCCCGCTTATCGCTCCCTTCCTAAAGAAATGGAAAATACGAGATGATGCTATCGGCTCCGTCTTAGCTGCGGAACGTGTTCGCTGATGATAAGACATGCGGGGCTTGCCTTGGACATACACGGTTATCTCCCTTATCGCTCTTGCCTGTCCAACAGCATGGGACACACGGACGGATTGCCACGAAAATATAACGTACCAAAATATAATTGATATTTTCAATGTTTAACTTATCAGAAAATGCCACCACAAAAAATTATCAGCTGGTATACTGTCTGAATTTAGAGAAAAGGTTAGAAGAGCATGTTTAAATCTATGTATTCTATCTCACTCTCAAACTCCACCCATGAAACGGAGAATTTAAACTGAGATTTGTGAGATAAACGCCTGGAAAACTCGATGCTATCTCGAGGAGTAGATAAGAAGGTAGAAAGACTGACTGGGCCGAGTGTGGCGGGGGTAACGCCCCTTACTTCTGATATAGATAGTCAGGAACGCTGGAATTTAACAGTGGTAATCGCAGATAGGCCATTCTCCAAAATACAAATTAAATCCAAAAATATATATGTGGTAATCTCCTCCATAACACCTGTTTGGTAGCCGAGCAATTGTCTGTTTTGAACATTTGGTGTCGACGATCACTTGTGAAGGTGTTAGACGTATATCTAGCGCAACTCGTAACTTATTGCGCAATTTAGAGATTATCTTCGTCTTCCTATACCGCTGTCAGACCCCTCTGTTTCTTGAACCCGGCAGCCGACGTTTCGGTCCGCTGTATCATTGCACAGGAATCTTCCACTCTTATCTGGTTAGTAGGAATAAATTCCCTTCATATATTGGAAGAGACAGGACATGCAAAATCAGCCCACTTATTCCAACACGAGTCCGTGAAGATAAATTGCATTGTAATTTGCAGACACATGCATTATCCAATGCATTGTTTTATCGTTCATCTTAGCAAGTCACTTTTAAATGCATATAGACATATTTTGAATCAACTATTCATGAAACTCTCAACAAAATCAAGGGATGATGGACTACATAAAACTGTGTATGTTATCAATTGTTACAGTAATGTTCATAAGTTAGTTCATTTGACACACAATGTTTTCAAAAAAGCACAATTCAAAACATTGTTGTCAATAATTAACAAATTTGATAAACAATGCGACACGGTGTAACACAATGAAGAACAATGTTCAACAAAGATAAAGTTTGGTAAAAGTAGACAATATAGTGCAGGAAAGTTTTATTTAGTCACATTGTATCATAAACATTTTCAGTTTCCGTTCGACAATTATAATACACTACGTAGTTCTATAAAATGTTACTAAACTACTACTAACGATGAACATATTTTAAATCAACTAGAACAGTTTAAGTATAAAGTAATATTTGAACATCGGTCATTCCTGCAGTATAATTCGTGTATTGTTTGATGTGGTTTAATCGCTGCATTGCGAAGCTTGTACTTTCTTGTCGTTACTCAATTTGATCTCTGAAATTAAACGTGGGATAAACAATTTTGTAATTCATACCACTACAGAAAAGCATTTATGCAGTTTGTTTCGCCATAATTTGATGAATAACATTATATAACATTAGCGTTTACAGAGTTTAAATCATTTCTGTTCTGTCTTGGTCCAAAATAACTATTGCGAGAAGATAATTCCACATGTAAACGTGACAGAAATGTGTTGAGGTAGATACTGACGTGAAAATTATTTGAAATACACCAAATGTCAGAGAATAATCATGGTATTTGTTTCCAAATGCAGTTTTAACTACCGATTCAAATATAATTATTATTTACAAATGAATACACTATCTGATTTCATCTCTTTGACCCTGTCAAGCAGGGATAACACTTCAACATGGCGTTACCACTTCAAACTCACGACTCTTATCTGTAGTTTATTTCCAACATTTCAAAACAAATTCCATGTAACAAAGCGCACCCCAAGATATCA
The DNA here is from genome assembly GCA_936450465.1 of Gibbula magus. NCBI lineage: Eukaryota > Metazoa > Mollusca > Gastropoda > Trochida > Trochidae > Gibbula > Gibbula magus. The sequence goes on along the minus strand of OW388299.1, from coordinate 31,676,231 downwards.
TATTAAAGAGACACGGTATTTGGAGGAATGTTCAATAGCGCATGAAGGTGGAGGCAATATCAATCACTCACTCTGCAACAATAAATGATGCTTACTTTTCAGCATCATATCACATTTCTCTGCCCCTCTGTTGAAAAGATCACAGTTACACTTTCTGTATCTAGAGATCTGGAGACATCCCGACCCTATAATTCAGTTGGAACACTGGCATCACTGTGGGACAGACGCTGCTAGTCACATGACACTGTATCACCTGTCTGAATCTATAGCAACTAATTACAGGTATGACAGGCCATGCCACTCAGGTAAATCCTCTCCTTGATCACCTGTATCTGCTGAACCTATCTCTAATACTTATCTTGAGTGGACAGGGAGTCCGTATCTACAGCTGTATACTAGCATGATTGTTGAATATATTGCAAAATCTTTAACGTAATATAGTACTTAAATTCATGTCGATTCCAATGAAGCGTCTTTTCTCAAAATAAGTAACCTTCATAAATGAGTGAATATAGTATTTTTCTGCCAATTCATCTTCTGTGGATACGTTTGTTTATACAGTGAGACCCCGTTTATCCGTACGATTTGATTACAGTTGAAAGCATAGTCCGGGCAGCGAGATTTGAAACGTTGCGCGGCTGACCGTTTTTTTTCGGATAAACGTGTCCGGGTAAACGAGGTCTGACTATTTGTTAAACAGCAGGGCTCCGTTCCATAACAGCGAGCGCTTATAATCGCTCATTGATCGCTCAAAGTAGCGCTCAAGTAGCGCTCATTCTCTCTTGAACGACACGGTGCAAATTCCTCGAACTTTGCTCGCCTACGTAGCGATACATTGAGCAACCGCAACCGGGTTTAAAAGTAATCGCTTTGAATTTTAACAATTGAATCAAACACATACTTCTTTTAACTTTAGCATTTAAGTCACATAATACTTCCTTGAACTTTAGCAATTGAATCAAACACATTGAACTTTAGCAATTGAATCAAACACATACTTACTTGAACTTTAGCATTTAAGTCAAATACATACTTCCTTAAATTGAATCAAACGCATTGAACTTTAGCAATTGAATTAAACACATACTTCCTTGAACTTTAGCAATTGAATTAAACACATACTTACTTGAATTGAATCAAACACATTTAACTTTAGCAATTGAATCAAACACATTGAACTTTAGCAATTAAGAACACATATTTCCTTGAACTTTAGCTTTTAAATCAAACACATACTTCCTTGAACTTTAGCAATTGGTGTCAGATATACATATGATTATCCAGGAGTTTTCCAGGACCGGCAAGAGGGTTAATGAAGACTACAGTCATAATTTAACTCATATACAGTATCTATACTCAGATTGAAGACATATACTATTCTTTGACAGAGAACGCGTTGATACCATGTGTACATTATCTACAAATAAACCGATAATAGTTTAATTGTGAAATTAGAACCGACACCGATGAAGCGAATAACTTATCATCTTCATTGAATGCATATGTCTAATGCCTAATGCGCTTATTCACCTGCAACAGTGCTATATTGAAAAAAACCATATTAATTTCTAGAAACAATTCTATCAAATAAAAGCTAAAGCAAATCTATCACAGTTTAGCTGTATATACGACTAAAAATGGAGACATCTGCGGGGCTCATTAACATTTTATTTTCAGTTTACAAAGTTTAATACTTTTTCCAATTTCTTTTTAAATTTTAGAGAAATAAATTGTACTGTATGACATAACGGTCCTAATACATAGACGTATGAATAATTGCAAGCTCAGATAACAATATATACAAATACAAGCATGTTTGATTCAGCATATTCTTTTCGGTTTCACTTTCACTTAAAATAACACAAACGTAATAAATTACAGCACATCATTAAAAGGAGATCCCATACTGTTTAATTTTATAAGATTTTTTTTATTGAATAATTAACAATAATTTCCAGCTGCTACTATCAATGAATATGGCTTCCAAACCAACCCAGTCTTTGACATTTTGCCTATATCTAATTTATGGTGTTTTTTTTTTTATAGTCACCACAGTCTAGCAATGACACCTATTACCTACATGTTCTTATATACATGTCATATACTATCGAAGATACGGGATTCCTATTTGTAACAGTGCTAAATCGTAACGTTTCCAAATATTAATATTTAATAATTTGTCTTCGATTAAGATAATTGACGGTGCAATATACATAATTCATTTTGTGTTAAACTGATATGGAAATATATTTATCATTTGTTTTTTTGTTTCTTCAAATTTACGATTTCAAGTAAATACATTTTAATAAGAAAGTTTCAAATCAGTTTAAATATATTTGGAATGAGCGATATTAAAGGAAAAAAATAACTGCATAATCTTCTGCTTTTACTTTCTTACTTGTATGGAAAACACTGACAATATTACTTTAAACAGTTAAGGAACGTGTACGCCGCAGAATGCAGGGAAGAAACTGCGAAAGATTGACAACAGGTGCTTACGAAGAAAGCATGTCTGTCACAGAGTCTTGTTTCATTGTATATATGCATTTATACGGTCTATCTATGATACAGGTTCGGATTCACACCATCCGAAACAACTTCATCATTTAGTCTATTGTAGTATATTGGCCTCAAACAAAATGTATCTGCAACTGCATCCCGAAAGTTTGTTCACCTACTTGTATGTCTTAATGCAAATAGCATGAATGTTATGGTATGGTTCATTCAACCGTCACTTCTATTTAAAGCGAAATCGGTTTCTTTATCTCCATGCTATGACGCCTTAAAGATAACGCATATTAGCTGAGCAAAACTGAGGGTCAATTTTGATGAATCAGTTAACTTATTTATATATATTCAGTACGTATAAGGTGGAAACAGACTTGATTTTTAAAAAATTATTATAGGAAGATATATCTTGAATCAGTTTAAGATGAACATAATAGAAATATCTCAATATTCTTGAATTAAAAAAATACACTGAGAAATACATGTATACTAAATATAATAAGGTCACGTATTAATGCGACTTTTCGATACAGAATCGTCAAAATACGCAATGGATTTGCCGTACATAACTTACTCCCGACTAATAATTCGTTGATAACAAATGTAAATGTTGTTGCATGCAAGAATGGCCAACAATTATACAAGACAGGTTAATTACAGGTAGATATGATGTTATCAGTTTCCTGTGAGGATATGATAACAGGGTGTAGGTAACATGTAAACGTGTTTTACATAAAAATAACAAATCAAATTGTGAGATTCTTGTAAAAACGCGGAAAAAGACCCGTTGATAAACGATTACATATTTTTTTCCATCTATAAATTCATAATTATCCTCCGTGCATGGCTATCACTGAAACTGGGTCCAGGGCCTCACGACGACAAATTGTCGGTAAATTCGTATCCAAAACGAACTCGTCCCATGCAGTCCGGAATTTGTCCAGTCACATGGATTTAGTCACATACGGTGAACTGTCTATATTCTCCAAGAGTTTACTCTTTGGGTGAATCGTTAATCATGAGTATAAGCTTTGTATTTTAAAAAAAAAAAACAGGGGACGAATTCGCTTTGGATACGAAAATAAGCAACAAATTCATTGCATTCATCTTTTGATTCTATCCCCTACAACGCGGTTTTCATAATCCTAGATGTATGCATCGCCTTTCAAACTGCTTTCAAACCTAAAGAACAAATCGACAAGTAGCAACATTCACCAGAAATGAGTTTGCTACGATTTTTTTTCATTCCGTTTTTCCGAAATCCGAAGTTGAAACAAAGGGAACAAGGGCGATTCGTGAAATATATCAAAACTTCACAATCCACACTCGCTTGACTTTGATGTGCATTTTATTTTTTCTCGAAGGACTGACGGTCAACTTACAACTAGTAAGCACTATCGTTATGATGCTATCCCAAAGTGGAACCCTCCTAAACATACTCAATAGAGAGTTGATAACTTGTATGTTCAAATTCCATTTGTGTCATACTAATGGGTCCCTCAAGGCAAGACAACAAGATTCAGTTACGACAATTAATTCAAAATGTTCACCGTTTAAAATTGCTTCAAGACAGAGCCAGTAGGTTACAGGCTGGATCCCAGATCTAATCTGTTCCTTGTGTGGTGAGTGTCAAATTCGTCCGTCTCTGCGTTGGTTATCTACCACTGATTAGGCATAGGGTGACAACATCGCTAGATCTGATTTCCTTTGAAATCTTGGAAAGACCATATCGAAAGTTATTCATAGCTCTGACTGCAAGTAAAATCATGACCCTTCTTTATAATGAATGGGAATACATCATGTGAAATACATTTAAAATGTTTGACAATTCGGCAAAAAATAATGCATGTAGATAAAGAGGAGGATGTCTGAAGGATTACTTTTTTATCACGAAAAATACAACATTTCGGGGTATATGGTTACTCCTTCATCAGCTGTGATATTTCGAAACAACGCGTATTCAAATTGAAGAACTTGTTATCCAGACATCTTCTTTTGGCATAAAGATTTTATCATCAATTAACCATGACTGTTGAAAGATACAAGAAAATGGTATATGTAAAAAGGTCCTTGATGAGGAAATAAAATCAAATGCAAAGAAGAAAAACGCCCCTTATGCGATCTTTTTACGAAAAGTAATTGCTTCTAGGTTCCATAACAGTAAAAAAAATATGTGTGCCTTGAACTGTCCATTTAGGAATAATAGACGAACAATTTATATACCGAAAAATATATATCTACATTTACATATATATCTAACGTCGAATAACCAAATAGCAAAGCCTTTACTCTGAGGATGTGGGTTCGAATCCGCAAGGGAATCATCCCGAAAAAATAAGAGAATTTGTACTATTTCAGATGGCGTGATCCTATGACACTGTTACATTTGTTCCCTATCTAAAAAGCATGTGCTTCTAAACCCAAGACTCCAAAGTTATTGTTTTAAAATTACTTTCGAAAACAATTAGCACTATTGTAATGATGAATCATGTTTAACCGTCTTTTGGCAAGTTTTAAGTTGCTTCTTCACTCCATCAACATTCACTCGTTATTTAGAAGCAGGTATATCAACTTGTCTATTTCTTGTTGATAAGGCAACAGCCAATAAACCATCAACACACATGGTACCTTCCATTAACAAGCATAACAGGTCTCAAACCCTCGTCACAATTTAACCACAGATATGCCGTGACTAAAGAAAGATACATGTCTTCCAAATCTAGAATTTGATAGAAAACTATTAACTAATGGGAGTGTTGTATATCTACAACTTTTAGAGGACAATATGGATCAAAACTTCTTTATTCTTTACATAGGATATGATTTGACATCCTATTGTTACTAACATTCCCCAGGCAAAAGTCTAGATTTTGTTTGATCCAAAAGAGCCCTTAAAAAGAATTCTTTAAAGTTTGAATTTTTAGTTTTAGCTTAAAGTTGAAATAAATAATTGATAATATTAATATAAAAAATAATTCATCAAAGTTTGATTTTTCAGTTTTAGTCTAAGATTAAAATTAATATTTTATTTTATAACAACAATACCACTTTGAGTAGCATTGTGTTTTTAGGAACTACAGGACTACAGTCTAGGCATTTACATGTACATTTTCTTCAACGGTCCTTCCATTAGCAGATAACGAGATTAGCTAATGCTAACTCTCGCAAAGTTGAAATGATAATATTGCAGACGTTCTTCGATAACAATGAAAGACAATAGTATAATTACACCCTCAAAACTGGATAATAAGCAGCTACTTAAAAGCTTCGCATCTCAACTTACACGATGTGCCGATTAGCATTGACGTGACTTAATACAGTGGTGTAGTGGTTATAGTGCTGACCTCTCACGCTAAAGGCCCGGGTTCGAACCCCGGTGGTGACACCATAGTCTCATACTCATAGGCATTTCATCAACATTGGACTCAGTCGACCCAGTTGTTTGAATGGGTACCTGAACACGGACCTCACGGTCACGAAAATCGCCTAGTGGCTTCATCGAAAGTACAATTCCTTCAGGGTAATAAATACAAATTGGCTGAATCCTCAATAAAAAGGCCTCAGAGATGGTTCGTTTTCAGATTTACTCTCAGCTCTGTGGACTTGTCTCGTTGTAGGCTTGTCTCGGCTCTTAAAACATTAAGGTGTCTGGATTACATACTATTCTGTATCAGGCATGTAATCCAGGAAATGCAACAACAAACCGGGCACCTGTCACCCTTGCATGCTTCCAACAAGATTTTAGTTTTTCAAATCAAAAACTGGATGCCTTACCAACATGACCATTACATCAAACTAGTTTATGAATATGTTCATTCGTCTATGAACTGTTTGGTAAATGGGCACACTATGTGTTTCTGTAAATCTTCGATATTCGATACTTTTGGGTTTTTTGATTGAGATATTTTACAAAGGTATGCTTATGAGATTGAAGTGACATCTTTGGAATTTGATATAAAAAAAGAATCAACGAAATAGCGGTTAATGCGAAATCTACATTAAATTTGGTTGGTGGCTATATTATATATGTGTCATATAATAACAGTTTTAATTCAATTTGTTTGAATCAATTTGATTAAGAATTACGGATTAAGAAGCTAAACGTCTTTTGAGAATGAGTTGTTGGGGTAGATCATATACCAAGACGAAACGTATCTGCCGACGGTTCAGTTGTGTAACTTTGAAATCAGTTTTGATTAAAAATATGCAAGGCTTTTAGATACAATACATTCAATATTAATGTTGAATAATTGGTAAATAAAGAATACAATTGATGATAGAACATCAGTATGATGGGTTTTGAAAGAGGTCCACACAAAACTTATTTCTAATTTCATTTTTACTTTAATTCTCGAATATCAAGTTTCAATCAGTTTAACACAAAGGGAAACTATGAACTTAGAATTCAAATAACTGATAGATGAAAGTCAACCTTCTAGATATGATAATTATTCGGGATTAAAAGCACGAGGTCCATATATAATGATCTGTTGTGGCCGACGTTTATTTCCTGTAACTACCTCACAGTGAACTAAATCAGGAAGAATTGATGGCTAGGGTTGATACCCTATCAGAGGGTCCAATCTGACACAGCACCGGTTAGTGTTCCAACTCAATCTGAAGGGAGTATTCATTTGAAAGAATTCAAGTGGAATTCTCAATTCTCTCCTCGAATATGAATGAATTAAGAATGGTAATTTCAAATTGATTTGAAGGACTATTGATCTGGATGTCGATAAGTTGAAAAAGTTTAATAATAATAATATAATATATGTTAAATAAATGCCGATCTAATATTTAGAATTTGACTCGAAGAAATATATGAAGATAATAGAATAAATTGAATTAAATTGAATTAAATTAATTTTTAAGAGTGATATGCTTAATAGAACAATTTTAAATTCACTAAAGAACTTTAAAATGATTGAAAGTTTTCGGCTCCAAAATGAAGTTGGAGACATTTATTTCACTTTCAGAATCACATTTAAAATCATACTCTAAAATTCGAATATTTCGATTACATTGTATATAAAGATGCCAAATTCTACCGTCATACAAATTTGTATGTGGGTGTTAAATATCTAAGAAATAAAACAAATCTGAAGCTTGCTTCGCTATTTTAAATACTATTTTTTGCATCTCAGGGATAACGTGAGGAAAATATGATATAATATCATCATAAATCTCTTCCATTATCTAAAGCCATGTAGGATATCAAACTTGATTTAATGCTTGATTTAGATGGAATGACAAATTTATTTTTCTTATCTATCGACGGCCTCTTAGTTGCGAAGATAAAAATCAGCGATTTCAAAATAATCAGAACTGAAATATGTTCAACTTTTGAAGATAACACATATAATAGTTATATTTATTTATTCTTTCCTAAAATGTTTGCTATCTTATCGTCCATCAGTGAATTAACTCTGGAGAATTGCTGTATTGTATAGATAGATACAGATGTATATAGGAGAGATCTATATGAATATGTTGATCACGTTCAGATATTGTATAACGAATGGGTTATCAACTAACTGTGCCCTAAATCGTGTATTTGTAGGTAATTTAAAACATTAATACCATTAAATATGCAGAGTAAAATAAGATAAAATAAAAACCACTCATGCTGAATTGACAGGAATAAATCATTTTGCTTATAATGACGATGATTAATATTGGCAATATCAATAAAGGATACTAATAGAATAGAATACTATACTCTTCTGTATATAGACTTAACTTTAGTCCTTGAACATTGTAAGAAATAATCACGGTTCCCTAATCCACTTTATTTTATTTCTTTAAGTTTACAGTGGTTATTCAGAGTACTTAGATTTGCTGAATAAGACCTAGACTGTAATAAAAGCTCTTGTTTCATGCATTACCGCACGGTAGGACTATGTCCTATACTATATTGTACCATATTGTATTATACCTCACTATACTATACTTATACTTCTGTGTAAATCACCACACTATATTGTACTGTTTTGCGTATACGTCTCAAGAGCTGATTTAACACTACTTACCTACTTACCTCATTTACCTATGGGAAACGTTCTATAACGCATCTTATTTAGCCCCACATACATCCTGTATTGTGCTATGTAATATTCAAATATGTTCTGTGAGCTTTATGATTATGCAAGGTAAACTTTCATTCAGGGTAATAAAGTTGTGTGGTATTTCTTATCACTAAACTATACTATAATGTTATTAATTAAGTATTTCCGTATTGGCCCAGTTTTCCCGTATTGGTCCAGCTGTCGAATCATATGGTCTAGGCCGTTAATGTCATAAACGTACCATAACATTGATATTTAATTAATAATTTGATATAATATATACCCTTATACTATAATTTACCTATACTATACTATACTATACTATACTATAATATACTATACGAACATAATGTAATTTGAATGACCACGTGTTCATCATAAATGTATGTTGCCTGTTTGTATTCAGTTATATCTCATAACTTTCAGTTTCCATTATTGTAATTATTGAGTTTATTCGTGACGACATAACCCTTATACGTGCAGGAACCAACCAATCAAATTCAAATTGGTTCATTTGTAAAGATGACGTTCAAGTTGTTGAACAGTATTGCCGTTTCGTACAGACGTGTGTGAAATCTATGGTTTGTTCACCTTACGTTACGTTGACATTCGACTATTCCATGAAGAATCCATTATTGATTTTATAGTTCAGTGTAACACGTGTGTTTAGTCGAGTCGATATCTAAGTTGATATTTCATGAGAAAACATTAAGCAACTGTGATATGTATAAGAATGTCAAAATAACTAAAGTATACACACATGCACAAACAATTCTACTATACATGTACCACATACGTATAAACATGTCAAAATAAAATTTACTATTATATGTACCGCATGTCACGATTATAGTTCTGATAAGGATTCCATTTGATAAATGATATGTTATAGCATGTACAACCAATTCTATTACATCAAATTGACACAAAACCTTTCCATAATACAAATGTATTTACGTATCACGCCTTCAACCCTGAGGATGTATATGCTGAGATGAGGTATCTTGGGTTGCCGACACAACAATGTATAGATAGTCCACACTACTACTATGCCTTCATTGTGGTGAAACCTGCAAGCATCGGCTAGAACACCTCCAATCAACTGATGGGTGTTGCCCCTACGTATTTCTTGAAATCTGTTTTCGTTGTCAGGCGAATGTGTGGTGTTATAAGATAAGATAAGATAAATTTTATTATCCCAGATGGGAAATTTGTCTTACACCCAAAGAGTCTTTGGTAGAATACAATACAAAATAACAATACATGAATACAATATAAAAAACCAAAACAATAATAACATACCTTGTGTTGATGGGTTCTAAATATGACATATGTATATGGCATACTTTAATCAACCATGTCGTGTTTCAAGAGTTACATAATTGCTATTTGGTGTGAAGGTTTAGAATTTTTATTCATGCATATCTGGTAACACAGATCTACTAACACGCAGTAAAGGTAGTCACAATAAGCAAATATACATACATAGATACATACGTCGCGTCTAAACGCATGCATCTAGACGTCGTGTATATTATTGCAGTTCTACCAGCCACTACATTTGAATATCAAACCATTTGAATACCGAGGCATTTGAACATTGGGGTGATTAACGTTGATTTGCATGAAACTCATGAACCTCCGAATTAAATATACCTTGGTGCAATGAGAGGAATCTGGTATCAATTATACTTTCTTTCAGATGAAAGGCGCATGTTGTGTACGTTTTAAAGAATCTGTTTTATTGCCATTGTACACATTCCTATTGGTAAGATGGCTAAATAGGAATGATTGAGATTATTGAGGGGCATTTCGTGTTCAAGTATAAGACAAAATAACATTGATGACATCTCCTTTGTCGTATGCACGTTTCTAGGTTATTCCTTGTCCCTTGTCAGGTGATTGCTAACTAAAAGGTATATACACTTCACGACGCGATCATATAAATCATTATTCAACCCTTTTCATGTTTATTACATATGCATCTCTACTACATAAAATGTCACAATTAAAATGTTGATATTGCAGATAAGCCACATTGTCAAACAGGTCACAAAACACTTGAGAATCTTGTCCGGTCAAAACATAAAACATACACTGAGAATTAAGTGTCTTATCGGTCATGACATGGCTATCATCAAGAACAGTACTACTAACTCACCTTCTTGTAGTAATGTAACACATTAGACACGTCTAAGATGGTGGCATCGTTATGGTGTTTAGCATACAATACTTTCATAAAGGAAATGGTGACAAGTTCAGATTAGCACTATTCAACACTCTTCTATAATATATTCATTTTATATCTAGTTTCGAATTACACCTTTATATCTATCCTGCACTCCGTCTGCGACAGCACATTTTTTCTATTTATATCATCATCATCATCATCATCATCATCATCATCGTCATTTTATTCCTCCTAATCGCCACCAACGGTGGTACAAGAGCTTTAGAAAATACAACAATTTATATACAAACGTCAAGACATTTATTGCATATGGACCAGAGGCCATACGTCCTAATAAGAATATCATATCATTCCATGTACTCATTTTCAAAATTTGTTGAAGAGTTTACAAAGGTTTCAGTGTAAAATATTTCTGTTTGCTATCCAATAGTTGACAACGTCGGAAGAATATAGTTGCATTTGTCATATACTCTCGATGAGCTCAGATTCAATCCAAACACATTCATTCAAATAGTTCACTATCAAACTCACCCATGTAACCATAATTTCGTCGTATACTTTTATTTATTATTAAATTAATTAACTTAAGCAACACGTGTGATAAAGGTTATTTCAGTAGTGTTACGCACATTTAAATTATGACATTCCTTTAATCAAATAGATCAGGGGAATAGACACCCACAGCCATTCAGATAATGGCATACGGTAAAATACAAATTGACGTATCATAGTTTGGAATGGAATGACAATCACCAATCGATTCGACAATTAATCGAAACTTGTATTTTGTAAATCAAGTCGCAACTGATCAGACCTCAAACGATAGATATATTGTCAAATCTTGAATTCAGAAATGAGTAGATCAATTAAATGAAGATCGGCTTCTTTCAAGTTTATCATTCAATGTTTTCGTCAAGTATACTGTTACATGATGTGACTTCTGCCAGTTGTGGAATGTAAACTGATATGTAACAGTCAGATTTGATAAAAGAATTTTTTTTAAACTTTCATTAATTGCTAGAGTTACTCCTTCACATAGATGTCTTCGTGATTGTTACTAAGGAAAATGTTCATATATCTCTTTGTTATCATGACTTAAATCAACGTCACAGAAGAATCATGTATTTGTCACAATGTGCTTTGATTGACAGAATCAGTCAATTTTACAACAGGAGACCATATTAAACATGAGGAACATGACTGGTAGTTTCTGCGCCTAGCATCATATCTATTGCAAGAAGGAAGTTGACTACCCAAAGAACCTGCTCTCCTCCACGATATCAACTTATGTAAATGTATCTCAAATAAATGAGGGCCAACAACTATTTTTCGTTGATTTCTGCTTCGACAGATTCGATTTTATACTTTAAGCTTGCAGAAACTAATGCATAGAGTCATATTTAACATACTTGCTCTCTTGAACCAACACGAGATGTGTATAAACTCTCTATATATATGTGAATGAACTACAACGAAAGCATATCAGGCCTTTCGTTAGTACAGATGAACATATCAGTCTACCCATTTCTAGTACTAGTACTTGAAAGCTTAGCAACGCAATCAGTCAGAAAAGCATATTTTTTATTGGTAATTCTCATTAGACCTATATTACTGTTGTGACAATCTGTGACTCTAAAGGTAGCCCTGAACCATGGAATAAAAGCCTTACTACAACCAAGGTTCCTGTTGAGCATATCTAGACTCAATACACATGAAATTGCAAGACACTTATTAAATCAGAAAGTATAGCATTATTTGAAAAGGATAATATTTCATAGACTCAATTTTCGTTCAACCAATAGCATGTCTTTTATTTTTCCACCTGAATTTCATCCTCATCTGACAGAGGGTCAAATCTAGATATTTGCAGTTAAAGGTAATGCTATTTCTCCGAGGCCCCGTTCCAATATTTAATGAAATTATCGTTTTGTGTTGGACAAATTCCTCAAACTTGGGTGTGTTTAAGAGAGTATTGTCAGTCTATTGCCTTGCAATTACTACGTCTACTGAGATATTGACAATTTAACCACCGGCTGCATGAAGGCTGAATACTTGCTATTGCGTGTTTGATACCTTTGTCTGAATTAATTTATGATGTTGGCTAACCTTTCTGATCACATATATCACTCGGAAATATATTTTAAATCCTAAGATTATCTCATGGGTCATGACGGGGTCGTACTAGAAGAGTGATAAGTAATTCCTTGCTCTTTCCTTAATAAGTAAAAAACATACCAGAGGTGACATAAGCACCTGATATGTGATCCTGGAAGGTACTATCTGTCACACTATTACATGCTCAATACTGGAGCATAACCCCCTAACGTCACCCAGAGCAAGGTGTTCTCGAACAGGCCCTCCAAGCAAGTGTTATATGTCGCTATCAGCTCAGTCAGGGAAGGGGTTATTTGTTCTATGATAACATGTTTGTCTCTATGAACGCTTGTCATCAGACCCTCCTGCCCGTAGATACAGTAAAATCACGGAGGAATCCCTAGTCGGGCCCAGATACGGCAATGTTTCTAGACGTCGACTACATTTAAGCCTCCACGATGGTCACATGATAAGAAACAATCAGCTCGTATCAACACGGGACTATGCGATATGACAGTGTAACTCACGGCCGTGTTATATTTCTTATATGAGCATGAGCTGGGTAGGCTATAAGCTGTTAATGTACAATGGCTGAACTTTATTGGGTATCTGCCTTGATATTTCGTGTGACTGATCTCAATAGAGGCGAGAATATGTTAATGTATCTATAGCCTTGTATTGATATGGGTTATTTTGTTTTAAAATCAGATTTATTACACAAAAGCTTTTGCAATATTTGTCCACACTTTGATACTACTCCAAAAAATTCGTTTCACAATGTAGTAATATGAATTCATTTATAAAGATTGATGATGAAGGGAATGATTCTGACATCACAATTGTTTATCTGTAATTGTTAAAAAAACAATCATGTATACATAACAACTGATATAACCTCAAATTATCTGAACAGTATTTCTAAAATATGTGTCACATTGTCCCTATGTTAAATCCTTTTCTAAATGAACGACCATCTTAGAGGAGGAATCACTAAATATCATACGAATGTATACATCTCTGTAAGTGTGGATGTAACATCATATGCTTAACCTTAGACGAGTATGTACAATGTGGAGCCAATAGACCATAACAGTGGTGGCCTCTACAATCTACATGATATGATAAAGGTATATTTACAAGAGCAGTGTGTAACATGTGTAATATACACGAGTTAGTATTGGCCATATCATCACATATGACAGCTATGTTATTAGCAATGGCCATACAACGCTTCTTATCTTTCAAACATAACCAGACTGAAATTCCATACATGACTGATGCTTTATCGATGTTTGGACAATACAAACGTTTCGATTACTTGCATTCGCATATATTGGCCAGATGCTCAGTAATAAATAACAATTGCCTTCAGACTGCATTTTCGAGAAATGTACAATTATAACATGGATTTTGAGTTTGTTAATCCGTTGTCGGCATAACGAGCATCGGGACATAAGAACCGGTGTTAGTTTGAGGAGTCAGTAACTTTACCGTACAATGTGTCGTCTGCTAGCAGAGAAATCCGTTATCCAAAGCCAGTGTGTGTCACCAGCTATCCCATCGCGGCACGAGCGTTCAATATCCACAAATGTACAGAAAACACAATATCCAGCGGAAAGTTAACTGTATACTTACATTTCAGTGGCTTTGGGTTGGATTGTTTCCGCCGCGACATCGTGCTTGTAACTCCCAAGCCTTTCCCTTATGCTATGTGAAGGTTCCATGTATTGGCGGCCAGTGCGGCTGCGCTGTGACCTCCGAGAGGTCAAGGGTTAGTGTTGATGCGGGATCCTACGATTTACAAGCACTATAAAACACTAAACGAAATCACGAGCATTGTTCGCAGAAGTGACGTGCAGTCCAAATCGAGGCCGCGTTATCGCACTTATAATCGGCATGCTCCACCGACCGGCTTGGGATGACTCAAATTATGTATGCGGGTTTTATCAGGCTTATCAGTAGATTTTATCTTATCGCTCGTCGATCGCACCATTCATCTTGCGTTATCAACAGCCTTGTCAGAACTATGGCGGACTGCACTGTTGGGGTAACCTGGTTTTCGCAAAACAAAAGGTCGTCGTAGGGAGTTGGAGCGTATCAGATAGAGCGATGGGGCCCGACAATCGCCAATGTTATTTGTGCAGCTGCGATGGGAGATAGGACTCTCCGCGACAAGCGACTTCCCTCTATCGCCCATCAAAAATATGAGCCCGCCATTCGCTCAACAGAGATAAGATTTTTTAATAAAAAGCAGACAGATGGAAAATGATACGGCCCTAGAAAAACACAATCAGCATGAACTGTCAGAACGCCGGCTTCCAGATTAAAAGTGAGATAACCCAAATCCCACACAACCTTGCCGATCGATAAGAGAAACATAACATAAAGTTACTTCAACAGTTCATTTTTACCTCGAAACGTTCGTATGTGTTATGCTCATCGGACTAACAGGTGTGGGGCCCCTTCCGAGTATTTCCGATTGCGCTCCGATCTTATCGGCCATCATCGGAGATACGACAAGCGTACCTCCCCTCGTGTTCGATGTTTATAGTAATAAGACCATCCACGAGGTTTTCTGGCGATAAAAAGTAAATTTAATAGCAAGATAAGTAGTTTTTCAAGTGAGGGAGGCATTGTAGTCTACATATTCTGCTTTTAACAAATGTCACAGTCATGAATCATTCAGCAGTTTGGATGAAGATGTCAGATACAGAATGTGATTGAAGCGCTTACAATCACAGTTTGGAGTCGTTTCTGTGTCACTTTACATGAAGCGATAAAATATTAATAAACTATTGACGAGATTAAAACTTCATAGAAAGTTATAATTTTATAATAACTTCCTCCGATTAATGCAATGGTGTTGCTACAAGGTTGTGACAACCGACTGACAAAATCACCCATCCTTATCATATCACACATTTGACAGACACTGTTCATTGAACCTCGGGGACGGCTAATCATGTCACGTGACTATGTTCCTGAGAACCACAAGAAAATCAATGATTGTTCTTATTTTGGTTATTAAATCATTCATCGTTATTTATCAGAAATTCTCGGCTCGGAGAATTTTTTTTATTGCACTGAAATGTATATATGACCTAGTTGCATTATCAAATCAATCAAGGAAACTTTAAAACTTTGTTATAGGCTTTTTCGATAAGAGAACCCATTAAAGTGAATATTTTATTTCTATCCTATCTTGACTTCTATCTGAGGAGATACGATCTAGACTGTTCACAAGGCTTTGCGCCCGAGGACAATGGAGCGCTCTGGCTTCACGGCTAACTGTGACTAAAACGCTAAAACATCCAACCTCCCGAGCGAACCAACCGTTGTAAATTGTGTAGAGAGAGACCTGTCGACCGGGGTTATTGTTACATAAAATGAGCAAGTGTTTAAATAGTTGCCTCTCCACGAATCACTTTGCGTAGGATAAGTCGTCCACTCGGCCGCGCCTTGATAAGAGAAAGATAAGATACAGAGATGTATTGGCGAACTAGCTGATTCAGATAGCCTCACGAAAATAGGAGACTCTTATCTGATATGACGCACGCGGGCAATCACGTGACATCCGTAGGATATCAGCGCCTGGTTTATGTGATAAGAGCAGATAGATTTATGGATAAGGTATGCTTGATAAGAGCCAGGGCTCCTGCCCTCTCCCTTCCTCCAGAGTCACAGCCTGATGCTAAATAACATTTGGAATGCTTCAGACGGCCTTCACCTCGAGGCTTGAACAATTACACACGGAGACAACGGTTGAACAGGAAACAGATATGCACGTGATAACTGTTGATGCAGATGGCAGCTACGTTTACCGTAAACTGGTTGCGGGACTTTCACGACATCTCGTTGAACTTGGTCGCCGTCATGACGTTTAAAACCCGGATGTAAACTGAGACACTTCTTTTTAATTCAATGTTTAGACAAAAGACTGTAAAATATGTTAATTACTTGACTTATTTTCAAAAGTTTTGTCTGACAGATCGGTATGCCTACCTACCAACAGGTGACCGCTGTTACACTGAATTAGTTTTCCAATGTAACTATGTCATAAAATCTTTTAATGTTTAAAGAATCAAAATGTTCATTAAAACGTTTACCTTTAATGAACACACGTTTAAACCCGCATTATTTTAGCTTTCATTAAAGTCTCATCACCTTTCTTTGACAGGGAATGGATCATAATGCGATTGTTTGCACGGGATATCTGCTGAATAGTTTTCCCATAGCATCAATAATTTATGATTGAAATACCCCTCAAAGAAAGATGATTGGACAGATTTGCAGGTACCGGAATACTATGCATGATTTTTGAACGTTTAATAACATTCGGGCGCCATTTTAACATAACATAATTACCTCTGACACTTTTCAACAGGAAAACGCGTATAGCCGCACGACTCAAATTACCCGCCATCTAAACTGTTTGGTCCTGCAAACGTCTCGACACGCGTCTTGCAATACGCTTAGATCTTTCATTGAGATGCATTCTGTCTCTTCCTTACTGTTTTATGCAGCTTTTAGCCTATATGTGCCGAAAGATCATGTGTGCTAATTTAAGTTCAAATAATTTCACTCGAAATGCATATTCCTACAATCGCCGACCTATATGACAGTTGGTTGTTCGAGCGATAGCTTTATACATAATTGTACCGAAACTACACGTTCAATTTACATGCACAGTAGTTATATATACGACCTATTGAAGAACATTGTCAACCCAAATTTATACACTTTTATGTAATTTATGTATCAACTCCTTACACTTAAATATTCATCCATTGTGTTGTTGTGGGCCACATATGCCAAACGTTATAAATGATGTTAATCTTTCGAGAAGTACTGAGTGTTGCCATTTTGATAACAGTCGACTCAGTATTGTGGCGATATAAAGGTAAAAGTATTGATTTCTGATCGAAAACCGGACAATGCACCGCATGTGGCGCGCGTCAATTAGTCAAACGTAATTTTGGAAACTTATTTAGACCAGGCAAACGGACAACTTTGGGTTGATAATGTTTTATAGGTCCTATAACTAGTGTGTATGTAAATGGGACGTGTAGTTTCGGTTTCCGAACGTGTATAATGATGTTTCTCGATTTTAATTAGAAACTAGTAATTATGATATCTTTGGCTATTGGAGATGAATATGCAAGTTAAGTGAGATTATTTGACTGAAATGCCTCTACGCTACACGCTACACCCTGAATGAATCGTACTTTCGGTGCTGTCTATTAGTATAGGTCCATACATTCCCGTGTTCAGGTACCCATTTGAACAGCTGGGTGAACTGAGCGCAAGGAGGATCTAAGGTATTCCAATGGTGATGCAGAGGACACAGACAATTTGTGTGAACCTTTCATAGATTACATCTTCTTCAGAATGGATTAAAACATGAAATGACATAATCATTATAAATATATGAACAAATCACTGACAAGCAGTTATAAAAGCATGGTTTTGCGAAATTTTATTTAAAGAAATTACTACCTGAGAAAATGTGTCATATTATTTGTGAGTTGTTGTATTGTCGGAATTAGTGTTGTATACACATTTGCGCAAAATTCATATGACATTATTTAGATTGTCATAATTTATTTGAATTATGTAAATACCTCACCAGTTCATTTTCTGAAATGAAATTTCGGGGACAAATGTCCAAATTTGAAAACGAATATGAAATTTAAAAAAGAGCCTTTTGAAATTTATTAATTTTAGTTATTGACTCTTCTAATCCTGTTATACACAAAACTAGATTTTGTTTTCATTTATTATAACTATTTAGTATAAATGTCTGGGCAACAGACTGTGGTAGAGATGAAAAGCTTAATGCTCAAGACACATTTTGAAGAGTGTACAACCCTTCACATCCTGCTCCATCAGGGTAGGTGTATCCGCATGGCTACATCTAATTGTCATGCAGTTACAAATACTCTTATAGAACAGGATGAACCTTTCAGGATTTATGTATGCTTTGTTCTTTTAAATAATAATTTATCAGCTTTTAGTCTGTATGCTTTGTTCTTTTAAATAATAATTTATCAACTTTTAGTTTACTTGACCATCAGTGTTCAGTTATCACAAATCTTCTCTATTCAAGGTCAATGCCATAGCAACCAGACAAGAGTTAAAGATCAATTTGAGCCTGTGTATAGTAAATCAAAGTCTACAATGTATACATTGTATTGTAAAATTATTGAACATGCATGAATACCTTTAACTGTAATATACATGACAAAGAAATAAGAATGAACACAGTAGGGTCCTATTGACTTCTATAACTGTCCTAGTTGGTTGTAATGTAATGTATTTTCTCCTGGTCAAGCGGTCGCATTAAAACCAGGGTTTGTATATGTTTTTAATAGGAAGTTTATTTAACCTTATTGATTCTAAAATATTATTAGTTTGGCAAAATAAGTAAACCTGACACTAGCTCAAAAGGTGTTTTATTAATCAATAGAAATATAGTTCTCATTGTGTACACGTATGACTCAAATAAAGGAACATTCAGTCAAAAGGCAAGGTAGATTTATCGAATGGGTCCCACCTCGATAAATATAAGTATTGTGAATATATTAATCAAATTAGACAGGTAAAACATATCGAGCCATCCACCATGGGGTTATGATAGACAATATTACAAGGAGAATACTTAGACAAATATGTTATAAAATCATATGAAAAATTTAAATATCAAACCCAAAAAATATGCAATATCTAAAAAATCAAATCAAGTATATATGATGGTGGCCCATGTAGAATATGATCTTCCAGTATGACTGGGGGTAAAGTCAGATAGAGGATGGGGATATATAAGAATGGGGATGTTGGGATGCTTTTCTGGGAATATAACACTTTTTTTAGAATTTATGTGACTCAAAATAATAGAACTCATGTGTTTTAAATTTACTTGTTATTTCTTCCTTATAATACAAAGGTCGGATAATAATTGTTGTTATAAACATACCAATATGGATTATGATTTGTAAATTTGCTGATTGACTACACTGTAAGAAATGGACGAGGGCTTATCATTTGATCTTTACCTTTGAAATACTGAATAGTGCAATACATACTGAGTTACAAAGTCAATTGCTCTAAATTGAAGTTCATGAAGTGGGGAAGATAATCATATTCATTTTAAAACTAATATTTTCAAAAACATACCAGGAGAAAATAGTAACTGTGCAATGCCTTTTTGTTAGTATATAAAACAAATTCATTCATTTTTTAATCTATATAGTTTCTCGACCTATGTCAGTGTCAAATTGTTATTGCAACAACAACAACCTCTTAGCAAAGTTGTTTGTCGAGGATAGGCTAACACATATATGTTCACAAATCAGTATCGAGTGTGACCAACGGAGCAGCAACACAGGATTGACATCAACGCCTTATGGACGATATCAGGTTAGTGAAAAAGGTTTGTGGAATCTCATTCCAAATGTCAACCAAGGTTTGCCTCAGGTTGTCAAGGTCAGAGACTGACGTTGATGTCTTCTCAATCTTCTCTCCATCTCATCCCAAACATGCTCAATAGGGTTGAGATCTGGAGAAACGGCCGACCATAGGAGAGTTCTGGGTTCCGTTCCGTAACAGCGAGCGCTCAAGTAGCGCTCATTCTCTCTTGAACAGAGCCCTGATGTTCCAACCTCGCGGACACTTCCGGACAGTTCTTGCACTAACTTAATGGCGCGGGCAGTAACTACTGCAGTTTGGAACTGATTTCTGAGATGTGTGAGTCTGATATGATTGTCAAGTCGGTGTTACGTAACGCGTGGCAATGGACATGTCTTGGCGTGTTAAACGTGTTGCACGTGAACAATCCGTGGGAGTCACAATGTATGTCATGCTCAAAGTATATTGCCGTGTTAAATCTGTAAGTACCATTACCATAACATTTATGTAATACACAGTTATTTTTTCTTCTAGTATATACAGTGAAGCAATTCATTATCTAGTTTCGATTTCCTTTTGCATTTTGCTTTGAAATTTTGACGCATGCAAAATATGACAAGAACGTCAGAATATCGTCTTTCTTAGAATAATATATTGAATTTGTATTTCGGAATGTTATCTTACACTTCAAACCGTATTTATATATCCACATTAACATTTACGATTGTATCAGCGAATCACGTTCATTATTCATTATCAGATCAAACTGCTGACTTTGCATTATATCTATATTGTGTAATTATCACATACCTTTCTTGATCGGTGGTATGAAATGTGATTTGCACAACTATCACCGTAGTGATAGCAAGATGTGTGATTTCAGAGATCTGATAAGAACAGTGATACATGTATATCTAATAAATACTTGGTTCGACGTCACATGCATTACACCTCAATATTTAATTCATCGTTTAGTTTCATCCCTAATTATGTAATTGTAATCGACTATATATAAGTATGTAAAGTAAATATATTGTTTCTTTTAAATATGTCCTACTTTTCTGAGAAGCTATATATGAACCCACACTCCTTTGTATGTAAACTGCCAGGCAAAAGAAAGTACACGCCTCAGTTGGTTTCGATTAATTCAATGTTTAATAGAAATAAGATGTATTTGGCATTGGCACGATAAATAATACTTATCTGCAGTAGTTTGTATGAATTAATTGGTGACTGTGGTTAAATGTTAGTTAAAATATCTTTTGTTAATGAAGACAGGGGTAAGAAATGAAATTAACACCAACATGACCCCAACCATGTTTAAAATGTTGTTAATGTGTGCAGAATCAGGCACATTTATTGATTATTACATAGAATATGTCTTATATGTCGGTGAACAGTTGTGTATCATCAAAAATAATAATTTAAAATAAAAAATTTAAATTTAAAAAAAAATGTAGAAGTTTCTTTAACCGCTGACTAAACACCTGTCCTTTTCAGTTTTGAATTATGACATCGAAAACTTGAGATATTTGCAATTGAAAAGCATACATATGATAAAATCAACAGAAGTGTGTACTTTCTTTTGCCTGGCAGTTTATTACACATAGTCTATTACATGTATCGAATATTAAATAAGAAAATTAATACTAATGTATGATTGAATTTAATACTGAACTTGTTCACAGAAGATATACCATTTTCACAACACAATATTTGTATTTTTGTCGTAATAAAATTAATCAGAGAAGTAATCAATATTATCAACATTATCGATATCTTCAAATTCATCAATATCATCAACATTGACAATATCGTCAGTATCATCAATATTGTCAATATCATCAATATTGTCAATATTCTTAATATCAATATGATCAATATTACCAATATTATCAATATTATCAATATCATTAATATTATCAAAAGCTTCAATTTATCAATAGTATCAATATCATTAATATTATCAATATAATCAATGTTGTCAATATAATCAATATTGTCAATATAACCAATATTGTCAATTTCGTCAATATCACCAACGTCGTTAATATCATCAATATCGTCATTTATATAATCAATATCATCAATATCTTTAATATCATCAATATTAATATTATAGATATAATTTATATTATCAATATTTATACACCATCGTCAATATCATTAATTATATCAATAAGCTGTGACGGGCATGCCGTTTATATCAAGTCAAGTGTCAGTCGATATTGATCAGTATGGTGAAATTGACGAACATTTCGTCGTAATTTATTTGAAAGTTCATCATCAACATCATTAATATTTTAATAATAAATATTTGTTTTCAAATAATATGATTATCATCACAGCTTCATTAACTTAGAATAGAGCCATCACCCCAATAAATCAGACTTCCCAAATCCAGACATCCCAACTACGGACAAAACAGTCAGGAGTCACTATAGTAACAACCTAGTGTTACCCACTGATTTAATGGATCTGTCTTATAGACGAACGAGATGGTGACAGAAGTTTAGAGTAAAACAAGATTATGACATTTTGCAAGGGATACTAACAATTATATCTACACTAAGATGGCATTAGAAGTATAGAGGTATACCGGAGTTATATACAGTATAGTATACTATTAGTTACACGGTGTTTTGACAGGGTGTACGGGACTTTATTACCCTTTAGATAAATTTGTTGAATTCTGATTGGTCAATAGCGAATGCATACGAAACCGTGTAGGCGGATTTGCCAGGGTGTATCATCCGTATGACCCGTGAAGACAGGTCATGTGACTCTACTACAAGGGTCTTACGGATGACCTTGACCTTAGATGGAATGCGGAAGTAAAACGGTTGCTCGACTCGGAATTTCAGTATCGAAACTTACCTTAACAAACATAAGTACGGTAAATTCAACCTATATGCATTATTTATTTTGTTTGCGTCAATAAACTAATTCAATAAAAACATGTGTCTCTCTATTATTCATCAGGTAATAATAATTTTAAAATCTATTATTTTTTAGCCGCAGATATGGAGCGGTAAACTCTTAACAGTGTTTTCGCTGTTTCACACTGTGCGGAGTTTTTATCACAAACGGAAATAGCTGTGTAGCCTTTATATTTTATCGAAAATGAGTGAAATAAGTTCAAATAATGGATCTTAAGAGTAATAAATTCGTTACAAGGTGTTTTGACAGAGATAACTCTGCGGCTTAAAAAATAATCGATTTTGAATTTAGTATACCTGAAGAATAATAGAGAGTCACATGTTTTTATTGAATTAGTTTATTGACGCAAACAAAATAAAAAAAATGTATATAGGTTGATATCACCGTACTTATGTTTGTTAAAGGTCCATCCATTGTATTGTTTGGGGTACATATTCCAAACGTTATAAATTGTGTTACTTTATCGAGAGGTACCGACTGTTACCGAAAACTACCATTTTGATGATAGTCGACTTAGTATATTGACGATATGAAAGTAAAAGTAGTGATTTCTGATCGAAAACCGGACAATGCACCATGTGTGGCGCGCGCCAATGTGTCAAACGTAATTTTGGAATCTTATTTAAAACAGACAAAATAACAAATTTTTGGGTTGTTAATGTTGAATATGTCATATAACTATTGTGCATGTAAATGGAACGTGCAGTTTCGGTTTCTGCACATGCAAATTGTTGTTAATCGATTTTAACTGGAAACTAGTAATTGCGATAAATTAGGCGATTTGGGAAGAATATGCAAGCTGAGTGAATTTGTTTGTATTGTAAACAGCACATATGGTGATTTGGAGCGTATTAAAGCCAAAAAAATTTTTTTATGAAATACAATTGATGCACCTTTAAGGTAAGGTTCGATTCTGAAATTCCGAGTCGAGCAACCGTTTAACTTCCGCATCCCATCTAAGGTCAAGGTCACCCGTAATACCTGTGTTGTTAGTCACATGTCTTCACGGGTCATACGGATGGTACACCCTGGCAAATCCGCCTACACGGTTTCGTATGCATTGGCTATATATTGACCAATCAGAATTCAACAAAATTATCTAAAGGTAATATCATTATCCAAATTTTGAATACTACCTCCTCATATCATGTAGATGTGCCGTTTGAACTTTATTTGTTTTCTTTTTTCATGGCACCATTTTGGACATTTGTCTTTTAGAAAGGTAATAGCTTGGATTGAATTGCGGGAAGGAAGAAAACTCCTGGGGTTTTTTTATGAGCAAAAACACCTTAAAGTTTTAATTATTAAGTGTTGACTTCAACATTTTATTAAGTTCATGGAGGTATAATGTTAAATAAAAGCTTTGCAAACTGTGTAAATCCGCGTAGTAGAAGTACATGGCCTTATATATAAAATAGGTTAAGACATTGGATGAAAGGATGACCTTGATATGTTAAAGGTGCATCCATTGCGTTTCATACAAAAATATTTAGCTTTAATACGCTCAAACTAACCATATGTGCTGTTTAAAATACAAACAAATTCACTCAGCTAGCATATTCTTCCCAAATCGCCTAATTCATCAAAATTACTAGTTTCCAATTAAAATCGAGTGACATCATTTTGCATGTGCAGAAACAGAAAACTGCACGTTCCATTTACATGCACAGTAGTTATATGACATATTTAACATTATGAACCCAAATTTGTTATTTTGTCTGTTTTCGATCAGATTCCAAAATTACGTTTGACTCATTGCCGCGCGCCACATGCGGTGCATTGTCCGGTTTTCGATCAGAAATCACTACTTTTACCTTCATATCGTCAATATACTAAGTCGACTATCATCAACATAGTAGTTTTCGGTAACAGTCGGTACTTCGATTCTCGACAAAGTTACATCATTTATAACGTTTGGAATATGTCACCCTAAACAACACAATGGATGGACGCAGGCGCAACCTTCTATGCATTTAAAATATCAGGGCTGCTAGAGGCTTACATCGTTGACCAATACACGATAAATATACAGCCTGGTCAACCGGAAGCATCAGCAGAAGATAGAAATGTCTAAACACTGTACCTCAGATCTGAATATAAATTACAGAGAAGTTAGCAAAAGTTAACAAAGTCAAAGGGACATTTCGCTTATTCATGACACTTGGCACTTATGAAAGATATATTATGTTACTGAATATTCGTGTGATGTTGATCATGTTGCTATATTATTCATTATTTAATGTCTTTGTGCTGAATAATATGCATTGTGTGTTCAAGTTATTCTCTCTCGACCTTTTCACAGTTTGAGAAAGGATCATTTATTGTTTTTTTAGCTGAATTATTTGTATAATATGCAGTTGTGCTTATGAAATTTTGAGACAACCTATATTCTTTGTTTTTGTACTGGTTCATTATCTATCAATTTTATTTGCTTTTGTTTGGACCATTCCACTAGTTGGTTAACAGTGTAGTCAACTTCAGTGAAAACCAACCATAACGGATGTTGTTTAATGCGTCTGGTATTGAGACGTGAGGATTTGTGGGAGGTTACCGAGCCATTGGCTCTGTAGGTACTTAGATATTGCAATAATCATTATTAATAAGTTAAAGATTAACCTCCGGATAATACAAATATTAGTTTTCAATTACTATGATTATCATCCCCACTTCATGAACTTCAAAATAGAGCCATTTGGTTTGTAGCTCATTATGTATGGCATTATTCATTATTTCTAAGGTAAAGATGAACCTAACAAATATAAGGCCTTGCACATCTCTTTTAAAGTTTGGTCAATCAGCAAATTTAATTTACAAATCATAAACCATACTGGTCCGTCTATAGATATATAAGTATCCGACCTTTGCATTCTAAGGAAGAAATAACAAGTATATCCAAAACGTGTGAGTTCTACTATTTTGTGTCACACAAATTCTAAAATAGTGTTATATTCTCAGGGTGGCCTCCCAAAATCGCCATCACAATAACCTCTCTCTGACCTTACCCCCAGTTATCCTGAAAGAACCCTATCCCCACTATATCCCCAGGGTGGCCTCCCAACATCTCCATCCTCATATATTCTCTCTCTGACCTTACCCCCAGTTATCCTGGAAGAACCCTACCCCCACTATATCCCCAGGGTGGCCTCCCAACATCCCCATCCTCATATATTCTCTCTCTGACCTTACCCCCAGTTATCCTGAAAGAACCCATCCCCCACTATATCCCCAGGGTGGCCTCCCAACATCCCCATCCTCATATATTCTCTCTCTGACCTTACCCCTAGTTATCCTGAAAGAACCCTGCCCCCACTATATCCACAGGGTCGCCTCCCAACATCTCCATCCTCATATATTCTCTCTCTGATCTTACCCCCAGTTATCCTGAAAGAACCCTACCCCCACTATATCACCAGGGTCGCCTCCCAACATCTCCATCCTCATATATTCTCTCTCTGACCTTACCCCTAGTTATCCTGAAAGAACACTACCCCCACTATATCCACAGGGTGGCCTCCCAACATCTCCATCCTCATATATTCTCTCTCTGATCTTACCCCCAGTTATCCTGAAAGAACCCTACCCCCACTATATCACCAGGGTCGCCTCCCAACATCTCCATCCTCATATATTCTCTCTCTGACCTTACCCCCAGTTATCCTGGAAGAACCCTACCCCCTCTATATCCCCAGGGTGGCCTCCCAACATCCCCATCCTCATATATTCTCTCTCTGACCTTACCCCCAGTTATCCTGAAAGAACCCTACCCCCACTATATCCCCAGGGTGGCCTCCCAACATCCCCATCCTCATATATTCTCTCTCTGACCTTACCCCTAGTTATCCTGAAAGAACCCTGCCCCCACTATATCCACAGGGTCGCCTCCCAACATCTCCATCCTCATATATTCTCTCTCTGACCTTACCCCCAGTTATCCTGGAAGAACCCTGCCCCCACTATATCCACAGGGTGGCCTCCCAACATCTCCATCCTCATATATTCTCTCTCTGATCTTACCCCCAGTTATCCTGAAAGAACCCTACCCCCACTATATTCCAAGGGTGGCCTCCCAACATCCCCATCCTCATATATTCTCTCTCTGACCTTACCCCCAGTTATCCCGAAAGAACCCTAACCCCACTATATCCCCAGGGTGGCCTCCCAACATTCCCTATCCTCAATATATATTTGTAATATTAATGATATTGACGATGGTGGTAATTTTGATTATGTAAATGATATTGATAATATTGATATTGAAAATATGGATGATATTGACAATATTATGTTATTGTTAATCTAAATTAAATTGAAAATATTGAAGATATTGTTAATATTGTTAATTGTGATATTGATGATATTGATGATATTGTTGGTATATTTAAAAGCTGATTTATGCTAACCGCAATTTCTTCTATCCATTCTAGCTAATCCTGCCTTTGAGACCAAATAGACTTCTGGCATGGGCCGTTGTCCCGTGTCCGTCTTTCGTCCGCCGTCCGTAAACTTTTCGCATATACGACTTCTCAAAAGGACCAGTGCACTCTCAAAGCTGAAATTTGGTGGTACCTTGTACCTGGGGGCATCAAAGTTTATACATCTGACAACCCTCCAATTATAGATGTGTCAAGCAATTCCCCTAAAACCCTTAAATGATTTCGTCTCCGAAACAAGTTAGCATAGGAACCTATATACCCCCTCCCATCACCAATTTGGGGCTTGACAAGGTGTCCACAAACCTTCTTTCGGCTTCTCAAATGTAATTTATTGGTATTTAACATATCAGCTTTTTAAAAAGTCCAAATTCATACCTGCAACAAGTGGCAAAAATACATATTCTTTGTTTGGTACTCTTATGTGTAGAGGAATTCAGGAAACATGAAAACCGTGTTTCAATTGTATCTCTTTTTTCAGTAAATACTTAACAAACAACAGGTTCGTTTTGATATGAACAACTTTTATCACGTTATAAATGGTAATAATGAATATTTGTAGCAAGCGCTTGCCTTTCGCGTTTCCATAATGAAATATAGAAATTGTTTTTGATAACCTTTTGAAAAATGTAAGAAATATCATAAAACATTATCCTTGACGCAACTCCATATTTCGATTGTTTGAGGAGGATCGTCAGGATAAGAGATATGTCTACTTACGTTATCACTTCATTGCAGTTTCTACGTACCATTTACATACTTTGGAGATAAATATACACTTTATCTTACAGTTTTATCCGAACGTTTTATCTGAATCGATTCTCAGCTACTTTTTCCAAGTGTTTGTTGTTCTTTACGCGTTTCTTTGATTACGTTTTTGGCTCGTTTTAGTCAGTTATTTTCTTTGTGCAGTCATTTTAATATCTCTAGGAGATAATTTCACATTCCTCGTCTAATTTACGACTTTCGTTATCTTCTTGTTTCTATCTTCGATCTGTTTTATGTTTTGCGCAAAACAATACTCAATATCAGAAATAAGATTGATGACCAAGATATGTTTTTCAAGGTAAAAACTGCAAGGAAAAAACGACTGATGTGATTACAGAAGTATTAGAAGTTGTTTCATTTCTGTTGATTAAACGAGACGCACTAGAATACGGAATTCATGAAACATATTTTAAAGATTATCTTGACTTGTAAAATAGAAGACAAATTCATTCTTTATCTGAAAACCTGTGCACATATATATGCACATTTGTTCATGGTTGTATAAATACTCATATGTGCAAAAGTAAATAATGCGTCTATTCATGTTAAATGTCCCCTAAGCAAAACGGTTTTTCTATTCTTTAAATAAAGATTATGTATTGCTGCTTACTCTAAATGTGTATTTGTTACAGTAAATCTGTGAAATCGACACATGCGTGTATTTACTGAAATCAATACTAAAAACGTGTAATTTGCATATATGAAATGCTTCTATACGGCGATATGTGCTAACATAATTACATTTGATATATGTACATTTGCATATATATAAATGCTTCTATACAGCGATGTAAGCTAATATAAGTTCATTTTCATATTTGCAGATTCTTATATAGTATGCTAATATAAGTACATTTTCATATTTTCAAATTCTTATATACGGCGATGTATGCTAATATAAGTACATTTTCATATATGCAAATTCTTATATACGGCGATGTATGCTAATATAAGTATATTTTTATATATGCAAATTCTTATATACGGCGATGTAAGCTAATATAAGTTCATTTTCATATTTGCAACTTCTTATATACGGCGATGTATGCTATATAAGTACATTTTCATATATGCAAATTCTTATATACGGCGATGTAAGCTAATATAAGTACATTTTCATATTTGCAAATTCTTATATACGGCGATGTATGCTAATATAAGTACATTTTCATATATGCAAATTCTTATATACGGCGATGTAAGCTAATATAAGTACATTTTCATATTTGCAAATTCTTATATACGGCGATGTATGCTAATATAAGTATATTTTTATATATGCAAATTCTTATATACGGCGATGTAAGCTAATATAAGTTCATTTTTATATTTGCAAATTCTTATATACGGCGATGTATGCTAATATAAGTTCATTTTCATATATGCAAATTCTTATATACGGCGATGTAAGCTAATATAAGTTCATTTTCATATTTGCAAATTCTTATATACGGCGATGTATGCTAATATAAGTACATTTTCATATTTGCAAATTCTTATATACGGCGATGTATGCTAATATAAGTACATTTTAATATTTGCAAATTCTTATATACGGCGATGTATGCTAATATAAGTACATTTTCATATTTGCAAATTCTTATATACGGCGATGTATGCTAATATAAGTTCATTTTCATATATGCAAATTCTTATATACGGCGATGTAAGCTAATATAAGTTCATTTTCATATTTGCAAATTCTTATATACGGCGATGTATGCTAATATAAGTACATTTTAATATTTGCAAATTCTTATATACGGCGATGTATGCTAATATAAGTACATTTTCATATTTGCAAATTCTTATATACGGCGATGTATGCTAATATAAGTTCATTTTCATATATGCAAATTCTTATATACGGCGATGTAAGCTAATATAAGTTCATTTTCATATTTGCAAATTCTTATATACGGCGATGTATGCTAATATAAGTACATTTTAATATTTGCAAATTCTTATATACGGCGATGTATGCTAATATAAGTACATTTTAATATTTGCAAATTCTTATATACGGCGATGTATGCTAATATAAGTTCATTTTCATATTTGCAAATTCTTATATACGGCGATGTATGCTATATAAGTACATTTTCATCTATGCAAATTCTTATATACGGCGATGTATGCTAATATAAGTACATTTTCATATTTGCAAATTCTTATATACGGCGATGTATGCTATATAAGTACATTTTCATATTTGCAAATTCTTATATACGGCGATGTATGCTAATATAAGTACATTTTCATATATGCAAATTCTTCTATACGTGAGTGAGTTATTGTTTAACGCCGCTTCGGCAGTATCACATCCATGAGCGGCGATATATATAATATAAAGTACATGTGTATATATTCAAAGTTGTCTATACGGCATATATGCAAATGCTTCTTTACGGCGATATATGAATATAAACGCATTTGTATACATGTATATGCAAAACCTTTTATACGGCGAGATATGTTTATATAAGCACATTTGCAGACTGCAAATTTTTCTATACGGTGATATATGCTAATATAAAACACATGTAAATAATGCAAACGATTTAATACGGCGAGATACATTGTATGCATATATAAGTACAATTGTATACATGTATGTGCAAATGCTTCTAAACGGCAAGATATGTGAGTATAAGTACATTTGCATATATTGAAATTTGTCAGTACGGCGAGATATGCTAATATAAGTACATGTGCATAATGCAAATTCTTCTATACGGCGAGATATGCTATTTTTTGTGCAAAATGCAAATTCTTCCATACGGCGAAATATGCTAATATAAATATATGTGCAAAATGCGCATTCTTCTATACGGCGAAATATGCTAATATAAATATATGTGCAAAATGCAAATTCTTCTATACGGCGAAATATGCTAATATAAGCACATGTGCAAAATGCAAATGCTTTTATACGGCGATATATACTAATAAAAATCCGTGATTATACAGTGCTGAGGATTTTCTATGTTTGCTATGTTTTCTTTGTTTCTGATAAATATTCAGTCCTTCGTAAACAAAAACGTATTCCATTTAACTATAATGAATATAGCTTTTTATGTACCAAAAATGCCAAAATTGTTAAAAGTGTAGCCAATTTGAGAAATGAATTTACCTTACTTGCGAATGTGTATGTCACGTGATATTCAACTGTCTGTATGTAACTCTATTGTACTGTAGGCCATGAGGACGTACGAAATACAATTTTGTTCTGATTTGTTTTATTCTGAGAATGTCGGACAGGTACCCAATTGACAACCAATGACAATATGCAAATGCACGTGACTGCAGTAGTGCTCGGGCAAATAATTTTGTTTAAATATTTTTCAAAATATATTTATCGTGTTTGTTTCATAAGTCAGAAGGCCATGGGCCCATATGACAAACATTTGCAATACATTCAGCATTAGGTATACACTAACAATACGGCACGAAAACAAAACAGACAGAACAAAGTTGATTAAACATACAGATGTGATTTGTGAGTAACAATGTACAAAAAAATACATACACGCTGGTGCAAGTACGTCCGAACAAATACACACACATCTACATGTACACAGAAGGACATACATAAACACATAACCATACATGTTTCACACACATCCTTAATTACACAGTCAAGCATACATACATATGCAATAAAAAAAAAAATTCAATTTATGCAACTAAAGTTTATTGACTCAGTTATTTGACGTTGCTCCGAAGAATACAGCGGACCTTTGGCTGTACATAATGGCCAAA
The DNA here is from genome assembly GCA_936450465.1 of Gibbula magus. Taxonomy (NCBI): domain Eukaryota; kingdom Metazoa; phylum Mollusca; class Gastropoda; order Trochida; family Trochidae; genus Gibbula; species Gibbula magus. Next base: position 31,644,069 of record OW388299.1, on the reverse strand, counting down.
AGTGTGTAAAATGCACGGCTTTTCAAAAAAGTAATTACCAACTGAAAATGTACTTCTATTACATAAACGTACATCTTCGAGTGACTAGTATAAAAAGGTAAATCCAGTGCTACATATATTGCCTTATTTAGTAGAAGTTGTTTTAAACAGTTTCAGACGGGGTGTCCGATCTGAACAAGTTAATGTTTATGTTGCATTTAAATGTAGACACAAACAGATCATACTATTGATAAAAGACGGTATTATTAACACCATTACAGGTGTAAGCAAAAGGTAAAAGTTGATTGTATACAATTTAAGAGTTTCTCATATCTGGGCGCGTCAAAAAGCACAAACAGTTAGCAATAAAGAAACACCTAATTATACTACGATATGGCAATTTCATGTTTATCATACATGTATGTATGTCTCATGAATAAATGAACAACTATTAAAATATAATTTTGATAAAATTGAAAATTGTATATCATCTTATAAACTTTATATTATTGTGTTGATATGAACCACCGGAAGGCTAAGATATGTTTACATGTTTTGTTAATGTTAAATGTTATCTACGATTTAAGTGATTTACTTACATTTAAAAGTTGAATGTAATATCACAAACATGTAAGGTAGAATGTAATATCTCATACATGTAAGGTAGAATGTAATTTCACTTAACGTTGAATGCAATATCACTTAACGTTGAATGTAATGTCACTTAGCATTGAATATAATGTCACTTAACGTTGAATGCAATATCACTTAACGTTGAATGCAATGTCACTTAACGTTGAATGCAATATTACTTAACGTTGAATGTATTGTCACTTAACGTTGAATGCAATGTCACTTAACGTTGAATGCAATATCACTTACCTTTGAATGTATTTTCACTTAACGTTGAATGTAATATCACTTAACGTTGAATGCAATGTCACTTAACGTTGAATGCAATATCACTTAACGTTGAATGCAATATCACTAAACGTTGAATGTAATATCATTTAACGTTGAATGCAATATCACTTAACGTTGAATGTAATATCACTTAACGTTGAATGCAATATCACTTACCTTTGAATGTATTGTCACTTAACGTTGAATGTAATATCACTTAAAGTAGAATGTCATGTCACTTAACGTTGAATGTCATGTCACTTAACGTTGAATGTGATGTCACTCAACGTTGAACTTGATGCCACCTAACGTTGAATGTAATATCACTTAACGTTGAATGTAATATCACTTAACATTGAACGTAATGTCAGGCCAAAGCATACTATAAGGATAACCCATGATACCGAGGATATGGTAAGGTTGTGGACCCTGATAGGAAGGACTATCTGGGTCTACAACCTTACCATATCCGAGGTAGAATGGGTTATCTATATTATCAACCGTTTTTAAGTGTAAAACAGGCTTTTTACTTGTTATCGCGTTATATTGAGGATCCCTGGCGTTATATTGAGGATCCCTGGGTGATGTCAGCCTATTGACAGCCGCGCTATATGAGTTTCTTTTGTAATAATCTTTAAGTAATACATCTTTATAAACCAAACCAAGTATTTTTTTTTTTAATTTTTGAGTTAAAACGTTATTTATCCAGAGTTCTAACTCATTCCAAAATTGTGTAGTTTCACAACATTCCCAATAAACATGACATTATACTCTCAGGAGAAGCTTTACAAAAACTGCACAAATCATTGTCTATCAAATTCATTCTCAGTAATTTCTTATTAGTATTAATAATTCTATGCAAAATTCTGTATGGAAAATCAAGAAGTTTAACATCTTCAAGCCATATCTATAAACATTAAACACACCCTGCCAGTTAAATTCAAACACAGTGAACAGCATTTCCCATTTAGTACAAATTCTAAGTTTATCATTAAATTAGCCGATCATAGAATATTCTTGAACCTTTGGAATGTTTTAAAATATTACTATGGTAAATATTTATGTATAAGTTATAAGAAGGAATGATTCTTGTCCCTTTAATAGTATTGTTTAAAGAATCAGGTAGGATGTGTAGTAGATCATTATAGTCTAATATTGTTCCTCTTATTTTATATTTTGATTGTAATTCATCAAAAGGTATAAATCCATGTTCATCACATAAGTCTTTTACTGTCAATAAACCCTTATCAGCCCAATGTTTGATAATAAAGCATGAATTTTTGTTATTATGTTTGAGCCATAAAGGTTCAGCAAGAATGTGATCAATACTGTCTGAATCAACATTAAAGATTTTACAATAATTATTCCATGCTACAGTAAAGTATCTTTCCAGTAAGGGTTTTCAATGTTGAATAATTTGTTCGCATTGGCTCCATATTTGAAGATTTTGCTATAAGGTATGTTCGAGGGATTATTATCAGATATTTTTTAACAGTAAAGTCTAAGAGTGGATAACTTCAGAGCTTTGATGAATACGTTTATATCAACCATACCCAATCCCCCCTCAGTCTTTAGTCTTTTCATTGTTATCCTTTTTATTTTATAATTTTTGTCATTCCTGATAAAGATCTGTTAAAGAGATTTAATAAAGTCATCTGGGGGATAGGGCAAGGAACTGAAAATATGTACCAATTTTGAGAGGGTCAATAAATATTTGTGAAGTTCTTTCAGTGCTAAGTTAGTTTAAATATTTATGTTAATGTATGGTATTTACGACTAATTTAGCACTAATCTAATTTCGATAATCCAAGTTCGGCTTATGATTATGTTTAAGGGATATGTTGCATACGTATATAATGACATGCAACTTGTTTCAAATTGTATGCCTTTCATCATTTTCAGTAATTCTGTAATTTCACATATCGAAGGGCCACATAGGCTCTTTATCATGCTGCTTTTCATTATATCTGATTGATCTCATAATTATATAAATATAATATTTTTAAATATATTAATTATATTTATATTTTTTGTACGTTTGTGCATACATTCTCTACAATTTTAATTGGAAACAGTATTGGGTTTTTTGCTACTTTCGTCGTTTTATCATATTTTTCTATCGACTTTCTTATCATAAATTTTGAGGTTATTGATGCAGATCTTAAACAATCAGATTGAAAATATATTTTGTCCTATTATTCGTAGAAATATTGTTATCTTTTAAGTCGAAATAGTCGTTTTTTCTGATCTTGATCTTGTATATCATTATAAATATCTGAAAACTAACGATAAATAAGTGAAAATAGGTCATGGCTATTTTTGAATATTCAGATTAGTATGATTAATTATGAAAAAATATGTTATACATGTAAGTAAACGTATATGTAAACAGATATACCAATAAGTTTATAATAAACATTAATCATGTGCAGGGTTGTGACGTTTTTCGGAAATTATCAGTTGTATTCATTGAACTATACAGTGGTAAATCTTACTAAATCAGTAAATCAGATTAGCTGAACAAACGTTTTTAGCAACCTAGAGCGTGGGAATTTTCAAGGGGAAATGAACAAGATTGTATTCCATGATTTTCCTACCTTAACCATCTAGCTGCCGGATATCTGTAGATGACGAAGAAGACAGAGGATACATTATTATATTTTCAAAGAAAATACATAGCGGATATTTGACATTTCTCATTGATATATATTCTTCATCACGAGATGAAATATACATGGTACAGGACGAGAAATGTCAAATGTTCTATTTATTAGATTTACAAATTTATGGACAGTTCATTTTAAGAATAGAGCGTCCAAGATCACCTTGCTTAATCGTGGTAATTGTTTGATGTCGTATGATTGAACTGTTTTATTTTGTTTTTTTAAATGACCTTTCTACTGAAATATATCTATCATGTGTTGATATAAACAAATATAAGCAATCACTAGCAATATTCCGATGCATGTTTACATGTTTTGTTAATGTCAAATGTTATCTACGATTTAAGTGATTTACTTACATTTTAAAAGTTGAATGTAATGTCACATACATGTAAGGTGAATGTAATGTCACTTAACGTTGAATTTAGTGTCACTTAACGTTGAATGCAATATCATTTTTTATCTTAGCATTGAATATAATGTCACCTAACGTTAAATGCAATATCACTTTGCATTGAATGTAATGTCACTTAGCGTTGAATGCAATATCACTTAGCGTTGAATGAAATGTCACTTAACGTTGAATATAAAGTCACTTTATGTTAAATGCAATATCACTTAGCGTTGAATGTAATGTCACTTAACGTTAAATGCAATATCACTTAGCATTGAATGTAATGTCACTTAGCGTTGAATGCAATGTCACTTAACATTAAATGCAAAATCACTTAGCATTGAATGTAATGTCACTTAACGTTAAATGCAATATCACTTAGCATTGAATGCAATATCACTTAGCGTTGAATGTAATGTCACTTAGCATTGAATATAATGTCACTTAGCATTGAATATAATGTCACTTAGCATTGAATATAATGTCACTTAACGTTAAATGCAATATCACTTAGCATTGAATGTAATGTCACTTAACGTTGAATGCAATATCACTTAGCGTTGAATGTAATGTTACTTAACGTTGAATATAATGTCACTTAACGTTAAATGCAATATCACTTAGAGTTGAATGTAATGTCACTTAACGTTGAATGCAATATCACTTAGCATTGAATGTTATGTCACTTAGCGTTGAATGCAATGTCACTTAGCGTTGAATGTAATGTCACTTAACGTTGAATATAATGCCACTTAACGTTGAATATAATGTCACTTAACGTTAAATGCAATATCACTTAGCATTGAATGTAATGTCACTTAGCCTTGAATGTAATGTCACTTAGCGTTGAATGTAATGTCATTTAACGTTAAATGCAATATCACTTAGCGTTGAATGTAACGTCACTTAACGTTGAATGCAATATCATTTAACGTTGATTGTAATGTCAATTAATGTTGAGTGTAATGTCACTTAACGTAGAATGCAATATCACTTAGCGTTGAATGTAATGTCACTTAGCGTTGAATGCAATATCACTTAGCGTTGAATGTAATGTCACTTAGCGTTGAATGCAATATCACTTAACGTTGATTGTAATGCCACTTAACGTTGAATGTAATGCCACTTAACGTTGAATGTATTGTCACTTAATGTTTAATGTACAGTCATTTACCGTTGAATGTAATGTCACTAAGCATTGAATATAATGTCACTTAACGTTGAATGCAATGACATTTAACGTTGAATGTATTGTCACATAATGTTGAATGTACAGTCATTTAACGTTGAATGCAATATCACAATGTCACTTAACGTTGAATGTATTGTCACTTAACCTTGAATGCAATGTCATTTAACTTTGAATGTATTGTCACTTAACGTTGAATGTAATATCACTTAACGTTGAATGTAATGTCACTTAACGTTGAATGCAATATCACTTAACGTGGAATGTAATATCACTTAACGTTGAATGTAATATCACTTAACGTTGATTGTAATGCCACTAAACATTGAATGTAATGCCACTTAACGTTGAATGTATTGTCACTTAATGTTGAATGTACAGTCATTTAACGTTGAATGTAATGTCACTAAGCATTGAATATAATGTCACTTAACGTTGAATGCAATGTCACTTAACGTTGAATGTATTGTCACTTAATGTTGAATGTACAGTCATTTAACGTTGAATGCAATGTCACTTAGCATTGAATACAATGTCACTTAACGTTGAATTCAATATCACTTAACGTTGATTGTAATGTCACTTAACGTTGAATGTAATATCACTTACCTTTGAATGTATTGTCACTTAACGTTGAATGTAATATCACTTAACGTTGAATGTAATATCACTTAAAGTTGAATGTCATGTCACTTAAAGTTGAATGTCATGTCACTTAACGTTGAATGTGATGTCACTTAAAGTTGAATGTCATGTCACCTAACGTTGAATGTCATGTCATTTAACGTTGAATGTCATGTCACTTAACGTTGAATGTAATATCACTTAACGTTGAATGTAATATCACTTAACGTTGAATGTAATATCACTTAACACACGTAATGTCAGGCCAAATCATACTCCAACATATCCATTGCATATTTGAACAAATTCTCATCATCTGCAAACCCTATATGGGAATAAACGCAATGAATTGGTAAATACCTGCAGGCACAACAATAAGTTTTTGCTTAAAAACAGGCAAAAACAAAAACCAACCCCAAAACGCAGCACCTCCAAAAACACTGAAACCTATAGCCAAAACACAGCCAAAGGGACTCAATCAGCAAACAAGCCCAAGCGTACATGTAACAAAAGTGACCATAAGACCAATCAAGCTATCACTGGACAACTGCCTCTCGCATGAAACAGAGCTGTAGTGATACACAATAACTTGTTTTTGTAGATAACTGACTTAACTTTCTACATCATTTAAATAATGCAAAGTACTAAATATGTATGTTATGCGTTTAATGATCTTTTTGGTTTTAATTATTTATTCATAACCTTGATCCATATTTGTGAAGTTTTGTTTTTTTTTTAAATAAATTTGTATTCGTTCCAATTGTTACATATTCAAACACAAGAGTCAAACAACAATGCATACAGTCAGACTATGAATAGGTAAATACATGTTATTATAGACATAATAATTAGTTGCTGAAGGTTGGGATGAGTGATTTCCATTTTTGATCGAATGTTTCAATTTCATTGTTTTTCTTTGAGACGAGTTTTTCAACAGAAACTTTTTCTTTTAATACCATTTTATAACTGTTGAATTTTGGAACTAATATTACAAAAATGGATATGTTTTTTGGCAGAGATAATGATTTGATTAAGTAATACATCTTTATGAAGTGTACCGAACCAAACCAAGTATTTTGTTATTTTTAATTTTTGAGTTAAAACGTTATTTATCCAGAGTTCTAACTCATTCCAAAATTGTGTAGTTTCACAACATTCCCAATAAACATGACATTTGCTCTCAGAAGAAGCCTTACAAAAACTGCACAAATCATTGTCTATCAAATTCATTCTCAGTAATTCCTTTTTAGTATAAATAATTCTATGCACAAATCTGTATTGAAAATCAAGAAGTTTAACATCTTTCAAGCCATATCTATAAATATTAAACACACTATGCCAGTTAAATTCAAACACAGTGAACAGCAATTCCCATTAAGTACAAATTCTAAGTTTATCATTAAATTAGCCGATCATAGAATATTCTTGAACCTTTGGAATGTTTTAAAATATTACTATGGTAAATATTTATGTATAAGTTATAAGAAGGAATGATTCTTGTCCCTTTAATAGTATTTTTTAAAGAATCGGGTAGGATGTGTAGTAGATCATTATAGTCTAATATTGTTCCTCTTATTTTATATTTTGATTGTAATTCATCAAAAGGTATAAATCCATGTTCATCACATAAGTCTTTTACTGTCATTAAACCCTTATCAGCCCAATGTTTGAAAATAAAGCATGAATTTTTGTAATTATGGTTGAGCCATAAAGGTTCAGCAAGAATGTGATCAATACTGTCTGAATCAACATTAAAGATTTTACAATAATTATTCCATGTTACAAAAGTATCTTTCCAGTAAGGGTTTTCAATGTTGAATAATTTGTTCGCATTGGCTCCATATTTGAAGATTTTGCTATAAGGTATGTTCGAGGGATTATTATCAGGTTTTTTTAACAGTAAAGTCTAAGAGTGGATAACTTCAGAGCTTTGATGAATACGTTTATATCAACCATACCCAATCCCCCCTCAGTCTTTAGTCTTTTCATTGTTATCCTTTTTATTTTATAATTTTTGTCATTCCTGATAAATTTGAAAAAGATCTGTTGAAGAGATTTAATAAAGTCATCTGGGGGATTGGGCAAGGAACTGAAAATATGTACCAATTTTGAGAGGGTCAATCAATATTTGTGAAGTTCTCTCAGTGCTAAGTTAGTTGAAATGTTTATAATAATGTATGGCATTTACGACTAATTTAGCACTAAGATAATTTCGATAATCCAAGCTCGGCTAATGATTACGTTTAAGGGATATGTTGCATACGTATATAATGACATGCAACTTGTTTCAAATTGTATGCCTTTCATCATTTTCAGTAATTCTGTAATTTCACATATCGAAGGGCCACATATGCTCTTTATCATGCTGCTTTTCATTATATCTGATTGATCTCATAATTATTTTTTAATAATATTTTTAAATATATTAATTATATTTATATTTTTTGTACTTTTGTGCATACATTCTCTACAATGTTAATTGGAAACAGTATTGTTTTTTTTGCTACTTTCGTCGTTTTATCATATTTTTCTATCGACTTTCTTATCATAAATTTTGAGGTTATTGATGCAGATCTTAAACAATCAGATTGAATATATATTTTGTCCTATCATTCGTAGAAAGATTGTTATCTTTTAGGTCGAAATAGTCGTTTTTCTGATCTTGATCTTGTATATCATTATAAATATCTGAAAACTAACGATAAATAAGTGAAAATGGGTCATGGCTATTTTTGAATATTCAGATTAGTATAATCAATTATGGAAAACTAAGTTATACATGTAAGTAAACTATATTAAACAGATATATAATCATGTGCAGGGTTGTGACGTTTTTCGGAAGTTATCAGTTGTATTCATTGAACTATACAGTGGTAAATCTTATTAAATCAGTAAATCAGATTAGCTGAACAAATGTTTTTAGCAACCTAGAGCGTGGGAATTTTCAGAACAAGATTGTATTCAATGATTTTCCTACCTTAACCATCTAGCTGCCGGATATTCTGTAGATGACGAAGAAGACAGAGGATACATTATTATATTTTCAAAGAAAATACATAGCGGATATTTGAAATTCCTCATTGATATATATTCTTCATCACGAGATGAAATATACATGGTATAGGACGAGAAATGTCAAATGTTCTATTTATTAGATTTACAAATTTATGGACAGTTCATTTTAAGAATAGAGCGTCCAAGATCACCTTGCTTAATCGTGGTCATTGTTTGATGTCGTATGATTGAACTGGTTTTGGTTTTTTTTTTAAATAACCTTTCTCCTGAAATATATTTATCATGTGTTGATATAAACAAATATAAGCAATCACTAGCAATATTCCGATGCTCCTCTCGTGATTTGACTATTGAAAGTGGCAGATATAAAAATGTTAAAAAAGAAGACAGAATATGTACATAATGTAGTTTAAACGAAATTGAGGATGAGTACCATTTCCTTCTCATTTGCCCACAACTTCCAAACGCAAGGCATAACTCTTGCCAGTCTGCATTACTGGCTGATTTAAGCCTTGCAGTATTTCCCTCGCTTTGCTATGCCTAAATAGTTAATCGCCGCACCAGAAATGCATAGTGGGCCTGAATTTCTTAGCACAGATTTCTTAAGGAAATACTGCAAGGCCTAAATCAACCAGTAATGGAGACTAGCAAGAGTTATGCCTTGCATTGGGAAGTTGATTTGCCCATTGTATAATTCATTACGTGAAAAGTATATTACACGTTACTTCTATGTCCATCCAAGTACTATACAATTCATTAGGTTAATGAGCAGTGCAAATCAAAATATATTACATAATCTTGCTTTATATATTCACAATGCATTATTTTATAGATCTAATACTACAACATCTTAAAAATGTAAATATATACACGCGTGTATATTCCCATGTTATATGCATATGTACTATAGGCCTGAGGCCTTTTAAGCGCGAATAAAGATTGATTGATAATGAACTGTTCTGTCACGTAATGAATAACATTTTATTTCACTCAGTGAAAATACAATGCATAAACTTTATTTAAAGGGATACAAGCCGTATTCCGTCATTGAAAAACATAATGAATATCGTATATATGCACTATCAAGGATATGAAATAACCACTTTTCTCAGTGAAATAAACTTTTGATGAGTGTGACGTCAGCGTTGACATCATGAGACACGAGGATAACTGTAACCATGCAGGCGGTGCGATCTGAACATATTAATTAACTGTAACCATGCAGGCGGTGCGATCTGAACATATTCATAACTGTAACCATGCAGGCGGTGCGATCTGAACATATTCATAATTGTAACCATGCAGGCGATGCGATCTAACATATTAATTAACTGTAACCATGCAGGCGGTGCGATCTGAACATATTCATAACTGTAACCATGCAGGCGGTGCGATCTGAACATATTCATAATTGTAACCATGCAGGCGGTGCGATCTGAACATATTCATAATATTAGCCATGCAGGAGGTGCGATCTGAACATATTCATAACTGTAACCATGCAGGCGGTGCGATCTGAACATATTCATAACTGTAACCATGCAGGCGGTGCGATCTGAACATATTCATAACTGTAACCATGCAGGCGGTGCGATCTGAACATATTCATAACTGTAACCATGCAGGCGGTGTGATCTGAACATATTCATACCTGTAACCATGTAGGCGGTGCGATCTGAACATATTCATAATTGTAACCATGCAGGCGGTGCGATCTGAACATATTCATAATTGTAACCATGCAGGAGGTGCGATCTGAACATATTCATAATTGTAACCATGCAGGCGGTGCGATCTGAACATATTCATAATTGTAGCCATGCAGGCGGTGCGATCTGAACATATTCATAACTGTAACCATGCAGGCGGTGCGATCTGAACATATTCATAATTGTAGCCATGCAGGCGGTGCGATCTGAACATATTCATAACTGTAACCATGCAGGAGGTGCGATCTGAACATATTCATAACTGTAACCATGCAGGAGGTGCGATCTGAACATATTCATAACTGTTACCATGCAGGAGGTGCGATCTGAACATATTCATAACTGTAACCATGCAGGCGGTGCGATCTGAACATATTCATAACTGTAACCATGCAGGAGGTGCGATCTGAACATATTCATAACTGTAACCATGCAGGCGGTGCGATCTGAACATATTCATAACTGTATCCATGCAGGCGGTGTGATCTGAACATATTCATACCTGTAACCATGTAGGCGGTGCGATCTGAACATATTCATAACTGTAACCATGCAGGAGGTGCGATCTGAACATATTCATAACTGTTACCATGCAGGCGGTGCGATCTGAACATATTCATAACTGTATCCATGCAGGCGGTGCGATCTGAACATATTCATAACTGTAACCATGCAGGAGGTGCGATCTGAACATATTCATAACTGTAACCATGCAGGAGGTGCGATCTGAACATATTCATAACTGTATCCATGCAGGCGGTGCGATCTGAACATATTCATAACTGTAACCATGCAGGAGGTGCGATCTGAACATATTCATCACTGTAACCATGTAGGCGGTGTGATCTGAAAATATTCATAACTGTATCCACGCAGGCGGTGCGATCTGAACATATTCATAACTGTAACCATGCAGGAGGTGCGATCTGAACATATTCATAACTGTAACCATGCAGGAGGTGCGATCTGAACATATTCATAACTGTAACCATGCAGGCGGTGCGATCTGAACATATTCATACCTGTAACCATGTAGGCGGTGCGATCTGAACATATTCATAACTGTATCCATGCAGGCGGTGCGATCTGAACATATTCATAACTGTAACCATGCAGGAGGTGCGATCTGAACATATTCATAACTGTAACCATGCAGGCGGTGCGATCTGAACATATTCATACCTGTAACCATGTAGGCGGTGCGATCTGAACATATTCATAACTGTAACCATGTAGGCGGTGCGATCTGAACATATTCATAACTGTAACCATGTAGGCGGTGTGATCTGAACATATTCATAACTGTATCCATGCAGGCGGTGCGATCTGAACATATTCATAACTGTAACCATGCAGGAGGTGCGATCTGAACATATTCATAACTGTAACCATGCAGGAGGTGCGATCTGAACATATTCATAACTGTATCCATGCAGGCGGTGCGATCTGAACATATTCATAACTGTAACCATGCAGGAGGTGCGATCTGAACATATTCATAACTGTAACCATGCAGGCGGTGCGATCTGAACATATTCATAACTGTAACCATGTAGGCGGTGTGATCTGAACATATTCATAACTGTAACCATGCAGGAGGTGCGATCTGAACATATTCATAACTGTAACCATGTAGGCGGTGTGATCTGAACATATTCATAACTGTAACCATGCAGGCGGTGCGATCTGAACATATTCATAACTGTTACCATGCAGGAGGTGCGATCTGAACATATTCATAACTGTAACCATGTAGGCGGTGTGATCTGAACATATTCATAACTGTAACCATGCAGGCGGTGCGATCTGAACATATTCATACCTGTAACGCGGCATGCAGGCGGTGCGATCTGAACATATTCATAACTGTAACCATGCAGACGGTGCGATCTGAACATATTCATAACTGTAACCATGTAGGCGGTGCGATCTGAACATATTCATAACTGTAACCATGTAGGCGGTGCGATCTGAACATATTCATAACTGTAACCATGTAGGCGGTGTGATCTTAACATATTCATAACTGTAACCATGCAGACGGTGCGATCTGAACATATTCATAACTGTAACCATGTAGGCGGTGCGATCTGAACATATTCATAACTGTAACCATGTAGGCGGTGCGATCTGAACATATTCATAACTGTAACCATGCAGGAGGTGCGATCTGAACATATTCATAACTGTTACCATGCAGGCGGTGCGATCTGAACATATTCATAACTGTATCCATGCAGGCGGTGCGATCTGAACATATTCATAACTGTAACCATGCAGGAGGTGCGATCTGAACATATTCATAACTGTAACCATGCAGGAGGTGCGATCTGAACATATTCATAACTGTATCCATGCAGGCGGTGCGATCTGAACATATTCATAACTGTAACCATGCAGGAGGTGCGATCTGAACATATTCATAACTGTAACCATGTAGGCGGTGTGATCTGAACATATTCATAACTGTATCCATGCAGGCGGTGCGATCTGAACATATTCATAACTGTAACCATGCAGGAGGTGCGATCTGAACATATTCATAACTGTAACCATGCAGGAGGTGCGATCTGAACATATTCATAACTGTAACCATGCAGGCGGTGCGATCTGAACATATTCATACCTGTAACCATGTAGGCGGTGCGATCTGAACATATTCATAACTGTATCCATGCAGGCGGTGCGATCTGAACATATTCATAACTGTAACCATGCAGGAGGTGCGATCTGAACATATTCATAACTGTAACCATGCAGGCGGTGCGATCTGAACATATTCATACCTGTAACCATGTAGGCGGTGCGATCTGAACATATTCATAACTGTAACCATGTAGGCGGTGCGATCTGAACATATTCATAACTGTAACCATGTAGGCGGTGTGATCTGAACATATTCATAACTGTATCCATGCAGGCGGTGCGATCTGAACATATTCATAACTGTAACCATGCAGGAGGTGCGATCTGAACATATTCATAACTGTAACCATGCAGGAGGTGCGATCTGAACATATTCATAACTGTATCCATGCAGGCGGTGCGATCTGAACATATTCATAACTGTAACCATGCAGGAGGTGCGATCTGAACATATTCATAACTGTAACCATGCAGGCGGTGCGATCTGAACATATTCATAACTGTAACCATGTAGGCGGTGTGATCTGAACATATTCATAACTGTAACCATGCAGGAGGTGCGATCTGAACATATTCATAACTGTAACCATGTAGGCGGTGTGATCTGAACATATTCATAACTGTAACCATGCAGGCGGTGCGATCTGAACATATTCATAACTGTTACCATGCAGGAGGTGCGATCTGAACATATTCATAACTGTAACCATGTAGGCGGTGTGATCTGAACATATTCATAACTGTAACCATGCAGGCGGTGCGATCTGAACATATTCATACCTGTAACGCGGCATGCAGGCGGTGCGATCTGAACATATTCATAACTGTAACCATGCAGACGGTGCGATCTGAACATATTCATAACTGTAACCATGTAGGCGGTGCGATCTGAACATATTCATAACTGTAACCATGTAGGCGGTGCGATCTGAACATATTCATAACTGTAACCATGTAGGCGGTGTGATCTTAACATATTCATAACTGTAACCATGCAGACGGTGCGATCTGAACATATTCATAACTGTAACCATGTAGGCGGTGCGATCTGAACATATTCATAACTGTAACCATGTAGGCGGTGCGATCTGAACATATTCATAACTGTAACCATGTAGGCGGTGCGGTCTGAACATATTCGTAACTGTAACCATGCAGACGGTGCGATCTGAGCATTTTCATAACTGTAACCATGTAGGCGGTGCGATCTGAACATATTCATAACTGTAACCATGCAGACGGTGCGATCTGAGCATATTCATAACTGTAACCATGTAGGCGGTGCGATCTGAACATATTCATAACTGTAACCATGTAGGCGGTGCGGTCTGAACATATTCGTAACTGTAACCATGCAGGCGGTGCAATCTGAACATTTTCATAACTGTAACCATGCAGGCAGTGCAATCTGAACATATTCATAACTGTAACCATGTAGGCGGTGCGATCTGAACATTTTCATAACTGTAACCATGCAGGCGGTGCGGTCTGAACATATTCATAACTGTAACCATGCAGGCGGTGCGATCTGAACATATTCATAACTGTAACCATGCAGGCGGTGCGATCTGAACATATTCATACATGTAACCATGCAGGCGGTGCGATCTGAACATATTCATAACTGTAACCATGCAGGCGGTGCGGTCTGAACATATTCATAACTGTAACCATGCAGGCGGTGCGATCTGAACATATTCATAACTGTAACCATGCAGGAGGTGCGATCTGAACATATTCATAACTGTAACCATGCAGGCGGTGCGGTCTGAACATATTCATAACTGTAACCATGCAGGCGGTGCGATCTGAACATATTCATAACTGTAACCATGCAGGCGGTGCGATCTTAACATATTCATAACTGTAACCATGCAGGCGGTGCGATCTGAACATATTCATAACTGTAACCACGTATGCGGTGCGATCTGAACATATTCATAACTGTAACCATGTAGGCGGTGTGATCTTAACATATTCATAACTGTAACCATGTAGGCGGTGCGATCTGAACATATTCTTTACTGTAACCATGTAGACGGTGCGATCTGAACATATTCATAACTGTAACCATGCAGGCGGTGCGATCTGAACATATTCATAACTGTAACCATGTAGGCGCAGCGATCTGAACATCTTCATAACTGTAACCATGTAGGCGGTGCGATCTGAACATATTCATAACTGTAACCATGTAGGCGGTGCGATCTGAACATATTCTTTACTGTAACCATGTAGACGGTGCGATCTGAACATATTCATAACTGTAACCATGTAGGCGGTGCGATCTGAACATATTCATAACTGTAACCATGCAGGCGGTGCGATCTGAACATATTCATAACTGTAACCACGTAGGCGGTGCGATCTGAACATATTCATAACTGTAACCATGTAGGCGCAGCGATCTGAACATCTTCATAACTGTAACCATGTAGGCGGTGCGATCTGAACATATTCATAACTGTAACCATGTAGGCGGTGCGATCTGAACATATTCTTTACTGTAACCATGTAGACGGTGCGATCTGAACATATTCATAACTGTAACCATGTAGGCGGTGCGATCTGAACATATTCATAACTGTAACCATGCAGGCGGTGCGATCTGAACATATTCATAACTGTAACAATGCAGGCGGTGCGATCTGAACATATTCATAACTGTAACCATGTAGGCGGTGCGATCTGAACATATTCATAACTGTAACCATGCAGACGGTGCGATCTGAACATATTCATAACTGTAACCATGGAGGCGGTGCGATCTGAACATATTCATAACTGTAACCATGTAGGCGGTGCGATCTGAACATATTCATAACTGTAACCATGCAGACGGTGCGATCTGAACATATTCATAACTGTAACCATGTAGGCGGTGCGATCTGAACATATTCATAACTGTAACCATGCAGGCGGTGCGATCTTAACACATTCATAACTGTAACCATGCAGGTGGTGCGATCTGAACATATTCATAACTGTAACCATGTAGGCGGTGCGATCTGAACATATTCATAACTGTATCCATGCAGGCGGTGCGATCTGAACATATTCATAACTGTAACCATGCAGGCGGTGCGATCTTAACATATTCATAACTGTAACCATGCAGGCGGTGCGATCTGAGCATATTCATATCTGTAACCATGTAGGCGGTGCGATCTGAGCATATTCATAACTGTAACCATGTAGGCGGTGCGATCTGAACATATTCATAACTGTAACCATGCAGGCGGTGCGATCTGAACATATTCATAACTGTAACCATGTAGGCGGTGCGATCTGAACATATTCATAACTGTAACCATGCAGGCGGTGCGATCTGAACATATTCATAACTGTAACCATGCAGGCGGTGCGATCTGAACATATTCATAACTGTAACCATGCAGGCGGTGCGATCTGAACATATTCATAACTGTAACCATGTAGGCGGTGCGATCTGAACATATTCATAACTGTAACCATGCAGGCGGTGCGATCTGAACATATTCATAACTGTAACCATGCAGGCGGTGCGATCTTAACATATTCATAACTGTAACCATGCAGGCGGTGCGATCTGAACATATTCATAACTGTAACCATGTAGGCGGTGCGATCTGAACATATTCATAACTGTAACCATGCAGGCGGTGCGATCTGAACATATTCATAACTGTAACCATGCAGGCGGTGCGATCTGAACATATTCATAACTGTAACCATGTAGGCGGTGCGATCTGAACATATTCATAACTGTAACCATGCAGGCGGTGCGATCTGAACATATTCATAACTGTAACCATGCAGGCGGTGCGATCTTAACATATTCATAACTGTAACCATGCAGGCGGTGCGATCTGAACATATTCATAACTGTAACCATGTAGGCGGTGCGATCTTAACATATTCATAACTGTAACCATGCAGGCGGTGCGATCTGAACATATTCATAACCCGATTACCATGTAGGCGGTGCGATCTGAACATATTCATAACTGTAACCATGCAGGCGGTGCGATCTGAACATATTCATAACTGTAACCATGTAGGCGGTGCGATCTGAACATATTCATAACTGTAACCATGCAGGCGGTGCGATCTGAACATATTCATAACCCGATTACCATGTAGGCGGTGCGATCTGAACATATTCATAACTGTAACCATGCAGGCGGTGCGATCTGAACATATTCATAACTGTAACCATGGAGGCGGTGCGATCTGAACATATTCATAACTGTAACCATGTAGGCGGTGCGATCTGAACATATTCATAACTGTAACCATGCAGGCGGTGCGATCTGAACATATTCATAACCCGATTACCATGTAGGCGGTGCGATCTGAACATATTCATAACTGTAACCATGCAGGCGGTGCGATCTGAACATATTCATAACTGTAACCATGGAGGCGGTGCGATCTGAACATATTCATAACTGTAACCATGTAGGCGGTGCGATCTGAACATATTCATAACTGTAACCATGCAGACGGTGCGATCTGAACATATTCATAACTGTAATCATGCAGGCGGTGCGATCTGAACATATTCATAACTGTAACCATGCAGGCGGTGCGATCTGAACATATTCATAACTGTAACCATGCAGAAAACCAAGATATATGGATAGTCAACTTCTTTATTGCAATGAATGCGACGTTTCGGTGTAGATACTAACACCGTTATCAAGCAAGTGAAAATGCCTCTCAAAGATGTTGTAACCATGCAGGCGGTGCGATCTTAACATATTCATAACTGTAACCATGCAGGCGGTGCGATCTGAACATATTCATAACTGTAACCATGCAGGCGGTGCGATCTGAACATATTCATAACTGTAACCATGCAGGCGGTGCGATCTGAACATATTCATAAATTGATCTTCAATTACGAATCTTTGCGTTATTGGATTTAATGGACATTTTGCATTTCTTGTCGAATACCATGTTTATTTCATCTCATGGGAATATTTTATCTTTCTACTTCACTCGATGATATATTGTTTTACAATAATTCTGAAATATCCAATGCCTAATAAACGTGTCTTAGAAGGATCTTTAGAAGCGGAATAGAAGGATCTTTAGACGCGGAATAGAAGGATCTTTAGAAGCGGAATAGAAGGATCTTTAGAAGCGGAATAGAAGGATCTTTAGAAGCGGAATAGAAGGATCTTTTGAAGCTGAATAAAAGGATCTCAAGAAGCGGAATAGAAGGATCTTTAGAAGCGGAATAGAAGGATCTTTAGAAGCGGAATAGAAGGATCTTTAGAAGCGGAATAGAAGGATCTTTAGAAGCGGAATACATATGAAAACAACATGTTCTGGATAACATCGTCATTGCTGTGAACATATACGACGCTTAGGCACCAGCAGTGTGAATCTCTTGTGGCCTCCCTCGGCTCTGTCCATAACGTGAAGACGTGAAGGCACATATTCACCGAGACAAGCGATACAGGCCAGAGGGATGTTCCTCCATTCCTGCTACAGGGCCAACGTCAAATCTGCAACGTCAGCTGCTCGTATCTAACGTCTGTATTGCTTGGTCCTATTGCTCCCATGTTGCCGGTCACTCTTGTGGTAAGGGGACGTGCGTTGTCGTGCTGGAATATTAAGTGTTGGTGACGTCGTTGTCGACGGCGTAGCATAGGAACGACTTCTGTCCTGAGTTCAAGAAAGGGGTTCAGTGATGAAGCATAGGTAAGAAATGCGAGATCCCGCCAGAACTGGCTATTTTTTAACACGGGGCTTAGAATGTCATCAACATAACCTATGTTGAAGATCACTCCTGCATGCAACGTGCGTGACTTGCCCCCAAATCATCACAATGCCGGCGCAAAATCGATGCAAATGTTTTGGTGAATTGTTCCCTTCCTTCAACAAAGGACACAGTACCAAGATTTAAAAAAAACATACTGCGGATGAAAAGTCGTGGTTGACGGTCCAAAATGCTGCGCAAATTGACGTATTGCCTGACGTCGGCGTGTCTGCGATATTGGGCTAGGATAGGGGCATCTGGGTCCCCATCCCGTATGTCTCGGGCTCCGTCTGACTGTAATGGAGTGGATTCGTCTCCCATGTCTGCGAATGGAGCTTGCTTTTGCCGTCCGGAATCGATCTCGGAGGAACTCTAGTTAAATTTGTCGATCCTGTCCAGGCGTTGTAACCGGAAGTAGATTTGGTCTGGGTCGGTGGGTCGGCAACTTTTTCTGTGCTGGTGTCTTCTGACATGACGTCATGTGGTTGGCTGGTGGCCATGGAAACGTCTAGTAACATCTGTCTGTGAAGCTCCTGCTTCCGAGAGACCTATACTACATTTCCGTTTCTACGTAGAAACACGTGGCATTGTGTCAAATCGCTCTTCTTCCATTGAAGCCATTGCCCTATGATGCATGACACATAAGCCAATGCACATGCATTGACATTTTCACAATTCCATTTCACTGTCGTCGTATGGTTGAAAGTTGAGTTTTAGCGATCATTATTTCTTCAATAAACATGAAATGGATATGACCTCGAACAATTGGCCTCAAAAACATATTTAGTTAACCAGTCCAAATGTTAGATATTTAATGTATGTTCAATGTATTTCATCAATATTTTAGCTAAAACAATTCAAGTTTCTCAGTATACATTAGCACACTCCAAGACAGCCAGGAAAGGTAGGAATAAAGTAACCAGTATTGTTATAGAGAACTGTAATTGGTGGGCGGTCAATATTGCAATAATTTATAAAGCATTCACGACCTATGAAGAATGGAAAATCACTGAAGTGCCTGTCTTAAGCAGGCTTGACGTATGTACATACCTTACACTTAACGAAGTAAGACAATTCCTTCAAAACTACTCGTGGTTCATTGTTATCGTGCTGTACACATCTTCTCTGTACTCCCATAACCTATCTGCCATCAAACTGATTATCTTCATCAGGCTCCCATCTAGAAACGCAGCTAGACGTATCAGGAAATCAGATGAATATTTGAACCCGACATTTTATCCCACTTACATCTCTCTTGTATCCTTGAACGTCAATCTTATCTCTCCTTTTCATCAACATACACAAATAAAACAATTAATCTCTCCGTGTAGATGTGAATATACCTATCGCTATACTCCTGTACTATCCTACATCAACTAAATGCCATTTCGGGTAATACTGACTTGAAAACTTCTTATTTTATCCGAAGTGATCACATTTTGAACTTAAATATGTTTCAATCATCTTTCTACTTAAAGTGACATTAAGTATTTTTGACAATATTTTATTTGACTTTCATATCGAAATACATTCTCTTCCCACGGATATTACTCCCTTCAAAATTTCGATCGTAATCTCTGTTCTATTAGGGTCAAATTTATCGTGTCTAGCAAAATACCCAAGTGGCGAGAAAAGGTACCTCATATTATATCCCTACTTTTTATCGAATGAAATCTCATCATCGGCTCCATCGACCGAGATACTTCAAAGATCTTAGATTTTGACTGTAAATGGTCTTTCTAATTAGCATGTCTTGGACAACTGTTATGCATATCAAAAACATATTGCTTAAATAAATAATTCTTGAGTTATGACCCTTGACTCAAATCTTTGGTTGCGTATCCGTTGTTTAGAGAACATTGAAGTGATGCAAACTTGAGAGACTTTGCCGCTGAACTCATTTTCTTCAAAAGCCTCAACATACAATTCCCTTGCCATCTAAGTATTTACACCACATTATGGTCAAGATGACCAGAGACCATCATTGAAGATAAAAAAAAATATACAAGATCCGAATGTTACCGTCGTGACAAATGATTATTTTCCTTGATGAAGTAACCGTTTCATTACTCACTTTTGCCATGAGAATCTCAGAATCACTTTTCTGAATATTTTAAAAAGTGTCATTTTGAAAATTCCGATGCTATAAAGAATTTCGAAATGTAGGCCTTCTCATGCATATGAATTTGCCTATACGTAATGACGTATATCTCAATACCTTCCATGACGTCGGTTGGATGATTATGATGCGTAACACATTTAAAACTCAGATTGTAACCGTACAGATAACTCAATAACAAGCACTACCGGTTGTGCTGAACATGTTAACCATTTCACTAACAGTTAATTTCTCTTATTTGAATTAATTCATTTACAATTTATCTCAATGAATTTGTCGCTTCGTATCCTTTTGAGTCTGTTCAATTAGCAAGAGATATAATTTTGGACTATTCAATGTCGTTTATATTATTTATTCACCTCAGTGTATTTATCCTGGAGACGTCACACAACGAGGAAACTAGTAAACAGTCGATGTATGGCTATGGGACGAGACCTTCCATTATCGCGCCCCCTGATAACATGATACAATCTCGGCTTATTGAAGCACCGTATCATTTTTTCCATGAAACCAAATCTGTTCCGCGTCCTCATCGGGGATTTATAATGAATAGACTCCTATCAGTTGATCAATCGCCCAGCTAGATATTAAAAGCAGATTGAATCCATTATTCAGCTTATTGTAGGGTATTATTTTCCCGTATCGAGGTGCGAATCTTTCGTCTAGATCATCTTCCCTTATCGCCATCTTGTCCGCTTGAAATAATGAAACAAGCGCTCGAGCGAAACAGGCGACAATGAACGGAATCATGGGATACCCCATGATTTGTCACGTGACCATTTGCTTTGCTGAATGTGTTTCTTATCTTGACCATCTCTAGTGTACATTATATTTTGTGACACATGATCTTCAGTGGACACTGTTGTGAGATAGGAAATGTGATTTGATCGGATAAATATTTGTTATTACCGGTGGACTTTTATTATTAGTAAAAGGCTCATATCGGGTATCCCAAATGTTAATTGAAAATAGGTATCAGATCGTATACATTATTAGAGAAACTTACATTGATATTAATTAGGTATTTTATACATCGATATTAAGATGAATTTATTACATTGCACAAATCTCCTCCATCACACATGTATTGCATGTATGTTGTATCATGGCATCTTTGGAATGAAGAAGGCGGTATGTGTTAATGATGACAACCTCATTATCATACCTACATCGTCATCTGTCACCCCGTCACCCGTCACCCGTCACCCGTCACCCCGTCACCCGTCACTCTTCACCCGACGTTCCAAGTAGGGATCTATTAGTCCTAGAAAGACCATACATATATGGGTCAACCATATCCCAGTGAGAACATTTGTGACAAGTGACCATGCCATTCCTATATAGTCACTGAGGGGGGGGGGGGGGGGGGGGGGGGGGGGGGGGGGGGGGGGGGTGAAGTACAACGCTAATTCCTGTTTATATCGAATAGTGAGGAGTTTGTGATTTCTCAGAAATTAATTAGTTAGTTATTATAGTTATTATAGGTGATCACGTGAATTGGTCAAACCTGAGAATAAAATAAGAGCCGGGCCTCAAATAAGCGCCGGGGCCGGGGTAAGAGCCCTTAAATGTTAAAAAGGGCCCGGGCCCCTATTAGAGGAAATACTGTATTCCAAGACAAACGTTGTTTTTTTCACAATAAAGAACACTACATCAATCCACATCAAATAGGTACGTATTGAGGGTGCCTGTATCAACGAGTTGGACCTACTAATGTAACACATTAATTTGTTTAAGTATTCAAATTTACGAGCTATATCCGTAAAGGTTGATTTATGACAGCTTTATGATAATTTTATGGCAGGGATTCAAATGTAGAATGAAATTAAAATACCACGTGGTCCAACATTTTATGTATGCTTGCATTTCAATCATGTCAATGTAGATCCTTCGTATGATTATCACTTGTAAGTTAAATCCACATGTAAACATTGTCATTTTTTCAGTGAAAGGGTCGTCACAATTGCTTGCCATGCCATGAATGAAATAATTTTGCTCGCGGTATCATATGACTTTTGCGAACTAGCAACGTTCTATGTAAATTTATAACCTAAAATATCATATGACACAATGAAATGTCATATGACACAATTAATTATACCCCCCTTCCGGTTTCGTTCCCATGGTATCTTTTATTACAAGTGTAGGTGTATTAGCGGACACACCTACACTTTTTCTGATACACCTAAAAAAATTCTTATATACCTACACTTCTTCTGACATACTCACACAAATATACCTACACTTTTTAACAACTGAGAAATTAATAGAGTCAATTTTCTAAATTTCCAAATCTAAGTGATGATACTTTATAAAATGTCAAATTATATATGAACATATAAGACACCTGGGATCGAACCTCTGTCCCGTTGCTTTCTGGCCTAACGTACTAACAATTAGACCACGAGGCCAGTTGAAACTTTGTACATTTTTTCATGACCAAATGAATAAGGCTCTTATTATGCGTGATATAATATCACAAAGTTCTGTATTTCTTGATATTGATATAAAAATGTTATTTAATTTTGGGTGCAAAATGTCTTAACATATTGAAAGTTGCTTCTGTTTTCTCTATTTGACCATGTTGACATTAGCCATGCAGTTTATGGCGTTAGCAGCTGTACATTTCAGCGAGATGCACGTGCGCTGCGTTGACAATACCGTCATTGGGCCATATCAATTAGAGTTAGAGCCCCAAGCATGGGTAATCATACAACGCAGCACGGGCTGAGCGTACCCGGGAGTTGTCACTGATGAGGCCGTATTTGGGTTTTGCGTTTCATACACATGCTTGTTTGCAGCTGTATTTGTTTAGATGTATTATGAAAAAGTATCCGTATACTCGACAGTGAGTGGGGTATGAGACAGATATATACCCATACTTTTCCGAGTGTATCAATCATACCCTACACCTTTTCCCGTGGAGCCTTACTCGGCTTGCGCCTCGTAAGGGCCCAACATGGAAAAGTATGGGTATATCTCTCACATGTCATATGACACGGATAATATCCTCAAGTTATCTCTGGTTGTCGTACAAATGAAAAATGAATACACGACGTAGTGAAACTTTTCTTGTAAGTTTTAGGCATGTGTGTGGATGGACTTATAGGATAGGCAGGAATTGAAATGAATGCAAAGCTACATGCATTCAATGTACTTGGGAACACCACATTTGATCCTGATCATAGACTGTGTAGGTATCGATCGAATGGGTGTTGTACATGTATAATATTAGCCATTGCAACTGTCTTGAGATACACTGTATGTAACTTTACACCATAACGTTGTCTTTAAATGAAAATCTTTGAAATATATGTCAAAATTTCAGACTGAAAAGGGAGTCCCTTAGGCCTAGATACACAATGAACATGCTCAGGCGATCTTGCTATATAAACGTCTGAACTACACTTCAATCATTTACGTGAGCGTTATTGTTATGTTATGCATGAGTTTGGTTCAATATACTAAGAACTGTGTTGGCAGTTAATATAACAAAGCTTCGCACGTTTTGATGTGTACCTATTGTAAGTATTCTTCTACAGTAATATTCTCCTGAAATGTGTTGATGTGTTGGTTTGTGTAGCATTCTGAGCATCTTCAATCTGCGCTGTAATCTGAAAATTCATGCATTAATATCTAGCGACAGCGCTATCTCCCAGCAGTGTCTCTTTGACAGTAAACTTGTCAGAACCGAATTCTTCTTGTGGCGTACCTAATTTTAACAGCTTTACAAAAAGGGAAAAAAACGTCTAGGCCCTGCTCGTGTGCGAGTAAATCCATTAGATGGGTGTAGATAAGAAGTCCCCAGACTCCTTAAGATACACACTTTATATACCAGATACGTATCTCTTGGATATCTATCGATTCAGCTAGAAGTGACTTACAGACGCTCCTATCTCGCCATCTTTCATTTACTCGGACCAGACCCAACCAGACCCATTTGGATTCGCTGTCGTCTTATCAACTCTCGTATCCTATCGCGAGATCTATCTGGCGCCCTCTATCGCAGCGCCATCTCAAACCGGAAGCTCTTCTTGTCCATGTTGGTCTCGTATCGGGTTTGAATCTCGTGAGATTGTGAGTTTTATGACAGCGTGCGACTGAAGTGGTGTTGTTGTTTCATTAACATATATATATATTTGTTCTAATATAGAGCGTGATGCCATGTTTTTAATAACATTGCTTTTATTGTATTCTTGGTCTGTTTGAGAGGCATTCTAGAAGTTGGTAGTACAAAAATAGACAAGGTTTGTTGTGGCCAACCAATCTCATTACTTCCGTGTGAAATAAAAAAAAAACAGTTGCATAATATCCTTATCTTCTCTAATTGTGTTCTTATCCATGTTTGATAAAAGGTTGGAATTATAAGGAGTGTAAGACGACAACACAATACTATTGATTTTTAATATTGTTTAAAAATAAGCTTATGCAAGTAGATGTATTATGTTTTACGCAAAGTGTTTGATCTTATACTTGCTATGTATTGTAACACTTCATTTATCAGTTCCTTAAATGTGATGTAAGTAGTCACAGTATCTCATAATCATTAAATGTTCAATGATAGTGTAGAATGATAACAAAGTTGTTGCTGTGTTGATTTTAATTGTTTATACATATATTTTTTTAAGAAGCTATACTAGTATTATTTTTCTACAAAATGGTTGGTATTGTACTTGTTCTGTACATGCCCTTTTATTACATGTAATCATTCGCCCCTTAGAAGCTACTCCTATCAGATTTTCTATCGTAATCTCTATTCCATATAGACGATATTTTACTATTATCGCATAGTGGCGTGAAAGTTTGCAACACTGGTAAACGTCCTTATCTTTGTTCAATCGAACATAGTTTGACATACGCGACCGAATTCTGTCTTGGAAACAATATGTACAGATGAAGCAATTCCAGTCAGCTCGACATGCTGTAAATACACAACTAACTTCTGATGCATCTGATCACGATTCTCCATCTCTAGACGATAATGTAGCCTAAATATAACAGAGGTTACGATAGACAATCTGAAGAGAGAAACCTCAGTGAGAAGAGAATGACATGTAATGTATTCAATGTGGGACCTCATAGCGCTCTAGGGCCACCCTGTTCATTTGTAATGTGGAGTGATAACAAACTTTGTGTTCTGGTATTTCTCTATACATTCAAATCATAGTCGAACATCATCTATGGGTTATACAGAATAATAATTCAATAACCATGCTTGATTATAAAGGGTAATTGTGGACAATAATTGTGGGGAAATAATGCAATTATTGTGCAAAATATATCTCCCGTCGAAGTACTGAATTCAGTGTTTGTTTCTCGGTAAGATCAAGATAATTACATAGTTGTATGGTGATTTACTGGTCCCAATATTTTGGAATGGACTACAATATGAAAATATTGTTATCCAAAGTTTGATTGCAAAATTATTGAAAATATACTGCCCGTGGTTTGGTAAAGGCTTCAGACTGTTGATACAAATACTAGTTATTCTACCACTTAGTTGAATATAAAAATGTATTATTAATTTTATCTTGATCGTTATATATCATAATGGATCTGATTTAGTTATTACACGTCCACGAGGAGAACTGACTTCTAAACAGTCCTAAATTAAAATGGTTACGTTTGCAATGTTTTTAACAAAAAAGTTATTTATACTTCTACCATAAATGTCTGTTTATAGATATCACT
The DNA here is from genome assembly GCA_936450465.1 of Gibbula magus. Taxonomy (NCBI): domain Eukaryota; kingdom Metazoa; phylum Mollusca; class Gastropoda; order Trochida; family Trochidae; genus Gibbula; species Gibbula magus. The sequence goes on along the minus strand of OW388299.1, from coordinate 31,617,388 downwards.
GTTTGATGATTGGTTTAACAGCTGACTCCAACCCAGGTATGATATCGATTGTACTGTAGGCGAACTGATAACGAGAACTAAACGGGTTAGTCAACTTTTGATTAGAACAGGACGTGCCAAGGAGAGAATTTACGTTTTAAATATTATCAGCACATTTAATGCTGTGTTTAGGATGATTTTTTTATTTTATATATTTTTATCAGATTATATCTCACTCCTATTCAAATCATTTCATTTTACTAAAACTGTTCTTCGTCTTTTCTAAACATACATTGTATACTATGAATGGTTGTATGTATGTTTTCTTTATCATTCTGTATGATTCTTAAGTTCACCATTGAGATATGCTGAAATGAATATAATATGAAACTCATCACTAATATGTTTTTTTCCGGGATATTATAAGGCCATATTCCCGTTTCAAAAGGTAATCTGTAATAAGAGGTTCTTAATTTGGTGAACCAAATATGAAATATGTATGGGAAATCTGAAAGATGGGTTACAATCAGCTGTGCAAATGGGTACCTGGACATGTGAAGAACGTCGTCGAAAGGACAGTTCCTACAGGGTTATGGACGTGAAACGCGCACGTTATAATGGTTATTATTTTAAGACCTAAATATCTCTTAGCGCCAAGTCATACACTGACCGGCAAAAGAAAGTAAATGGCTCAGTTGTATTTATCCTTGTGTATAATTTTCGGACTAGATTGTGAATAAAATGTTTATTAAAATTTAAAATTTAAATTTTGAAATTCCCCGAAATTAATTTTGATAAGACACAACTGTTCATCGACATATAACACATACTCTGTGTGAAAATCAATAAATGTGCTTCTTCCTACACACATTTACAACATTTTGAACATGGTAGGGGTCATGTTGGTGTAAATTTCATTTCTTACCCCCTAGTTAAAAAATAAAACAGTCACCAATTAAATCTTTCAAACTACTGCCGAAAGGTGTTATTGTATCGTGTCATAATCAAATGCATCTCATTTCTTTAAAATATCGTATTAATCGGAAACAAATGAGTGTTATACTTTCTTTTGCCCGTCAGTTTACATACGTTGGCCAACAACTGTCTTAAATTAGTCCAAAGAGAGGTTTCGAAAACTCGGTCTTGTTCAAATAGTGTTAGTATAGAAAAGATACGCCTCCGTTTTGTAATATAAAAAACCGAGTCACGTTTCATAAGCAATATATTTATATATAAGACACGGGCTTTATCAGCATGAAAATATTTCTAAAAATTATTTCTCCAACTCATATATAGAAATAAAAATGTCCTATTTGTGTGATGTACTGATATTACTTGTAATTGGTTTGATTACTAGAAATATAACTTATTATATATTTATAGCATTTTCTTTCCGAAATTTCATTTCAGCTCGATGAACCAAAAAAGCTCTTTCTCCAGCGATAAAAAGAAAAGCTTGCGGAGCCATTTGGCACTTATAGGGAACTGGGCATGCCTCACACCCACAACATTCGATTTCCCATCTTTATTTGACTTTGTCTCGTTTGCTTGAAGTTTAAAAAAACACCGTGATTGGTTAATGAATGAAACGTCGCCCCCTCCCTCAATTTTATAAAGAAGTTACCAGAGGTCTGTCCATATAATAATGATTATGTTCATGATGTATAACGACACTGACAGCTGTGAAATGTACTGAACATGAAATGGTATCAAATCTTTGGGACATTTAGAAGTGACATACAGAAGAAAATAACGATTTTTTTCTGAATAACAACTTCTTTATTGGAACATACACGATGTGTCACTTGATGGAGGTGTAAGCATAAACTCAGAAACGATGTGTATGTCCAACATATAGTTAAAAAGGTTGCTATTTACATAATCTTTATTTTCTCATAAACTGATATTTATTACAGGTCGAGCAATGAAATACTGGGATCTATCAGTTAAATAAACTGTCTAAAAAGCTACAGTGAAAATAATTTATATTTTCACTGCATGTGACCAGTGACTGATATAATATATCACTACTCAAAGGTTAAAGTTCAAGCGTTTGACGTCTTAAAACAATGGTCCTGACGTGAAAACCAACATGAAAACGACCCTATTGTGGCGTAATTTCAAGGATAACCTCATATCCCGCGCCAAACTTTATACCACACTCGATGAGATATCAAGAAAAGGCAGAAATCCTCTATGCATTTACACTTTAGGGATGATTCATGGCAGTCTCCGGGACATATTTTATTCAGAATGAGTCCGATTTGGAGCATGTTATCCTCGCTTTGTAATCCAATTTACTAAATTTTAAGTAAAGATGATATAATGAACGAAGAATAATTGTATAAACGATTATAGCCCATTACCCCTACAGGCAATATCCCCTACACTCCATTTCCCCTACAATTAGTTAACACGTTAAATTGAGCAATAGTTATAGTTCCAGATGAGCGACCCTCAAATTTCAAATTACGACATTTCGTTGGCTGAAAACATTCCTACTATATATCGATGAGTAACCAGTGATGAGTGACAAGAGAAAGAAGGTGCGTTCCAAGGTTTGGGATCAGGGGATTAAAGTAGCCTTGTCAATACATATAGCCTAAAGGATCAGGGTGGTCATAGTCTAAAATGAGCCCCTTTTTATAGAAAATATGTAAATTCCATTTCTTACAATCTCCTTTTCAATATTTCATAACATATAGTCTAAAATGAGCCCCTTTTTATAGAAAATATGTAAATTCCATTTCTTACAATCTCCTTTTCAATATTTCATAACATATAGTCTAAAATGAGCCCCTTTTTATAGAAAATATGAAAATTCCATTTCTAACAGTCTCCTTTTCAATATTTAATAACATGGTAATATATTCAGAATAAATACTTTTGAGTGTAAGACTAGGGTGGTCACTGAGGTTATATTAGTATAATGTCAAAGAATGAGAGTTAAGGCTGGCCTTAGTAAAGATTGCTTTGTGAAAGAAGCTCCAGTGTCACGTGTTCGTAAGCATGGTAAGCATGTCTCGGCAGTCGCACCTGACATTCAACATTGGATGCAAAGGTAGCATATTATTTTAAATGTTTATACGTTAATATAACCTTTTTTATAATTATATCTGTAAAACTGATTAAACTGAAATGGAAATTTAATTGTTATTCTTCAAGGGTATATATCAATTGAATCAAGATACATTCGTACAAAAGCCTTCATTATTATTGTATGTTTATATAAAGCAGACAAAACCGCAGATATATTAAGAAATCCGATAATTTACAGTCCTTTTGATATTATGATAAGTCATTGATGTATTTTGCTTAACAATCGTTTGTATTTCAGTTGATTTATCAACGCAAAACATCTTAATCATCGTGTAATAGTTTTTAAAATGATAAAACTTTTATTTATGTATCAGATTTGTTATTGTTAGTTTTATATATATGTAATCACAGTAATAAAATAAATGTCTGTTGATTAGAATGACAGTTTTCCATCAGTACCGAAGTTTTGAAAGATAACAATTTGCATTATTAATCTGGTGCAACTTATCATACAATGTGCGAATATTGAGAGAATATTTAAGAGATTGATGGTGGAGGGTATTTTTTTTATTTGACACAAAGATAATACATTCCCATAGTATATAGCTTTATATCCTTTTATGAAATTATCAAATTATTAATTGAATTAAGTTGGTCTTTCTTCCAGTAAAGATAGTTAGAAGAGTCTTGGCTTTGCTGTTTTTCATTAACTTTTTCAAATATAATTTCGTTATTAAAGTAAAATGTAGCTGCAGTACTTGAATGGTATTTAGTCACAGTAGTGCATACGAAATATGAAATCTTTAGGCGGAATTATGATGTATCGAACTCAAACTCAAATTAACACAAAATCAAAATTAAATAAATAAATAATAAATAAATAATGAAATAAAATTAACATTAAAGAACACAATGCCCTAGACTGATTTCTAATTTATTTACTCTACCCAGTCTCTACCACCATTTCCCCCGACCCATGCCGACAAAATCGTAGCCTAAAGGTCGACAAGAGTCTTGAACATTTTTGGAAGTTGTTACTCAGTGAAATGGGGTATTATATAACCAACAAATTTTATATGCGAAAACATAACGTCTCAAGAGAGTAATCATTGACATTAATCTGCTATGATTACTCTCTATATGCCTATGTACCAATATGATATGTAACTAAGTTTTAAGCTTACTCTTTTATACTTTAAGTTTAAAATCAAACAGATCATTCTAGTTTCATAATTCTATCTGAACAAAATGCGCCTTTAAAAAACATGTCATACATCATGTTCCTATCACCGATGAGCCAAATCTCAAAGTGTTGCTAAAGACCTATGACTATATTGATTGGTTGCACTAAGTCTAATTTTCTTTTTTTGTTTTGCATTATAAACATTTGAAATATTGTGTATGTCCATGTAAGTATTACATTTTACATGTCAATTATTCCACGTTTTCTTTTACTCGTTAATTGTATCAATATTAGACAATACAACATAATATCAAATACGACATCGTTCCGCCCAAACATGTAGTATTTTTAGATCCAACACGGTTCCAAAATACCATCCAGAGACTGATACTTAAAATGTGTTTCCATTCTTTTCCCTATTAATAAAACCTTAAAGTAACATCCATTGTGTTTAAATTTTTATTTGGCTTTAACACGTTTTAAAATACTATATGTGGTGATTGCAGTTCAAATATCGTTTCACTCAATGTGGATATTCATTCCCAATCATTAAATATATTATAATTACTAGTTTTCAATGAAAATATAGCAACATTATTAAACATGTTCAGATACTGCACTACACGTCCCATTTACATACACGGTTGTTGTATGACCTATTAAACATTGTCAACCCGAATTTGTATATGATGTGAATACGTTTCCAAAATTACGTTTGACTAATTGACACGCGCCAACAGCTGTGCACGTGCATATTCGGTTTTCGATCAGAAATCACTAATCTTACCTTTATATCGTCACTATACTGAGTCAACTATCATCAAAATGGCAATTTTAGGCAACGGTTAGTACTTCTCGATAAAATAACGTCATTTCTTATGTTTGGCATATGTGAGCCCAACAACACATGAAAGGCACCTTTAATGAGTGTCAGTTACTTATGAAGTGTACATTGTGAACCATTGAATTGGTTGCCGGTTTGATGGCTTTGGTATCAATTATTTTCTTATTAATCAATTAAATATATTGTTTAAGAATACATTTAAATGACTTCGTTAAGTTAAAAATATTCTGAAGTCAACATTATTTTCCATTGGCAAGTAGAGTGTAAAGTAAAGTAAAGTAAAGTAAAGTAAAGTAAAGTAAAGTAAAGTAAAGTAAAGTAAAGTAAAGTAAAGTAAAGTAAAGTAAAGTAAAGCGGTTTAAACACTATTTATTCAGGTACTTTCATGTACAGGGGGATTGACAAACAGGGTTCCCCCTATGTTAATGTCTCTCCCCAAATAAATACATTTCAACAGGATGCTTACATCATAATACATACATAAACAGATTATCAAAATATTGTCATCAAATAAAATATTATGTTCAGTCGAAGCGTTTTGTAAGAGATATAAACTCATGTACAGACTGGATTATTTTTATATTTATAGTATTTGACAGTGTCCAGGTTTTGCCAATTAATGTAAAAGAAACTTGCATGACGAATATTAGCATAATTTGGACAAGTGAATATATAGGTAGTGATGCGCATCTTCATACGCATGCCCACAGGAGCATCGCGAGTCGTCGTTAATAAATCTATCGAATTTATGACCGTAAAGTAAAGCAAAGCAAAGCAAAGCAAAATAAAGTAAAGTAAAGTAAAGTGAAGTAAACTAAACTATAAGTATAATGGCAAGTGTGTAGAGTTTGAGACTACAGAGAGCAACATATGACCTCCTTATTGAAAAAACAAAGTATTATTTGTCAACATCAACAATCGACTTTCATGTGATCCTAGTTGATTCTGGATTTTGTGGAAATTTGTTTCATGTTTTCCCATACGTCACCTCGCGAAGTTATATATGCTACCTTTGCACCCAGGGTATGAAAGTTGCATTAGCGTACGTTATACACTGAGACAGGGTGGCATTTTCTTCCCACAGAGGTTATTCCTTTCATATTTCCGACGCTGACTCTAAAATCTGAAGCGAGTAAAGGTCTACGGGAAGAGAATGTTGTTGAAGGTGGCCATCATTTAAAACCATGGCGTTAATTCGTCCCTTTATGAGATTATTGACATGTTTTTAAAATGAATGAAACAAGGTGTTTGAATTAGAAAATATCTTTAAAATTGTTTTATTTTTAAAACATGACGTTTTGTTCATTTACTAAATTCGATAAATACCGATATGGTTTGCTCATATATCTACATGGAATTCTTTCTCGATATTCCATCTATCAACATGTACAACCATCTCCAACTTTATATTAAAGAAGTATCAATTGTGTTTCATAAAATTGTATTCCGCTTTAATACGTGCCAACATATACCAAAATGAATTCAGTTTAAACAATTTCACTCAACATGCATATTCATCCCCTATCGTCAAATTTATCGTATTTCCTACATTCCAATTAAAATCGAGCAACATCATTATACATGTGCAGAAACCGAAACTACGCGACCCATGTAAATGTACAGAAGTTAGAAGACCTATCAAACACTATCAAATAAAATTTGTCTTTTTGTCTGTTGTAAATAAGTTTCGAAAATTACATTTGACTGATTCACGCGCGCCACACGCTGTGCATTGTCCGTTTTTCGATCAGAAATCGACAGTTTACCTTTATATCGCCGGTATACTGAGTCCACTATCACCAAAACGGCAATTTTCGGCAAAAGTCAACACTTCTCGATAAAATAACACATCTTATAACATTTGGCATAGGTGACTCTCAACAGCACAATGGATGTACCTTTAAAGGACATGGGTCGAATCAAATTGAGTATCTTCAATCTTAATATTAAAACAAACAGTGCACAGTGTCCATTTAAGAAATAAGACTTTACCATGTTGAAACCATATATTGAGTGTAAGTCAACTCATTCTGATGAACGGTAATTCCTCGCAATATGGTCGTTTTATATTTCGTAAATGTATATTGCTAAAAACAGTTCTACTATATTTAAAACCAATTATCTTAATTAACACAACAGAGTGAATAGTTGTTAAACTTCACAGTAAAATATGAAATATGTTAATTATAAGAACAATTCATGATCATTCGTTTAAATTTATTGTACTTACTGATTGAAACGTACCTACATGTATATATACCCATGTACGTTTTTGTTATACTTTATTAACCTTTGTAGCTTTTGACAGCGTCCGTTATCCTAAAAAAACCACTTCCCCTCTTAAAAAGTATTGGAAAAGAGGTAATTCATTTTATCCATCATCAATATATTTGTTAATGGCAGTCGAAACTCATTCAGAATACCTATATATACTATAAGTGAGGACATTCTCGCTACTTACAACACAAGTTTTCTCCGTAACACTGTCTATATGTTTAATAACATCCATTGAAATTTCATCGAATAGTGCCAGTTTTTTTCTATAAGTCATTAAAACGGAATTTTCTTCTCAACGATAGATTACAGCTTCTATTGCCAAAATGATAAACCTTTTTATCTTAATTTATTTTATTACAGAGCGTCTGAAGTCATAAAACAAAGCATCGGCAAAACGGGTTAGATGCAATCGCGATTTTAAACTCAAGGAAAGAAATAAAGATAACGAAATAATCAAATATCGGCCAAACGAGGCAGTGTTATTTCCATATTTCATACGAAAATGGTGAGTAGTGAAAAATCATCATTACACCCTACCTAATGGTAAGATAACCCCCCATACAAACACTACGCATATGTATACATGTTGCAAGCGCTGATGCAGCAAATATGCATTACTTACTTACGTAAAAAATACATTCTCAAATAGCATATCTAAATAAGGTTTGTTTTTCAGTGAGGTACGCATGGTATTAGTTTTTTATCAGCTGCATAACGACATGGGGAAGGCGCAAGTGTATCTGAACTATAACAGTCGTTATCGAGCTTTGTTAGGGAGAAATACAGAGTGGTTAGGCGCATTCCATGCAGACATCTAAATAGTCCTCTTATCTTCCTACCAAGCAAAAATGAAGCTGAAAATATTGCATTGGTTAATCACGATGCCTCGAAAAAAGGGCTTTAGTGGAGATTGTGATGTTAACAGATATCATCTGATAGGAGAAAGTTGTCTCCTAATGGTAAAGCCGTACCAAATCTATCGTTATCTTGCAACAACTTCAGAGTTTTACGAGTTTTTCCTCAAGGATTACAAATTTAGAGTAATTAACATCTCATAATCGGAAAGATATTTTTAAAAAACAATGTTTTCTGTGGGTGGCGGGTGCTGAAAAACGCACGGAAAAGTCAATTTATGTTAACTATCTGCAATACCTTTAGTCATGCATGTACACAGATGCAATAATGTTCCGATATAAGTACTATATATACCTTAAACTACAATTGGTTCTCGATATAAACTTCCATCCTGTAAACAAATTGTCACAAATAATGGTTATGATATGTACCTAAAATATGTTATCTGTAAACTTTTTAAACATCTTTAAAAAAAGAACCGAAAGAAAGTCATGCTAGAATGGTAAAGGTAGAACTTTCTTAACTTGCAGTAATATTTCATGTAATGAATGTCGGTAAATTTTATGAACACATGATGAGTAAGTAAATGAGTGTTTTATGAACAAGTTAGATAATTAAAATAGTTTATGGAAAATCAAAAACAAGTTTAGATGTTTATATGTATATGTTGTTTGTAACTATTCATGTAATTATAAACTACCGGGCAAAAGAAAGGACTCACCTAAGTTTATTTCGATTAATTCAATATTTAAAAGAAATCAGATGTATTTGACTATGACATGATACAATAATACTTATCTGCAGTAGTTTGAATGACTTTGTTGGTGACTGAGGTTAAATTTTAGTTCAAATATCTTTTTGTAATGAAGACAGGGTTAAGAATGAAATTTTTACCAACATGACCCTGCCCTGTTTAAAATGTTTTAAATGTGTGCAGAATCAGGCACATCTATTTATTTTCACATAGGATATGTCTTATATGTCGATGACTATGATAGTTGTGTATCATCAACAATAATTTAAAAACAAAATTAAACTTAAAATTTCATTTTTTTTTAAATAATTAAAAAACATGTAGAAGTATTCTTTGACTGCTAACTAAACACCTGTACTTATCAGTTTTGGATTATGACATCGAAAACTTGAGATATTTGCAATTGAAAATCATACATATGATAAAATCAACTGAGGTGAGTCCTTTCTTTTGCACGGTAGTTTATAACAGTTTCATCATCGAGTTCCTGTAGTATTGAGATATGTCGTCCACAAAATAATATTGAACAATATTGAGCAATCAATCGTTTCTGTTAAATATTAATTAGTAATTAGTAAAACGAAATATTTCATTTTAAAGAAAAAATAAATACTTAACATGTATGTATACATGTAGATATGATAAGTGGGTTTACATTGTATGCGGGGTTTTTTTCTTAGTCTTTATTTCCTGTTCATTGCAAATACATTTACATTTATACTAGTTCATGAAACAATATGGTTTCTATGTACAAATGCACATATGCACATGTACAAATATACATGGACAGATTTTCAATTTCTAGGATATTTAGACTGTTTAACAGTAACGAAAATTTATACTTATTTGGATGGACATAATATTTACCCTTTATATATTCCTTTAGAATGCTACTGTAGATAGGACTAACCAGAAAAAAAATGATATTCGTCTTCAATTACATTTGAAAGGTATACTTTACACGTTCTTTGTTCTCTATGTATATTTACATATCTACCTGTCTCAATTAAGAGTTCATGGGATGAGCATCGAAATCGTGCTAGACTTATTCTATATACTTTTTAACATTTACACAAGATATAAGTCAGTATGGATATCGCTTTTGAACATTAGATAAGTGTCACATTTGCTTGAGAGAGATAATTTCGCTTGCCAATTTTGCAAAAAGATATATTTAAGTCTTTGAGTAAATGATTTCATGAATTCCGGATATACATGTACAATGTATTCGATGTTCTTGGTTGTCCCAAATATTTCCAAATCCGGTCGTAAATAAAAGTTGTTTTACGTCTGTTACCCAGTTTTTATGTCCATTTGTATCATATAAAAGCATTTCTTTGGTATGCGATAGGATGGCATGTATAATAACTTTATCCAATACCGAATTACTTTACAATATGAGTATATGTATAAAGTAAACCTGCACCATTCTCCATATATCATGCCATTTGGAGTACTTTGTGAATTAGGACATCATCTACAGACATAAGGGAACAGTCCACTATAGTCTTGTAGAATAGTTTTTGTGTAGAATAGAGTAAGAACGAACGCTTTAAGACATAAAATAACACGGATGAAGGTAGAGTAATTAATAAATTCCATAGACTAAATTTCTGTCCGAGTCACAGTAAGTGCTTTCTTATATATAAGCCGATGGTGTGGGACTTCTACAATGAAAGTACTCGATAACGAAATTATATTTAATTGAATTGAATAAACCATATCGATATACACTGAAGCTATTTTGCAAAATATAGTTTGTCAGATTTGATATAATTGCATCATATTATGCTTTTAAGCAATTCAACTTTAACTTGCATTTGAAACTTGAAATAGTACATCTTATACTGAAACTAAGTTGAATCATTTCATTGAAAAGTACATGCTTACGAAATATTTCTTCATATACAGAAAACTTAGTAGAATCATTACATTGAAAAGTACATGCTTACGAAATGTTTCTTCATACTTACGTAACACAATTTCATTATCATAGTTCTATGCAATCCATACATGTACGACATATTAATAGTGACATTAATAGCTCCAATATAGTAACGTGAAATTATTTTCAAATAATAACCGTGTTCGCAGATTTCACCGCAAAGCATAATCACGCTGGTGTTGCGGGATTTCTTACTGTAATGATGCAGCTGTGTTGTAGGTGAAAAAGTCGGCCTTAAATTAAACCCGAAATAACCACACCTCACCTATATAAACATTGATGTTAAATCATGTTGTTGCAATGAAAAAGAGTGTTATCATATATATCGTTTAATTCAAAGAATACATTGAAAGAAAAAGGACGCATCTGAAGAAACTACAATGTATAAGTACACGATCCTATCTCCATCATTAACATACGTGAATACTCATTCTCTTAATAGATTTACACATAAAGATAACAAATATTCGTTGGGAAAGTAGTTATCCTTGAAGATCAACCAAGATAACAATAACATTCATAAGCTATATAATAAGGAAGTAGTTCCAGATGTAAAACTGAAATGAATTTTGGCATGAATAAATTATTCAACACACCATATTTTTAAGGAACGTCTTTGACTAGACGCGCCAGGATCAGATACCCATCAATGATGTGATACTTCGACAGATTCATTTTACAGTACAACTTATATTGAAATAATAAACCATTACTACTTATAAATTATTAAAACACATATTTAAAAAAAACGTTTTCGTTGCAGTCTTGCTTCTAAAGTTGTTGAAACTTTTTCTGGAGTTCATATAACGTTTTTAACGTACACATGACACGTGATTGAAATTAATTCGCATACACAGTGGTATATATAGAGTGGTCTTTGTGTAAGCATACCGATTGAATTTAAATCTTGACACATGCACGTGGAGTACACAATCTTAAAATTGAATTGTATTGCGCTTCTCACACATGTTCATTTCTACTCTTTGCAGAGTACATATAACCCTTTAATAACAGGTAAGTAATCTATAGGTATGATTATGTACAGCGTTGCACCTTAAATCACGTTCCCAATAAACTTATTTCTTAAATGAGCTATAGAATTTTTTATGCATATCATTTTTTCTCAAAATGTCCATTTATTATTGATGTTTATTCAATATATTGTTACGTTAGAAGATAAAACATCTCACTACACGACCCGATAAGCCGCATCAACAGAAAACGGTTTCGGTACTGGAAGAAAATAGAGCGACGTTCGACAGTGGGGGTGATGATTTGTAGGTTACATTTTGCCGGAGAGTGTAGACACCAAGATGGTTGACCATTGAATCATGGTGCCATATTTAAAACTCTACTCCTGGTGTTTAGGTATCGCTTCATCAGTCACATCACTTGAACTACCTTCGAGCGGCAATTTTAATTTGAACATATTTGAAGTCCGTGGCATGGCTTATCCGAACCATGTACGTTCGTTTCAGAACTCATCGATTCAGGAGTATTATTCAGCCATTGGTAACGCTGATTTACCTTTAGAGCAATTTATTTCAGTGGGAACGGCGTGCTACAACGCCTTTGATATAAATACCATTTGGTAGTTCATGCAATTATGGTGTATTTCATTTTGAGGATGATAACGATGTCTCAAAGCATCCGGCGCCCATTCACACAACTATACAGGGACAAGCATTTCCTAGTGGTTCTAAGTTTTTCCAACACTGTTCAAGATGTTGCTCATACTCTCTCCAGTGAGCTTACTCACGTCATGTCTTCCTACGTTACCCATGTTACAAGGGGGGCGCATTCTTGACTATAAATAAAGAATCCTGATTGTTTCAAATCAAAACGAGTAGTGCAGTCAGCGACGTTGTTAAAATCTGAGCATTCTGTCTGTTCCCGTAACCACGGAGAAGCCCGGAGTTCCTTCATATGTACCTTGAGAACATATTTCAGTACTACGGAACCGTAGAGGGGACATTTCTCGAGAATTATTTGTTCAATATTAAGTCGTGGTCACGAGTTAAAGGCTGTAGCTGTAGAGATAAGATCTCGTGGCCACGAAATATTATCTTGTGGCCACGAAATATTATATTGTGGTCACGACTTATTAACTCGTGGCCACGACTTAATATTGAAAAAATTATTCTCGGGAAATGTCCCCTCTACGGTTCCGTACAGTACACATATAAGACAGAAGTCGATAGTTGATTGGATAGAAATAAGGGCGATATCTGTGTTGCAGATTTTCACCGCCAGGTGATTGTTCCAGAAGCGAGAAATGTAGCCCACTTGTAACAAAGGTTACGTGAGAATTTGTTTGGTAGATAATCAGAGGCACCTACTTATATGGTTGAGTTCGACATTTATAACATTGCTTAACATCTGCTGTCGTTACTTGTAAATCATTCATGATTCATTCACATTTCACCTGTTGTATTTTTTCCTCCCATTAATTCTGGAATTTGTTTCTTCGGATATTCGTGCTATCATAGATGTGTGAAACGTTGACGTTATGAATATTTCTAGTATATTTTAGGTTCAAACCACCCCACAATCCGCAATACTGATTTTGAGAAATGTCACTGAAGAATGGTTTTCATGACGTCAAAACAAAAGTGTAATGACATTAGAGTGGCCCTGGCTAATCGAGCAACAAAATCTGCTTCAGTGATGTTTGGGGTCAGTTACGATTAATACGGGTCAAAATCAACATCATATTGAATTAATATAATAACTTTAATTATCATAGTACAGCTTGTCCCGAGTTATAATAAACGCCGAATCACTTGGCATTTGATCGTATTTCAACCATATAAGTTCGGAACATCATTGTGCCGTATTGCAAAAGAAATTTCTAAATGAGACCCGGGCCATGTTCAAGAGAGGTTTCAAAGTAATCGCTCATTTAGCGATTACTTTTAAACCTCTCTTGAACGCGATTGCTCAATGTAGAGCTACGTAGCAAGGCGAGCAAACATCGAGGAATTGCACCATGTCGTTCAGGAGAGAATGACGCTATTTGAGCGCTACTTGAGCGCCACATTGAGCGATCAGTGAGCAATTATAAGCGCTCGCTGTTATGGAACGGAGCCCTGTTGTACTTATGACGCATGTTATTTGATTCCTGCTATATGTAAGACGTATACTATTTGATTTCAACCATACACCTATGATGATGCGGGTTTATTTCACTGATTAAAAGCGGTATTCCATCGGCAATAATAAATTAAAACTACATACCGTACACACATATATATCAATCACTCATGTCAGACAACATGTAGCTAACATTTATATCATCATAGCATAATATCGTACCGAAATGAATTCTGCTTATCAGTTATGTTAATAATGCATCTGAACTCTTCCGCTTTTGATATGTTCCATGACAAAGCGCCCCCTGCCGTTAAACATTTGCACTAGGGGGAGATAATCTGTGTTACAGTGAAAGCTCCGATAACGCACAAGAAAAACACATTCATTAAAAGGGAGCAATCTTTCTAATCTGGTTATTGCTGTGAATTGTAGTAGTATTTGCTGATTGACAATGAAAACCAACACATCATGTCAATACTCCCTGATAAGCTACAATACATTAATAATTTCACATATGTTTCACTGTCAGCTACTTATTCATAATACAATCCTTTTATCAAACATCAAACATAGTTTGTGAGAGAAATTTTGAATCTCGATAAAACTTGTATTTATTCAAATAAACTCGAAAAGAAAATTTCATATATTCCTAGAAGAATCGAAAATGTTCGAGAGTTGATTCTATTTCTTGTCATTGCAATTCTCGTTTGGTCTGCGATACGTACAGTGTTAAAGAGGCTTGACAATCAATACCAACTGTGCTGGACATTTAGTGTCTGCGGGTTTGTGTGTGAAGAGTACAGACTTAGGTGACTTGAATGTAATGACATAGAAGTGAGTGGACTTCACTGTATTAGTTATTTATTGCTTTGTTTTTTTACACACTGCATAAAAACAGATTTGTATAATAAAGACCCATTTCAGATTTAGCTTTGAGCAATCGCCCTTGTTAAAGATTTGAATATTTAGTTCGCTTTGTGTATAAATTGTACTTTTTGGTTTCGATCAAACAATACATTATGAATATTATTCAGATTATAATAACAGACAAGTCTTTGTTTTATGTTCTACCTCATCAGCATATATCAAATTTCAGTTGGCTTTATAAAAAAAAAATCATCGTTCTGTAAAAGTTTCCAAGATGGATATCGGTTCATCTTTCCAAGTTTGTTTTTCAAGTTTCGCTAACCAGATTTTACTGAATACAACCTTTAGCAGCCGCATTTCCAGAATCAAAAGCCATTTTGCAACAAAAACTCTCAGATTTCTGACGCCCTTCTCAACACTTCTCTTGCAATTGAAGTGACCGAGAAGGCCACTTAATATTTTCACAGGCTGTTTAACTGGGATGATAAATTAATTTCAGCGTTGATTCGAAGTCGACTCAAAGTATCGATACACAGAGATGAAGGCCGCTCCGTCAAATAGAGAACCTTATCACGACTGGGCACAACTTGCGTCTGCGCTGCGCGTTCCGATCACGTGATAAGCATCTCTGTGAGCACGTGACCGGACTCTCTGCCTGCACACTGATAAGGATTAGCGCAGTCTAAGTTACATTAGCGGGCGGCGAAAACCACAAATACACAAGCCTAATCAAGCGCGGACCCGATAACTCGCATATTGCTTTTTGCTTAACTGGAGATTCTCTTCGGCATAAAAATCACAATGACAACATGCAAACGCGCGATCTGTCTGTTTTGAGAAGGGGTATAACGAAACTTGAGATCAGTGTTCAGAAAGAGAGATAATTTTTTATTATCACATGGCACTATTAAATAACCCCAAGTAATTGCATTTGGGCGGGATATGAGATTTTGAAGCCTCTTCTGATTTGATTGACAAAATCTTTTCTCTGCTGATGGCGATGTCAAACGGGAAGTCGCTCACTTAGAATTTTATTAATTTTCTTCGTCATGTTCAGGAATTCAATTTTGTACATCTGACCAAAACTTGGGAAGACTTGGAACTTTGAGCGGTTTCTGCTTGATTGCAAAATGTGAGATACCGCTGAAGCAGAAGGGGACAGCTACCAACAAAACAGCCATCATCTCGTGCCCTTATTGACCTATCGGGATGTGTTGGGCTTTCTCTCTCTCGGCTTTGTCACACCGACTTGATGGCAAAATTCATTTTCACGTCTTCAACTTTCTTGTTCCGCTTTGAAATGTTGTCATTCACTTGTAATCATCTGACGTTTTTCTTATTGATTTCAACTTGTGGTTGTTTGAAATGTGTTTATCTGTACTCCCTAATGTAATTAAGTGATGAATTATAGTAATAGTTTCTCCTTACATACCAGTCAAATCGCATGATGGTATTAGTAGGACTACATAAAATAACACCAAAAGATAGTTATACATGAAATACATGAGGGGCACGTTCGCGTATTTTCACATTAAAGAAGTTGTTATCCAGAAAATCTTCCTGTTCTTATGTATACCATTTAAAGACATGGGGGGCATATGATAATAAGTTTTTGCTAAGGTCCATATGAACAATTTTATTGTAAATGTTAACAAATAGAAACTTAGTTTCTCCGTATTTACCAGGCGACTCAAACCTCAACAGCCAAATGACTGCCCTTTTCCAATGCAATGATAGGCCTACTCCCAGTGACGTCACTCTGTTATTGAGTCTTTTCAAGGGGAAAACTCTGCACCCAGTTTCCAGAGATATTTCAAGAGGTAGGTGCCAGTTGGTTGATAAATCTACAACTTACAATCCACATTGACCGAGGTGTCTGTACACAGCATTTCAGCTATTTAAGGATTTAGGTTCCCAAAAATATATAGGTTCCAAAGTTGTGGTCTCTGCGATCCATATTAGGAGCCATAGAATGATCAAATATACAACCTCTTTCTAATGCGTTTAGGTTTTGAACACATCCTGGCTTTTCGGCATGATAACTTGGACCCTTTTTTATATGGGACCACTGAGGCAACACCACTACAATTTATCAGCCCCTTTTTGTCAAAAGTATGCTTTTTGAAGGTTTTCTTCTGGACAGTTACCAGGCAATTGTTTCAGGACATGGTCACTGTGTCCCAGATTCTCCAAATATACAATTCCAAATCTCCTCCAGCTATAGAGTTGGTACACAATATGTCAACTTTACAGGGTTTTAACTCTGGAGAAGAAGATGAAATTTTGTTAGGCCGTTACCCACAGTTAAAGCTCACCATTAGTAAGGAGACAACACAAGATGTCAGCTTTCCGGAGATGAAGATGTAAAATAGGTTTTAGGTCTTGTGATCTTTATTTTTGAGCCAAACTCACCAAATCTACAATTCATAATCCTCATTGAATAAATAGTCTGTATACAAGATTCCGGCTTTCTGGGGCGTTGTGTTCTGGAGAAGAATATACAAAAAGGTTTTAGATCGTGACCCCTGAATCCCATATTTTGGACCAAAGAGTAACCAAATCTACAACTCACAATCACCATTGGATAAAGAGTATGTACACAAGGCTTTCAAGGGCTTTCGTTCTGGATAAAAGTGTTTAGATCGTTGCTTCTGTGGTCTTTTCTTGTGGTCACCAAATCTACAATTTATATTTCCCAAAGTGCTACCATAGCCCACCCTACCGGTATCAACACTAATGCTTATACATTTGCGAAAAGGATAGAGCCAGTTTGTTCAATAACATCAATAAAAATGTCGGACCATAGCATAAACGATAAACGATATAAACGATGTGTCTTTCCAGAAGAGTTCATTCAAAAACATCTGAACTTCAATAAACATATTGACATTTTTTATTTCAATATATTTTTTTAAAACTTTTAAAGCTATAATCTTGATGGCATTTGGAAAAAAGAATCATTGGCTCTGTAGCTTACCAGGCTTAAATCAATAAACTAAATAAGAATTTAAAAATGTACATTGTCCAAAAGTATTTATCAGAGGCATACACAGTTTCAAATACTTTATGTAATGGAGAAGATGTTGAAAATAAGGTTTTAGGTGGTGACTCCTGTGTATATATTTGGGGTCACAAGGTCGGCGAGACTACAATCCAGAATCAACAGTCTAGAGTTCTGGAGACGCGATGGATGGACGGACGAACGAACCGCGGACGCCATGTCATGTCATATGTCCATCGGCCAGATGATCTAGGTGAGGTGAGTTGGGGTTTAACGCCGCTTTCAAGAGTATTTCACTTATATCGCGGCTGCTAGTATTATGGCAGGGAGAAAGCCCGCAACGCCATGTGGCTATGCATTGCGGTGAAACATTGGCGAGCATTGGCTGGAACTAGCGAACCATGGGTGGTACTGCACTGAAATTCAGTGTAGCATTCCACCCAAACCTGACTGCGTGTAGAACAGTTCTCTAATGCAGACAAAGTTGCCGTGCCCCTGGCGGGATTCGAACCCCGGACCTCTTGATCCGAAGCCGAACGCGCTAAGTCTAATGACTGCTTAAAGAACATTAAAACACACTAACTGTTCCAATATAACCATGGTAATGTGTAGAATGCCGTTTGTATATTCCGTACCTTTATTTACATAATGTATGCATATTTTCTTAGAATTTTCTACTTTTTAAAACTAATTAATTAATTTTAATGAACATGGCAACCATGATCTAAAGGTATGCTCTTTATGTGTTAAACATAGCTGATTTGTTCGAGGTTTTTGACGTGAACATGACGATGAGACGTCATTTTGTTTTAACCTACCGAAAGCTTCATGAAACTTGGTGAAAATTTTACCATGCTACCAAAATCTGAATTATGACTTTGTGGTTTTGATTGCATTGTGATTTAGCGCAATATATAGTTACCATATTGTCCTTTCTGAAGTATATCTCTGAATCGTCACACTCTGCTTTATGAAGCTTTCTTAAAACTACAGCGGGCATGTTCATCCATAGGACAAGGAAATGATGCGCATTTTACTATATTTGAAGCTTGGCTAATGTTGGAAACGGTGTTAATGAATTAGCTGGGAGCTCACTAATTCTCTTGTTATTGTGAAAAAGCAAACGTAGGAGTAGTTTGCTTACTAAATATTGTGAAGAATATGTGTTTTGCTAATAACTGTTGTGAAGAATACAACGTTTAGGAGTAAAGTTTGCTTTCGAGTCATTATGGAGAAGACGTAATTGTGAAAAACGCGAGGTTTAATAGATACTGAATCTATCTGAAATGTAATTTCCACCTCAAAGTAAAATATTACTATACAAACGGAGAAAAGTATAAGTACGCTTACCTTCAATAGTATTGATCCACTGTTGATGAAAACGAAATTAAGAAAAATGAGAGCGAAATTATTATATAGTATGTTATATAATGTATTGTGGTACATACGTTCATATTGTTCTATTTGTAAGTCAGGTTGGTTAACCGTTAACAAAAAAAATAATCAAAGTTCAAATTTGTATTTTAGGAGATTGATACTACATACATCTTCCGAAGAAGACGCTTTCCATCAAATATTCATCTAATGATAATTTTATCAAAGACATAAATTCAAAAGAATTTCATAGAAAAGTG
Organism: Gibbula magus; assembly: GCA_936450465.1. Taxonomy (NCBI): domain Eukaryota; kingdom Metazoa; phylum Mollusca; class Gastropoda; order Trochida; family Trochidae; genus Gibbula; species Gibbula magus. The sequence goes on along the minus strand of OW388299.1, from coordinate 31,597,917 downwards.
CATCGCTTGCATTAACTTCCAATCAAATCTCATTAGGCACACTCGTTATTGACGTACACGCAGAGCTAGTGACTCCAATAGACGCCCGAAATATTATGTTCAAACAATTACAAATATTAATCCTATTGCTGTCAAACGAAAACCCCACCTCCTATCGTTGTTTAAATATATATGAGTGTCCATACCATGAGTAAGACTTAAGTATTTGAATATTGGTATTACTAGAGGGAGAGCAAGGTTAGATGAGGTGAAAAGTGATAAAATGGGGTTGAGTATTACTGTAAGAACCCCTGCAGAGAGAAACCCGCACCACCGTTGAAGCATTGCTGTGAAACCTGAGAGGATCGGCTGGAACTAGCGAACCATGGGTGGTACTGCGCTGATATTCAGTGTAGCATTGCACCCAAACCTTTCTGCAACTAGAATAGTTCTCTACAGTAAAGTTGCCGATCTCCTGGTTTCGAACCCGGTCCTAGGCCGAACGCGCTAACCACTGCGCTATCCCGCCCCTCGAGGGAGTGTAAGTGAAGGAGAAAGCAAGAGTTTCATTAACATAATTTGACACGTGTATAATGTTCTTTTCATTACCGATGTCACAACGTAAACGTGCATACGTTGAGATCTTCTTTCAAGCATAGGCCGGCTACCCACCATCGCGGCATTTAGAATCCAACGTCAATCGATCTTTATTCAATATTTTAGTCCACAGGCCTATGGTGCAAACATACTTATACATGTAAATACACTTTAGAAAACAATTACCACATTATCATGAATTATCATTTCAAATATTTATTATACAGTAACATATCACTTCATATCACTTCATATTACATTATAACCTATGCATATCACACATACATTATAATTATTATATCATATTTGATACTTTCTGAGTAACATTCCTTGATAGCAGAAAGTTAATTACATGAAAATAAGGATAGTATTGTCAGTGCTGACTAGGAACGAGACTGTTAACCTATTCGGATGTATATGTTAGTATTTATAAATAATATTTGTTCTCGGGTCAGCGTACAATGAGAACATTAAAATAATTGATACTCTTCTTCGACATAAGTGTTTAGATTACACAACTGACACATTATATTTTCTGTTACAGCATAAACATATTTTCCTGAACCTTAGACGTGAAATGACATTTCGGAATTCCCTAATATTAAAAGTTGATATTCTCTTTCTACACTGCAAAAATAGTGTTTTGATATTTAAAGCGTGTCCTGTTTTTAAAAAACATGAATTACCTAAACATGTTTAAAACCTAAACATATAACAATGTGTTTAATATCCAAACACATACACGGTTAGAACAAATATTTAAACATGATATTCTCTTTCTACACTGCACAAATAGTGTTTTGATATTTAAGGCTTGTACTGTTTTGGCAGTGATATAACTTATTCATCTGTAAATATATATTTCATTCTTTGCGTAGCAATATGTTAAAACATTTGAATTAAAGTCAACATGTTGCCATACGTTATGTCCCTCAAACCAATAGTATTGAATAACTCACGGATGTTGGATAACCAATTTGCCTTTCCTATCTAGCCATATGAAATCATCATATCACAACATTGCCAAGGGTAATACTATCTATCAGAGAGTATATTTAAGAGACATATCCAAACTTGTGTCATTCTTAGCTTTGGTAAAAATATGAATTTGGCATCTGCCACTTTCTCGATACAAAAGTCGGTGTGTTGCCTTCACTCGTGGACAAAACGTGACGTCTTAAAAAAAAATCGCCACACCGCTTTTTCAAGTTACAGTTTGCACTTTGACTACGTTTGAAAAATATGAATCCGTGTTTAATAAATGTTATATGATAATGTATGGTAATAAAGTTTATTAGAGCAACTACGGATATATATTTACTGAAGATAGCATTTATTGTTGATCAGTTAAGGGAATATTAATGATTGATTAATCTTCATAGTTTTCCTATAGATGTTTTCACATAATAAATGTCATTAACATTATATTTCTATTGACGATCTCAAATCAGATATCAACTTTGAAAGTTTACAGAATCAAAATGATCCATTACTTACTTATTAGCCTCTGTAATTAATGTTTTATGAACGAAAATGAACAGATTTCACTTTTGAACGGTTTGTCCTTATCATCTGTTAATTATCTGAAATCTTATTAATCATGAAATATTTAACAAAATTTTGTAATGTCAACCATATAAAACACGGGGATGACGTTTGTTAAAATATGGAAATTGCTCATACACGGTAGGTAGTATTTATTATATTTTCAGTGGTGAAAATACGGCATCTATGGGTTAAAATAAAAGCCGTATTTTCACTGAGTGAAATAACATGTTATTCTACTGCGTGAAAGAACACTTTCGATCGTATGACGTCATCAAAACAATATGATAACGTCATTAGAAGACCGTGATAAAGCAAGGGGAGCATAGATGCTCCTTTCATTTTAATAACGTCATTTTCGAACTATACATAACTGGTTAAATCTAATAAATAGAACATTTGACATTTCTCGTCGAATACCAAGTATATCTCATCTCTTGAAGTAGAAATAGTATATTTACACTTGTGGCTACGCCACTTGTGAAAATATGCTTTTCTTCTTCCCTCGATGAGATATACCTGTTAAACACATACATACATACATGTTAAATATCCTCTATTTATTCGATTTTCAGTGGTGAAATACGGCATTTATCGGTTAAAATAAAATCCGTATTTTCACTGAGTGAAATAACATGTTAATCTTCTCAGTGAAATAACACTTTCAATCATATGACGTCATCCTAACAATAGATGACGTCATAGGATGGCCGCGGAAAGGAAGGCGATCTCGGATGCTCCGTTGATAAAATGAACGTCATTTACCAACTATATGCATGGTTTGTTAAATCTAATAAATAGAACATTTGACATGTCTCGTCGAATACTATGTACATTTCATCTCTTGAGGTAGAAATAATATATTTATATAATACATATACATAAACATTTCTACTTCACTCGATGAGATATACATGATATTCGACGAGAAATGTCAAATATCCTCTATTTATTACTCAACCGTGGTGAGATCACTCATTAGATAAATAGAGAATACTAAACGACGTTCCGTTTAATAACATATTTATGAAACGAGTGAGTGGTTTGTATTTAACGAGCGAAAGCGAGTAAAATACAAATACCATCTCACGAGTTTAATAAATATGTTATTAAACGGAAACGAGTTAAGTATTTTATTTATTACTCACTGATTTAAATGCCACTTAATTCCACAAACTCGTCGATAAATGGGACACACTCCATTGCGACCGCGGCGCTGACATATATTTTTGCCATTATGACGTCACGTCAATCGGCAGCACGCGATGTTATTACACTAAGTGTTATAACACGGTAGATTTATTAAATTGCGATATTTTTCAACGGTTGAGTAATAACAATGAATTGGTTACACACACGTGTGCTGCCGTAACGTCATAATCGGCTCGTGACGCCACAGTCGTGTTTGGTTGACGTCATAATTATAGCCGCCCGACTGCAATAGCGGGTGACATATTTGCAAGTGAACAACGCTTTTTCTTACAATTCAGCGCTTTTAGTATCATTGAGTAATAAATAAAATACTAAACCCGGTCCCGTTTGATAACATGTTTTCGCTTTCGCTCGTTGAAATACCAAACCATTCACTCGTTTCATAACCATGTTATCAAACGGGACATCGTTTAGTATTATATATACATGTGTAGGCCTACTATCCATGGGGATGAAATCACTATTGACAGTGGGTTATTCGGTGTCAATCAATGAATCAGTCTTTATTTACTCAAAAACCCAACGTTGGTACAAGAGGACAAAAACATAACATAATATACATTCCACGCATGAAAGCCACATTTGAGAAATATGGCTTGCCGCGAAAGAAACATTATAACACCCCGCTTCAAGAACGAACATTTAGGCTAACGCTATATATGTTAGTCCAACCAGATCGGAATTTCACTATTTATGTATTTGTATTGCCTAATTAAATCAACGCTTAAATCTGATAAATGGATGTTACTTTCAGTGTCCATCGATCTATATTACAATTTACGAATTTCCTGTGTATTAGGGATATAAAAGTGATCAAGAATCTATCACGTTTTATCACCACCATTTTGCTATCTTGCCGTAAAATTATATGATTCTTTAAAGGCGCTGTGGCACGTCTTTCTTACTGAAATAAAGTGCTCTCACAAAAAGGTTAATAAGTGTTACCAATTGCTAAATAATTCCCATAAATCAATAATAAAAATAGAGTTCTAAAACAAATGTGGCCATGCAAGTCCATTTCCAAACGAGCCATCAAAATGGCCGCTCGAATGAAGTTCAAATGATCTGACTGATGTATCGTTACCTAAAACTCAGAGAAGAGTTTTAAATATGGTACAATGATGGAATAGTCAACCATCTTGCTCTCTGAACTCTCAAAAGCGCGTATATATATATATATATATATATATATATATATATATATATATATATATATATATATATATATATATATAATCTAGAACATTGAGAAAATATCATCTCAACGGACAAACATCAATTGTCAAACAATTGTCAAAATATTGTGTAACTATGTACGTGTTCGGGAGCGACATTGATATACACCCATTGAGCTTCTTTGTCAATCCCTTTTCTTTCTGAAATAAAATATGTTTAAACCAATTGTAAAAAAATCATGCTATTGCTATTCTTGTGGAACAATTCCACGAACTTCGTGAAAATGTATAATACGAACAAACTATTAATCATAACCATATAACCATTTTTTGATGCAGTTGGTCACAGAGTTAAAATTACACACTGCACATGCACGTAGGCAGTTACAAAAATAGAGTCATTGGTTCTCTCAGACTTTAAAAATAAGCTATATAAGGTTCAACAATTTTAATGTAACATTTCAGAAAGTATCAGGGCAAACAAATCTTTAGTTATGTGTATACTGGAAGAGAAAATGAAAATAGGTTATTAGGTTGTAAGCCCTGTGGTCCTTATTGGGTGGAGGCGCAAACCGCCTCCAACCTGATACGCAGTTGGATTTCACGCTATATTACTGTTGGAATATTCAAAATAAACTTTCGACCAATCATGCTTGGCCTCTTCATACTTTGGAAAAAGCATATGACCAAAGAACACGGCTGTAACAAATTTGTAACCACGTGACCATGTGGGTTATCCGAAATAATTATCCCCTTTTACTGCGAAAAGAGATTTTGTCTAAACATCTAAAATAGAAACGACCGTTGTGTTATTCTGAGTCTGAATGTTAGTAAACATAAGATTTTTCAATTCAAAGCCATTTTACACCTCCATGAACAGACATGTACCAATTCAAGTGCATAATTTCGCACTGCAGTTTCGGAAAATCCAAAAAAAATTACAAGCTAATGTTATACGCGCGGAGCAAGCATATACTAAACGATAATAGTGGTTGTCAATCAACACACCAACCTTCCACTCGGTTATCAATATTTTCAATGCCAATCAGACTTGCATAATGGTAGGCCTACTCAATGTACTGTTATTGAATTAATGATAGTGACGCTTGTACATGTATAAGCACATATTGGATAGAACCATATGTATGTCCAAACTGATAGCACCAAGCATGAGGATACCGGGCCATTACCCTTGTATTAAAAAAGGTTCATATGCCTTCCTTCCACAGATAAACGGAATATGCTTCACAATCAAGCGAATTGGTACACTTTAAATTTGCAAATGTTTAACAAATGGTTGACTGCGTGTTTCAGGGAAAATAGGCCTACATATTCTTATTGCTGGAATCTAACAATGACACAACTGTCAACAACGTTTTGATAAAATTCATAATATAGGCCTACTTCAAAATTGGAGCAAAAGCACCCGGGAGTTGCGCTTTAAAATAAATCGGGGAAGTTGAATGTTCACTTTCATTTTCAAATGATAGATTATATATAATTTTATTTTATTTATGAGTAAATAATGTATGTAAATTAAAAAGCATATACACAACTTAAATGATCGAGGTAAAATTCTTTTATTTGCGACTTTTGAATTGAATAACTAATTGTGTGATTAGTAATCAAAGCTTTTACCCCCAAAATGACCATAATGCAGGCTTCATTTTGCTATTTGTACATATGACATACATATCCTTTTTATAATATATTTTAGCCTTATCAAGATGCCTCCAACCATGCCTTTTTAAAGGCTTTTCTTGTTTCGGCTCAGAGGGTCACGAAATCTACAACTTGTAATCCCATTTCAGCTTTCTATAGCTTTTCGTACTGGAGCTAGGTCATTTTGACCCTCATTTTTGTCACGAAATCTACAATTTATAATCCTCATTGGCCAAGAGTATGTATACAAAAGTTCTCAAGTGTCAGTGGATCTGCAGAAGAAGTCGAACGAAAAAGTTCAGGTCAGGGTACCGTTGTACAAAAGACTAATGTGAATTAAAAGCACCAATTAAGGTAATTAGTGCAATGTTGAGGAATGGCACTAAGATTGACCTTAGTGTTAAGGTTGTTTCGTGCAATGATCCCCTGATGAGTTTACAATTGACCCCGACCAAAACGTTTGGTTATCAACACCCCCCCCCCCCCCCCCCCTCCCCCTATCCAGATTGATAAAGATTGGTATGGATGTTAAGAACTGTATGAAATCTGGACACATTTTGAATCATGAGCAAGCAAGGGATTATGAATATCTAATCATATTAATATTATAGTTTTAAACAATCACTTACGATGACCAAACCTCTGCACTTGCCTAACTGCAATCATTTAGTTCCGATGTGACTGATGGCGGTTATCGGTATCATGTAAATGACGTTTCCATGGTGACTGGCCATGTCTTTGACACCTATCGCTCTTATCGTAATGGGCTATGAAAATGATACGCTGTTCGTCTATTGTCAAGATATCTTATCGCGAACTACGATAAAAGATTCAATTTAGAATTTCTCAAACGCTGCCAACATCAAGAAATCAGCGAAAAAGAAACCAGCTTTGAAACTACTTATCAAATCCCCCATAACGCTTGGATTGTCAGCGGTGGTTTAGGACTTTGAGAAAATCGAGAATTAAGTTTATCCATCTCCTATCGCGCATGCCCAGTGGGTTCTTCAAGAGGTAGAGCTAACCTAGGGCGGAGTACGAAACTTTAGCACCTAACCCCGATAAAGTCGGCTTTGAGTGGAGCTTTATCAAATCTCGTGTTATCACGTTGTCATCTCTCTCCATAGCGGGTTATCGAAACAAAACATCGCGATAAGTTCGGAGCACTGAGTGTATTGCAGGGTCCGTCTCTAAGCCTTGTGTCGGGGATCATTTTTAACTGGTCTCGTCGGGTGATAAACAAACATCAAATCATTTCATTTACTTTATCTCCAATACAGCGGCGATAGTTGCATATGATCATATACTGTTTCATTTCAACTTTTTTTCCGCTTCCATAACTGATAAACCGAAGCTTGCACTCGAATCCCCAAAAGCAAAAATAATTCCAACTTTTGGATAAAAAGACTTGTTTATCAGTAGCTCACTTATGATGCGATTACAGAGGAGATGCAAGATTTGAATGAAAACAAACATTTGAAAAGAACATGATAAGGACTTGTACAGTCAAGAGTTTGAAATGTTGGGCAAAAACATGAACAGAGTGCATATACATAAAGCCATCACTTTCACTGCCTGGTTGGAGATGATAAACGTTCTGATGCCAATAATATATACATATACATAGTATATACCTCTCTGAATATCTATGGTCTTGTTGGGTTCCATTCAAGAAAAAAAATGACGGTGTCACCGGAAGGGCAGGCTATTCTCGTTCGTTTCTCACTTTGTGGAATACTAGAAATTATTCGGATATTGATGCAGAGAGGGGTAGTTCTTGATGGCAACATCCTATACTACATCATTGTAGTTAGCCTTATACTTTTTGTCTTACCACCTTCAGTTGCAGGGTACCAATTGTTATTACTTTGTTTTTATTCACATGAGAACTGTTATTATCAATATGTCACATCTATCATCAGTTTTTACATTTATTTTCAGTGTTTCACATCTATCATAAGTGTGTCACATTTATCATCATTGTCACACGTATAGTTAAAAAGTATCACAATTATAATCAATGTATCACATCTATGATCAGTGTGCTACATCTATCATCAGTGTGTCACATATATCATCAAACAATCACATCTCACATCAATGTATCACATATATTATCAATGTATAACATGTATCACTAATGTATCACATATTCACTAATGCATCGTCAATCTATCACATGTATCATCAATGTGTCATATCATCATCGATGTATCACATAAAGCATTATATATCACATTTAGCATCAATCGATCACATTCCTACAGTGACTGTTTAACATTTCCTACAGTGACTGTTTTACATTTCCCACAGTGACTGTTTCACATTTCCCACAGTGACTGTTTCACATTTCCCACAGTGACTGTTTCACATTTACCATTGTACGTTCCATATTTTCAACAACTGCTTCACGTTCCCATATATTGTTTCACGTTCCAATGTATTATTTTGCGTTCTCATGACTTGTTTCACGATTTTCATTAATATCTTACAGTTCCCATCAATTGTTTGATAGTTCCTAAAAACGTGTCACACTTGTAATCATGTTTCACATTTTCTATCAAGATTAGTATCATTTATTTTGAATAATTGTTTTGGAATTAATTTCATAATTCTATTTCAATTCCACTATCCCATGTTCTAGATAAAACATATCACAATTATAAATTCCAAACAATTTAAACATAACCTAAGACAGGTATGGTCACGCCCACCTTCACTGGCCGGTTTGACATCACCAGGGTTGCCTCCCCTGGCAAGGGTTAAAGAAAGGGGCTGATAAAGTAAGATAAAGAGATTAGGGCTTCAGCTATGGCCGATAAGCAAGTATCAAGTTTCCTCATTAGAGATGTGCAAGCTCCGTTATCTGACAAAGCCGATTCTGTCACCCTGGATCCCACAATAAAAATGATAAAACGACAAAAAGAAATTAGATGAGGTATCCGCAGCTTACGAAATTTTTTAAGAGAAAATATTCTACGAGAGTTCTCCAATCGAAGAGTCTGAACATGATGGTCCACACATGTTCATCTAGCTCGTTCTTGTTCAGAAACGAAATGAATTCAACATTTTCCACAGCTTTCGGCTTTCAAACATCCAACCAAATACTGACGACGACGCTAAAGAGCCATCTTGAGCCAATATTCCGTATCTTGTCATGGGTTTCCTTTGTGAAATAAATCAAGTGTATATTACGATGTGTCTTGTTCACAACATGGGCTCCTTACTGTGGATATTAATATCGTAAATATAATGTGTACTTTTATTAACAAAATCAATTCAGAAAATATAACAAAATCAGCTTCCAAACACTGCCAAGCTACACGTTGTCGTCACAGCGTGACGTCATGGTATTGATCATAACCTCACTTCACCACAAAGATAGTTCGAACATTTGAAAATTAAGAATCTAGATGTGTATGTTTGCCCTCTACCAAGAATACTTCGCTGACTTCTGTGAAGGTGAAACTTTCGTGTAAGTTATTTCAAATATATGTCATATTGTTTTTCTAGTATTGAAACAAGTCGCTCATGCCTTGGGTTATTCATTTTCAAGGATGATATTGTATGAGTGAACACGTCGTACTATTTACGACACGAGTGCCTGGATATTGGTATGCCTCGAGCAAATGGTGTGTATATAGTAGGCCTATGTATGCCATGAACGAAGAGGCTGACTACCCTTTAGAACGCAATGTCAAAGCATTGTTCTTGACGTCACGTCGCCATGCCAAAGTGATATTTTGCCTTAGGAAACGGTATCAAATGTATTTAACCCGATAAATTTGTATTCGTGGGTAATACAAATATGATATTGAAACTTTTCCTTACCTGGAGCTTACTCCTATGTCATTCACAAAATATGTGTATCTTTGTTTTATCTACATCCGATTAGTTCACATTGTTTTTTATTTTATATTTGGCTGTGCATATATATAAAGATATTGAGATGCAATGAAAACGCACCATCCACTTTGATTGAATGTCCTGGCGAGACATTGTGTTACTCAAATCTTGTTTTTGGCATGGCTGTAGACTGGCCAATTATCAAGGCCAAAAAAACAACAACAACTCACAGAGACTGTAAAAACTTTAATTAAATAACACATCACAGTAGGGGTACAAAGTGAAAAGTCCAACTGAGGGTAGTATGCGGCGAACAGTGTCCGTACTGATGTTCCCGTGCCTCCCCCTCACAGTAGTAACAACATGGCAATTTGCGGTCCTGTACATGATGTCGCACAATTATAAATGTGTCGGTCTTGTTGAGCCGTTGTTACGCGTTGCTGTCCCGGTCAAGGTCGATCCCTGGGCCGTGTTCAAGAGAGGTTTCAAAGTAATCGCTCAATTAGCGATTACTTTTAAACCTCTCTTGAACGCGATTGTTCAATGTACCGCTACGTAGCAAAACGAGCGAACTTTGAAGTTTTGCACCGTGTCGTTCAGGAGAGAATGAGCGCTACTTGAGCGCTACTTGAGCGCTACTTGAGCGCTACTTGAGCGCTACTTGAGCGCTACTTGAGCGCTACATTGAGCAAGCAATGAGCGATATAAACGCTCGCTGTTATGGAACGGAACCAAGGTACCCTGTTTGCTGGAAACCATGGGCCAGTCTCACGATGATCAATTGATGACATCTGAATCTTTGGGCTATGGCTATATGGCACTCCTACCTAATTCAGAGCAATGGCACATTCTCTGTTCGCGGGTGCCAATATTCATATTGCTGTGTCTTTATCGGGACATAAGGGGATGTACTTACCCTAGTTTCTGAGAGGCCACATGTACCCTATGTATGCATGAAAAACCAATGCATCTCAACATTCCAATTCAGCCACGTTCACATTTTCGTGTTTCGGTAACATGTTCAGTGATGAGTTTCCACGATCACATAACAAACACTCTTACATCTTATTGCAATGATTTGATGTAGCTTCAATCGAATTAGCAAGATAGATGAACAGGGATTGAACTGTTTTCAAAATACACAAAGTTGGTGCGTGTTCAGTGCATATCAGTATATTTCATTTGCTTCAAACGTTTTGCCTATGAGATTTCAATGTGAAGCATCTTATAAATATGTATTCCGGTATTCTGGTTCAGTGTGCTCGTACGATCCAAGCGTCAATCAACACATGAATATCTAAAACTCATGTCTTCTACGGAGTTCCTATTTCTTGATGTATGTATTCCATGACGGTCTAAAAACAAATGGTGAGTGGTAAAGAACGATGACGAAATAAGAATAGTGACTTAGCTCGTCATATATGTTCAAGGTAACGCATGGTCCAACGTCAATACAACGATTTGGTACAAACAAATTTTAAATGGTAAGCAACGATGTAGTTTACAAGCGTTTGACACATCAGAAACAATTCAGTCCTTGAAGCGATGTGTCCAATTTAACGCATGATCTAATGGCAATACAGCATCCTACAAATAGCAAGCTACGTGTCAATCAAGTGCCAGCCGCAATTTCTAACTTGCTGAAGTAGTCATGATTATACCATACCTTTCTGTAATGACAATCATGTAAAATCATCTTTATACAACTGGCGTTTATGCTAATCTAGGCTGATAGTTTAATCGCCCTGAACATCCTGAATCAACAACTAACCCAAATAGTAGATGTAAAACCGAGATAATATTTATGTCTATTCTAGTCTTTGATATTTAATGATTACGCTAGTTATGGGGTTTTATCAATTGCTGAATAAGAATAACTTATTAAAGGCTCTTATTTTATACACAAGTCATTGGAGAGGAATAGTGTAAGACCATGAAAGGTGTTATCCTTATATACATTGTATATGCTGAGCCGTGAACCAACATCGATATTGCAGTTATGGTTGCAGTCTGGGACAGACTTTGCAATTTGAAGTTCCGGTACAACTGTCTTGATACTGTTGTCAGCCACTAAGAAGACACTGTCTTATATGTTATGTATATCTGTTATTTTACGACCAATTGATTTTGGTTTTTGTTTGCAAATATACGATTCATGGATTATGCTTTCAACGTTGACAGAGGCACTATGCTGTGACAGTGATGGGAAGAAACATCACGTTTCTAGCTCCCATATGGTAAACGACAACGTCAACAGTCTCGGCATTGTAATCGGAAGGCAAATGCTGCCAGTTCAACCTCACAAAGACACACATTACAACACTTATATTTATAAGAATGTTCTCGCAAAACATCTTGCATATAATTTGACGGACCCTTCAAAAAGCATTTGGCTTTACTCAGATATAAACTCAATACGCATGTTGCATGTAGGAAATGGACCTCCTACTGGATTTTTTTTAGTAACATTAGGCCTACTAAGGTCAGTCAAGCGATGAACAACTCTTATCAAAATTATTAAATGAGATGTCATCAATCTTTTTTTTATCTCATTCCAAAATGTTATCGGTGCATCGTTTTGAAAAGTATCAATAGCAACTTTCCGTTGTTCTTCAATGCAAGCATCGATTAGGCCAACTGAACATATGAAATAGAATATTGTGTGTCGACACCAAAACAGATCAAAGAACGTCATTAAGAGGGGTTTTTTTTAAACTAATAAAATGTGTATATAAATAACACCACGTCCTACTCCGTGAATGTACTTACTTGGTTATACACTAACACACAATGACAGAAAGCTTCACAATATTATCGTGTTTATCGACATTACACACAAACAAACGGACATTAACCACCAAAAAACATCACTTGTAGGCCTTAGTCCTCCTAAATAGTTTGAAAATGTCGAGCTCGTGACGCAACCCTTTTACTGAGTTAGTGAACGCCAAAGTCGATGCATGCTTATAACCTTTATATGTTATGTCAGCAGAGATGTAATCGGATGTTTTGAAAGCATTATCGAGCTTTACCCAAGCACTTATCGCTCTTTGAAAGTGTACAAGTTTAACGGCGCAACTCAAGCAGACAACATGCCTGTTATTTTCTCTCCGATGAAGAAAATGTGATTGCGTAAGATTAGCCTGTGAGATACATAAAAACCCTTTCAATTCTCATATAGCTTCCTTCCTTGTCACAAATAATAAATACCCCTGTTATCGCCCTATCTACTCCCATAGACCTAGCCACCATTGTTGCCAGCTTCAAGCGTTATCGCGTCTCATCTGGAGATCGCCATCTTGGTTAGTTCCGCAGTCGACCATTGGCGTCGCACAGACGTCGCAGCGCACCCTATCGGTCGATCTCCCGCGTTCCAAATGGATCGGAATAGTTGTGTATATAGATATGGAAATCCGGCTTTCCTCTACTGGACTTGATCCCACTTACTAGACGCAGTTGTTATCAATGGCCGTTCAGAACAACTCGGCCAGCTTAACTTTTCTAACTTTTTTCCTTTTCTACCTCCCGAAAGACATTGCTTTAATTACATACGCTTGATACGTGTTTCACTGTAAATGGATTGGTCATAATGCTTTTAATTTTTAATCAAAAATGGTTTTATTCTCATTTATTTCTTATTGAATTGTCTTCCTTTTTGTCCCTTTAAATATGTTTAAGCAGACATTATATTTAAGAAATAAAGTTCGTTGTACCCGAATGTATTCTGTAATAAAGTATAGTTTTGCCCTGAACTATTGCAGTTAAAATGCGAGGAATGTTTCAGCAGGCATTGTATTCTATATCGATAGGTATAATATTCTAAAGGACTAGAGCTGGCATGAATTATGTAATTATGTTTTTATGTAAAACTTCATGATCTGAAAGTAATGCTTTCGTATAACAGTGATAAATTTACCCCCTAGTCCTGCATCAAATACTAATAAAATTTGGAAACAACTCATTAAAAAAGTCCCCTCGACTAATTTTTTTTAGGTGGTAGGCCTATTTGCTTACTTATTGAGGGACTCACTTATATCTGCTGGGACTCACAATAGCTTATGGTAGCGAATCCCAGGACTCTACGGGTCATATATGTAAATCTATCTCTGTAAAGTATACCTGCGCTCCGTTCCATAACAGCGAGCGCTTATAATCGCTTATTGATCGCTCAATGTAGCGCTCAATTAGTGCTCAATGTAGCGCATTCTCTCCTGAACGACACAGTGCGATTCCTCGAGGTTAGCGCTACATTGAGCAATCGCGTTCAAGAGAGGTTTAATGTAGGGCTCAATGAGCGATTATAAGCGCTCGCTGTTACGGATGTTATGGAACAGAGCCCTTGTTTTCAGAGTTTCCGGCACACGTTCGGCAGGTAAGTGCGTTCTACCTTGGTGTGGTCTTGTTTCCTACCAGGTGTAGTCCTATCGAGGAGTTGATTAAACCTTAATGTCCATTATCATACCTTGCTGTCCTTTATGTCGTACAGCATTATCAATTTTATTTCATAATTTACGCACATTGAAATCTTGCTTTAATTGTCCTTATCTCTCTCTTCAATAAATACAATCAGGATGCGCTTCCTTCTAGAACAGAGACAATAAACATAGAAACAACCATTCGAGTTTATAGTATTAAAACACTGAACTTTGCAATCGATTATCAAGGACGTTTGTAAATTCAAATCTCACGAAGATGTCTGCATGGGCTGACGGTACCTGCTGTAAATAAATGTTTGATAAACCTAAACTCTTATAGTGCATTTTAGTGTGATAAATATATCTTATTATTCCAATAGAGTATTTTCGGTGGGTTTTCTTTCAAATTTCAAATTTACATACGTAAATGGCGATGTATGTAAATAATTAAAATCGTATTTTCTAACATGTTTGATAGAACTCATCAATCATAACAAAATGTAATTGCCATCTTTCTTAATTTTACATCACAGGATTGTACTTTGAATTGTCATAACTCAAATGTTTCTGACTTTACTACTAAGAATCTAAATTTATGACGCTTTTGACCATAACAGTAACATTTTGTTCATTCTGATACAGCCATTATACCTAGAATTTTGTTATTTTAGAACTCTTTCACATTGATGGCGATATATAGAACTTGTATACACGTCGATCAGCTATATTTATAATGACGGGTTCGTAGTAACTGCATGACTGGTATTCTACGTACAAGGAGAGTGTTGTAGATGGAAATTAAATGTATATTATCAGTACCATTAAATTGTTTACTAAGAAAGAGTACTAATGGATCATTACAATGAACACGTGTCAAAAGATATGTTTGTCTTGCGCCATGATTTTGTATAAAATAAGAGCCTTTAATACAGTCTAGATCATTATTCAGCAAGTCTAGGAACTGAAAGTATTAAAAAATAAGGATGAAGTTACAGTTATTATTAAAAAATGCAATTGACTGAATTTTAGTCTAAAGGTGTGTATTCGAGTTTTGTTAACTGTGAATGCCCTTCCCAGCAAACTTCAGCACAAGCTCTGCAATCTAAAGAATCAGGAACAGTAATACTGCCCGAATGTTCTATCAGCCTTATCAATCCGCATATATACGTCAGGTGTTTGTTTATTTGGATGCACTTTACGTATTGATAACGCCCATTAAGGTAAAACACACCTGTCTGGCAAACGCCATCCTTAGCATCTCGCCTGTCAGCTAGACCCACTCTGTACAGCCAAATGTGACTCCTGATTAAATCACATCTTGCTCCTTGTAAAGCTATCTGAGCTGCCCCGTCATAAGCTCATGGCTTACCATCTCATTACGATACAGTAATCTGTCTTACACTCCCCTGGATGCTTACACTGCTGGATATTCCAGGGATACTGACCACAGTCAGATTGTCTCTGGACGTCGTGTCTTGTCTTGAAATAGCCTGCTGACCAACGTGGTTTAGACAAATTTAACATATGGCATTGGAAAGATATGTTTGATAATAGGATGTATTGTTCTGAAAATGACCGAAACAACGTTATATATTGTTAGAAGTAATGCCATAAACTGTCATTGATGTGCATATTCCCTTCTTTAATACATTTAGTTTAAGTGAGGACAATATACTGAGAGATTTTGGAGCAGTTTATAACAGTAGAAATCATGGTTGAAATATGACTTTGGTGATGACACTAACGATTGAGATAGAAAGACAAGGATATATTTATGGATGTTCAACTTCTTTATATGCTTGATAACGGTATAAGGATCTATACCGAAACGTCGCCATTGTGAAATAAAGAAGTTGAACATCCATATATCATTGTCTTTCTATTACACCAACTTCTAGAATGCCTCTCAAACAGATTGAGATAGAGTTACTCAAATGTTACTCAAACAGGAAAGTCGAAGAAGAATCCTGAAATGGAAATAAACCGAGAACGTATATAATTTGCCAGAAGCATCTTATAACAGAAAGGTATATTACATACATAATTACCTTTCGCCAGAAAAGTAAGACATTAAGTCGCTTTAGATGCGCTTCCCTACTAATGCTTATTCAAACTTGAGGTTGTTTTTTTAAAATGTTCATTTGAGAACTTTCCCCTTTTGTGTAAATATTGAAAATGAATAATTGTATTTCTTGTGCGAGTGTGACTTTTACTATGATCTAACATAACATAACTGTTCCTGCTATGAACACTGGACACATGAATGATATTAAAACATTTATTGATTAGTGTAATGAACTTTGAGTTTATCAAAGTATTAGCTAATAGCATGAGTTTTATAGGCGTACTTAAGTTACAAATGAGAGATATATGCTAAAAACAGTGTATCATCTTCTTGGAGTTTGAGTTATCATAGCTTATTCAGTTTCATTTGTTTGTAGATATCCCAATTTTAAAAGATATCTTTTGAGATCATATAGTTTCAATCCAGTTGCTATAGCATACCACGTTTAAATCTCAATTATATCTTACGTAAAGTACAGTTAACATAGTAATGATTTATTCAATTTTAAATCGTGTACATACATCGTTGTATGTTATTGTATACAATGAATGTAATGTGTTATTTTATAATACGTTTAAAAGATTTATCTTTGAAATATATTTTTTTTAAATATTATTAAAGAGTGAGATAGGTTGTCACTTTTAGTATCAAAGAGAAAATTTTCTGACCCAAATTTAATACAATTTAATTCTAAAGCATTTTCTCAAATGGAAAACTTTTTGAGTTCGAAACTGGCCCTTGTAACGAAGTGTAGTATAATAACGATCTGATTAAACTGGCACTGAGAGCAGTCTGAATGCGTTGCATCAGGGAGCTTATATAGATGTATATAAGGTCCCTGGTTTCATATACGTGGACACAAAAATTATTACGAAAAACAAAAACAGTAACGAAGTGTCACGTTATCATATTTGTAAAGTGACTGTTCAATTTTCATTATTTTTTTACCATCTAAAATAATGTATAGATATTTACAAGTAACAATGTTATCAGTTCTTTGAGGGACAATTGGAAGTGGAATACTTACGAAACTAAGATAACATCTTCTATATTGTGTAGATAAACAACGTTTCGGGGTATATGCTGACTCCTTCATCAGGAGCGTAAAGACGAGATGTCGTGTATCTACAAATTGAGAAGTTGTTATCCAGAAAATATTGGTTTCTTAACATTGTTATCATTATGATTTCTAACCAAAGAACCAATCCGACGAAGGTTCAAATCATAACGATGTCAAGGTGCGGAAGAAGATATTCAGGTATTTTTTTAACAGGATTGACTATTATGTTCGAAAATCAGGGTCGTCTTTCGGAAAAAAAAGTATATAAGGGGAATATCCCATTTTAGTATAAATGTAGCCTTGGTTAAACCTTCATATCAAATAACAGACACAATTTATCAGGCCAAAAAAGTTCGAGTTAAGCTCTGAAAATCTCAGAAGATTATTTTTGTCCTATGTATTTTATTTTCAGGTCTTTTAGCGGCATTTAGAAGTGGTATACATAAGAAGAGGAAGATTTTCTAAAAACAACTTCTTTAATGTGAAACTCACGACGTTTCGGAGTACATACTCACTCCTTCATCAGGTGGAATGTAAGGAAATAACAAAATATGCCAAAAAATAGCAACCAAAACAATGGTGAGGAAACTCAATCAGGGAGATTAACATGCATGATAATGGTATACAATGGGGATTTGTAATATAAACATGAGAGGGGTAAAGCATGAGAATGGTATACAATGAGGATTTGCAATACAAACATGAGGGGAGTAAGGACTTGAGTGGTGTATATACAATGTAGGCTTTATTGAAGATGTAAATAAACAATAAGTACAGTTGATTGGAAGAGAGGCCACATCAACAATTGGCCTCTCTTCCAATCAACTGTAATAATTACTGCCATAATACTAGCAGCACTGAATTGCAGAACAGTCCCACTCATGTTTTTCTAGTTCCAGCCGGTGAGTGCAGGTTTCATTGCAATGCATATCCACCATGGTGTTGCAGGCTTTCTCCCTTCAATAATACTAGCAGCTGTGATTTATATAATGTGAAATAATATTGAAAGCGGCGTTAAACCCCAACTCTCCCCAACTCTCACCTCACCTCGAATCCCGCAAGTGAGTCATCCCGAAAAGTGTAGAAGAGATTTTACTTTTGCCGATAGTGTACTCCCAAATATATAGCAATTTATATTCATTTTCATTTTTTAATATTGTTTTTTTTCTAATGATTGTCATGGGCTTAATGTTAATAAGGTCCGTTGATGAATATCGTTTCACCTTAACACCATCCTGTAACACTGCATTAGGCTACCATAGCATGTTAATGAATTAATGTGATGTATGTTTAGTGGTTATAACTTCCTCCTGCTTTTGATTCAATGCCATGTCTTGGTATAAATTAGTGTACTTGTAACTTTAAAGCAAACAAGGGCCATTTTAATAAATTGCCTCGAATGTATAAAGACGAAAATCAAGTCATGCCATTTTGTATTTGAACAGATGATTAGTTATAAATGGTTTAGGGATGTGTATATTCATCTTACAATTATGCCCATTTTAAGTATGTACAAACTGTCTGTAAATCGCAGATTTAAAAACAATTCTTAATAGATATACAAATTTGATGAAACAATATTGATTTAGATAAATATATGTACACGATGTGATATATCCTTCGTTGAATGTTATTGATTTCAATTCGTGTATGCAGGGGATAAACACATGATGATTAGCACTCTCTTGTAAACGAAATGTGGTGAAATTTGATATATCACACATGACTGTACATTGCATATGGAAATATATAGAACATTATTCTTGGACATTGTGCATTGGATCGTTTATATTGGATCAGATTCATGGAAGCAGTGTAACAACGAGTATAACATATTGTAATCCAATTATAGTAGACAACTTTGAACAGTACAATGGATCATCCGAATGTCTATATTATATCGATTGGAACGCGAAACATGCAGGGGTAATGAGTGGTGAAAAATGAAATGAAAAAATGAAATGAAAAAAATGAAATGAAAAAATGAAATTTTGATACAATCCTGTGCGTCCTTTTTTTAATAAAATTTAAGATTTGCCAAATGAAAGCGATTGAAATGCAGTAATTGGTGTATATGCAAAATTACAATTGTATCAATGTTGTCACAAAATGGTCAAATGAATCAACACATTTGATTAAGTATCTATAAATTAGAAATACATGCCATTCAGATAGTGAAGAAATATAACATAAGCCCTTTTTACATGCACACGTTTACTCCTAGGAGTATATTTACTCCTGTGAGTAAAATTACTTACGTCGTTTAAATACTTTTAGAATTGATTGTTCTCTCATGGTGTTGTTTTACAAAACATTTAAACAAAGTGTTTTAAGTGTTGGTTTGGTAACCTGTCTGTTCAAAACAAAACTAAATTGAACAAAATTGTTAACACAGCACGCAAAATCATTGGGACGGATTCAATAATATCTATCGGCCAGCTGTACGAGCAGCAAATTGTTAAAAAGGTGCACAAAATTGTAAATGACAGCTCTCATGCTCTCCATTACGATTTCGAATTTCTCCCATCAGGACGTCGTCTGCGCATGCCGATAGCTAGAACAAACAGGTTCCGCAATTCTTTTATTCCTGCCGGTATTAAATCTTTTAACAACAGTTAATCATTATGTATTCTTTTATCATTTACAACCACGTTAAACTACTGTAATTTTAACATCTGTAATTTGTTAAATTCTGTAATTTTAACAATCATTACAAGCCATATCTTATCCTTAATTTATTTTAGTGCTCTTATCTATTCATTTATGATCTTAGTGCTCGTTGTCATGTGATATGTTGTGATTTTATGTTTTGTTCTGTTATATGTATTTTACGATGTAACCAGAATTTCCTTCGGGATAATAAAGTCTTATCTTATCTTATCTTATCTTATCTTAAACGTGTCATGTAAACAGTCCAAAACAAATTTACTTACAGGAGTATATTTACTCCTAGGAGTTAAATACTCTACCTCAAGAGGTAAAGTAAAAGTATATTTACTCCAGGAGTATTTTACTCCTGTAAGTAACTGTGTCATGTAAACAGATTTTCTGTTTACTCCTATAAGCAAATTGAATGCAACATCCAGGAAGTTGACATAATCCATGGACATTTTATATTTTAAACTTTGTATATTAACTATTCATTATCATTGGTCTTTTGTGAGCTATAACATTGTTTCATAAATGATATTTTAAAATATAAAACTCAACTGTATTTTTAATATTAACATGTTTCTTTTCGGCGCATATAATTTGATTCCTAAATACGTGTGTCTTTGGTGTTTGATTTCATATAACGTCCATTCCAAATACCTAGCAGTAACCTACTGTGTATATGTAAAGCAAATGTTTTGGTCTTAGAGTTTATTGTATTTTCATTGTTAATAGTTATCATTATTTTAGTTGAAACATTTCAGAACTCATTTTGAACTGTATTCTCACATTGAACAATAACAGGGCATAGTAATAACATTAGTTTGCTTTAAAGACTATAGGCATTTTATTTTATTTTATTTAAGCATTGACAAATTAAGCACCAAGCAATGTGTCATCATTATTGTAACCATCAGCTGCGTCATTGGGGCAATCCTCAGGTTCTATCTGTATGTCATAAGGGTTTTCATCTCATTTAACAAAGGTTGTGTAGTTAACACAGATGTAACTGTACATGTATATTCTAATCTACACCCAAGCTCTTCTGTATGTGTAGCAAATGTGTCTTCTATAGTCACTTAGGCTCTGCTAAGTATGTTATTGAACAGCCTCTGTGATCTTCTGAGAATCTGTATGTAGCTCTAAGCATCTTGATAAAGGTATAAACCAACATTATATACAACTTCATCATTCTTGTTTTGAAATGACTTTATAATGAAAATATTAATTGGTATAATAAAATATATACATATCTTAGGTGACTTGTCCTACAACTCCTTTTTCAAATTAACCCATTGTTATATGGTGCGGTAGTGTGGGGTTTTAAATCATTTGATGTTATCGAAAAAGTTCATTTGTATGCATGTACAAAATTCCTGGGTGTAAAAAAAGCCACTTCTTATTGTATGGTTTATGGAGAGATGTTTATGTGGCAGATACCCATTGTACATAGAGTCTAATTTAAAAATAAATAGATACTGGTTAAGGTTGTCGAAAATGCCTTCATATAGAATACCAAGAAAATGTTACTATGATGTTACTTTATGATAGTCACGGTAAAACTAACTGGGTAACACACACGAAACACTTGTTATCATCTATCGGCTTCGGTAATGCATGGCATGATCAATTAGTAGAATCCCACTCTCATTTTGTCTTCTTAGTAAAACAATGACTTTCAAAGATATTTCTGCAAAATTGGTTAACTAGTCTCTCATTGTCTAACAAATGTTTCTACTACAAAATGTTAAAAGATCCAATTCATGCAGAACATTACCTTTTGATCTTGACAATAAGAAAATATAAATCTTCTTTGACAAGACTACGCTGCTCTTCGCATGATTTATATATTGAAACTGGGAGATATAAAGATATTAATAAAGAAAATAGAATATGTCAAATGTGCAATTTGAATTATGTATCATTTTGTGTGTGTTTGCCCAGCATACTTATCGTTAAGAACTGTATATATAAAGAAATACTATTATGAACACCCTGAAACTTTTAAGTTTATATCATTGTTGAAAACGTATAGTAAAAATCAATTAGAACATGTGTCCATCTACATCCTTAAAGCTTTTATACTTAGACAAAGTGTGTTGCTACCAACCCAACATATGTATACAAATGTAATATGTACTACAGTCCTGTGGCCTTTCAGTATGGAAATAAAGATTGATTGAAATGATTTTGAAATGCTTTAAGTGCTGTACTTTAGTTATACAGAATACTACCCCTTACGATTGAGGCAGTAGCCGTCAGCTTAAACTAGTGGTACTTTTGAAATGTGGATGCAGTCTATGGCTTCTCCACATTTGAAAAATCTCCAATGATCTACATAAAGATTGATCACAACCTGCAATTCTACACCATTTGGGGAAGTAATATATCTATGGAGAAGATTTTCAAATAGGTTACTGATAGTTTGGTTTTAAGCAATAGATGCAAGCCATTACAGTACGATAGCAAACTCATGATAAAGATCTATTGGTTCTCTGAACAGTGCCGGACTCTCAGGAAATTCTTTTTTATTCTTTCTACAACACATAGAATGTTTTTCTTTTCATTGCTAAAGTTTTCGTTTCACTGTTCATCTTTAAAACGCCTCCTTACATTGTCATTTCATCATATTTGAGAATGCTTCGACCACTTATTTGTGTGAGTTAACATACCAAGCACAATGCCTGTACACAGAACATACGGATAACCTCTTCTTCACTTCTTGATACCCAGTTAACTCATTATGAGATCTCATCAGAATGACGTTTTAGCTGTAAGAAAACCAAATATACTTAAGGGTTCCTAATTTCCAATGGAACGTAAAGTAAATATACTTTTATTCCTAGGAGTAAATATACTCCTGGGTGTAAATATACTCCTGGGAGTAAAGTGTGCATGTAAAAAGGGCAATAGTTACATTTGGGATAACACTTCCTTCAATAGTACAAATTCTTGTAGTTTTTCGCTTGTGGGATTCGATCCCACGCCCTCAGAGTAAGGCAACTCATGTTTAAAGTTTTAGACTAGTTCAGTCTCCAATCAGTTGGGTAGATCAAATTCCAAGCACAAATGGTATGCTGTAATGGCTATCAGTGAAAGACAATGTTGTTCAAGTTATTAATGCTCGTTACTTATAGGAGATAGATAAGGTGAATATTGCACAAATGTTTGTGATTTCTGTTATTGGCACATCTTAATTGTGATATCAAAGAATTATAGTGAACAGTATTAGCCCTTGATATGAAACAAGTATTCATAAAATACATTTACATGTAATTATATCAAATCCATTCAAAAACATATATACTTATATAGATAGATATATATATATATATACTATATACTAATGACATTAATTCACAATTGTATTTTTATACATTATTTTTAAATACGGCGTTGTCATTATGTAATTTAATCGTATTACAAGTGATAGTAATTACGCAAATATAATATTATAATTATTTGATATTAACACACGTTAAACATATCTAAAACAATTTACACTCACATTTTGAATTATACATAATGAAATTCAATTATCAATATTCACTAAAGCTTGGAAGCGCATATATGTGTTTCAAATTTGAACAGAGAATTACGTACTGATTCAGATCCTTTGTTTATGGAATGACTACCTCGTCGCTGGTATTCTAGACGTATTCAAAACTTAAAGCAAAAATATATATTCAAAAGTCAACTCTTTATCCAGTGATCCAGAATTCCCAAACCTCATCTTCCCCACTTAAGCACTTAGACAAGAGTCAATTTTTAAAAGTGTGTGCATCTCAAGGAGAGATATCATTTATTTATTCTTACTTACTAATTTTTAACTAATATGTAAATATGCAGATTTGTTTAGTGAAACATGCATATATATTGATGAAGTAGCTTCAAAATAGGAAAAACTGTTATAACATATTTTAACAGTACCTGAACTCAGCAAGAAAAACATAATCCGAGTTCTTTTATTTGCAATATTTTAATCAACAACTGAATGAAAATAGTGTGTGTTCTTCTTATACATCTGTCTAAAGATGGGTTTGCCAAGACTGTGTAAAGAGTAGATTAAATAAAAATGTCCTACACATTATCAACATCATTAGACATGAATGGGTCTATTCCATTCTAATGATAGGGGTCAAGTCAACGAATTAGAAAAAAATATTCTGATGAGTGGAAGCTAAAGCTAAATTGTTGTCGAGGCATTTTAGAAGCATTTGAGATAAAGTAAAACCAATATCTATGGATAGCAATCTTCTTTATTGCAATGAAATAGACTATCCATATAGATGTTGGTTTTCCTTTTATATATAGTGTAGTATACGCAACGTCAGTACAGTCCTCTCTTAAATCGTATGAGACACTTGCTTGTGTGTTAGTCTATGTATGCAACACGGGAATCTTTCCCATTCCTCAACTCAACGGGAATGGATGCACCAAAGATCTGCTCAGCCACCGGAACTTCATTTTAGCTGAAGATGTCTAACTTTCTAATACATGTATATGTTGAAACCATTACACCATTTTAAGTAACCTTAGGTTGACTTTAAGGAACATTGATAAATTTGGGTATCTTGTATTTTGTCCCTTATTGACTTTATATACACGTATGTTCCAGAACATATCTGCTAAATGATGAGAACAATAGATTTTTCTATCACCAGAAAAATACATTGTCCATAAAGCATTTCCAACATCTCCCTCTTGGTTTTTGACTGGCTGCTGCAGTATAACCGCTGGAGGTTCTCCCATTGTATTGACTGGAGTTGCTACAGTGTGAATCTAGACGGGGAATCTATCATTCTCTTATCAGTTCTATTGTGTAGCTAGTATATCATTTCCCGTTGAAAAACTCCCTTTAAAAACAGGTGTTGATGTTATCTAAATTAATAACTTCTTTTCACAGCACCACTGTCGACGCTCCATCAATTCTGTCAACAGGCTTGCGCTGATGTGGAATAAATGATACAGTTATCAGCGTATATTACACAACACTGGCTGTAATACTCCGTGTGATAAGGGCTATTCTGCATGTCACTGACAAGATATTAACGATTATTTACCTGTCTATCATGTAGATTCTACATTTACCTGTACATTTTATGCAGTTTCGTGTGATTGAGAAGATATGTGGAACATTAAAGCTACCTGGCCCTGGTCTAAAAATGTTACAAAAGTTTTACGGAAGCTGGGTGTATGCTAGACTAAAATTTAGTCTATGTAATTTTTATAGTTACTGAACTTTTCATCCTTTTGATTATATATCTGTAACACTTTCAGTTTATCGAGACTGAATCAAAATCTAGACTGTATTAAAAGCTTTTAATTTTACACAGTGACGGAGAAGGACTAGGTGTATACCAGCAGTATCAGATATCAACTTTGTTGACTTCAATACATCTCTCAAATTCATGTACAACAGAAACTAGACTTGATACAGCTGTTTAAACATTTATTGTATATTTTGCAAACCAATGTATTTATTGTGTTACATCGTTTATTGCAGATATGAATATATACGGGTTTTGGTCGAGAGACACTCAATGTAACAGTGAAGTAAACCGAAATAAATGGGGATGACTCACTGGCTCGTTTTAAACTTTACTCAAACCACGATTACAACATTAATTGAAACAAACAGTTGTGACATCGTTGCAAAATTTAAAGCTCCTACACTACAAAGTGAAACACACAAATACAAAAAGGGCAGTATTGAGTGTGTTTGTGTACACGAGGTGACTGGAACTGTGAAATGGTACTGTGTTGGATCTGGCAATGTCTGACAACTCGTCCCGACTCTCATCATTCCAATGGTCTCGTGTTTGGCATTTTCGGTTATTCCCTTGAGACGCTCCATTGTGTTACAACCTTGTGATGTGGTGTTTTAGTCTGACAGTAAGCAGTTTTGACTTGTGCAATTGGTTTCAAAATGATTTGAAGGACTGAATGACAGTTGGGCCCATATCCCACGTGCGGTGTAGCCCACACGATGCACGTGTGTGTGCTATTCAGCCGGGGATCGTGTGTTTGTGCGATGTGACATGCCAGTTTTTACCTGGCGTTGATGACGTCATAACATTTCCCGAGTTTTCAAGACTTGGGTGTTGCTGAACTTTTGTTACTGAGTATACATAAGCGTTGTTGAGTTTTGACTACTCTTTCAAGGAAAGTGTGAAATGAACAACAATTATCTCTCTTGCTTCAGTGATACTCCGTCCAAACTACGGATAACTGATGGGGCCGTATATTTTCAGCTTAGTATGAAAGTTTTATTGTTGTGATTGGTGACGGTTTCTGAAGAGATTAAACGCTTCTGGAAAAGAAACACCACTATATAGTCTAGGAGTATGAGGTTCCAGGTAACGTGAGCGAACCCTCGGTGGTAGATCATGGGCCTCCTTTCACAAGGCACTAAGGCGATCGTAAGTCACAAAAGTAGACTTAGTGTATCCACGGACTTAAAGTGGTGTATCGATAAAGAATGGCTGAATATAAGTAAATGTTGATTAGTATCTCTCCTCCCTCAAAGCGCTACGGTAGGCTAATCGTAAATCACGATGCTACTCCTGTGTTATGTCGCCATAAAGATTGAATGTTTAAGTTTTGTGAAAGGACGCTCTAGTCGCGAGCCGTCACACGAGAAATGAGCTCGCTCCCGAGCCGAGCCTGCTCGGATAACCCGAAGTATAGGTCGAATCGATGAGTGTCGGCAGTGGGAAAGTTTTCTTCTAAGTCTGCAAGAGTGACGTCCCTTTTACATTTCCATTCCGACTATTGATATTTTCTTCATATGCTCCTTTTGAGACACACGCAGCAAAGTGTTCCAATTGGGACTTCCATTTCAACAAGTACACCACCTCACCATACAGCAAAACTACTTCACCATACTGCAGATCACTTCAGTAAACAGTACACCACTTCAGCATACAGCACACTACTTCTTTATACAGCATACCACTTCACTTCATGATACAGCACATTACTTCATCATACAAGCACACTACTTTACCATACAGCACCTTTTTTCACCAAAGAACAAACCACATAACCATAACCATTAATCATACAAGCACACTACTTCACTATACAGTAAGCACATCACTTTAGCATACAGAACACAACTTCAGCAAACAGCACACTTCTTCACCATACAAGCACACCACTTCATCATACAGCTCACTAATTCAACATACTTGATCATACAGCAAGCATACCAATTGATGGTACAACCCATTTCACCACACAAGCACACTTCTTCACGGTAACCCACCACATCACCACACTTCTTCACGGTACAACCCACCACTTCACCACACAAGCACACTTCTTCACGGTACAACCCACCAATTCACCAGAAAACCACACTTCTTCACGTTACAGTAAACTTCTTCACCAGACAAGCACTCTTCTTCACGATACAGTACACTTCTTTACCATCAAGCCGAGTTTTAACATAAACTCAATAACAAGTGAATGACAACAAAATTAAAATTGATGATTTGGAACATTCTTTATTCAAGGTGAATAAAGTATATTGCAAGATAACTAAAATGCTTAATTAATTAATCAATTAATACAGTTCCAGCTCTTGCTACAGATGAAGGACCCACGGTTCCAAAGTAGTTGAATAAATTAACACATTTATACAGCTCTAATGAAATCTAGAAACACTTCCCCAGGGTTAGTAAACAGACATGGAAAATCTAGCTGCTCTTTTCTCAAACAGAGGAATAGAAGAAGGTTCATTGTTCCTCCTTTGGTGACCAGACTCTAAATCTTCAAAAGTTTCAAGCATTAGAAGAAAGCTGACAATAAATTCATACATCTGGCCTCTTCACCAACTTGCACCACACCCCCTAGGTTCTCACTATGGGCTAAGGCCACTAAGGTTGTCCTTAGTTCAGCCAAGCTTTGTGAAAGTGGGTGGCACATTAATGTTTCTCTACAAATAAATTAATTTGTTATCAGCTGAAATTGGAGAGCAAAATATCTGTTGAAATTTCACAACCAGTTTGGCCTTATAATAAAATCAACATTTTCGAAAAAAGGCCAACCAAATTTGGACAAATCAAAGATTCTTGCTAGGACAAGAATGAAGAGGATAAATGAAGAGCACAGTTGGAATCGGGGGAAAAGATTTATTATTTATTTATCTAACAGGGATCCATACCAAGACCATCACAAACATCCTTTCATTTGTTTTGTTTTAAATCTATAAATGCCACAAGCTTTGTCAACACAAGATATAATACAACAAAGCAGAAATCTATAGCATTGAATCATCCTGGACATAATCAGTCGGTATATATAATATATATATATATATATGTTATAAACTAACAAACAGTAATGGCACTAAAGTATATACACACCTTTCAACCGATTGCAGCCTTATTCTGGATTGTATGCATCTCAGAGTGTTACAGACAATGAAATACTCTGTCCAAGCTGGCTGATCTAACATTCAAACCAGATAAAGTATAATCTAACCGTCTTATGTAATCCTAACCATATACAGACACGGTTTCCTTATTACCGTTACCAACCCCGACCCTAATACGGTAAGTCTAATTCATAACGATTATCAACTTGCATAAAGTCTCCTTAGACTTAGGACTTTCTGTCTCATAGCAGTGTGTGAAATAATTGCCCGGAAACGTTACATTTAAACATGTTCCTTGAAGATGTTGCCCTCTGGTTGTTCTGACATTTGGTGGATACACCTGAATTCTTCTTTGGTCAAGCCTTTGTACCTTTTTAAAGGCTTTATTTTTTGCCATTAGAGGGCCATTAGAACATTTTTTTTCAAATTTTATTTTTTCAAATTTCCCATTTATAATGATAGTTTATGTCATGTATACTTTAGAGAGTAAAAGATCTTATTACAAAAACCAATTATCCTAAGTGGTAATAACGGTGTTGCGTATAAAGCAAAAATTGCATGGCGGCCATTTTACTGTGAACACATTTTTATTATTTCGAATGACAAAAACGATTCCAATGGCTTTACGGAACCATGTACACTTATTTTTAACTTTCCGAAGAGAGAATGGTGTGTTACTATTGGTGACATTTTTCAAATATATTTCATCAACTTATATCAGCGAAAAAACATGCTACTGCCCCTTTAAAATTGACAAAACACCACTTTTGGCTAGCTGTGTTTCAGGCGTATTTCATACACTTCCTATAGTGTTACCAATGAGTTACCATGTCCTCTGCCCAAGAAGACTTTGTGCAAAAGGGTCGTGATAAATGTTTTCACATAAAGTATAATATTATATACTTTTCTTTTAATACATTTGTTGTTTCCAGAATGTATTTTTCTTATTACAATACATCAATGCCAAAATATATATAGGAAATCTACATGTAGATCAAATCAGTCAAAATACATGTACATGCACAGCCTACACCTAAAACATAGGTGACTTGCTGTCTTAATCACTGATTCAATTCTATGGTACATGTGTGAAGGTATAAGATGTTTTTATTCAACTTTTCAATAAAATACTTCCTTGGACATTTAGTGTAGTTTGCAACTCAGTAACAGAAGACTTTTTTAATTTTCATAACATTCATTGTTAAATCTATATTCAGTAAAAAATAAGAAATACATATTAAGAAGCTGTATCACAATAACTGTCCTAATTTCATCATGATGGCAGGGCAACTGAGAATAGAATTCTATTCTATATAAAACAGCAGATTTAATGGAGAAGTGCTCGAGGTACATCAACTTGAAACTCTGAAGAACAGTGCACTTGATGACCTGAACGTCGCCGTAATAGCTAGTGCTAGTATTATTAAGGTTTCTTTAAAAATCTCATCATAAATGCAAGTTAGTAAAGAGATTGTGCTCTGTTAGTAACACATACAGTAACCTTTAGACAAGGGATGTAAATGAAGATGGTTTTATGAGGAGCAAAACTATCCTTGCATATACAAGTTAATGTGCTGTTTATATTATGAATAACAATGCTTATATTAGCATAGGGATCTTTAAAATATCTCTTGGATATTTTCTTTGCAAATATTACATTGCTTTAAAACTTAGCTTACTTGTATCATTATAAAACTTTTCTTAAGTTCTTCCTACTGGAATAAGTCCTGATACTTTATCTGGAAATTGGTCATAGATAAGTATGAGTAGATTTCTATTTCTTGAATGGTTTATCTTAACCATGATATGACCATCTGGCGTACAGTATAAGCCTTCTTCACACACTTGTGACCGATCACGATATACTTTGGACTTATGTTAATGGTTGCCTATTAAACGAGGTATAAGCTGATGTATACACTATGGTTTGTAACAATCCTACTGATGAAAATATAATTTACAATTTGTCAGTTACAACCAGCTTCTGAACAAAACACACTGAAAGACTTCATCTATCTATCTATCTATCAACATTTCCTGCAAATGACACACTTTCTGATTTTCATAATCATATATGAATTTCTTGAGGGATATATATTCTAAATTGTTCGTTAATCATCTCCACTTATACACTTACTGTAACCATATAAATAAGTTAACTGTGCAGACACAAACAGTAGCAATGCAATCAAATAATCACAATCTCAAATCCTCCATGCCTATATACATCGATCATACTCGCGAAATCTAGTAATAACTCAACTTACGGATGAAGAAAGTCAAAATTTCTAAAAATCAAAATATCAAATTGGGATGTGAAAAAAAAATCAGCACAATGTTGTAATAAATGGCTGAAGCAGCACAAGCAAGGACACTGCAAGTCAATGGAGATTTGAGAAACAGAATTACACTGAAGCTGATAGACCCTGGGCGATACAGGGCAAATCTACAACAGGTCAACCTTTATAATCACACACAGAGAGTTGGAGTCTTTGCATTATGTTAGTCAGTGCAGATAGAATCTTAGTCATCTTGGCTCGTCGCAGTCCACAACCCAGAGAAGCCAGTCCTGCAGAGTTACTTCCCCTGGCGCTTGCTTGCTTGCTACAGTCAACTTCGTCTGTTTCCAGTATATCTACACTAGTACACTTTGGTAACAAAGTCCATCACTTTTTCTCATGGGCAGCATAGCAGACCTCGATTGCCTCCCTTTGAAATTTGTTTACAGGTTATCTCCCTTTAAACTGAATAGGGTTTTCTTGGTAAAAGTTTTGTGTGTTTAAGATTAGAGGATAAATTTTCCAATGAGAAAGCCTAGTATTAGAGCTGCGATAATGTATAGAACAGGGGGGAGAGCCATGGGCTGGTTGGCTTGACTCGACATCTGGGAGGATGTTGGCGTCGAAGATACTGTGTCTTTAATTGCCACTTTCCGCAGACGAATACCCTCATCCTAAAGAAAAAGTACATAAATAAGTAAATTTATTATCACAAACAACATTACTCGCGCACTGATAGTATTAAAAGATCGAGAGAAAATATTTTCAAAACTTTCAATGAATACCTCACATTCTATCAAGAAGAAAGGACAAGATTAACATTATCAGATATGCAAAACAACATATCCAAACTCCAACCAAATTATTGAATCTGATGAACCTTGATAATGGAATTTGATATTGGACGACATCAAACTTTGATAATAAGAAGCTTTTTTCAATACTTAGTTCAACAAAGATCCCCTAAAGTTCAATTATTAATAAATAAATGTATAATCAGATGTAATCCTGTACATTCATTGGATATTAAAGAATGGTCTTCAATGTAACCATAGGCTAATCCTAATTATTCATAAAGAGCTGCAATTGCTGTACATTGACCACTCAGAATGGTCAACACGTATTAAGTCTGCAGATAAGTTTTAAGGAGAAATAAAGGATGATAATATCTAAATAGTCTATTGTTTCAACCAATTCACTGTATTTAGAGGGAAGAAGCGCCTTACTTTAAGTTTGCTGTTCTCATCACGCATTGAAGCCAACTCTGACTGCAGCTTGCTATAGTCGTCCATCACTTTCTTCACCTCCGGGTCAGAACTGCTTGAAACCTGCAACACAAGGTCATAGATAAGTAACTCAGGACCCTATTCTTGAAGTATCCTAAGGCTAAGATATCCTAAATGATCCAAGAGCCAAGAATAGGTGTCACATCTTATTCTCTAATTCTTGAGCTAAGATATCCTTACTTCTGTGCTGAACAGCTAGAAGTGAGTGGGTTATTGTTGAACCTTTGGGCATAAGTGGCAAGGAACGGCTTGGACCTATCTCAGCTAGGCCTATTTTGAGAATTGATCCCCAGGTAGTTTTTAATAGGCATGAGACTGATTCATGTACCAAATATTCATCCAGTACAACTAAATCTCCATCCACACACAAACTGTCAAGTTATTTGCATTGGTCAGTAGATGCTGTAACATCTACTGAAGGGCAGGTACATACACAAACTGAAATTATACAATTATTATCATCTGTATGTTAATCTTTAAATGCAAACAGAAGATCTAAAGAGAAGATCCTGACAGATTTTTAAACGGCATATATATACATTATTAAACACAAGAAGTGGATTTAAAAAAGATATACACAGATTTGGGTGGGAGGATGGACAGGCGGACAAAAGCACAGAATGAACACTATAGACCCATGTTACTTAGTAAATAGGAGCACAGTATTAAAGTCTTCATTTCACAAGAATCAGTAAGCAAGAGAAGCTATAAACAGTCATACCTTGCCAGGCTGAGATTCCAAAGGCCGTACAAATTTTGGTTTCTCATCCACTGCATCTGAGGAATCAGGCTGAAAACGAGAAAAGTTGCTTTTTCAAATACATTTCAGAAAATGTTAATCATTCCAAAACATTGCTGAACTAGAAATATGTGCATGTGATGCACTGTGATGTCCCCCGCTCCAATTTTCAATCAAAACTAATCATCTAACCCTTACTTAACAATGCCAGAGGGGAAAAAAAACAACTTCACTTTAATCGAAAAAGGTTACTCTATTAGCATAAATCAACTGCACATAAAATAAAGAAAAAATAGATGGTAATTAATCAGGCAGGTCCCTACCCCCAATTTGCACTAAGTTGAAATTGTGTCCATGGAAAATGAGAAATAAAAAATTCAGAATAGCCAAAGTAGCAAAAGGCACCACTCTATCACTAGGTCGAAGCAAATACAAAGTTTGGTGAAAAAAATATTGAACGGTTTTGGAGATAGAGGCCGGAAAAGGTCCCTACCCCCAATATGCACTAAGTTCAAATTGTTTCCATGGAAACCAGAAAAAAAATTTAAAATTCAGAATAAACAAAATAGCAAAAGGCACCACTCCACCACTAGGTCTAACCACATACCAAGTTTTGTGAAAATATATTGAAGGTTTTTTGAGATGTGGCCAGGAAAAGAAAGCATTTCGGAATAACGGAATAACAGAATGACTGACGGAGGTGAAAACATTATGTCTCCCGAAAACATTTTCGGGGGACATAATAATGACAGTAACCAGATGTACTGTTCAGTAAAGTTAGGCCTTCAAATGCTTTGTTTAGTTACGTGTATACATATCAACACTGCTGTATTATTCAGTGTTAAAGCAGTCTGAGAGGCCAATATATATGACCTATCAATGACTCCTTAACGAGGTGAACAATTGTGACTGGCTATTTATCAATTTATTTATTGTTAAGTACTCAGGGATTTTCCTTGACTCAAAAAGCAGTGAGATAAATATCTCACCTGACTTACAAGAGTGAGATATTTTGAATTTTGAGATTTTTGGCCTTATTTAAATCAGTCATAAGAGATGGCATTAGGGCATTCATTAACATAAACATTTATCAGGTGAAAATGTGACTTTGTATTAATAGCAATATTGAGTAGATAATGACAGAAAGTTTTTCTGCAACCAATTTTTAAGGTGATTTTTAAGACTAGGAGAAAACACCCTTAATTTCGACTTATTAACTCATTCCACTTCCAACATTCCAACACTTTCCCATTCATAAATGTATACTGGAATTTTCAAAGATTGATCTTCATTTCTTATTACATGTCAGTCCTCATGGCCAGTAATTTTTGGGGGTGCAGAAAAGATCCTAAATGAGCATATGTAGATCTCCCAACTACTCACAAAAAAATCACAAATTGATCAAAACGTTTTGTTATTGTGCATAGCTGGTAACTGTGAAACAGGAAGCATCAGAGTGTTCAATTCCATTCAAGACCAGTCCAATCCATTATTGTATAAGGCTGACAGGGGTTGTTCAGTTAAAATGACCAGAGTAAAATTACTTGTTAAAAGATGGGTTGACTTTTAGAAAATAAAGAAGATAGTGTTTACTGTTAGAAATTATCTTGGTGACATGTATGACAAACTAATAAAACTATAATCAAAAGTGTCTCAGGTTTTGACACTTTCTAACCCATGCATTGAAAATGGATTGCTCCTGAAGGAGACGACAACATGAAGTGTTAACTTTCTGTTTTCACAGTCGTATATTTTGACAATCATGTAGCATAAATATAGTAAGAAGGTATAGATTATATCATAATCATTAATTATGAACATATTACAGCAACCATAACTAATTTTGCCTTTGAAAATTTGAAGTAAAGTTTTACACGGTCTTGTTTAGCAGTCACTCTCGGACATTATGACAGCTCTACTGTGACGAGAAACCAAACTCCTTACACCATTCTCATCATTTGTATAACACTGTAGACAGTGTTAAGAGTTTATTCACCGGAAGTTTTCATTCTCAGTTCCTCGTTGTGGTTTCCCGCATGATTCACTAAATACTCAATGAAGTTTAGAATAAAAAATGATAAGAAGTGTGAAAATCATGCGATATAAAATCGCATTTAGCAAATTGGAATGAGATATTTAAACTTTTTGTACGATAAAATCGCGATATCGCGGCCCAAGTCAATCCCTGGTACTGCATGTCACATTTAAACGAAGACGTACACAATGATCAGTGAGCAGTATCTTCTGTCACAGATTATTTGTGGCATTTTTTTCATACAATGGATGAACTCATATTAACAGCTAAAGAATAGAGCTGACAGGGTTGCGAGGTATATAAGCTATTGTGTATAGAGAAGCTCTTGTTGGTATAACAATGACAGACCTGCTTGACACTATCTGGCATATCGAAGACGCACTTTAGTTTGGAGTCCATCAGGTTCTCGGGAGTCACATCCTTCCACTGAAACAAACAGAAATGAATAAGGACTATCATCTTTAAATAGACAATTAAATAGCATGAAAATAACTTCCTTATATGATTTATATTTCGAATATGCATAATTCTCACATCTATGAAATCAACAAGTCAATATGATCAGCGGTTACAAAATCTGAATGACAGGTCACTGAAATTTTACCTTGACTCTTCCCAAAAAATATCACTCAAAAGTCAAAGATTTGCCTTTTCAATAAAACAACTAACTCACAAATTGATTATAACCATGACTTATTAAATAAAATTTGCTTTAAACCCCTTATGGTTGAATTTTATTCTGTTGGTCAAGCTTGAACAATTAGTATCAATAATTATCTGATAAATTAAAAAAATATTAGAAAATTGTATACAATATGCAACAGACACATTCATTACATAAACATAATTAAAATATAATTTAAAATCAATTCTTACAAATTAAAAACATATAAAGTTTTTATCTACATCTAAATTTTATAAATAAAATAAAAACTATAATTCACATTCAAGTTCTCAAATACAAACAGGTATCAAGTCAAGTGGCACAAGACAACACTCCTCAGAATCCTTATAACGAGCAACGCCTACCGGGTAATCTCTCTGCATGGACACTAAAAACAAATGCCAAGATCACTTTTACACCTCGACAATGAGCACTGGGCCAAATATTGCTGCATACCTCTCAGAGTCTATTATTAGGATTGGGTGTGTCAACACGGCAGTTCCTTGCCTCATGTAAAGGTTATTCCACATCTGTCTTGTACTCAGAGTGAGGGTGGGGGTGTTAGAGTGCTCTCCCCTTGAACATCAACTGTGATATATTTTACAAGTACACACACACCTAACAGCTACAGGTTGTGTTGCCATGTTCGTTATACATTGCATTAGAGCCATAAATCCACTAAGTTATTGGGTATAAATGGGTTTTTTTTTAATTTTTTAAAACAAATTCATGACATTGTGGTGAAATGTACATAACCTATGATCAGCACTGTTTTAGTGTAGGCCTCATGACAGAAATATTTGGGAAAACATCCAAATTTGAAAACTGGAAGTATAATAAGGAGCATCTGCTCTTATTTTTTTCAGAGCTTTCAAGATACTTTAGACTTGTGATTGCCTTTTTTCAATAATATTTTATAAAAGGTTCTGGAAGACAGACTACTGTATGTTAGACATGTACATATCTATCTCTTTTACTGTTAGTGGTGGATGCTGGTCTTTTTCTTTCAAGATTGAGATGAGGTGAGGTGAGTTGGGGTTTAACGCCGCTTTCAAGAGTATTTCATTTATATCACAGCTGCTAATATTATGGCAGGGAGAAAGCCTGCAACACCATGTGGCTATGCTTTGCGGTAAAACCTGCGAGCATGGGCTGGAACTAGCGAACCATGGGTGGTACTACGCTGAAATTCAGTGTAGCATTGCACCCAAACCTTACTGCGTGTAGAACAGTTCTCTACTGCAGACAAACTTGCCGTGCCCCTGGCGGGATTCGAACCACGGACCTCTTGATCCGAAGCCGAACACGCTAACCACTGCGCTATCCCGCCCCCGTTTTTTAGAATCAGCTTGATAATTTATACCTTGTAATATACAGTAACTTTCTGTCAAATAGTTTATCCAATTTGCGCTGTTTTGACTCCACTCTAGTATTACACGGACCTCTTGATCCGCGCTAACCACTGCGCTATCCCGCCCCCTTTCAAGATTAAAAATAAAAAAAATTGCAGTTGCTTATCTGGAATTTCTGAGTTATTTTGAGTTACTTGACTGCAATACAGAAATCGTTGGTAGGCAAAACAGTGATACCATATCACTTTATAATAATAATTATAACCCATTGTCCACAATACATTGTACATTGCAAATTTATGTGCATTTCGCACCTGGCAGCCAATGTGCAGCGGCAGCTAAAGCGTTGTTCTATAATGCCAAGTGTCAAGCAAGGAATCAACAACTCACATCTTTTAACGACGGTTACATCTTTTAATATGCTAAGCGGACACTCTACCAAGTGCTACATCCCTGAAAGACACATTTTAATTTCCAGCAAATCAGTGAACTGAAGGATAAGAAGGTTGTCTAGAGCCACCTGGCTGCTGGTATTCTCCAGGTATTCTACATACATTACATTCAGTCTCTCAGAGCATCTTTATGCTTAGTACATGGCCCTGGCGAAATCTTTTCAAGGTTGTTATATGTCAAAACGTGCTTTGTTGATGTCGTTTTCTTCACAGAAAGTGAGTACTGCACCGTGTAATTAAAACATGTGGAATTGTAAATTTCTAGGTGTTAACCTGGATCATAAATCCAGAGCTATCTTAAATTCTTACTAACTGTCAAAGAAAAGATCAGTGTTTTCCTCCTTTTCTATCCCAAAGCATTGCAATACATCTTGCATTTTAGTTGCATATCAACTACGACAGCTCTAAATGAAAAGAGAATCTCACATGCAGTTTGTCTCTGCCAATTCCACTACATGATATTTCCAATTAAGTCACAAGGGACAATATATATGGAACGATGCTTTGTCGTTGAGTCACAACGCGCTGATGATTCAGCAATTCATTGATAGCTCACAACACAATATATCACATTCTCCTCCCGGCAACAATGTATTAAATTCTCCATTACCTATGTCCAACTGAAAGTGATATAAATAATAAAGATGCCAACTGCTGCAGGGATACATTGAAATCACAGAGACTCGTGGAGCTGGCTGGCTGGCCATATGCTGCACATACGTACAATACACACCTCTCACCTATTGATCATCTAGATACAGCTACTATTGGATCTACTACAACTACTGAAATAAATGTTCTCTCTGTGAATACATCAGCTGATACTATATTACTACAAGGCAGAAGTGAGCACAGCTCAAATACCCAAGTCTGTAGTTTGACTGACTTCCTAAAGCATTAATTGATAGATAAAACATATATAGTCAATCATGTCAATGAATAACAATGATATTACTCAGCAACCCCTAAAAGGCACAATACTAACTATACAAATTTGAAGATTTTGAGTTAAGCTCTGAAAACGAAATAAAGTCAGAAAAGTATAACCATTTTTAATGAAATTTCAAAATTATTTTAACCTTGGAGTTGAAACCTCTAAAATGCCCAACACCGCCATATTGATTACATCCATACCGAATTTAAAGTTTCTTTGTCATGTTACAGGCCCGTAGCAACAGGGGGGGCTAGGGGGGGCTCATTCTGATAAATGTACGTAACGTTTGCATAAGTTACAAGTATCGTGTCTGACGTATCTAAATAGACAATGACAATAAACACAACTGGCTTTATATACCTTGTAAGAAGTGAAGAAAATTCTGATAGTGGATGTTTGAGTATAACACATACTGCAAGTATACAAGTACAAGTAATGCAACGTTTACCCAGCAAACCTTTAGAGTATGAGCAAGTTTAGTTACGAAGCTTTATTCTGTTTTGTTTCTTTTTCCTCCCTAATCTGATCATGTGAGTATATCTGCCTTGCTTTAATAATGACATTATTATTCTGATAATCCTTCACAATAAACTGCTATTCATCGATTGAATGTATAACTTTACAGAAAACCAACGCATTGTGAGAGACACACTGAAAGAAAGTTTATACTGCATTTCATAAGTTATTATGGATTTCCACAAAGGCCGCACTCATGGAACAACTACTGGAATATTCATCTATTTTGGAGAAAACATGATATGAGCTTAAGATAATTAAACTCATCAGCTCAATTTCAAAGCCAAATTCAAAATAAATGTGTTTCATCTTTCATTTTTTCAAAAATGATTAAAGAGTTGAATGCCTTTGTTCAAAGTAGCATATTACGAAATTGAGAAGAATATTCAATAAGGAGAAATTCCAAGTACACAAGGCCAGAGCTGAGCATCTATATCCACATGACAATGTCACAGCTGTCAGTCAGTGAGTCAGTCAGAGAGAAGGTTGTTGAGTGATGAACAAAGTTTCCACGCTGAAACTGTTCAGGTCTTTATTGATCTCTTTCTGGGAGATCTTAATGCTTTCACTGCTACTAGAACTATAACGAAACTGTTACAATTGCTTCTCCAGCTTAATGTGTAAAACACTGAATTAAATGTAAATTTCAATTTTAAATTTTTATGGCTGTAATTAAAATGAAAGTTTTAAATTGCTTCACATGGAAATTAGAACATTTTGATTTATATTATGACATTCAGACATGTTGAAATGGAATTATATTGTGCACAAATTTATCATAAGTTCAATTTCAATTTGAATTACTCAGTTTTTTAAACTTGTCATTAAAATATGTTGAAATGAGATATTTACCATAGTGCAATATGTTATTAGTATTGTCCTAAAATCAAATACTTATTCTATTGAGATATCTTGCTTGATATATCGATACTATGAATAATGAAATCTTCATTGTACAAATGCTTAAGTTTTCCTCAATGACACACACATCTTAAGCTTTTTGCATCGATTAACTACAGACCATACTTAGTGGCCCATTTACAAAATTATCTGGTATTACAGGGGTCGAAATTAACCATTTCAATGCAGTAGCCACTCAGACTAGCGCATTTCTAAAAGTACTAGTCCAGACTTGTTCCAGCTAGCCAAATGCATATCCATGATCATTTCGCCTCAAATTTTAACTAGTCCTTCGGACTAACAGTTTTTACACTCTACTAGCCCAGCTTCTTTTTCACTAGCCATGGGCTACCGGACTAGTGCCAATTTCGAACCCTGTATTAGATAAAGGTTTCAGATAGACTATTCCTGAACATTCCCAGACCTGCAAGTAACAGGAAGGGCTTAAGGTTGGACTGCAGATTAGGCTTCAGTCCCAGGTTATTTTCAACTTCCAATGCAAGGCATAACTTGTGCCAGTTTCCATCACTGGCTAATTTTAGTCTTGCTGCATTTTTGACTTCTCAGTGCCAATGTAGCAGCGCTACGAAGTTCAGGTGCAGCGCACTGACTACACGGGCACAGAAAAGTTAAGGATATGCAAAAAGTCTTAAATTAGCCAGTGATTGGTGAGAGTTCCAACTTACTGGGAAAATTGGGCTTTTTTAGCTCATGAAAAGTTCTAGAATGGTGATTAATTAAGATATTGTGATTCCTTCATATTGATTTGGCACTTGTTAATTCAGCAGCTTAAGTGTTAAAACAATTTTTCAAAGCAAAAACGTAATTGTCGTTTTGTTTCAAATGCAGACATGAACTGTGGGAGTTGTATAGATTTGTCAATTCAAGTCACAAGCAATTGCAGAGGAATGTATCATTATTGATCCATTGATTAAATAAGGAAACTACTTAATCCTATTACTTCAAATTCACACGGACAAAACATGCAATCTTTTACCATTTCCCTGATCGATAATACATAACTTGCAGAATTTTAATTTCACCAAAAAGTAAATATATGAATCAGCAAACGATCAATATTTTAGTGAAAAGTAAGAATACACATTGATTATGGATTTCAACTAGTTCCCAGTCCTGTACCTTGTGATACATTAACACATAAGTATTGTGTAACTGAACTCGCAACATATACAAGCTGCTTACACACCTATATACAACAGATGCTTAATATGGAATTGTGTCAGTCGGTTTACCTATCGTAAGTATCTTTATGTTAATTGTAGAATGACATGATAGATTCTGGGAACACATAACTTTTTATTTGAATCAATTAATTTTTTAGATGTAATTTTACCAAAATAAAATTGTATTTCTTTTTGCAGCAACTTATAATCCTGTGATCATTATTTTGACTGTCACTTCTGTTATAATGCGAGGTAAACAGATGACAGTTTACTACTTTATGTTCAGTAAACCTACAACCTCTATGTAATAAAAGGGTGAAAGGGAAACAGGATATGCCACTGCACACAAAGTTGTCAAATACACCTTTATAATTTTCAAACCATCATACTGCCAAAATTATCTTTTCGATCAAAAAAGTTTCACAATTTAGATGCTAACAAGTATTGAGAAACTACTCCTGATGGTCAATTCACAGGAATTATTTGTTAACCAATCAAATCGTAGGCCATCTAGAACATAACTGTATTAACAGGCAAAGTGGCAAAGGCAAACAATATCCTGTTGACGACAGCTTTACAATGAACCAAGTCTCGAAGATAAACACAAATACAGGTTTGACATTCAGACGAAACCTTGAGCAGCTATTCATAAAGCGATAATCAAGTCCTCATTGTTCACAAGGGTATTCCATGTCTGTAGTTTCCATAGTTTGCATAGCACATACATAAACATCACTGATTTTGTTACATTTTTTGGTTTTTAGCAAAACAGGGATTAGGAAAGACATTTTTTAAATGGGCCATTTCCCCTTTGTAGCAATAGGACATTATCAAAGTTTAATGGGCCATTTTTTCATCCAATGTTCAAAATGGCCCATGGCTCAGCCCTTTCCCAATCCCTGCTAAATAGTAAAAAAACATATTTCAAAATAAATACATCAAAGTTTAACTTCAGAAGATAATCTATAGACCTGAACGTATATCAACCACTCATTCCTAAAAACCGAACAAGTGTAGTCAAAATATTCTATACAGAGATACATATATAAACATTTTGAAAAGGTCCAGTTGCAACTTGCTTTCTTGATAGCTAAGACTACAATACATTGATTCCCACTTCAAAAGACCATGATAAGAATCACACAAATCCTGAAAAAATTTCATCATGAAAACTAATCCTCGGCTGTTTTCGTTTCCACTATGGCTTAGGCTTCATTTGTTCTTAAGTTTTGCATATCTTGCATCAGTAAGGAGTTGTAAGAGCAGGATCAGATTAATGTGAAGAACAATGTGTCATATAACTTCATAATAATCCTTAGCAGGAGACAGGAAATCAATGCAAGATATGCAGCGTGCACTACATGAAGTACTACAGGTGCCTTCTCAACTCATCCCCAATATCTTGAAATAACTCTTCTTCTGTCAAAGCATTAGTAGCTTGTGAGAGTAGTGAGAAAACAAATTAAGCAAGGCTAGAATATGTCTACAAACCTTAACTTTTAAGCCTTGTTATAATAATGTTTCCAACATTAAAAACAATGCTCCATGGCATGCCTGATAATCTTGGAAATCTCGACAAAGATAGCCGATCTGTCCTTGAATTCTGGTTACTGGCTTCTGTTGAATGGACTATTTAATTGACCAAAAAAGTGCCCATCAAGGCTAAAATTTTCTGAGAGTTCTTTTCAATAAATGATGAAATAGCCCTCTTTCTCATGAATAAATACAACCTCTTAGACAGAGTCCAGTGTCATAGCTAGCCTGCATGGACAATCTCAAAATAGACCAGAGATTTGTGTAGGCGCCATCTGTTGTACTTCCTGGATAAAGTCGGGTAAAGACTTTAAAATAAGCATGACAGTCTCAGATAGGAGGAACAAGTATTGTGTGTGGGTAAACAAGGATTGTTTCAATAAGGATTAAAAACATATTAAATTTTAATTTGGTAGCTGATAGTGTGTAAAAAGATATTTTAGGCTAGTAAAGTGTAATGACCAGTTGCTCAAAAGTCTCAGATGATATATATGATAA
Organism: Gibbula magus; assembly: GCA_936450465.1. Lineage (NCBI taxonomy): Eukaryota > Metazoa > Mollusca > Gastropoda > Trochida > Trochidae > Gibbula > Gibbula magus. Next base: position 31,554,954 of record OW388299.1, on the reverse strand, counting down.
TGATGTAGATGGTTATCAGGAATTGGTTTGGACAAATATTGTCCGTATTTTTAGTGGACATTGAGAATTGGAACCATTTTCATTAGAAGACAAGATACTTATAAGTAAGAAGAATATTGTTTGTGAGTGAGTGAGTGAGTGAGTGAGTGAGTGAGTGAGTGAGTGAGTGAGTGAGTGAGTGAGTGAGTGAGTGAGTGAGTGAGTGAGTGAGTGAGTGAGTGAGTGAGTGAGTGAGTGAGTGAGTGATATTGTTTAATGCCACTTCGGCAGTATTGCAGTCATAGAATTATTTCGACAGTCCGAGTGACCACAATAAAGAATGTTCTGCCTTCAACAAGACTCTGCCCCCACTATATGACAGATGGGTGATAAGGGTGGACAGATGGTCTCCTGCTCTCATCTCGCTATCAACGCAAGTCTGCAGTAGTGGCACCAGCAGTGACGATGCCAGTGACATTTTATTGATTTCTTGGAGAATCACAAATTAGCTACAGGTGCCTTCAGTTGAAGCCTGAATTATTCGGCTTAATGCTCAAACTACTGCTTTTATCTCTTTACCAAGATGTCAATCCGGCACTTACATACTCCCGGAACACATGGAGACATTTGACAGTGAAGGAAATTCTGGGCATTATCACTGGGCAAGACCTTGATGTGCTCAACTATTACACCATTAAGGATTTCTTGATGTAGATTAAGTATTATGGCCCTGCAGAAATCCTGATATTTAGATGGGGTTGAATTGTTACTAGCAGTCAAATGGATTCAGAACAAAAGCATTAAGACAACTTTGAATTGAGAACACAAACCAGGTTATATGGATCCCTCCTTAATAAACAATCCTGATTACAAAGTCAAAACATTAAGAGCAAACTTGGCAATAACTGTAATCATATGTCATGTGCATTGTAGTTTATTGAGATCAAAAGGCAGTCACATAACTGAGAAATGTTGATCAAAGAAAACTGATCAACTGAAAATCCCATGTCATAAAAACATTTGATGACTACAAGTTTTAACCAAGATGTCTTTGAAACTTTTATCCATGACAGACTTTAAGCTAACATTTTACGTAAACATTTAAAGTATATTTCAGTCTCTCTGTTGCCACAAAGACTGGCCGATTTTTCATGCCTGAATTGGCTTATTTAAAAAATCAAGAGAAATAAAATAAAAGCTGTGGAATTTGTTTACGATTCTGATTAGAATCTAATTTTGGAAGTATTTTGAGACCTAATAAGAACCTATTTGAACAAAGGTTAAGATGCTCTCTGCTGGAGGCTTCATATCAAGGTTTCGTGCTTCCATTAAATAACAAAGGTCTGTCTAAATAAATGTAAATTACCTACCAACCAAGCAATAAATCCTTTCAAATATAATTTACATACTGAAAAGTAAGTTAACAAATTACATATTTTCAAATTACATTAAGAAAAGAAATCATTACATGGAATGTCCTTGCTCCCTTACAAAAAGACATAATTGGCTTTTACAAACAAGCGCTGTGGAAATCAAGCAAAGTAAAAAATCATTATTTTCTAGTTTATTCAGAACGTAGCCTGATTAGGACGAGGCCTCCTAACCTTTCCAATAACACAGCTTTTTCAACAGTAATCATATATCTGCTGACTTTGTAAAAAATGTCAGCTATTTCTGAACTGAGTGAAATGTTGACATCTCCATTACCTTGGGCACTGTCTGAACCTTGTTCATTCTTGTCAACAAATACTGGTCCCTAACAGACGAGATTAAACAATCTCTGCTCCATCTTTGACAAGATGGAATATATTTTTAGTCAAAGTAGAACTCAATCTGGCACCTCCATTATACTTCATCAGGTGACTGTCAACGTGACCATGTCTCTCTGTACAACTTTGGAAAGATTCAGATTTATGTCCTATCTGATTCAAATTTACCATTGGATGTTGTAAAGCAACATATCTCAGAAACAGACCTTCCACAAATTATTTTGACTCTGTTGACTGACTAGGTTGAAATAGAAGTATACACATAAAAACCTTATGCATCACCGTACATGAACTGTTATGCAGCTTTTAAAATATTTCACTTGTAATATGATATCCCAAGCGATCATTATTGCAGGGAGAGAGCAAAAAAATTATGTCAAGTGTTGGTTTTAACTAGCAGACCATAACAGGGACTCCACTCTTATCGACCTTACTGCATGTAGAACAATTGTCTTAAGAGAGACGAAGTAGCGTCAACCCTGGCGGACTCAACTGACATCACATGAGTAGCATCCAAAGACTTATCTAGATGAAGAATCCCACATCCACAGGTCAGATACACATCTCCCTTGCTATGTGTCACTATCACTATGTCACATTAAACTTTGATGTGGGCATAACCAATGACATGTCAGACCCACTTGTAGGAGAGCTCTGTACAAACAGTTTGTGTCTAGAGGAACCAGACAAGGTGCTTTTATCACTCACCAGCTGTTCAAGACTGTCCACCTTGCCGTCAGGTGCGAACATCGTCTGAACCATGAACTTGTGCCGATTCTTTTCATTGGGGTCGTACTCAAACGGTTGTAACATTACTGGCAACAGAAGAACATGAAAATAAAGTTTGTTTATGAATACCAAGACACAAATTTCAAAGCTATTTTAGCCAAAAAAATATTCAAAATGTCAAGTGATATAAGTAGTACATACCTGCTACTCCGACACTCAGCCCTGGTTCGATGATGCCACTGTTGGGCCGCACGCAGTACCTCTTCGGTGCGGTTGTTTTCACCTTGAAACATACTTTCTTTTCTGATGGATTCTTCAGTCGTAGTTCAGCTGTCACTACGTCTGTGAATGGTCCTGTAACAAAGACAAAATCATGTTGAAATTCAAATATACTTCATGGAGTGTTGTATTCTGAATGATCTCAGGAGAGAATTTGGAGTTTATGTCAAGATTATTTCACATATATCAAGGCAGCGTGACTAACTGGCAAAGGGTTTGAATGACAGACCAACTGTAGTCATGTGTTGCAGTGAAACCTGCGAGGGGTGGCTGTAACCTGCAAACCATTGGTGGTACTTCATTTGAATGGACATTAAAGGAGAAATGTTCATTACACCTTCATCCTGTTGTATTTTGAAAAAGTGTTGGGGAAATTGAAAACATATTGCCTTCATTGCCTCATAAAAGAGTTCTTTGGCCATGAAAAAGGGTAGAATGTGCCCGATATGGTTTTTTTGCAGTGTATGATCAAAGTTTAAAATTTTTTTATTTTACATGCTTAAATTTAGTGTTAATTTTCTAATGAATGAAAATATATATGCTTACCACTAAAACAATGTCAACAATTATAAAACATATCAAGCTATAACCAAAAACAATGGCAAAGAATAAGGAATGTGAAAAAAATGCCCGTATATCATTTTGCATTAAATTCATTTTCTTGTGAAGAACATTTTTAGCTCTATATATAAAGATATATGAGCAGGTTGAAAACATTGATCTATATCAGTCCAAGTAATTGTACAAGTGAAAGATAGCTTTGGTTTCCGTCATTCTTTTTTTTTTGTTTAGCCAAAATTTATTTTATCCCTTTTGAAAATCAGACAAAAAGGAAGCTGATAAAGATAACAGTGTTGCAGATGTCATATTTCTATTCTGCAATTGAGTGATGTTTCCAAAAAGTCTCAAATCAGAAAAACAACAGGATGACATATCTTACTTCAAGTTCTAACCAGTCTCAACTAAGGCTTTATATTGCAGCCATAAATGTCTTGTGATACGATACAATACAATGTTTAACATACTGCAATATGTAACAATATTTAACATACTGCACATCGTAACATGGTGTCTTGCCTATATTCTAAGGAAAATGTATGTTAGCAAATGCTTGTGCACAGAATTATCTGACATTCAGTTATCAGCAGGGGGGTGTTGGTGTGGGAGTAATAACATTTAAAACACTGGTTTAAAATAAGTAATTTTTAATAAAAGTTGAGTAAATGGCTTATCAAAACATTTTTATGCCATAGATTAACGACATGCACTTTGATAACAACACTGTTTTTTTCATAAAATATTGCTAAATAGAAAACAAATTAAATTTGCATGGTTTTTACCACTCGTGTATCTGTGTACTGATAATATCGGCCAGTCCTAGCCTCAACCTGCATACAAAATCTAACTTAGCACTTTATTGATTATTATTTTTGGTTATGTCTCTATGGCATTGATGCATAAGTAAGCCATAGATCACTTTCCTTACTATAAATTGAATTCTGCATTGTTGGATGACTTCATATTATTTACTGTCGAGTTGATGTGCTTCTTTTGTTACACATTTAAACACTTGATCCAGAGATGGAACATATGCCAAAGTGGTGGAACTCTTCTTTCAATGTTTAACCCTGTCTGATCCTTTATCATGAAATCTATATCATAGAAAGTCATAACTGTCACTGGCAGGGAGAGTGTTAAGATAACTGAGTTTTCACTTGAGGTGATTTGGGGTTTAACGCCGCTTTCAAGATTATTTCACTTATATCACGGCTGCCAGTATTATTGTAGGGAGACAGCCCGCAACAACCGGTGGCTATGTATTGTGGTGAAACCTGTGAGCAAAGGCTGGAACTAGAGAATCATGGTTGACACTGCACTGAAATTCAGTGTAGCATTGCACCCAAATCTTACTGCGTGTAGAACAGTTCTCTACTGCAGACAAAGTTGCTGTGCCCCTGGCGGCATTTCACTTGAGACGATTTGATACACCATTATACAGTATTATATCATAAAATGCACTGTTCACATTTTCAAGTATCCTCAAGCAAACATTCATTTGCCTCACAGAAAACAATGACGCACTATATCCAATTCTACTCTGTTAAAAAGACTCCACTAAACTTTTGGTACTGATTAAAATGCTTCAAGCATCATGGAAGAATATATTCAAATTATCTTTGGAGAAATAAAACTTCAAATTCACATTGGATACATTACATATTGGCAAGAACTTCATCAGCATGAACAGCAGTATCATTCACTTTGGATACAGACCACCTTATCAGATTGATCACACTGTCATTAGTTACACCACAGGTTTGTTAGTGTCAAGCATATAGTCATTTATTAGTACAGTGAGAGGATATAACAAGTTGTTTCCTGGCTGGCATTGTGAATCAATCACTATGGCATCTGGAAGGAAGGAAGACTGGATCATACCACGTGTGAAAGCAAGTGTTAACTAAGTAAAGTGTTTGTGAAGTTGCAAGTAATATCGCCAGGATGACGCAGGGATCAACACTCGCACTAGTCCGCTGGTCCGAGGCTAGTGAAAATTCAGAAGGGCTAGTGAAATTTGTTTGTATCACTACAGATTAACATATGTCACTAGCCCGAAGAGCACTTCGGGCTAGTAAAGATTTCCAGCAAGCGTCTACCCCTGAATTGCCGTATCATATTTACTCAAACCTTGATCAAGAGTTGATTTTGGCAGACAGTTAGAGTACGTAAACAAAATGGCAGGAAGCAGTTGCCATCAACTACAGAGTGAGGTTACTATAACCTCAATCTCCAGATTATTCATCTATAATCTACAGTAATATAGTAACACATACAATAATACAGCCTGACTGCATTGCAGAGAGAAAACATCCAATACCATGTTGACTGAAACTAAGAAACCACAGATTGCCATTATGTAATAACCGTAAATATTATAACTATTATCCGAGGCAAGTAGTGGTGGTTCATTCATTGTCCAAGAATCAAATTTTAAAGTTGCATTGCCCTGAATGGCATATAAGAACTATTGTCCATATTTTGCTCAAGAGTCTTATTCAAAACGCAAGTTTAAAGTTAACACTCGCCATGAATGGCATAAAGATAGTCATCCATTCCTTTTGCTCAGTGACATTTATTGAACATGCAGGTCACAAGATCCCAGCCACATCACAGAAGTAAGGACAACGATCTGTGGGCTCAGTCCAACTGTTGCAGGTACTACATCTCTGGATGTGAGCAGGTATACCAGACTCAGGCCAGCTATTGATCACGAGACAATGTGCATGTTACTCACGCCTCAGTGCACTGCCAACACATGGTGCACCATACACATTCCTTCTCAATCAATGGGGATTCTATCTGATCTTTCACTAATAGATGTCCTAGCGTCTACTATAAGCTCGAGAAATTGGGTCAAAGTATTAGCCATTATCGAGGTATTAACCTTATCAAAGTATTAGCCATTCAGACTAGTTAACTTCCAAAAGTTCAAGTCAAAAGACATTTCGGCAAATTCATCTACAGGTTCATATAATTTTAAAATTCAAACCAACCTTTTGGACTACCAATCAAAATATTTAATAGCCCAACAAATTTTTCACTTTTCCATTGGTTACCAGACCAGTGCTAAGTGCGAAACCTTGCTCTAGAACATGGGTAGTGAACCAATAAGTAGATAACTGACCAGTGGAAGACAGCTGTCACATACGCATAAAAACATTCCTTCTCTATTAGGCAGTGTCAAACCTAGAACCAAAATTTTAAGGGATATATATCACAACTATATTTTATAGATTTTATAGATATGATTATTTTCAATGTGAGTCAAGCAATTGCATGTCCTACATCAGACACTGATTTCCTCTGATATGACAAAGAAGTTATCCATATATCTTCGTTTTTCTTCATGACAACATATTGTTTTCATGTGTCCTGAATATGTCCGGCAATACCAACGAACAAGTTTAAAACAGACCACTGCTTGAAGATTATTAACTTTCTGGAGGATGAAATGAAACTTCTGAACGTTCATAGTATGAAAATGTTCTTTTGGAAAAGTGTATGGTCACATCAGCAATTCAGTTATTTCAGAGATTTAACAAGAGGATCGTCCTGAATCATGGATCTCATACTGATCAAAGATAGGTATTTACTAAAATGTTGATGTGGTCGCGACTCGCAACAGTACTATTCAGTGTCAAGCTATGGATCACTGACATGGCACATCAGGTTGGCATCGATTATCTTTTTTGCAGGAGACAAACCAGAAGGTGAATGGGAGGACTCCTGCAATCACATAGCCTGGATGGACTATGAAGTGCAATGCAACACAAGCATCAAGCATAGTCGTTGAAAACTAATTCAGAAATCTGTAACTACTCTCTGGATAACAGGTGTCCATTCACCACACTTAACCACAAGAATGTATGCTGCTCCCAGCCAACATCGACACAGCAGTGCTATCATCACATTTACGTTCTGAATATCTCTTTGAAATTTGAATTTGGACTTTGAATTAATTACTTCTGTCTACATCTCTTGCTTGTAGTGGGCACATGAGCTGGCAGCAACTGTTAATATTTAGGGCTTCATATATAAATATTCTTTTATCTTCAATAATTAGAAAGTTAACTATCTTATTGCGTTCATGGTAAACTCATTCCTTTTATATTAATCTTTAAGTTTATACTTACAAAGATCATAACGAACATATAACTAGAAGGATTACCAGATCCAGTGAATTTATTAATGGTAAATAATGTCAGATCAGGCAAAGCTAAGCGAGCTGATACTGGGTTTTCAATAGCATTTCACTTATACACACTAGTAATACAGGAAGAAAACCTACAACAATATTGTATCTAAGTTTTTTGGTGAAACCTACGAGCACCAACTGAACTTGGGATCAATGGGTGGCCAATCAGCAAATCATCAGTGAAATTCAAGTTTCTAATCAACTCTGTAGTGAGTCCTCATTTTAGGTAAAATTGAAGCAAAACACGAGTCCATAAATCTTCATTTGGTATAACTGTTATCAAGTCTCCCAAGTTTCAGGAATCTATGTCTGGTATAAAAGGAAGCCAGACTAAATCCTCAATCTATCAACTTTGATGTGCATCATCAATTGACATTTCTGTCTATCAGGTCTATCACAAGATAGACTTGCTAGACTGCAGGATCACAGAGTCCATGAATCTACATTAGGTATATCTGGTGTCCTCTGTCTACCAGGAAATGTACTGCAAGTCAAACATGTTCCTCTTTAACCCTGCACACTTGTTGTAAATTAATTGACATTTCTCTCTTTTGGGTCTATAAGTTAGAAATTCTTGTATCCAGGATAACCATGAATCTATAGTTGGTATATCCCCTATCAGAATGTTCACCGCGACTACATGACTCAATAAGGAAATTCCTTGTGTTTTAGTGAAAGTGTCGTGTCTGTAGAAGGCACCTTCATTAATTATGAGGTAAGGTGAGGTGAGTTGGGGTTTTACACTGCTTTCAAGAGTAATTCACATTATATAAATCACAGCTGCTAGTATTATTGAAGGGAGAAAGCCTGCAACACCATGGTGGATGTGCATTGCAGGGAAACCTGCAAGCATCGGCTGGAACTAGAAAAACATGGGTGGTACTGTGCTGCAATTCAGTGTAGCATTGCACTCAGACGTTTCTGCTTGTAGAATAGTTCTCTACTCCAGACCTCTTGATCCAAAGCTGTACACATTAAAGTAATTACTGCCCTTTCACATTTACACATCTACATTTAGTACAGCATTTTATTTCCACAAACATAAATTCTACAAGAACTTAATTGAATCCAAAACTTCAAGAAACAAGAATGAACAAACATGCTGCATCAGCAAATCTAAAAGCATCTCCTTGGCATTACTCTATTAATTATACTAGTTTTAGGTTAATTCTGAAATAAGCAAATTCTAATTGGCTTTTAAGAATGGAGTGTCTATCAAGTATAGAAGTCAGAGCCTACATTAAACTTGAAGGATGACCCTGGTCTATGACTCTACATATGGTATACCTGGCGTCTCCCTTCAATCAGGAAATGGAACTGCATTACCATGATGTGCAGAATAGCGCCCCAATGAGCACACTTCTTGTAAAGCAATCAAGACTCCTGTCTGCCCATTCCCTCGATGGCTGATAGATATGCAAGTGTCCATTACAATTTCTCCAGTCTGAGTATTCTGTAGATATATGCATGATAGAGATGTACCTGCAACTTCCAAATTGGAAGTAGACCCACATTCAGGGGCAGTAGTGGTTCAAGGGGGTGGTGTGTGTTGTCAGGGGGGTCGAGCAGCAACCCCCAACCCTCATTTTGCATGTAAATAATTAATTGGTTACCACCCCCCCCCCCCTTCAATACAGGTAACCCCTTCCCCCTCAAAATTCCTGGATCTGCCTATGAGGGGATGGGGTGATCTTAAATGGAAATGAAGTGGAATAGAATGGAGTTATTTTGTACATAGAGGTACCTTAATATGGAAGAAAACCAATGCAAGGGAAACCCAAACGATGTTCAGCTTCAGGGATCGAACTTAACCTTTTCAATGTAGTAGCCATTCGGACTAGTGCATTTCTAAAAGTACTAGTCCAGACTTTTTCCAGCTAGCCAAATACATCTCCTTGATCATTTCACCTAAAATTTTAACTAGCCCTTCGGACTACCAGTTTTTACACTCTACTAGCGCAGCTTCGTTTTCACTAGCCATGGGCTACCGGACTAGTTTCGAACCCTGAGCTTAAAGTGTTCATCCTAAGCTTGTACATTATATTCCCTTGTTATGAACCATTTCCAATGACTCCATTGGGATTTTAGTCTATCTAAAGCTTTGAAAGGGATGTCTGACTAATATTTCTTTGTGGAAATGAAATTTTTGAAAAACGCTTGTTTATTCATGCTGTTAATGCCTAATAAAACAGAAACTTAGGAATTAGTTTGAAATGGTCTGTTTTTAGTCATGCTATCCATAGTACTGTCCCTTGAAAGTACTGCCTCCTGCAGTGGAGTCTGTAAACAAATTGACCCCTTAGCATGTGATAGTTCCAGATATGGTCAAAAGTGACATTGTCCGATCTAGATCCAAAATTCGAGGGTGGATTTATCACCCCTTCATGCATAAAAGAGGGATGATTTTGAAAAAAGAGAGGAATAGTATTGCTTTCAAAGGTATGAATAAAATAACAATACACAGCAGTTCCCGCTATGACTTTGTGGGATCATTTTCAGCATGAATCGAGCAATCGCCTGTCCAAGGATGGACAGTGAAAGATTGTCTGGTATATATAAGGTAAATAGTGAACAGGTGAACAGAGTTTTCATAGAGAAATATTCAAGAGAAAAAACAACTTCTGTCATTTTATAAACAAACATTTAAGTGATTAAAATAAATTAATTACAGTATTGTTTAAATGTAATGAGAGCACTACTAATGGAGTGGTTAAAAGAGCTGCATCAGAGTCTAGACATCTTTGACCAAATCACTGTTAACCTCCTGTAGATCATCGTGTACATCACCAGTAATTCATTGAGACAATGAGATCAATAATACATAGAATGATAGCAATATCCTTGTGAATCAATTGAGACGTGAGAAAACACAATCCACTGATCCTTCATCTATTGCTTGAGGCTCAATACTCTTTCGATTTCTGTATAGCAGTCTCATCCTCCTGACAATAAGAAATTTCAGGAGACGTCTGTTTTATGAAATAATAGTTTTCCGCCCAGATTATTATTCTATTTCTAAAACATCTCTGTTGAGAAATCAAACCAAAGGTATTATAATGGTACAAGAGTGACAGGATCTATATTTATTTTATTATCCAGTGTTTCATATTGAATGTATGATCAGACTATCTGCTGGTTAACTGAGAGTACAGTAACACAATGTGAAGCCGCTTTTTAAGAGTATTTCACTTATATCACGGCTGCTAGTATTATTGCAGAGAAAAGCCCTGGTGGCTATGCATTGCGGTGAAACATGCGAGCATCGGCTAGGACTAGCGAACCATTGGAGGTACTGCGCTGAAATTCAGTGTAGCATTACACCCAAACTTCACTTCATGTAGAACTGTTCTCCACAGCAGACAAAGTTACCAAGCTCCTAGTGGGATTAGAACCCAAAACCTCTTGGTCGGAAGCCAAACACACTAACCATTGCGCTACCCTGCCCCAAAACACAAAAGCCACATATTTATACTATTATCTTAAACAAACAGAATGGCCATCTGAAACTGCAGTGTAGTAGTAAAGTTGAAGAAGCACATGTAGGTTACAAATCAATGAGTCGTCAGTCGAGTCGAGACCCTTGATAAATGATCTATACTTCTAATGAGCATCCTCTCCTGCTGTGGTTTCATGCATTTGTCTGGGGAATCCATGTAAAGTCTAGCAATCGTCTTCAAACCATTAGATAATTGACCGGCATCCATGGATAACACATATCCTATGCTTACATGAACTGAATATCTCAGGAGTTGTAGAAAGGGAGAGACGAGGTGATTTGAGGCTTAAGACCATGTTCAAGAATATTTCAGTTGTAACAAGGTTGCTAGTATTCCTGCAGGGAGAAAGCCCACAATACCAGTGTGGCTATAAGTTGCTGTGAAATCGGTGAGCATCTGAAGCGAGTGAGTGAGTTATTGTTTAACGTCGCTTTGGCAGTATTCAGCCATTAGCGGCAATATCTGAAGCAATCCATAGATGAAACTGTACCGCAGTACACTGCAACACTGAACACAAACCTAACTGCATGTCAATTAGTTCTCTACAGCAGACAAAGTTGCCAAGCCAGAGGGAATCAAATACTAAGCCTCTTGATCAGAAGTTGAATGTGGTATTATTCCCACCTTAGTTAGGAAGGAGTTAACCCTCTCTCTTCTTGCCCATAATGCATCACAGGCATAGGAATGGACTGTTAACCCTATTTTTACTGTAGACTAATCAAGCTGCTAAAGATGCACATTCTTGATGTCAGCAATAGGATTATAGCAGAAATTCCTAAGTTTGAATTGTGGTTTGATTCACATGACAAAGGACTCATTCAACAACCTGTAACCCTATAAAATTTGCTTTGAGCTGCCATGGCTGCTACGCATTGTGGTGAAACCTTCAAGCATCGGCTGGAACTAGCAAACTGTAGGTGGTACTGCACTGAAATTCAGTGTAGCATTGCATCCTAAGTTTACAAACCTGACTTCATGTAAAACAGTTTTCCACACCAGACAAAGTTGCAGAGCCCTTTGCGGGATTCAAACCCGGACCTCTTGATACAAAGCCGAAAACGCTAACCACAGCAATATCCCACCCTCCATACTGTGTTATGCTCCTAGGCAAAGCACTTCACCAAGTGCAGTCAGTCCACCCAGCTGTTTAAATGGATACATTAATAACTTTTCAAACTATGAACAAGAATAAGTTGATGTTCTTAGCCAAAAGATCAATCATTAGCCTGTCTTTGAACATTTGATAGATTTATTGGAGGACTAATGTGGTAAACGGGTTACATGAAACAGTTACATGCTTGATTCTGACTAGATCCTGTTGATTTGGCAAAGTGAAGCTACAGTCTTATTCCAATGGCAACTAATAGCATTCATGATGTGAGAGTACTGCATCTTTCACCATCTCCGTGAATAATTGCAATGATCCACGGCATGTAAAGTTGAACTTATGTCAATCATTCAATCTTGGTGTCATTCCACTAATCGATCAGACCAAGGAGGAGCCTCCAGCACATGTTCTCACTTTAAACATAGGGTTAGATTGGCACCAATGGTCCATTAAAATAGTTATATCAACATGAAACCAGACTTTGCAACGAAACTGTTTAAGAGAGAATTTGGATTGGGCAATGTCAATAACTAAGAGTAATAACTGTCGCCGTAGTTACTGACAAGAAGCCATCTTGCTACCCAACAGAACCATCCAACTTGTTGCTCTGATATTGGAACTAAGCCTGTAGGCTCTTGCGCTTCACTGAGACTTAGTTCGTGACCTTATTTGGAGCCCTCGTAGCTCTTGGCATCAACAAATCAATCCGATATCAGTTCAAGAAGCATAAAATCAATCAACTCTGCACTTTTTCTGCTACCACAAACAATCCCTAGATTCTTCCCAATACAGCAGCGTCGCTGCCAGAGAACACTGGAGTCCTAATTAGCCTGTCACAAACCACAAGTCTTCAAAATGTTTAACTGCACACCGACATGAAACTCATGGGCCTACCTCCAACCATTAAGATCCTATCAACTGTCCTTGCTCGATAGATACACCTGTCATGCAGTCCGGATGTTAAAACACGAGCATGACCTATGGCAACATAAATAGCATTGATAGCACGCAATATTTAATAACACTGCTTGACGGACCAAAAAGCAAGAAATAACATTATGTCAGCACGAGGCCAAGGGTTGCTAAATCGTAATGAACATGACCGGAACATCCCTCGATCAATATCCTTCACGATGAACGAACATGAGTTGTGTGGAAATTGTCATTTTTATCATTGAGCGAGTAGCCAACAACTACTTAGAATAAGTGATTAGGAAACGTATCAAGGAAGCCGCCGGCCCTTTCTCCGCTGGACCAATTCTACAGAGCTATCTTCTCTTCAGAATGTCTTCTCTCACAGATCGTCTCCCAGAATGCCTCTCTACAGATGCACAGGTCTACCCTAACAGATTGTCTACTTGAACCCTCATCACTACAGATGTACAGCTTTAGGTCTAGAGTTCTACATCTCAGTGGATGCTTGTAATGAGTTATTGTTTGCATGCTTTTACTTATGAATCAATTACAGTCAATCTACATCTCCAATCAATATCCATCAGGATGTTCAATCAATATCAATCAGGATTTAAGATCAAACAAAGACAGTTGAAATTGTTCACAATTAGAAAGGTTTAGATGTGTTCAGTTATATCTCGAAATTATATCACTTAGGATGTCGAATATATATCAATCGATCTCTAATCAATATCAAACAAAATTTACAATCAAACCGAGAATTTTGAAATTGTCCACAATTAGAAAGGTTCAGATATTTTCTGTTACATCTCCAATCAATATTAATTAGGATCTCCAATCAGGATCAATCAGGATCTCCAACCAATATCAATCAGGGTTTAAGATCAACAAAGAAATTTCAGTTCAAATGACAGAAATAATTAGGAGTTTGTTACAGTAATAATTAATTTACAAAGAAAATTATTTTCTTCTGAAACTATGGAACCAAGCAGCCATAAAATGTTAACTATAACACAATCTATGCCATTTGAATTTTGATCTCGAATTTTTTTTAACACCAAGCATTAATCACTGGGTAGCTATGAGCCACAACACAGTAATACTGGAGATTATGACACCCATACATAATACCCCCTGGTGTTATACAGAGAGATCAATCAACAACATATACACTGGTATTACATTAAGACAGTACTCTGAGCACAGTGTTATCAGCAAAAGCACCATAGTTATTTGTACATTATATATGTCAATACATTACGCACACCATCTTTTGCTGCAGGAAACAATTAGCAATATCAACACAAATTTCTAAATTGATGTTTACAAGCAATTAACCGGCATTACTTGATATGGAAATGTCAAAGTTTACCTTAACAAGTGTTTGCCACTAATATGGCAATGTCCCCCGCCAGTGACATTGAGTTAGTAAGACACATCATTGGAGCTACTTTATATATTGCATTACTGGTAAAAAAGTGCCATGATGATCAGCAAATTTTAAGACTTTGGGTGCTTGGGTTCATGATATATCGTGTTAATAAGAGTTCTAAAAGTGATCAAAGTATTGTGGTGACCTTGAAATCAAGGTCAAGGTCACCAAAATTTACTTACTAGGCTAACACCAAATTTGAAGACTTTGGATGCAACACCTCATGAGATATCGCGTTAACAAGAGTTCAAAAAGTGGTCAAAGTGTAGAAGTGACCTTCAAAATAAGGTGAAGGTCACCAAATCGACTGGTGTCTGCGTCATCCTCCAATGTAGACTGACACCAAATTTGAAAACATTTAGTCTAACTGGTCATGATATATCACGTAAGCAAGAGTTTGAAAAGTGGTCAGTGTCGCGGTGACCTTGAAAAAAGGTCAAGGTCACCAAAATCGACTGGTGTCTGCGTCTTCGCCCAATGTAGGCTGACACCTATTTTGAAAACTTTGGGTCCAACCGTTCATAATAAATGGTGATAACAAGAGTTCTAAAAGTGGTCAAAGTGTTGTAGTGACTTTGAAAATAAGGTCAAGGTCACCAAAATCCGCTGGTGTCTGCGTCATCCCCCAGTGTAGACTGACACCAAGTTTGAAGACTTTGAGTCCGACCGGTCAAGATATAGAGTTAGAAAAGTGGACAAATTATCGTGGTGACCTTAAAATAAGGTCAAGGTCACCAAAATCAACTGATGTCTGTGTCTTTCCCCAATGTAGGCTGACAACTAATTTAAAGACTTTGGATGCAATGTTTCATGAGATATCGTGTTAACAAGAGTTCAAAGAGTGGTCAAAGTGTCGTGGTGACCTTGAAAATAAGGCCAAGGTCACCAAAATTGACTAGTGCCTGCGTCTTCCCACAATGTAGGCAGACATCAAATTTGAAGACTTTGGATGCAACGCTTCATAAGATATTGCGTAAACAAGAAATGTGACGTATGGACGGACGCCGCTGAATTCATAGTCCCCCGTTCCGGCGGGCGACAATAAGCAATAAACCTGTGACTGTATATAGTTGTTGTCATGACCTTAATTATAGCGGACAATTTTTTTACAGTATAACAAGCAATTGTCACTAAGGTGACATGATTCCTTCTTCAAATATAAGGTCAAGGTCACCAAAATTTACTGGACCCATAATCTTAACTGGAAGAACATTGGTCAAAGATATGTTGAGAATCTGGTCAATGGTTCTTGAGATATCCCAGACAAGCTTAACAAACAAAGTCACATGCCGAAAAAATCTGCTGTGACCTTCCGTATATTGTCAAGGTCACAAAAATCTAGTCAGTCCTTTGTCTTCTCTTGGAAGTTATGTGTAAGATATGAAGAGAGTCCAGTCAACAATTGTTGAGATATCCCGCTGGCAAGGTTAAAATGACCGTCTCGTTGTGCCCTTGAAATGATGGTCATGGTCAAAAAAGTCCACTGGAACATAACTCTTATGGGCGGGGGATAATAAGTTACTCACTATCGCACTTGCTTAGATCAATACTACACTAGGTCAAGTGTTCATCGACACACAGATAGCCATTAATCACATGTGATTATATATAGTAGAAACTTGTAATAACTTGTACTAATAATAACTACTGGGGTATGAATAAAATTCAAATTACTTCAAATTTAAAGCTGAAGCATTATTAGATTTATTAACTGAAGTATTCATCTATTACTTCTCTATCTAATAGCTGACATGAATAATCTCAACAGAACAATGAAAAAATTGCCAGATCTATGAATCTCAGAAAACAAATTATTTTATATATATTTCTTATATTTATACTTATTTCAAGATTGATTAATTCCTAATCTGAGTTTTAGATCTCTACTATACAAAGTTACATCAAGGTTGTAATAAAATAATGCTAAAATATTTTGAGGTGAGGTGAACTGGAGTATAACGCCGCTTACAAGAAAGAGTGTATTTCACTTAAAATGGCTGATAGTATTATTGCAGGGAGAAAGCCTGCAACACCATAAAACATTTTGAATATCAATATTATCAGTATATATTATGTGCATTACTTCATTATCTTACCAATACATAGAACAAGGTCAAGTGTATCTTGACGTGGTAAGCCGCTGTATCACAATATTAAATACATAATACTGATTACCAGATTTTATGTAGATATGTAGTACTTACTTCCCTATCCGAATTACTAGGTCCACAAGGTCAAATGTTAGACACATTATCCAGCGTTGGTAAAAGTGCTGAGCTTTTAATCACAAGATTATCTGTCAGAAACTTTAACAATGTCCTGAATTTGCAATATTTCAATTAAACAGAGCTTAAAAACTGACAAGTCTGAACGGATAATAATTTCTCCATTTACAATAAGTTATCATCTCTATTACCATCTCTCAAACTTATAAGAGAGACTGATTGATTACCTTTCAGATGCATGCATACAACCTCCTTATCTAACCTACTTAGCTCTAAACAGTACAAGGACAGGTATTACTACATTTCACAGGTTACAGTTATTTTTCACACCTGTCGGCCGGTTTCATCACCTGTCCAACTGTCCACTTACCAACGACTTACTAATGACAATGACAGCTGACAATGATTAATTACAAAGTTCTGATTTATAATTATAATTATTGACACCATAGGACTTGATGGATGAATAAATGGACAGGAATCATTAGATCTTACAAGTGTTTGAAATATGATTCAATGGATAGAAAAATATTTTTAACCAGGTTATTCCAGTGAGTGAGATATTGTTTAACACTGCTTCAGCAATATCACAACCATTCGCGACAAGAAGGTTATTCCAAAATGCATTATCAAGTCATGACTTCAACAATATTGCAATCACACCGAGAAAAGAAAATATATTTCAGACACATATGAATCATTTACCAATATAACAGAACATAACTGTGGAAGAAAATTGAATAAAAGGAAACTTATTATCAAAATGCCAAATCAAATCAAGCCAGTGCAACATAATGAAACAATATTATATACTGACTCTTGACACTCCTCTTACACTCGCTGACATCATTGTGCTTTTCTTTAAAAGTGAGATATGAAATACCAATGATTATGAATAATCTCCTATGAAGCTTGTAAAAAAATATTTTTGAATTCTTTTTGAAAATATGACAATGTTATTATATATCCAAATGAGCTGTAAGGCTATTAGATATCTGATTTTATAGAGCATCTAACATCTAAACCTACTTCACAACAAAGATTCAGCTATTTCTGTACCCGTAGATTCAATTTCAACATACCGGTACATTAAAAACAAATGTAATGTCTGAAACAGCTCAAAATCTTGAAAGATAAATTTTGCAGTTTTGTAGCTGAAATTAGACCACCCTTAAAATGTTAATATAAGTATGATACTTTTACCATTGCAAAGGATCAAATCTGTTCAGAATTGGCCAAAATGACCCTCTATGAACACCTAGAATCAAAATGTATCTGGATATGACACTCCTGTACTGCTTCAACAAACACACCCGCCATGTGTAGGTCAACATATCATACTGCACCATTATACAATATACAGAGCCGTGAGTGAGGATATGACATGTTTCACATGTTGATAATAGGTTGAGTAAAAAAGTTTAGCATAAAGACCCAAGGCGATATAATATCCTATGAAGCAAACAATGAAGATGGCACTCCTATTCACAATACAAAAAGGTGAGATATATAGATGATAATGCTTGATTGTGTCGGGGCGCAGTAAAAGGAACTGTCTCCACCAACCTGTAATGATGGATAGTCTTAGGTGACAGTAAGTTTAACCCCCTATCTGCTGACGTCAAGCTTAACTGTATAACACACAGTGAGACGAGTGACAAGTGTAGACAGAAGGTTAAAGCTCCACGTGTGACGACATTCTGCACAGAGAGCTCCTTCATCACCCCACTTGTCACAAACAAGACAAGGAATCAATTTCTTACTTCATAAATCATTAAAGCATTATATTCTGTTGATTGCTAACCTATATTGTACAAACTTGACTTATTTCATCTGTACACTTTGAAAGATTACAGCTCAACAATTTATAAGGGAGAAAAACCAATTATGAAAGGACCATTAGTTAATTTAGTATAATGATTTTCAGTGTAACTTCAATCACTTTTAAATTACTAGGCATAACAAAAATTATAGGAATGACACAATAATTGTCATAATAATGTTCAAGGTGAAATAGCATTGTTTGAGATCAAACAAGATGAACAAGTAAACACAAAAATAATTGAAATGAGCAACTTTTATAGGATTTATCACACTGAAATCATAATGAGGACAGAAAGAAATTTTATTTTATAGAGTTAAACTGTTACAGAAAACACTTTATAAGCATAAAAATTAATAATGCAAATCAGCAAACTTTGTTACAGGTCGTCTCCTCCCAGCTTCAAATTTGCGGTAACAATGTGCTTCATACACTATAATTTGCAAGCAGACGTCACTAGATTCGCCTGTTATTTCTGTCCTCGACACCTGAACACACTTAAAGCTTTAATGGAGACATTCCCAGTATGTGATGCAGTTTTAATGCTATCTTGCAGCAAGACTAGAAACTTGATCACCACTAACCTAATGAAGCTAGCCAAGCTTGATTTGCATCAAATTGTCCATCAAATTTGATTTTACTTCAAGAACATGCTATAAGGAGTTCGCAGGAAAACCTTAGGTTTTAAAAGAATATTATATTTATTTTAAATTTTTTGGACACGGTTGTAGTTTGATCAAAGAATATATATATATAATTGGTGAATAAAGAAGTCAATATTGAGGATATTTTAACAGCTACAAAAAGGCTAATGAAATGTATACATATGGATGTTAATTAGAATCCATATTGTAAACAGAAATATGATAATATAATTAATAGCAATAACTACATCAATGTTTTATTACAATACAAATGAGGTATATTGGTTGAAATATTGAAAATTAAAAAGATCTATGACCGATTTTTAAAACCAATAACCTAACTCTGATGTCATTCCAGCACAAAATGATATTGACATCATTGATTTATTGAATCAATATATATATATATAAACATTAAATTTGCAAAACTTACTTTGATAAATGTGCTCAACCCTCAATTTCCTGACACATGACTAATCATTCATGTAACATATGGCCATACCATGGCTATATGCATATCAACATTGACATTAGAAAGCATACAACAGTTGTCTCCCTTTCCCAAGTTAAATCTAGAATTGTCCTTGTAAGGTCATGTAAAGAGATTTTATTGTTCTATAATCAATTTGCATTACATTTTAGGTGTTCTAACATAGCTCTTTCATATTCAAAAATAATCTGAAGATTGTTTCCCTTTATAGCATTATCTTATTAATCTATTGTCTATTGAAGTATATTGTTGAAAACTATCTTTATAAGTGATCATCATTAAGACATTGATGAATGACAACGATTTTCACATTAATTATCAAAAAATAAACAAGAGATTTATTTGGACAACAAGAATAAAACGTGGAACTGTTCTCATTTACTCAAGTCTTTATTGACCTTAAAGCATAGTTTCAATGCCGTTGCAAGTTTTAAAAACAAGTAATATAACATCCAGTCTGTAACAGAAATGATTTAAATATGTTGGGTTCATTATTTCAGTGACATTATAATAGTGATTACTGATTAGTGATTATAGTATAATGTTGAAAGTAACTAATTTACTTTTCTTTTTTTAACACACTTCACTCTATGTAGCTATCCCAAAGCATTTTTGTCATGGCAATCTTGAAAAAAAAGGTTAATTCTAAATTTTAACATGCCAAAGCAATGTGATGTTTTGTTTCATTATATTTACGCTTAATAGAACATCAAGATGACATAAGTATATTAGTTTATATATATCACATTCATATCCAGCAGGAGGAAAGTTTTGTGATATTTCTGCTAATACTCAATATTGGTATGTTACTTTATCCTGGTGTTATATTGAATTATTAAAGCCATGTAGGTAAAGATAGGTGGAACACAAACAAAAATGCACAAACAGAGCAACAAGTTTTTAAAATGCTGATTAATAGGAGCATAAAATATAGACAAATCATTCAAAATTGATCAAATTCCTAACAAGGTGTCACTGATTAATTTGCTGTATCATATAACAAATGACAATGTTAATCAAAATAATGATACTACCTTCGTCCTTCACTCTATCTTCTGAAAACTATTCTTATATCTATATAAATCATAAAATGTGGATTGTTCAGTGTATTCAAGAAAACTCTGCAAATGTTTACCCTACACTTGCTGACCTAAGTAAATACAGGGATAGTCATCATAGACAGTTCACTGTCACAATCACTTCTACAATAATCATATCAATAATATCTTCATAAAGACAGGTTTGTAATCTTTTACTGGTCCTTTATCCATTTATACCTGTGTAGCTTTACCCTACAGCACTGTACTTTATATAACTGCATACAGTATCAAAAAGGTTACATTGTTTCTTAAACAGTACCATACCAATATAACCAAATTATTTACCATTAGCCTATTTATTACTTAGATCAACAATACCAAGATAAAAACATTCTGGAATCATGGAAAAATTATTTCGAAATCAATTCAGGCAAGAAATGTCAACCATGATGGTTGCCAAAAATGTAGAGGAAGTTGACATTAAATGAATTTGATCATTAAACTATTTGTCAATAGTTACTTAAGCTTTTGATAATAAATGAAAACATATATGGTCAGAAATAACCAACTGACAATTAGTGTCAAAGGTGACACAAGTATGGACTTCCATTTTGATCATCAGTATTCTGCATGAAAAGGTATTTCACATATTTCTGGAACGTTCTCATCTCTATCATCTTCCTAAGGATGAAGGAAGTCGTTTGTTGTGTTCGATTACATATAATCATGTCTTTTGCTGGATTAATAATATCAGAGTACATCATAAATTACTGATCTTGGCCAACTATGGACACTAATCTTTTCAATGTGGGGAGGATATGATGGACTCAGAGCAGCGTGTTTTCAATCAAATACCGCCACGTCTGATTTTCTCTCACCTTTGAAACGTAGTTCGATTGCTGGTTCAAGAATTAAGACTTGATCAGTTTTAGCCATTTCAGAATATCTTCTCCGCTATGACTGCAGATAATATAAATAATTTCCCACGACTAAAGCATCTGCTCTACTCAGTTTCTGTAGCGTGGACTGCGCATGCGCAATTCATTCTGTCTGACTAAGAATCTTTACAAAAGCTGGATCGAACATTTTATGAAACCTGTTATCATTTTCATTTCCTTAGATATATTATCAAACAGTAATGTGTCTAAATGTGGATAGAGAGAAATCGTTAGTACATTAATAACATTTACGTTGATGTAGTATATTCTTTCCAAGAATTCCTTCCAAATTATTTGTATCTTATTTCCACTGGGTTATTATAAAATTCGGAATAAGTGTAAACAGAACGACAAGCATGGTAATGAAGTAAACATTCCAGATACATCGTTCATTTTTGGTCATAATGGCAGATGATATCGATGATCTATTAGACGAAGTGGAAAATAAATACTGTGCAAGAGGAAAGACGAAATCAGAAACCAAGAAAAAAACCAACACAAATTATACAGTAACAAGGTGCTTTTGATGTATTTTTTGGTTTGTTTTACAAATTTATCTGATGTTACTCTTCAATGCCACCAGTCCAGTGTATTTTTATAAGAAAATTTATCTTTAACTACTTGCAAATGTAAAAGAGTAAAATGCTGAATATGTATATTTAATAGCTAGACAACTATTTTTTACAATCCATATTTGTAAATTCATAAACATCAAAATAAATAATACTAATTTTAATATTAATTTCCAGATGTTCATAAAAACTTGTCATATTTTTCAGAAAAAAGCTTGATGATGATATTGATGACATATTGGGTTTAGATGAGGATCTTCCTCAGGTATATTGCTTCTCATGATTTATATCTTTAATTGTACATTAAACATCTTTGATTTGATTAGATCGTTAATTTCTAACATAATAAGATATGTTTGTTAAACACTATCTAATGCCTCCAGATATTACCATAGTTTGCATTAAAATATCTAAGTGTTCACAGGGTACAAAAGTACTACTATGTCATGTGAATTATAATCCATTTCATTCAGTATTATAGGTTTACTATTACTGATCACTAAAAAGTTATGACCAAGTTTTTCTGACAAACAAAATTGAAATAGACAGGTGAAAAACAATTTACCATAGTAGATAAGCTGTTGACACTGCTAACCATAGGTGCCTGACACTTAGGGTGTGGGTTTGAATCTAATTAGAGAGTGAAGAGAGTCATCCTGAGTTTGTTCTATTAGGATTGTGAAAATGTGTAACATTGTTACATTTGAGATCACTATCTCAATGGCGTGTGTTTCTAGTGTTTGTTCATGTTCTATCAAAATAGATATGACAATAAATTTGAAAAATATATATGCATTATTCACAAAAGAATATTATACTTGCTATGATGATCTCTGGTAAGCCTTTGTTCCCAGCATAGATAAGGGAAGCTAGACTAGGGGAATATGATTGTATATACGGTAATATCAGTGTATGAAATAAGGCCCATCCAACAGCCTGTAACCTTTTGATAATTTTCTTTAAGTTGACCATTTAAATTGATAAAATAACACTGCTTGACAGGCTTATTTTAAAATTATATCATACTCTGTGAATGTTTATGAAATTATAATTATGTTCAGGATAATTGGATAAGATACAAAGAATGCCACTTCCTGTGTTTAGCTCCTAGCTGCGAGTTCATCACTTGTTAGGTCCTTACTGAAGAAAACCTTGAAACTTTTACCAGTTGATGACGATTTTATCTTCTATTGTTAACATTAATCTGCAAGTATGCCTAATATTGCCTATGTAGGATGAAGAAGCAATTATGAATTAATCAGTTACCCTTTACCAGGATAATTTGTATGTTCCAAATAGGATGAGGTTGGGGGGGAGGGTTTGAAAATTGACTTCCCAAGATCAAGAATAAAGTAGCGACAATAAACAGTTGCATACTTTTGTGTACATGAAAAAAACGTATTATATCCAAAGTGCAAAAATTTAAGGAACATTTTAAAATACCTCTTATTCATAAATATTACCAAAACTTAATTTAAGTCAAATGATCTGGCCTCCACTCTATTGAAGGAGAATGAATTCTATGGATATACAACTTATATATGATATACAAACCTAATTTAAAACTTCTTTATTGCAGGAGTGAGACGTTTCAGTGTAGATGCTTACACTGTTATCAAGCAAGATAACGATGTTAGCATCTATGCGGAAACATCACACTCCTGCAATAAAGAAGTTGTATATCCATAGAATTCATTCTCCTGCATCTAACCAACTTCTAAATGCATTTAAATGAAACTCCACTCTTTTGCTTCCAATTATACCGTATTTCCTCTAATAAGCGCCCAGGCGCTTATTTTTTCAGCACCCCTTGACCCCCCTGCGCTTATTGGAGACCCAGCGCTTATTTATTTTATAGAATATTGAAGTTAACTAAGGATGCATTAATCTAATTGTTTAGACCCGGCGCTTATTAGAGACCCGGCGCTTATTGGAGGCCCGGCGCTTATTTTCTCAACTACCCTTGACCCCCCGGCGCTTATTGGAGACTCGGCGCTTATTAGAGGAAATACGGTATTCAAAATATCTCAATATTGTCTCTCATACAATGAATGATGTATTTCTGTAAAATGGGAATTCTTATTTATTTCTAAAATGAATTAATTATTTTACTGTTTCTGAATGCAGGTCAAGAGCCTTCATATACAAAAAAACACAGCATCTAGTACCGGTAGTAAAACTTCATCAACCCGTCCAGATTCGTCTCGCAAGTATGTTGTTTTTTTTCATAAGTGAACCAAAATAATTATTTTAACAGAAACTACAACATGTATCATGATTTTGACAAAAGTGAAAAATTCCTACTCAAAATCCCTGCCCCGAAATATCTGTATAACAAGCAGGACAAAAGGACATTGTCTTCTGTGTGAATAATTCTAATTACAGTGATAATATTATGTTGCAATTTATTTCACAATGTTGAAAGGGGTTAAAGTTTAGGAAGAGACATAGCAAGAAGATATTTTTTCAAATTTTAAGTTTATTTTGTATCCTTTTTTCTTTGTAAAAAAAATAATGTTTTGAGCTTTACAATAAATGCAAGTTGTTCTGATTACAGATGTTTTCCTGTCCATCTAGGAGGCAGCTCACAAGCTTGTGGACTGAGTTCTAGTGTCAACAAAAGGTGCGTCCATGTACTTCATTTTCATTTCATTAGTATAGACTTGTATGCATTGTTACATCTTTAATCGATTTAATAAAAATATGGACTTACTGATAGATTAGATGATTTTGGTTTCAGCCCCGTTTCAAGATTACTTCATTTAAATATGGTAGTTATTGCAAGAAAGACATTGCAATGCATTGCACTGAAACCTGTGAGCATTGGTTGGATCTAGCGAACCAGGGGTAGTACTGTGCTGAAATTCAGTGTAGCATAGCATCTGCCAACTTCCAAACGCAAGGCATAACTCTTGCCAGTCTGCATTACTGGCTGATGTAACCCTTGCGGTATTTCCCTCGCTTTTTTGTGCCTAGATAGTAAATCGCTGCACCTGAAATGCATAGCGTGCCTGGATTTCTACGCACAGATTTCTTAAGGAAATACTGCAAGGCCTAAATCAGCCAGTAATGGAGACTGGCAAGAGTTATGCCTTGCATTGGGAAGTTGAGCATCTGCATGTAGAACAGTTCATTACAGCAGACAAAGTTGCTAAAACCCTGAATGAATTTGAACCCCAGACCTCTTGTTGTGAAGCCTAACATGCTAACCTAACCACTGCCTTATCCCTTCCTGTTAAATGTGAACTCAATTGTATTGATTCTGCTACTTTTCCAGTTGAACTGTCAATGATAATGATAGTGATTCTCTTCAGAACCGTGTCATGTGATTTACATTATCTATAGCGTTGGGCTTCGCATCAAGAGGTCCAGGGTTCAAATCCCACCAGGGGCTAGGCAACTTTGTCCGCTGTGGACTGTTCGACATGCAGTAAGGTTTGGTTGTAAAGCTGTTTCATTGCAGTACCACTCATGGTTTGCTAGTTTGCAGGTTTCACCACAATTCATTGCCTACATGGCATTGCAGGCTTTCTCCCTGCAATAATATTAGCCGTGATATAAGTGAAATAATCTTGAAGGCGATGTTAAGCGCCAACTCACCTCAACGAACATATGTATAAACAATTTGAAAGAAACATCTTGGTTTGTTTTGTGAAGAAAATCAAACAAGCTGCGATGCTATATATGGATTAGAACCGGTCAGCTAGGCTCTCTGAGAAGATCTTTCTTCTCAAATCTCGTTTCGTTTCAGGTCATGTGACAAGCTTCGATGTACATCATGTGATTTCAAGGTTTGCAGCTTCGAAAACTTCGATTGGTCACATGACACAGATTATCTGTTCCTTCGAAATAATGTCCCAGATTTTGAAAAGTTGAAATCCAATCTACGCCAAAAGAAAGGTGAGAGAGCATTTTGTATTTCTCAGTCTGACCAATCAAATCATCTATTTAATGAATCAATGTCCTAACCTAAAAATACGTTTGGTAAACATTGTAATTGGGTTAACATTGCGATACTGTATTGAGTGACAGTCTGATTAAAATCGACCTTGTTCCGAGGAATAAAATTTGCAAAATTTTGCATCTACCGGGATACGAACAGGTTCTGTAGATTCCTCGCCACAAGGTCTGAGAACACCCCGTATAGGCGTGTGTTCAGAACCAGTTTAGCGCAGCCAAAACCCAGTCAAATAGCTGACCAATCACATCATAGTATTTAAACGGTTGCGGTTTTGAAAGCATTCGGAACAGACAAAAGGATAGCTGTTTGGAGTTATCTGCCTCTGTTTCTCGCACCGAAAGCATTTGTTGGGCATCTTTTGATTGGCTAGCTGAATTGCGCCCGAACACGCTAGTGTACGGGGTGCTTTCAGACGGTTTGGCGTGGAAACCCACGAACGAGTTCGTATCCCGGTAGATGCACTATTTTGCATTTTTTATTCCACGGAAAACCGTCGATTTTAATCAGACTGTATTGAGTGACCATAATAACCATGGCAGTGTCATCATCTTGACTAGCTCTGATAGCTCGGAACGGGGGACTATGTATCATTGTATCATGTATCATGTATGTGATCATTGATGGTGTGACCTTGAAGGTCAAAGTTCAAGGTCATGAGATATTGGTTAAGGCCACGTTAATCCTTTGATCCAATTTTGAAATCAGAAATAGGTTTTAAGAACAAACTTATGAAAAGTGACCCCAGTGATGATTCAACTTGTTAGTAATAACTTGTATAATGAACAAAATTTTGTTTAAAAAAATTCCCATTTTATTGATGCTGACGAGAAGACACAACAGGGAAAGGCGAGACCCTAAGTTTCGGAGCTGCTCTGCTTTTGCGGTGTCCCCCAAACACTCATCTAGTTTGCATATGGGTTCATCATGGGAAGAGTAATGTTCCTACAGAGGTCTGTGACCTTTACCTTCATTTCAAGGTCACAACGAAACTTTGTCATGTTATCCATGTCAGCGCGATATTTCAAGAACCATTAGCTGGATTCTCTTCATATCTGACACATAGCTTCTCCAAGGACAGACGACGAGCTGATTAGATTTTGGTGACCTTGACATTATTCTCAAGGTCATAGTGGAACTTTGAATTTTTCGACATGATAATGTACATGTAAAGCTTGTCAGCGGGATATCTCAAGAACCAATCACCATAATTTCATCATATCTTACACAAAGCACCTCCTAGAGAAGACGACGAGCTGATTAGATTTTGGTGACCTTGACATTATTCTCAAGGTCACAGTTGAACTTTGAATTTTCGACATGTTCGACAGACGATTTTGGTGATCTTTACATTATTTTTCAATTTTCAAGTATTAATTTGCGGCGGGGGATCATGTCACCTTAGTGACAACTACTTGTTTTTAGGGATTTTATCTCTGGCATCAAAGATAGGTCAGAGGGGTAAGGACTTTAAGACCTTTTGTATCTTCTACATTTAAAGTGTTTCCTATTTGTTGTACCTCTCACCTAGAAGTTGACATTTTTGAATTAGTTAATGTATATAAAGCCTGATGAACTACAGAGCCAGTGGCTCTATTTTTAAAAGATGTTTTTGTATGCGCTTTGATTTGGAATATTTAGTATAAATATAGTTTGGGGTAAAAGGGAGGTGGAATCATAGACAAAAATATTGATGGTCTCATGATGACCATTAAAGCCATATTGTAACAAGGGTGAGAACAGTATGATGCCCTTCGTTGACATCATGTATTATCATCATGACCCCAACTGTTGCAGGTGTGAGAGCGTACTGCTGTCAGTGCAGCTGGAGAAGTATACAAGAGCTAGAGGAGGTCCGAGATCCGAATCTCAAGTGGGTGTGTGGGCGCCACTGATCACTCCAACAATCACATGCCTTCTATACACATTCATCCAATCAGGAGTCAGGAGATGGAATTTAAACTCCTTGGACCAATCAACAATCTCACAGAACATTTTGAAACTTGTGGACCAATCAGTGTACTTTCATCCAATCTGAATTTGTGATGAGAGTTTTCTCAGATCATCACTTTAGGGTATTTGTATTCCCAAGGCTACTTCAATCTCCTGATCCCCTCAGCAGCTTCTGATTTGTATCATGCTATAAATAACCACCCTGTAAAGCTGATGAGCAGACAGTTGAGTAACTATCAAATTTGAAGTCATAGTATTTTATTGGCTGACAAAATACATGCTATAGATAGCAATGAATATCGGCCTTCAGTGATACGAGGCAGACACTGTTTAGGGGATCAGGGGATCGAAGTAGCCATGGGGATACAAATTCTGTGATAGAGCAGGTATAGTTCTGAGATATAAGTTAATTTTCTTGGACCAATCAGTTATCTTTCAGCAGAATGTCTTCAAATCAGGAGACCAAATCTAGCTTATACTTATCAATAATTAAATTTCTTCTCCCTCTTGAAATCTTCAGAGAGAAAGAATCTTAAATTCAAGTAAGACTAGGATAATAATGCTTTGTTTATAAATTTCAATGGAGTGTTTGATATTATGTTAATTTTCATCATTTTATTGAACATTTATAACTCATAATGATTTCTCATATTACAATTGTTCACAGTGTTACTTACAAAATTGGTAACCAATGACAAAGCCTAAGTGTTAAGTTGCTTTCCCACAATTGTAGGTGACAGGTGTATTTTGAATATACACCACAACCGATGGAACATTCATTATCATTTCAATTGACTCGTTTTGGGTAAAAACAAAATATTGTATTTTTTAAATATTTCGTATATTATATTTATATTATGAAATCCTAACAGAATTATGTCTCCCCCTGTAAGGTCAGGAGACCTATTGTTTTTGTTTGAGTCATCGTTGTAGAAAATCATTGAAAGGTTCTACGAAGAAGGATTCCACCAACCAATATCAGACACAACTTTTAAAATTAAATCTACACTTTCTATTCAATCAAGTTTTGCTTGAATCAGAAAGTGATTGTAGTTTGAAAATGTCCATCTGCATGTAAAACAATGCTGTGCAATAGCTAATTCTCTTTCCTTAGACTGGATAAGTGTTCTTCAATCAAAATGACATTTGATCATTCAAATTGTAATAGATAATCAAACTGCTCCATCAAAATCGCTAGTTTTAGCAAAAATCACCAGTTCACCATTTGATAAATTATTATTTTATTGTTTTATAAATGTTGAAACAGTATGAACGTATGATCCCACACACCTCGCTTATCTAAATCATAATATAATCTCGTTTAAATTTAGGAAAATATGTGAATGATCTTGATGTCAAAGGCACCAGCTCACTACTTGATGTTTTATGGACAGACCGATGGGTGGACAGAAAGACAACAGACAGTGCTTATTCTTTTACCCCCCTTACACTTTGAAGCACTTTCTAGAAACCCTTCATGTTTTTTTTTATAAATATGGCTAGACTTTATGTTGCAATAACATTGTTAATTTGAAGAGTTATACCGGTATTTGAGAGAAAATTGGTTAAGCTTGTTAACATAACTTTCCGTCCACTCTTACTTTTATCATGTGAAATCCATCCAATCATTTTGTGAAAATGTCCATAAATTAGATAAACATATTAGTTTTTGAATGTCCGTAAATACTTCAGGCTATGATTATTATGACTTTTACAGCACTTTAGGTCAAAGTGTTTTAATTGTGCATTTCAAGCTTCCTTCAAACTGTCCTTGTTTCTTGGTAGATGGCGGATATGTTGTGACTGTGGACACAGCATGAATTGGCAGAATAAAGATGCATATCGATACAAGAAATATACCTATATCATGTCAGTACTCCTCACTAGATCTTTCACAATAAACAGTCTTTTGTTATTCCTTCCAGTTTTTTGTTATTTTAACCATAATACCTACGTGGGCAGTCATTATCATACGATGCCCTTAGGCAAAATGTCACTTTGTCAGGAACATAGTTCAGGACAATCCTTACTCTAATTACTTGCCCTTGCCCATGATCAAAATGCCACGTCGATTGGTCCTGCTTTTAAAGGTGCATCCATTGTGTTTCTGAAACTTTTATTTGGCTTTAATACATACGATATGTGCTGATATCAGTTCAAATAATTTCACTCAACTTGCATATTCATCCCCAATTGTCAAATACATAATAATTACTTGTTTCCAATTAAAATCGAGCAACATCATTATACTTGTGCAGAAACCGAAACTTACCTTTATATCGACAGTTTACTGAGTCGACTAAGATCAAAATGGCAATTTTCTGAAAACAATCAGTACTTCTCGATAACATAACACAATTTATAATGTTAAGCACATGTGACCCCAAACAACACAATGGATGTACCTTTGTAAGGCATTGTACAGCCTGATTCCTTTTGTCATTTCAGTTGTTTGCCTTTCCTCAATGAGGCGAGGTGATTTGGGGTTTAACACTGCTTTCAAGATTATTTCACTTATATCACAGCTGCAGGTATTATTGCAGGGAGAAAGCCCGCAACACCATAGTGGCTGTGTAAACCTTACTGCATATAGCATACCTAGAGTTTGTTCAGTCTAATCGAGATCAACTTTGCCTTTGCACAGACTAAGTCTGATTAAAATAGTTTTCCGATGAAAAAGGTTGCAAAATAGTACACCTACTGGGATTCGAACTCATATTGTTCGGAGGTTTCCTTGCCAAACTGTCTGATAACAGTAAAGAGTCTGTAGACTCATGTTATCACGCTATTCAGGCAGCCAATCACAGAGAGTGCAACAAAAGCTTTCGGTATGAGAAACTAGGGGAAAGTAACTCCCAACATGCATACTTTCGTCAGTTTCCGTAACATGAGGAATGTGAACAAATGAACGGAATGCTTCTAAAGCGATCGTTAAAAAGCATGATGAGATTGGTCAGTTATTTGACTGGGTTTCGTCTGGGTGAGTACAGATTAGGCGCATATACAGGGTGTTCTCAGACCTTGTGGAGAGGAATATACAGAAGCTGTTCATATCCCGGAAGAAGCATTATTTGGCATATTTTATTCTTGGAACAAGGTCGATTTTATAATCACACATTCACTGTTACACCAAAACTTTTATTGGTTTCGTAAAAAGATTCAGAAGCAGGTAATTTGATTTGAGTAAGAATATTCCCGATGAGAAGTCCAAGGAGTGATATCACGTAGAGAGGATCATTTCGCATTGTGTGACTGAAGATACTGAGCAAGGTTTACTCAAACTTCCCCCGAAAGGCATAATGCAGGCCAGTTTCTATCACTGGCTGATTTAAGCAATGGTCACCTTTTTTGTGCAAGAGATTTATCACACGCTGCTACGCTTACAGAGAAAGGTTGATGAAATGCAGCAAGGCCAGAAATGGAGACTGTTGGGAATTATGCCTTGCCGGGGAAGTTGTTTTCTCAAGAACAAGTCTTTGGCAGTTCACTTAATTTCATAGATGAGTGAATTCATATGTGGTCCAGCACAAAGGGCGTTTCAATGTAGGAATAAAAACATAAAACACTTAAATTCAGTTCTCAATATAATTGATTTAGAAATGCATATTTACAAATGTTTGAAGTCAACACACAGTTCCTAAACAACATGATGATCTTCCTCGGTATGAACAACCAATTTCCAGCTTCAGTGTAAAGTCTATTACAAAACCTTGCAAGTCTTTCAACATTTCACAGAAATGTTTTACAAAATCATTTTGTGTTCAATTAAACAATATAATGGTACTTAAAAATCTTTTCACATGATTTCAGTTTCAATTCCTTCTGGTTTTCTATTTTTGATTCAGATTCCATTTACAGAAAACTAATTTTCACAAATCACTGCCTTCCATAAACATGATATAGGATCAATTCCTCCAATTCTAGTAACAATACTTCTCTGCAGCTGTAAGAAAAGTTTAAACAAGTCACTTGGATACGGAAAGGTGAATCCGTAAAGACATATTTGAGTGAGTCACAAACAGCACTATTCAGTTAACAGGTCGAACAGTCTGGTTCGGCATCCACTGCCTTCCATCACCAACATCTACTTGTACATATTGATATGAGTCTTCGTAATATATACTTGCTGATGGGAATTTCTATTCTCATATACGAGTCTCCATAGTAAACTTGTTGATGGTCATTCAGATTCTTGGAGACTT
The DNA here is from genome assembly GCA_936450465.1 of Gibbula magus. Taxonomy (NCBI): domain Eukaryota; kingdom Metazoa; phylum Mollusca; class Gastropoda; order Trochida; family Trochidae; genus Gibbula; species Gibbula magus. The sequence goes on along the minus strand of OW388299.1, from coordinate 31,522,646 downwards.
CCGAGCTTAAGCACTTCCATGGGATATTATGTCATGCTGAAATAAAGAGACATTTAACATTTTAATTTTATCTCATGAATTTAAATTTAAGTTTAATTTGCAACAAGAATTTGTTAATATAAGGCAATGTATTCCATTATCTTTACAGAAACTCTCATTGAGAAAAGTATATGTGGAATTATCTTCAATTCGAGGGAGACCTCTACTGTTGTCTCTAACATGACTATAAAGAATGACAGCATTCAACTTGAATTGGACTGGTTAAAACCAAATTTGATATGAAATTGCTATCGAACCTGTCTAGAAGTGCGTCCCTCATTTTTGACTGTACAGCTGATGGTTGGTTGTCTCCAAGCTTGAACACGCTCTCAATGACAGACAACTCTGTCGCAGTCGTGTCGAGACCACAGAACGCAATCCAGTCATTCACGACGAGACCCGCACCGATCACATCGCTGCCTCGGTTAACTGTACCTGCCTGGAAGAAAGAAACAACCTTTGTAGAATTTAAATTATCTGATTAAATCAACTCAAAACATAGAACTTGTTAAAAGATTGTCCATTTACATGCAGAAATAATTAGTTTCAAATGGTGTGCCTGAATCACAAGAATGTTGGGAATCTGTAATTGGCTGTGAGCAAATCTCAAACATACCTTTAATATGTAAGCATATAACAGCATGTTTCTTCTTAACTCTGTTTTCCTTTACACAAAATTTGTTAGAGAACACTAACAGTCACATTCCACCTGATGAAGGAGTGAGTATGTACTCCAAAACGTCGTGTATTTTCACATTAAAGAAGTTGTTATCCAGAAAATCTTCCTGTTCTTATGTATACCACTTCTAAATGCCCTTCAAAGACCTAACACTAACATTGTTTTCAAGTTTGGTTTTACATGGGTTTTTTTCATAATTGTAAAGTGTAGTGTTTTTCCTGGACAGGGTCCTTAGGACATTTGGCTACCTTTTTGCCTTTGTGTCCCTTACAATTTTGAACAGTAGGATGGATATTTTTAGTTAACTTAAATGACCCCCATCAGCGGAGGACCGAGATAGGAACAACACTGAAAGTGTCAGATCCAAGAATCGTGTAAAAACATACCACGAGAGGGACTTGCAGCAGAGATGAGAGTTCATCTTGATCTTCTACAGATGTCTTCGGGTGAACCTGCACAAGGAATTTGATTGGATTACAGATAACATTCAAACAAGACTACCATTTAAAGAAATTTAACACTACTAGGGGTATGGTAATAATGACACAGTTGTAGCCAGATCTTGGATAGCCACCGGTTGTCTATTTAAAACAAGTCTACAATGTAACCTATATACATTCTAAAGAGAAATTAACATCAAGGGTATATAATTTAACAGTTTTAGCCAGGTCTAGGATAGACACCGGTTGTCTCATTTAAAAAAAGACTACCATGTCACCTACATCTTCTGAAAAGGAATTAACACTGGGGGTATTGTAATTATAAAACAGTTGCAGTCCGGTCTCATTAAAACATTGGTTGTCTTAGGTCTTAGGTGTTTGTTGGATATGTTAAATATTGGCCTAATGGTTTACAATAGGCACTGATTGTCTAAAGAAATGTCTCGATCAACAATGTTTAACATTAGAAATACATGCCATTTAGATAGTGAACAAATATAACAAGGTTACATTTGGGATAACACTACCTTCAATTGTACAAATTCTTGTACTTTTTCGGGCCGAGTTCCACGCAGGATTCGGATATGTCTTAAATGTATAACATGGTCTTAGGTGTTTGTGGGATGATGACTATTGGCCTTATAATAATAAATGAGACCATTCACTACATAAGGCATCTAATGGTGTAATGCTAGTGCTCACCAGTCCCCCTTGGTTACTGAAGGAGCAGTAGCTTCCCACCAACACATTCCCAGCAACTGTGTTACGGAACACTTCCACTTTCAGAGTGTCTGCGATCACTTCTTCTGTCTCCTGTAACATAACAGATTTGACATTTTGATGAGACTTGTTAATATTGAACATCAAAGATTAAATCCATTGGGTGTATTTGTGTTATAATATTCTACTAGTTTTTGACAATGAATAATCAATTACAATGTAGTTTAATGAATATTAGCATACATTATTGTTACTTTTTATGTAGTATCTAATTGTTAATTGTATAATTTCTTGTATTATTAGAAGTAGGTCATACTGGCTTAGCCATTCATAACTCTTTAGCTCTTCCTTCCATCACAAATTAGAAATCTTCCTTTTCTAAATCTCTCTGTCATAATCATATTTTATCAAAGTGGATAGCTGAGGATATGATGAGGTTTATGAACAATCAACTTCTGTATTTTCTCAACAGTAATATTTCAACATACAATCTTGTTTGAATCAGGTAAAGATCTAAACTGAAATGTCACTTTTGTGAAAATATATAAGCCAATCATCTGTTAAGTTCTACTTGCATACTAACCCTGTCCAGATCTGGATGCACCAAGGCCACGTAGTCATTACACGCTACAACATTACCAAGGGCAGACAACCTCTCCTCAACTCTCTGAAGCTTGACACTGTCTGGCAAGGAGTTTCTTATATGTTGTAATTCCTGGTCGTCTGTTGTGTTGGGGACTAACAAACCGTGACGATTGCCTGTCAAAAATGACATTTTCATACAGTTTAGAAACATATTTCACTTTAATTGTTTCATTTATTTATTTTAATTACCAATATGATGATGAGTTCAGTTTTTTCGAATAACATATTTACATGTAAGTTCAGTTGAACCTTTCATCTCTCAGAATGATCGGCCAAACATGCCAAGAAATCTAATAAAACTAATCAATTTAGTACTTTAGTATTATATTTTGTACCTTAGGTCTAATTTACAACAACTCTATCATATACACAATATCAGTAAATAATGTATTCTTAATCTCTTAAAACTTATTCTTGTTTACTGCTTGACTTATTTAACTGGGAGTCTCATTTGATCTATGCTCATAGATAAAAGTTACTTACCAACACACAACCTTCCAATAATTCGACATCCTGCCAAGCTAGCATGAATAACAGGGATAGCCTCGGACAATTCCCCTTCAAAGACACTGAAAAATCAATAAGCATGCTTACGGTTAATCATCAACAACAGCATGGTATGCTATATTCCAAGCTTGTAACCAAGTTTTAATAAATTGGCATCATTATAATTTAATTTATGCTGAAGGGCACTTAATTCACAAAATTAAATATTTTCAATAATTGTTTGCTATATGTGCCTTGACATAAGGTAAAATGTGGTGAAAACTTCCTTCATACATATTAAAGTAAAACATCTACAGTATTTACACTACAAATTCAGATGAATTTGTTCTAATTTATAGTTGCTCTTTGATGATTGTGCAAATTAATTAATATGTCGTCATTGACAATGTAGTTATCAACAAAGTAGTGACCTCGACATTTACAGAAAATAATAATCAAGTGACCTTTATTCGATTTAAAACATTTAAATGAGGAAGGAATTGAAACAAAAATCTGTCCCAAACCTGTAGAAGTTCTCAGAACCCCCTATTCCAACGAGAGTGTAAGCATTTGTCAGCTTGGAGAAGACCCCAATTTCGTTATTTCCTTCAAACTGTGCACGCACGGCCATCTCAGTGCTGAATGTGAGCACGTGTTTTTCTTAAATACAGTAAACAACGTTGTGAAATGCAATAAAAATATAATTATTTCCCAACGTGGTGTTCATGCCATGCCATGCCAGTGCTGTTGTGCAACTTGTGAAAAACGTGTCGATTTATGTGTGTGACGTCGACAATATCGCGTTTAGGTGGTTATACTGAAATTAGCATTTTGCATAAACGAAAGGTGCATCGAATTTTATTTCAAGTTAATCATCAAAAACCAAAACGAAAAACACCGAAGAGTTGCCAACTGTCAACATTAAAATGGTTTGCTTCATTAAAAAACAACAACACCATGTCACTTTGTATAACGTTTCACCATCCATAGTGTTATTTGAAGCGGACCTAAAATATCAGCTAAGATGTGCATTGTCAATATATATATCAACAAAAAAACTTTTTTGATAGAACATGTTTGCGATAAACGTTTTGTCAATGATTCATTAAGGAATAGTTTGACAATTATTTACTACACTGTCGATATCAAATCGGAGAACCCTTCTGAATTTGAACTGTTTCTATGCAATTACAAATCATAAGTATCACATATACTTGTACTCTTAAAGATTAAGCAATTGTGATTATATAATCACTGGTTTATGTAACAGAGGATACCAAAATAATATAAGTTTTATCAAACGAGTTAATGATTGGGTATCAAACGAGACTCAATAACATAGCTTGTATAATATAAATTAAAATGTTTTATTTAAGAAATAAAGTTCGCTGTACCCCAATGTGTTTTGTAATAAAGTATAATTTTGCCCTGAACTATTATAGTTAAAGCACGAGGACGTCAGAGAATGGTCCACTAAAAATAATGACAATTCTTGTTTTAGAGAATTCGCTGTGTTATCAGGGGACTATGAAGTAATCGCCCTCAGTGAGACATTCTTGAAAAATGACCAAAAACTAGTTTTAAACGGCTATACCTGGACAGGCCATAACAGACATCATCATCACCCTCGAGCTAAACGTGTTTCAGGTGGTGTAGGAATATTTGTATATACATTATAAATATATATATATTTAAAAATTCAATTCTAGAAAAATATGCATTTTCTATTTCAGATAACAACAGTGAAGACATTGCATGGTTCAAGTTCAATCATAAGGTTACAGGTAATAATATGTTTATAGCAGTGTGTTATCTAAGTCCCGCTGGATCTTTGCACTACAGAGATGTGGATGAATATTTCGAGAAATTACTTCAACAAGTATACCGGTGCCAGGGTATTGTTAAGATATGTGGCGATTTCAATGCACGAACAGGTGACAAGGCCGACTTTATACAAAATGTCGACTCCATATCCGAAAGACAAGTAATCGACCACCATGAAAATACATATGGAGAGAAACTTATTGACTTCCTTGTTGGTACCAACCTCTGCATGCTTAATGGTAGAAACTCTGTTGGGAATGATTTTACATTCATAAGTGCTAACGGGAGATCAGTGGTGGATTATGTACTTGTGCCCCATGAACAATTACCTCTCTTTAAAGACTTCGAAGTTATCAAGATGACGTCACTATTGGATGAGTATAATGCAGGTACCCCATATAGTCTCCCCGACCACTCCATGTTAGTAAACAGCCTGGATCTATCTGGGTTTACAGGAAACAACGACCACGCAGATAAAGTAGACTTGGTGACATGTGCTGATGTTAAGAAATGCAATATAAGACACAACTGTAGTAAACTTCCAACATCTTTCTCTGTGAACTATGACACGGTACAGAATCTGAAGGATACCATAAGAAGACTTGAGACGAACATGTTTCAAAATTTGAATTAGACTATGAATATAATGAATTGTGCAAACTTTACAAACTGAAATGGACAATGTTCTCGGATCTCACAAAACAAGAGATAACACCATCAAAAAGAAAAGTTTCAAGAAACCCCATTGGAATAATGATTTACAGTTACATTGGAATGAAGTGACACAACGAGAGCGTAAAATATAACGGATCAACTTGAGAGAAAGCACGACTAAAACATGCTTATTGTACTAGGAGGAAAGTATTTGATAAAATAAACAGAAAATATAAAAGAAAATATCAAGAAACCAAACACACAAATCTGCTTGAAAAACTAAATGAGGCTGAAACTGATTTCTGGAAACTGATTGGATCTCTGGGAATAGCCAGTGAGAGACGAGCACCGATACCCATGGAAGTTAACACTGTTAACGGTACTACAGTAACTGATATACCAACGGTGTTAGAGAGATGGAAGACTGATTTTGAATACATTTACTCGGAGGGTGATGATTGTCAAAATGTTTTCGATCAGGCACACTATGAAGATATGAAACGTGAATTGGAAGATTTACTTTGCTCTGATGGGGATTATGATGATACATTAAACACTTCAATCACATTAGATGAAGTACTCAAAGCTGTAGAAAGGGCCAAAAATAAGAAAACGAAGATTGTTCATTTTAGAAATAGAAGAGTCCCTTTAACAGATTTTATAACTTTTACTGTGTAGCAGCGGACTTAGACTATGCTGGATCCTACAAGTATCTCGGGATGTGGTTCGAAGAACATTTAGATATGAAACTCAGTATTTTGGAAATATCTAAAAGTGCTAATCGAGCTCTATCTGTACTCATATCAAAATATCATCAGTGTGGAGATATGGCCTACGCGATGTTTCCACTAATGTAAGCTATTTGAAGCTACTGTGGAACCTATTCTCATGTATGGGGCGCCTATATGGGGACTTTCATCACAACGCCTTATCAACAAAATACAGAACAGAGCATGTCGATTCTTCCTAGGAGTCCAACGAGATACATCAACTATAGCTGTACAGATGAAATGGGATGGATCATGTATTACGAAACAAAGGATAGCTTCAGTGCGTGCTTATATTCGACTCACTAGAACGGAGGACTCGCGACTGCCTAAGCAACTGTTTGAATGGTCTAAACGCCGAAGAAAGTCATTTGCGTCTACAGTTGAGAAGATGTGTACACGAATAAATATATTTCATTTACTACATGCTCCAGGATCTGTTAGACACGTGTTGTGTGCGATTAAGAAGAAACTGAAACAGCAGGGTGAAGAAGAATGGTTTTACAGAACTGTGGAACGATAAGAATACTGCAAATGGAAACAAACTGAGAACCTATAGGCTTTACAAGAAGGATCTTAAAACAGAACAGTATATAAGATGTATTATTTCCCGCCAGAATTGAAAGACATTAATTCGATTCAGATGTGGTTCCCTACTCTGCATATTGAAACAGGACGTTTTTGTAAACCCCCTACTCTATTCATTTGAGAACCTGCCCCTTTTGTGTAAATATTGAAAATGAATTACATTTCTTGTGTGAATGTGACTTTTACAATGATTTAACATATGTGTTTTAAGCCCTAGACCTATGGCTGATGTTAAAACCTTATTTATCAATGTTATGAGCTCTCAAAATATTGATTTTATCAAACTGTTAGCTAAAAGCACAAGCAAAATGTTTTATAGGCGTACTCTATTTACAGATAAGTAATATAACAGTTTTTTATCAGTATTGTTTTTGTTTTTTTTCATTTTTGTTTGTATTGTATTCATTCTACATAGCTTCATCTGTTTAAATATATAAATATTCTTAATATATATATATATATATATATATATATATATATATATATATATATATATATATATATATATATATATATATATATATATATATTTTAATCATGTAATTTCAATCTAGCACCATTTCACTTTTATACATTTATATTTTACTTATATCACTAAGATGCTATATTTCATTTTAAATCATCTATCAATATACATGTATATATTATGTATTTTATTGTATATATTATAACGCATTTAAAAGAACAATATTGCTCTATGTTTAACCTATACTTTTACGATATTTTAAATGTTTTAATGTTTAGTGTCTCATAAGCCAATTTATGGTTGGATGTCAGTTTTTTTAACTCGAATTCTACAATGTATATATTTATTATATGATTGCAGGTGAAATACCGGGATCTATCAATGAAAATAAACCGTGTTATCAGTCACTAGTGAAAATAACAATGGAACGTGTTATCAGTCACTAGTGACTGATATAACAATGACCTGACGTCATAAAACAATGCTCCGACGTCATTACAAGTTCATGACGTCACATTGTTGCTGAGGCAACAGGCTCATTCTAGAGCCAACTTAACGTAAATGCAAGTCGATTTCGGTGAATATGCGAGGATTTGGTCATATAATAAATAGAAAAGTTGTCTTTTCTTGACAAATACCATGTTTATCTCATCTCGTGAGGTGGAAAAGTTATATATTTTCACTCGTGGCTGCGCCACTCGTGAAAATATACATTTATACTTCACTCAATGAGATATACATGGTATTCGACGAGAAATGTCAAATATATCCTCTATATCGCCAGGCGCGTGACGTCATCGGGACAATGTTATGACGTCATATTGTCAGCTTGCAAAGGTTGCACTTTTACCGTTGAAATCATTCCCTTCAACATAAAACACAGAAATAATGTTATAATAGTACGTTTTTGATTAAACGTAATTATTTATACTTACCTGTTGACTAGACCTACTTTGCCTTACCTCCTAAGGGTAATGCTATTTCAACCTTAATACAGACGAACTTGAAGAGTGGAGAAGGGGTGCGTAAAATCCCTTATCCAAGGGCCGGTAAGTCTAGGTGGTCTCGTGACGTCACTACCTGTTCATATCACTCTCCGAAAGTCCCAAAGGCAAGACAGACCAAGTGGGGAGGATGGGAGGGCCTAGAGCGTAGGTCTAGTCAACAGGTAAGTATAAATAATTACGTTTAATCAAAAACGTACTATTATTTAAATACCTATCTGTTGACTAGACCTACTTTGCCTAGAATCCCACCGCAAGGAGGCGGGTCAGTAGATACATGGTAGTGACGAGACCAGCGACTAGCCCTGAGTGTAAGCTAACCTACGAGTCCTCCACCCTGTGGTGAGGACAAGGCACAGCCCGGGAGATACCATCTCTACCGCTAAGCGGATCGAAGAGACAACCCTGCCACTCAACTTCCGATCAACACACCGCCCCCCAAACCCCAACAGGGAGGGGGGGGGGGGGGGGGGGGGGGGGTTAAAACGAAGTTAAAGAAAAAACCAACAGACACGAGAGTTAGCAATGTAAACCCTGTTTATTTACAATAAGTCTCAAAAGCGTCTAAGAAGGATGACCCCTTCTTGGTCTGGTTGGGGGGACCACCTTCGTCTGCGCGAAGACCTGTGGACCCAGCCTAGAGATGCCTTCAAGATCAGCTGTGGAGACATCTCGTAGGTAATGGTTGGCGAAAACCTCTGATGAACGCCAAAAACACCCTGCCATGACATCCGAAACCGCGATGTTGCAGTGATACGCCATCGTGGCTGAAACTGCGCGGATCTCATGAGGATTGGAACGCGACGGCGGAGGCAAATCAGCGGCCTTGTACGCATCAATTACCGCCGATCTTAGATACACCCCCAACGCTCGCTTGTCTAGTTCCTTGGTGCTCCTGGGTGAGTGAGGCAAGAACAGACGACGCCTGCCATCCCTCAGCCTGTGGGTACGCTGCGTGTACACCCTCAAGGCTCTTACTGGACACAGAGAGAGATCCACCTCATCTGAGTCCGAACCCAGATTTTCGGATAGAGAACGTACGTCCCGCTTCATCCGCTGCCTGGTTCTTACAGACAAAATCAGGAGCCAACCCCAGCGAGGCGGAGCCCCCCTCCCTGACCTCAAAACGTAGCAGGTCCGCCTGCAACGCATGGATCTATGAAATCCGCGCTGCAGAGGCCATGGCCACCAGAAAAATGACCTTGATGGTGAGAGGGAGGAGAGGCACGTCGGAGAGCGGTTCATACCTATCGGAGCGCAGGTGGTTGAGCACAATGGCTAAGTCCCATTCAGGTGGGCGAAGCCTGGACCTGCCGTCCACCGAACGGAAGGTTTTAATGAGGCCCTTGAGGACCGACACATCCAAGCCTGGCGATCTCTTCCTGAGAACCGACAGGATAGCCGACATGTTGGTGTTAATTGACGACGCCTTAAGATGTCTAGTGTTGCGAAGGTACACCAAGTACTCCGCAACCTGAGGCACTGAAGCCTCTGCCGGAATGAAATCCCTCTGAGCACAGAAAGAGGCGAAGGCCTGCCACTGGAAATCATAGAGCTTCCTAGTGGTTTTCCTATGCGAGGTAGCTATTGCATTGGCGACGCACTTAGAGTATCCACTACTCCTTAACCCTCTTTTAATACAAGCCAAGCGTGAAGGGAGAACACCTGAGGGTTCTCGTGTAACCTTCCGCTTGGCCTGCTGATGAGCAGATCCCTCCGTATCTGAATCGGAAACGGTTCCTGCTGACAGAGCCGACGGAGAGGAACGAACCACGGCCGGGCTGGCCACCAAGGGGCGACCAGCAGGAGACGAAGAATCCGAGTTTCCACTATCTTGGCTACAACTTGGGAGAGGATGGCCGGCGGTGGAAAAGCATAGGCGTCCATCCCCTCCCACCCTAACGAGAGCGTGTCTAAGCCCATCGCTAGCGGGTCTGGCACTGGGGAGATGTAGGTTGGCAATTGGTGGTTGAGACACGTCGCGAACAGATCTTTCAGCGGGGTGCCGAACTGGAGACACAACCCCCTGAAAACCATTGGATTCAGTTGCCACTCCGTTGGGGGAGGGGCATCTGGACGTGACAACGCGTCCGCCAAGACGTTCTTGGCACCCGGAATGTGGACTGCTCGAATGTCCAGGTCCACCTCGTCCACCAACTCGAAGAGCTGGAGTGACACGCGTAGCAGAGACTGCGCTTTGGTGGACCCCTGCTTGTTTATCGACCAAGCAGCCGCCGAACTGTCCGTGTGTACTAGCAGGCACTGGCCCCTCAAGGGGACCTGCCAGTGCTGAATGGCAAGACGTACTGCGTCCAACTCGAGGACGTTGATGTGTAGGTTCCGCTCTGATGGGGACCAAACTCCCGCCACCTGCTCGTGACTCATGTGTGCCCCCCACCCTTGGGTGGAGGCGTCTACAAACAGGTGAGCTGAGGGGGGGCGAGGACGAAGTGGAACGCCTGCGAACACACTCTCGTCTACCCGCCACCAAGCTAGGAACCGATGTAGGTCTGGGGTTAAGACTATGTCGTGACGACAACGCGTCTCCCTGATGTGGGGATTCAGGAACACCTGTAACGGGCGAAGGAACAACCTCCCCCTGCGGGTCAGGTCCTGAGCTGATGTTAATAACCCCAACACTCTTTGCCACTGATGTAGGGAGAGCGATGCGTCGAGCGCGCGATCCATAAGGCGATCGTAACGAGCCATCCGCTCCCTCGTGACGAACCCGCGGAACAGCCGGGTGTCTAGGATAGCCCCTAGGAACTTCAGACGAGTTGCCGGAACCAAGTCCGACTTCTCTAAGTTCACTAGCCACCCCAGACGACGGAACAGGTCCATCGTGAACCTGAGCTGCGCCTCGAGAACGACAGGGGAGCGGTCGTGAGCGATCCCATCGTCCAAGTACATTAGGAACTGAATGTCGCATTGGTGAAGGAATTGGACGATGGGCTGAGTCACCCGTGTGAATAACCAGGGGGCGGACGAGATCCCGAACGGGAGCACGCACCACTGAAAATGTCTGCCGTCCAGGATGAAGCGGAGGTACCTGCGGTCCCGACCATGCAGTCTGAGCGCTCCAAGGACCGCATCACTGAGGGAAGCGTCAAGAGTCGAAAATATGGCGGCCGAACGAGGAAGGAGCGGTTGAACACCTTCAAAATGTGAATTAGCCGCTTTTTTTTCGAGTTCCTTTTGGGTATTACGAACACTGGGGAGTAAAACCCCGACGTTAGATGCGGGGTCAGGACCTCCTGCACCGCCCGTTTGGAGATTAATATCTCCACCTGTTCCAATGTCAATTTGAGCCGGTCCCCTGCTAAGGGACGCTCCATTTGAGTACAGGTGAGGGGCGGCGGAGATGAGACAGGAATGCAGAACCCCTGACCCAGAATCCGACACACGTAAGGGTCTAACCCTAACTGTACCCAGTTGCTGACAAAATCTTGGAGCCGACCCCCCACCAAGCCCTCCGATACCGGGACGAGTGGAGGAGGGAGCAGAGGGGGTGACCACGAGTCACTTCCTCCGCTTCTTTTGCGGGGTACGACCTCCGGCGCCAGGCCGGGGGGACTTGGGGGACTGACCCGTGGATCCACGGCCACGACCTCCCCGCCGAAAGTCCGTTTTCGCTTTCTTGGGGGAAGGTTGGCCACTGCCCTGGCCTTGCCCCTGACGAAAACTGGTCTGCGGACGCTTCGGTGTCGTTTGCCTCTGCGTGACGAGCCGATTGGTGAGGTCTTGCTGTTGGGCCTCCTGTCGTGCTCTCAAAACCTCCAGGATACGACCCCCAAACATAGTTTCAGCGTGAGCAGGGGCATGTCGAAGGAACGTCTTATGATCGGGGTTGAGACCTGACCGGTAGAGGAAGTTGTCTCTGCGAAGCACTGTTATACTCGATGAAATTCGCGACGCTGACAACATGATCTGCGCAAGGTCCGCAGCCACATCACCAAACGCTTTGAACAACACCGGGTCCCCCGCCTCCATGCCCGCCTGCTTAGCACAAGCCAGCATCGCCTGACATGTGAAAGCCACATTGTTTCCCAAGCCTAATACCGAACGCGCCTCCCTGTCAAGTTGAGAGAACTGTGCCTCAGACACGCGGTGAAGCAGGTTGGTGGTAAACAACCGAGACGCACCCTGATCAAGGGGAGGCGGAACAAGTTGAAAAGGCACCGGATACAAGGGCAGTTGCCGTCTGCGCTTGTCCGGCACCACCAAAGGCGGAAGCAGACGATTGGGCATCGCAGATGATACGACTTGCTCCATATCCTCGGTGGCCTCCAACAGGAGCCTATGAGGTGGAAGGGCAAGACGCGCGGGAGGTACCTCGCCATCAGGGCAAAAGGAAGCCCTCCTGGCCGCCAACGTGCGCAGACCAGTCACGCTGACTTGGCTAAGTGGAACGTCCGCGAACGAAGCCACTTCGGATAGCATAGCTATTGCACCGTGACACGCCGCGTAGGGGTGCGAGTGGTACATGAAGGAGTCGCGGATGCGGAGGCCCTAGCGGACGAGGAACGCGCACCCTGAGGTACGTCATCCGCATAGGGCTCACACGGTTGCGTAGTCGTAGTGTGAGTGGGTAAGGTCCGCGGACCCAAACGCGCATTGAGCAAGGAAGAGACCATATCCTTGACGGATGCCAGAAGGAGGGACGGATCGACCTTGTCAAACCTAGGAGTCTTGGACTTCTTCTTCTTGCTCTTGGGCGTAGTGGGTCCGCCCACCTTAAGTCTAAGCGGAGACAACCGCTTGTCTGGCGAAGGAGGGGACAACGGGTGAGTCCGCGTACGAGAACCGGAACACGACGGCGGAGGGGGGGAGCGTAAATCCTTCGACCCCCCAGCGGGTTCGGACAGGTCCAATTCCCTGGCGAATTCATCCGCCCGTTCCGTGAGGACAATGTCTACATCCTCCACTGGAGACGGATGACGAAGGGAGACCTCTCCCTACGTTGAGCTGACGACGCACGCTTCTGAAACGCAGCCCTATCGGCCACCGACTTGCGTATGGCGGAAACGTACGCGTGGAACTCCGATTCGGAGAGAGGAGCGCACTCGTCGCAACGGTAATCCTCTTCGCAAAGGTCCTTGCACTTTCTACATAACAAGTGCGGATCCTTAGAGGCGGACTTCCTGCCTCCGCAGTTCGTGCAGAAGGCGGAGTACATGGCGAATGATAAACGATAAAAGGCGTAACGTAAGCGAAGGTAGAGACAGTCGAGTCACCTACACGGCGTAGCACAAACACGAGACACTCGCTCGCGTAGCGTAGACGAGGTGAATCCCTACAGAAAGACACCTAAGTAGCGTAGCGTAGACGAGGTGAGTCACACACGTGAAACACCCAAGCGGCGGAGCAAAAGCACAACAACTCTGACGATATGCAATCAAGAGAGTAGAAATAAAAACTCTGAACTCGAAGAGCACAAAGTCAAAATCAAGTAACAACCCGCCAAGGTAAACAAAGACGAACAAGCCAGACAAAACTAGGCTAAACACTTACAAGATAATTCAATCTTTATTCTCATAACACTCGTGTGTGTAGCAAACCTTAAGTGACTGGCGTAGCGAGTCACTTGAACCAAAGCGAATCACCCTAAGGATGAGTCGCGTAGAATCGACCTAGGTAGGCGAAAGCTAGCAACGGGCAACGCGTGTCACTGACGAGAAGTGTATCCACTGCTCCTTAAAGGAAGGCTGAAATGAATTATTTTCTATTGAATTCTTAACTGCAATTGGTTCATCAGACTATTTTGTGCAAAAAGAAACCAAAAATAAATCCATATGTTGTTCCTATATTAAACTAGAGCGGCTTAAAAACACCCAAAAACATCGTCTGCTTTTCACCCGTGACCAACAAACCAAAAATGGGGCGGGGCTTAGAGAGTTGGAAGATACCGGAAGTGACGTACGTGAAGGGACGGGGTGTAAACATTCGCTTACTATTTACAATGGCAAACACTGGGGAATCGGTCAGTTAATCTGTTATATCTACGCTTTGCAATGATGCCACATCGCTGTTCTGCTGTGTAATCTGTTCGAGTAATGTTAGTTATCAAGTTTCACTTTACAAATGCACCAAAATATCGTTATATATATCAAATCAAATATAATTGGTATAACTAGTGAGAGACGGTGGATTCATAGACGTTCGTAGACATAGGATAAATCAATGCTAATGATATATAAGATGACAAAATGAAACCAAGATATGATAATATGAACGAAGTACAGTTTAGACAACGAAATCAGATAGTCGGTGTTGTTGTTATTTTTTGTTAGAGATTGTTTGTGTTTAAAATAAAAAAACAAACGTGAGATAAGCACGCCGGCGAAGTAGACCCTATTGTGAGCCATCGACAATAAAAGCACTTCACAACATCCTGTTTTTAAACATCGTTAATCAACCGACAACCTAATTTACTAACTGTACATTACAAAAGTCAAAATAACTCACCACATATTTTAAAACATCAAAAGAATAATACGTCTACGAATCCACCTACGAAAACATCGCATCCCAATGTTACCTTTTACGATTTAGTTATCACTTATTACACATTAAAACATTCAGAATTTCATAGTTTATAAGATAATGGTTTCAATAAAATGTGTGGTTAATCAAATATAATCAAATAAACATCGTATTAAATTGACAATTCATCAAGAGTGTCAATTAATGTAAGAAACTTACCTTATAACCGTATCCAAAAGGACAATATGAATATCCAAATGCACATTAGACACAAAATGCTAACCTATAATTCCATCAATGACAGTACTTGGAAACAGAAGATGGTCAAATAATAACCCTCTTTCAGCAAAAGTCTTTTCGCAAATGGCAAGATAGAAAACCAAATAGTTATGATGATTTTACACTAAAAATAATTTCATTGGTACATTAGATTTAAACAAGAGTTTTTATTGGATAGAGGTATGTTCATTGGCTGAAATTTCTAGACTGAATGTCGCGTTAAGTGTATTGTGTGTCACCAAGACAGGACGTTGGCAATAAACATGACATGCTGGTCACCGACTTGTGTTATATAATTAAGTCGGTCCAGTAAACTTGTTATCTGTACAAACATAATTACACTCCTTCCTTCTCACATACTCAGCTTCTTAATTGCGTAAACTAATGTGCTGTAACAACACTTCTCCCCTTTGATCTGGAAGAAACATCTATATGGTCCGCTAAACTGAGAATTGTGTGTTGATGTGCAGAAGTGACACATAAAAGCTATCAGACTATTAATTAAACCATTTCGTTTTCATTAACGATATGTTCATTAAAATGCTTCTGGTAACATAATTCTTTTATTCGATAATGTTCGTTGTCTATATCAATCTGTGTATATGTTTAGCGTGCACAATAGAGCAATCTTCATGTAAATTTCATTGAGCTTGTTGACCAAAACAGTTCATTTATTTATTCATGAAAGTGAAGTGAAAATGGTTTGCATTCCGTTACATCATATATAGAATATTTTAATTGACAAACTTAAAATACAGTAATCTTTTATATTAAATACAAAATGTTATTTATAAATCTTCAACGTTGTCTCGCTTGTTTGAACAGTCAATCGTTCAGTGTATATGAAGTTATACCTACCATATATATTTATTTATTAATACATACAAAACAAAATTAACATGCCGATTATTCAACATACTTTGATCAATTGATGCTACTTAATCTCTGTTCACCCGATTCCCGCGATAATCTTCTTCCCTTGTTTCAGTGTCACTTGAACTGTCATACCTTCCCTTCTAGTTCCGCGATTAATTGGTACAAACATACTATACAAAAGCGCAGAATGCACTCTAATAAAGCACGCCCCGGTTGTTGTAACCATATAAAATCGCTAGTTGAATAGTTTAGTAATCCGTTTATCGAAAATTTGGGTTGTTTTGATGAAGTTTTCTGTCTTATATGAGCAGTTTAAAAGTGGGGAAAACGCGTTAAATTATGATTAGCGGCCATGTAGAGGCTCCTTCACGTACGTCACAGCCCGATACGCTTCAGTGACCACCCCCGCCCATTTTCATTCTGGTCGCCGGGGCTTAATTGGGCACTTTTAAAAAAAAGCCGTATATAAGTTATTTATGGGTCGATTTCAAAAATTTAAAATCTAGCAATTGTCAAATTGAAACCCCTTTTCAACGAATCCGAAAGTGACCATATGTCATTTCATCTAACCTTTAACCAAGCTAGTCACCCACCTTAGGCGAACAACTAGCGAAGCCAGTGACAGGCGAGGCGAGAAGCCAAGCGAGACGCGAAGCACTTGAGTACGGACCGCAGGCGTATGACAAGCGAAAAGCGAATGACAAGCGAAGCAAGCCAAACGCGTAGGAGAGATTCCACTGCTCCTTTACCCTACGCAAGTCAACAACCAACAGTTCCCTAAAGTACAGACCGAAAAGCGTATGATAAGCGAAAGCGAATGACAAACGAAGCAAGCCAAACGATTAGGAGAGATACCACTACTCCTCTACCATACGCAAGACAAACACCTAACAGTTAGCACTAGAGTACGGACCGACAGGCGTATGACAAGCGAATTAGGAGTGATTCCACTGCTCCTTTACCGTACGCAAGTCAACAACCCACAGTTAGCACTAGAGTACGGACCGAAAAGCGCATGACAAGCGAAAGCGAATGGCCAGCGAAGCAAGTCAAACGATTAGGAGAGATGCCACTACTCCTCTACCATACGCAAGACAAACACCTAACAGTTAGCACTAGAAAACGGACCGAAAGGCGTATGACAAGCGAAAGCGGATGACAAGCGAAGCAAGTCACACGCGTAGGAGAGATACCACTGCTCCTTTACCCTACGCAAGTCAAACACCCAACAGTCAGGTGAGAGAAAACAAAGAATCACGAGCTGCACGTGCGGCGCATGCAATCCACCTACTCCGGGTGGTCGCTAGCTAGCACATGTCAACAAGGCCCCTTGAAAACTAACACCTACTTGAAAACAGATTGCAAACACAACCTGCACTACCGAAGAATAAAGTTGAGGGTATCTCTTGACCAAACAAGAGAAAAATAGCAAGTTAGCAACACAAGCCGCTAAATACCCAGTCACAGAACAAAACACGTCTGCCTTGCTCTGCAACTTTTAGGAGAGTGATATGAACAGGTAGTGACGTCACGAGACCACCTAGACTTACCGGCCCTTGGATAAGGGATTTTACGCACCCCTTCTCCACTTCGTCTGTATTAAGGTTGAAATAGCATTACCCTTAGGAGGTAAGGCAAAGTAGGTCTAGTCAACAGATAGGTATTTAAATAATAAATATAATATCTGTTTTCATTGACAAATACCATGTTTTTCTTATCACTTGAGGTAGAAAAGTTAATATAAAAGGAAATATCTACTTTTCTGCCTCACTCGATCAGATAAACATGGTATTTGTCAAGAAAGACAGATATCCTCTATTTATTTCTGGTTTGGATGAAAATAACTGAGTCAATATTTTCGATACGAACACATGTGCATATTTATCACGTTTGCCTAGCAACCATTGTTTCAGCGCAACTTCCCGAATTTCGTATTCTGTGGCGTCATATAACAATTGTTCGTGACGTCACTATAACTTGACATTGCAAGATAAGTGGGTCGCATCCTGGCTACTTTTACACGATTCAAATGGAATAGAATGGGTAATAAAGAAAATATTACACTCGAAACTCGTGAAATTTGTATATAATGCAAACTTTCATACTCGTTTCGTAATAGTCATATGACAGACTTCCTCGGGTAATGATCATTAAGTATTCTGTATATTGTTTGTCCATATTTGAGATATATGAGATATGTACGTGATATCGGTTTGACAGTAGATTTTCCACACCGTCAACTACATAGAGATTATTACCCGAGGAAGTGTGTCATATGACTTTAACGAAACGAGTGTGAATTTTTGTATTGCCCGAGCGAGAGCGAGGGTTATACACAAATTTGCACGAGTTTCGTAAAAGTCATATGACACACTTTCGAGTGTAATAATTTCTTTATTACCCATTTCATTCCATTTGATTCGCGTAAAAATAGCCAGGAAACGGCCCATTTCTCTTGCGACGGCAAGCTACAGTGACGTCACGAACAATCGTTGTATGACGTCACAGACGACACAAACCGGGAGGTCGCGGTGAGACAATGGTTGCTAGGCAAACGTGATATGTGCACATGTGCTCATATCAATAATATTAACTCGGTTATTTTCAACCATATGGGTAATAATTAGAGAATAACCAACGAGGTACGAGTGATTACGGGAAATATCCATGAGTCTAAATAATGTTCAGCCACGAGCTTTAGCGAGTGGCTCTGAACATTATTTAGACGAGTGGATATTTCCCGTAATCACTCGTACCGAGTTGGTTATTCTATATATTACCCATTATGCAATTAAATTGACCAAATTACGCTTGGTTATTTCATTTTCATGTTGGGCGGCCGCTGTGAAGGACCCGTCGCCACAGTAACATTGTGACGTCATAAGATAATTCGTCGCGTCAGACCATTGTTTTATGACGTCATAGTCATTCTTTCTCCGGGTAACCGACCAATCAACGTTGAGAATCACTTGAAAGCACATGTGCAAATATCACACAAATAATCACCTGTGTCTTCTCACCCGTATGGGTAATAAATGCCATTACAACGCTTTTACATCATCAAGTAATGATATCACAATGCCGTGACGTCATAAAATGATGATGTCACAATGCTACGACATCACCGCAAATCAAATGGAAGTGCTATGCTCAGAGATGTATAATTTTCATTTAAAGTAATGAAGAATGATTTTGGTTGATAGATAGAATCTAAACCCTCGTATCTTACAATATCAACTATACTCACGTCCCCACATTTTTAAGAGAGCAAACATTAAGTATTGCTGTCGGAGAAAGTTTGACATAGTTTCGCTGAAATTTATTTAATATTGTTGGTGTTAGTAGCTTGTGCTAAATTATTTTAGGTAGATCATCTTTTTAAAATTTGTTTTCAGAATTGCTAGGATAAACAAGAGCCATCAGGAGAGATGGCTTATCCCCTCAACCCCACATAAGTTGAATAATCAGTTTTAGCAGTAGATAATTACAACTAAAAGGAGTTTTTGCCCAATTCACATCAACATTTTACCTTTATAAATGTATACAAAATGTTGCCATTGAAACAGAAAAATATAATGTTAAAAATGTTCAAACCCTACTTGATATGAAGAGGTGGTATACACAATTTGGTGAGGATTGTTAAATCAGTTTTAAAAAATCCGCTCCGGAAGAAACTCTACCCTTCAAATAGACAAAGTCCAAATTGTAACCTTGGAAACAAAACAAAATAAAATTTGAAACAAAATTTGAAACACCCAAAAGGCACATCTACATGATATAGGGAGGCAGTATACCAAATTTGGTGAAGATTGGCCAAGTAGTTTTCGAGTACTGCTCCGGAAACGATGCGATCACGGACGGAAACAGACGGAGCCAACAACCACTTATATCCCCCGCATGCCGGGGGGATAAATAATGAATGAAGCATTCGTAAAATATTCCACCACCTCCAATCACAGTATTCATCATAATAATGCAACAGATTCTTTCTCGAATCGGACACTGTTACTGTATCTTTCCCCTTTGAAACGCACATATGGGACACATGACTCGTTAAATGCCCGTTAAATACTTTCCAAAGCATGACGTCACGAGCGCCAGTCGAAATTTATACAAATACACCTTCATCATTTCGTGTATCATACGAATATTTATATTCTGAACTTTTAAAAGTAAAACAGTAATTATAAGAAATACATTACATACATGTACAATATGGAATATTGTATTTATCATCCAAAATTTTGTTCCACAGGAGATATTGCTTGTGTGAGATCAAGCGATATCTCCTAGGAGATATCGTTTTGACAGTAGATTTTGCACAATGCCCTGTCACCGTCAACTACAAGACATCACACTGTTTTTACATCATCGAGTTATAACATCACAATGACATTACGTCATAAACATGATGACTCCACAATGCTATGATATCACCGCATTGGAAGTCAAATGAGTTGTGCTCAGAGATGTACACTATTTTCATTAAAACACAATGAAGAATGATTTGAGATGATAAATAGAATCTCACTCGGGTGAGATTATCTATTTATCATCCAAAACTGGCTCCCACAGTAGATCTTGTGTGAGATCAAGCGATATCTACAAGCGATATCTACATTGTAGATATCGCTACAATCAAATCATCATAATCCTATTACATCATCAGTTAATGACAACACAAAGCTTTTGCATCACTGAGAACACTGCTGACAATGCTATGACGTCACAATGGTGATGACGTGACAATGCTATGATGTCATAATGCTTATGACGTCACAATGCTATGACCTCACTGAGATCACCGCTGAAGAAGCAAAATGGCAGTTTTGTGTTTCAGCTATGTCATTCTTCGGCTAATAATTGTTGAAGAATGATTTGAATGATAAATAAAATCTCACCCTCGTGTCTTCTGATATCAAATATATCAACACTCGTTGATTAAAGTAAAAATATCCTCGGCAAGCCTCGGATATTTGTAACTTTAATCAACTCGTGTGAGTTTTGGGTGAGATTCTCTATTTGTTTTATATCTTTAAAAAAAAAATCCTCGTAAACCAAAAATAATAAATAAATAAATATCTAACCGACATTTATATAAGAAATACTTTTCCCACAAAATTGGGATTCGAAGTTCAATAAAGTATTCAAACATTCGTAACCGTCATATTACAAGATCACAATTCATTGAATTATCCATATGATAATAATAATAATAATAATAATAATAATAATAATAACACTTTATTGTCCTAAGTACAAGTACATTGGAAATTTGTTTTGGGCATTTGCCCCCGGCAGCCACAGTGCAGCGCCAGTTCAAGCGTTGTTCTATCCTTTTATTGCTGAGCGCCAAGCAAGGAAGCAACAACTCCCATCTTTTAACGTATTTTGGTATGACGCGACCGGGAATCGAACCCACATGCATGATGCATCTTAACCACATGTGCAAATGTCGGTCAAGAGCGCATGTCGTGCAGCGTCGTCTGTGATGTCGTAAAACAACTGACCGTCGTCATAAAACTACTGATTGTCGCATATCGAACGCGTTCATTTTCATGTGAAGCTATTATCTTCTCAATATTTAATTTTATTCAAACTTATTAAAATTGGTAATAAGAAAATTATTTAACTCGAATTATGCTACATACCAA
Source organism: Gibbula magus (assembly GCA_936450465.1). Taxonomy (NCBI): domain Eukaryota; kingdom Metazoa; phylum Mollusca; class Gastropoda; order Trochida; family Trochidae; genus Gibbula; species Gibbula magus. Next base: position 31,501,042 of record OW388299.1, on the reverse strand, counting down.
TTTGTCGAAAGTTGTGAAATATTTTACATAATAATCGCTTGGTAAATTTAACAAAAATTGTACGCGTATCGTATCAATTATAGTTACCCGTATATAGACAATCTCATCCATATGCCTTCTGATATCAAATAGTATTTTAAGACGAGATGTTAAAGTCTTAAATTCTTTACTTTCATCAACGAGTGCTGATAGGATATATTTTTAATCAGAAGATACAATGATGTGATTCTATTATAATCCAAAATCTTTCTACAGCACTGCCATTTTTATGACCTTATGGCAGGGGCGGATACAGCTTTTTTGGAAACAGGGGGTGCACTTTTGCAGACCTCGAAAATGCCTTCGGGGGGTGGGGGGTTATTTAGTTGGGTAGTAATCTCTTTGTATTTCTTCTACATGTTTAACCATTTCAGACTATTTATTCTTATACGGTAACAGACTGTTTGAACAATTTTACTATCAGAGGCAATACTAGTATAGCAACTGTAACACTAACGATACAAGCTCGGGGAGTCAATGTTTGCTTGAACCCAGGGAGGGGCTCTGATCAGAGATGAAGTCGCTTGATGAAAGAGCGTGGAATGGGGATCATTTGACGGACAGACCGTCATATTGTGACTGTGTTGACTCTATTGAAGAAAAAGGTTTCCAGAAAGTTTGTAAACACTCAACGGGCGCTGATTTCCTGTTTTGAAAATTACTCTTCGTGTGACAATCTTTATTTCAGGAAATAATCTGAAGTTACCACAACGTCTTTCTTTTTCACGATTTTAAACACAAACAATGAGTTTATTGGTGCCCTATTTTTTCTTTTATTCTTTTTTTTTTTTTTTTTAAATTAACGTTTCGTGATCCAAATAATTCGCTTATTGATTTACATAACTAGTGTGTGGCCTATCTATTCAATTAACGTGGTAGTTTTTTTTTCAAAAGTAATTTTGTTCGTTTACATGGCTTTTAATGTTTTTATCATTTAATTTCTATACTTATAAAGTACATCACCTTCAACGTTATTGTCTGCATGGATTCAGCGACGTTTATATTAGACATACATGTGATGGAGAGAAACGGTCAAGAATAGTATACTCATTTTCAACTGTTTGAGGGGCATTTTAGAAAAGATTCTGAAAATACACTAATATTTCATTGATGATCAACTTCTTTATTTTCCAAACGTCGCCATTGAAAGAAAAGGAAGTTGATCATAATAATAATAGTGCATATTTATAAAGCGCACATGTCCACGCTCGAAAGCATGCTAATAAGGTCATCATCCATAAAACAGCCTTGTTTTTTTTCTATACACGTGTTATTTACAAACGAAATTTTAACAGGTGTTCATTTTATTTAGAACTTGAAAGAAGATATAACGTTAATCCCAAACAGAACGTGTATATTTCAGATTTAGTCAAATGTTAGATATTGCCATGATTAACAGATACAGGTTGTGTAGATTTACATCCCGATAGCAATTAATGCAATTTCGAACATCCACCCATTACAATAGAGATATTTGAATTTTTTTGTTCTTTGGAAACAGTTATGTGGATTCCACTTGATTTGAAGAACATGCATGAAATATCATATTGTAATTGAATTCGTATCCTAATATATATGTAAAAGGTATATGCGTGACAATAAAAAGTTCGACAAAAGGCAACGAACGTCAAGGGGGGTTGCTATAGTCAGAAGGGTCACTGATTTAAGTGTGTAAAATGTGCCCCTCGTGTATATATGTGTGCCTCACCGAAATGACAAAATCACAAACGGTGAAGAATTTAAAATGTCAACTGATGAAAAATATCCGACTGACCAACACGCTTCACATGATTAGGGGCAGTCAAAACCATAATCTTACAATCAAACAGACCTGATATTGTAATGTCATTTCAGTCGGACTTCACCTCTCTGTGTAAATGATCAGTGAAAAGAGTTTGATTTCCTCCCAATAACTGCTGTTAACATAACCGTCAGGGAATGATAGCACCCAGCGATGTGGTATGAACTCGCTGATGCCGTACATTGTCTCTCTTCAATATGGGGAATTTCGCACAAACAGGAGGGGGAATCTTTTATTGAATTCAGAAAGTTGAAGTCGGTCACCTTTCAAGAACGTTTGGATAGTTCAATTTACTTAACAAAATAGATATGCGTATATTCTTTCAATTTATAACTATATTTATACCAGTTTCACTTGCACGTTTCAAACCGTTTACATTTTGAACTATATTTCTTTGACATGTTATGGTTGTGTCTGGATGACTGACAAACGTTTATATAATATATTTCATCAGATGGAAATTTAGAACAAAAAGGTTAGTATATGAGATCATTCCTGTAGTTGACACAAAAGAAAAACATAATTGAATCTATTTGAGTTTTATTATGACATATTCCAAATGAATGAAATAGGATTCATAATGTTGTGTAATGTAAAAGAAACCTGTGTTCCAATATATACTAAACTCATTAAAATGCTATATCAGCTCAGTTGCATTCGTGCAATCATTAAAATTAATAATTAATAAAAACGTGTACATTATTTTAGAAATAGAAACGAAATAAGTTATTCAAATGCTTTTAGAATATGCTATGTTTGGTATATTGTGCATACATGTTAATTCATACTATACATAGTTCTAAGATACGCCTATTTCATTTTCATTAACAGCCATGGTGATACACCACAATAAACACTTATAAACAACCACGCATGACTGAAAACAAAGACAGAAAGAAAACACGCCCTAAAAGAATCGATGTGATTTGCTAATGGTAGCTGGAAACAAGGCAACATACAATACATATAAAGGGTGGTTGGTTATATTTTCAGTGTAAGGAACCCCAAGTATAGAATGCAGTTAATAATTAAATAAGTAAATTCCGACAAAGTATGTGGCCAAGGGGGTATAACAAGATAAAATATATATATAATTTCTATGAAATGTTGACTTTGGAAATATTTTTGACTTTGTCGAACTTCAACTTAAATGATATGTTGACATGAAAGTTTATATTAAATTTTTTGAAATGTTGACTAAAAAAGTCATGACTTTCGCAAAAATGTTGAATTGGAAAAAAAAATTGACTTCAAAGAAAAGTGGACTATTAAATATAAATTGAATAAAAAAAAAAAAAAAAAAAAAAAAAAAAGATAAAATATATTATTTACATAATAATATTTAACAATTTCCCAATATTGCCTTTTTATTATAACGTGTTAGAGTTATTATGATATCCGTGTCTTGTTTTACAAAAGAAATAATCACACAGAAATACTAAGAAATGTTCCTCTTTTCGTTTGCTTCAATGGAGTCCTTGATACTCTGGGTAGGAGACTTTCGTTTGAAAGACATTAAAATATATTTAGTAATAAAACTACTTTTTGGCAGATATTAGTTTAAAAAATTGTAAGAACTTAACAAGTAGACAATGACATTAACAATGTCAGAACCGCTCGAATAGTTATAAAAAAAAAAATGTATTTCAATTGATCACATTTTGATAAGTAAATTTCTTATGTCCTTCAACATGAGAATTTCAAAATATCAATGATTAATGAACATAGTGTTTTCCTTCTAAAATATGCGGATAAATGCACTACAACTGTCTGTTTACTCATCTGTGACGTCTTGTTATCTGAAACAGACTATAGCGGTACGCACAAGATCGATGCGAGTTACTTGCCCCTTGTACTGTCTGGCAACCGGCAGAACACGGATCGCACGCGCTAGTTCGCTCGCTGGCCGTCTAGCTATGACAGAGTCATGGCTCTTTACGGAAAGGCCACTTCTTACACCAAACTTGTTATCAACGATCATTTCTCATTATCGGATCTTGTGAAAAGTTTTAACACTGCTATTAATGAGGAACAAGCATGGGCAGTGTGTTTCCAATGTGCACAGTTTTTTCTTCGCGGACAACCCCAGGAAAAATACCAGGATTTATATCTATTCGGAAGTCAAGCTCTGCGACTTTCCAAAGACGGTGAAATAAATATCGACTCTCAAGTCCTAGCTAACAGCGGATCGGGGAAAGGACCACCCGACAGTAAGTATATGTATATATTTTACTGGGAGAAATCAAAGATATGGGATGACAACACTGACGATCATCGATTTCAAACGTTTCAGTTTTTGAAATTGACAACCCTCAATAGAGTTGGCCGATTTCCTCATTTCAACAGGGCCACTGCAATCAGGTTCATTCTTAGAATTTCTAGGACGTTTTCATTATGCTGCATTCCTTCATGGGAAATATCGATCTATGATAATCGTACTGTTGAGCGGACCAACCTCAGTTAGGCAATTTTCATTCTGAAAGTCCTCAAATCTGTTACGCTGGAGGCCAAATATATTTATATCTAGCATTTATTGACAGTCATAAACGACATTGCTCTTCATGATCAACTGTCCAATATTCAAATATTCTCCGGTTATAAACTAGGCTGTAAAATATTTTGTGTTTCTCGTAAAGTGGGTGTTATTGTAATATGGTGACCCATTATTAAATTAGTGTGTATTCTGCATATTGCTGAATGACAAGCATGAACAACTTTGACATTTAAAAATGTATTCATGGAGAGATCATTGAACAACTGTTTAGCTCGAACTACAAACTACATTATTTCTTTCACTGACGCTTATTATATTAGGAAATAGAAACATTGTGTAAATTTGTATATTTTTACCCTTTATTACACACATTGTTGTTATTATGACAATAGTTTTTAACAATCTTGTGGCACATTTTTACACAATGATTCAAAGTAATACATTGATGTCAATGTAACAATACCTTTGTATCACATAAAATACAAGTTTTCCAATGCATTTATGTGTGTTTTTTCTCCAATGTAGTATTTATATTAAAATTTCTAAATTTGTCTAATATCCATTCAAAAGTGTCAAGCCAAGAGAAAATCACAAAATTAATTAGAAAAATGTCAGAAAATAATTAGCTTAATCAGGAACACAGGCTCACTAATAAGAAACATGTCAAATTTGATAAAGCACATACAAGGTCGGCAAGACAAGCCATTGCTAAGACAGTGTGACAATTCAATTAGATGTCGTCCATTCGCAATCAACAAGCGTGAATCCCAGTGGTCAAGAGATCCTCAAAGGTGATTGGGTGATAACTTGACAGGCTTCATACCTGTAATTTCACCTGTAATTACAGAGGAGTAGGTATTAAAGTCCTCAGGTGTTACACCATTGTCTTCACATTCTGCCCCAGGGTGGGTCTGCATCTCTGCATCTTGTCACTTCAGGGGTTCTGGACGGACTAGCCGTTGCTCTATAACCATTAAGTAATTGCAGGTAGCCTTTCGTAATGAGACGAAACCGGTTTGCAGCACTGATGATAAGGCGTTCTCCTTGAGGGAGATAGCGAGATAAAAGCAGGAAATGTCTTTGCCAGGAAATGTCAAATAATCTTGTTAATGAATTATGAAATAAACAAAATCTCATTCTGGAATGTTATTTAATAAAACCTAATGCAGAGTTGCATCATGTATATGAATCTAATGCAATGAACAAAATCCTTGAATTTTTTTATATATGAATAAACAAACTATTGTGAATATTATAAAATGATTAATTCTTTGTTCCGTAATATGATGTTGTCTAAATATGTTTGACTGTCAATTTATTTTAATTGTGTGTAAGATATATAGGTCTACATGACAAGGACATAACATAACCCTTTCTCATGTATGTCATTCATGTTTTGAATAATTCTAAATAAATCTTTAAGTGTTTCAAACATCTAATACCGGGTAAGAACAAAGTAACCAGAAGTTCATTTGTTAAAATATAACAATATTTGTTAATCTTGTTGACAGTTTATATAATAGATTTATTTTATTTATTAAATATAGTTTCAAATAGTTTTTTATGACAGTGTAGATAAGTGAAAGAAATAATACCTTTGTTGAACACGTAATGTATGAACAATTTAAAAGACCACTTTGACATTGTTTAGATTTATCACAACATTCATCAAAAACGCAGACTACAATTCAGGTCTGGAAAAGGTTTTAAAAACCATTGTCTCTCTTCGGTTGAATGCTTTGGAATTCCAATTTCGAACCGCCATTATCCCTGATGTCACGTTACTGCTAAATATGATACGTGTTGGTGGCAGCCAATACAGTCTAATACAGTTCATGGCTCGAACCAATAGTACTCCCACACTATATTCAGACATTACTAATACTAATATAGGTGTGTGAATGTGGGATATGTCTATACTTCATAAAGAAATAGTATTTTTATAGTAAGAGGGTTGTATAGGTGTAGTGTAAAGCCTTGCTTGGGGCAGGTAAATTTAGACTACCCCACTTGGTCGTCTAGTTAATGGGTCTGAGCAGCTGAGTCACTTTATTTTGGTGGGAGAGGAAATACTTGTATAAAGACCAAGCATTATAATAGTCATAAGAGAGGGGAAAGTCAACAAGAGGCATAAGCAGTGGGGAATGTGTTTATCATCCTTTGATCTATTTCAGTGAATGGAATTAATATTGCTATATGAGATTATGTTTCCAGGATGAACCTTGTGACCCTCGAGTTAGGGTAGCTTGACCTACCCCTTGTGATAGATTAAACTTGTTATCTAATTGGCTTAATTGTTTAAGACCACTATTTTGTAACATGTGGTACCTGATTTGTTCACTGTATATGCAAAGTCTTGATGGAAATTTTAAACAAAGTTTCAGTATTTTAAAAGTTTGAAACCTTTATTATCATGATTACCATTTATTTAAATTTTGTGCACGTGACTTTGCAAGTTTATCACCCATTAACAAGGTAGTTACAAAGCCGTAATCACCGGACATAAATCTTATCCACCACCTGTGTAGTGGGATATTCTTGTTAATGACTGTTTGACTGATGTGGCTGACCACACCATGATAGCTGGTTTCTCTGCGATGAATATTAATAAGATAGGTGTCAGAACCTACCCCTGTCACACTCCATCTCTCAATTCAGAAATCTCTCTGAAAGGTGTAAAGGGCAAGGAAGTGAGCTTGGTGGTCAACTCAGGTTTAATAAAACTAATTTATGAGAGGTGTAGGAACAGTTTGTTCTAAATATTTTAGATAATACCACTTATGCTGCTAGTTTTAACTATAAAATAAATAAAAGAAGTAATAAAACTTGTTGAGTATTAAACTGCTTGTTATTATTAAGCCTTTCATTGTAAAACTGTTTATAAACAATCTAGAAGCTTATTTATCTGGTATAAAATATATTCTATCCAACATTTTAGTTTCATTGTCAGTATAAACTTTATATGTTACAATTAATATTTTCAATTCAATATCCCCTCTTCTCCCTCCCTTCCTCCCTTCAATGTCAGTCCTTAAAACGTGTAATCCAGTATTTTAAATCCAACGTTTTATTGCTTACGAAATGATGACACATAAGCTATGTCTAACATGTGATTCCGCATGTAAGGATCTGGTACACAAGAACGAGTGAAAAACTCTCTAGGATGTTTATTGTGTATTGTATAACCTCTCATCGGGTGGGTGTGGGAACCAAGCTCCTCGTCTAGAAATTCATTATTCGAAATAACCACCTTGCTCATCCAAACAAAGTAACGTTTTATTTGAATAAGTTTTTAAAATTTCAGTTTGTTCACATCACCTCTGACCTGCTGACTACAACTGTTGAAAATTTGAAATGATAATGTTTTTAAAATTTACAAAAATTACTTTGTTAATATTAAAATTTTTAATTCAGATTTCAAAAAGTCTGTTAAGTCGTTTTGTAAATGAAAAGTGTAATATTTACTTATGGTATATATATATATATATATATATATATATATATATATATAAATGCTTGTATGGCAGTAGGTTTATTAAGACGTTACATTGTGTAACATCAGCATTACCATTAATTTTTTGCTCAAACAAACGTATTAAAACAAATTGTTGAGTAGTCATTTAATGTTCTGCTTATTTCGACATAGATAATTCGCTGAATCATATCTGATAATAGAAAACAACTTCCGAATAATACTAGATCCGCTGCTCCAATATAGTTGTATAACCAAGTACATATCATCTGCTCCAAGCCAGGTATCAGAAACTACACAAGGGAAGGTGATAGAGACAAAGAACTGAATTCCAGTATTGTCGTAATAGTTTGAAATTAGGCAGTTTGTTGGCCGTCACGATTATTGTTATAAGCCAGGACTCGAGAATACCTGCTGCGTCTTTGTTGTTGATAGACTTTCCTCAGGCTCTACAACACATAGTTAAAAAACTTTCCAATTGCGTATACTGAAGTTTTGAATAGGAAGTGTATTTATTTTTATAACTCTAAATAAATAACTCCATGTGATTGGATAAAGAGAAAATAGAATAATTGTTGTTCAAGAAATGGGATGCCAGTCTGAATGGCATCATATTTATTGGAAGTATATTAACGTTCCATGTTTTCTAAGTTTAAAGAAATCTAGCTGTAAGAATGATTAAGTGACAGTTGAAATACAACAAAAAGAGAAGAATATTGATTCTGTGAACAGATACATAGTCAATATAGCACATGTGATGTGTTGGCAAAACTACAACTTGTTTAATTAATGTAGTGTTTGTGTGTCAGCTGGGAAGAATGTTACAGTAACACTGCCAGAGACCAACACTCTCTCTTCGCTGTCTGCTGAAAGTGTATATTTATACTTTTGTATGGATACTCATTTTTCTAACTTTCTGCATAATCTTTTGACAAATTACTCATTTATAATCTCATGATTATCATTTCAAGTTAAGATAGATATTGTTATGAGCTATGCAGATATTCTGATTTCATTTACAAGCATAAATGAATAATCTCATAATGGGGATATTTATGTAAGTATGAAATCAGTAAGATTGCTTTTTATGATACTATTTGACTATTACAAGCTTCATGGTTTTAAAATTAGCAGTAGTCCAGTAACCTATGGCTAGTGAAAAAGTTGCTCGGCTAATACATTGTTTTGACTGGTAGTCCAAATGGCAAGTTTGAATTTGCAAATGATATCGTCCTGAAGATGAATTTCACTAGCTTTAGGGAATGAACTAGTCCGAATGGCTTTAGCGTTTTGATCACGTTAATTTCAATCCCTAAACTTGAAGATAGATTCAGCAGTGAATTTGTGTGTATATTGAGTTATATTGACAATAGTAAGTCTGTTTGTTTGATCTCCGCAAAATTAACAATATTAAAGAACTGGTTCACTGATTTTGTGTCGAAGGGATTTTCGGAGACAATGGCAGATTGTGTCCAAGTTTCGTCTCCTGGGAATCAGGTCTTGATTAGGAGTATGTATATGTGGGACATGCTTAGTTGGCTGCAGTTTTGTTTGTAGACCAATTACAGCTTCTGAAGGAATCACGTTTATGAATTTGTGACTGCATTGTTTACGTTTGGATCGTATTGTATTCCTCAGAATGATATTAGTTGATTTGATTTTGAAATGAAGTCAGAAGTATGAAATACATCATCTTCACAACGTCATGGGCGTAACGAAAACATTTCCAAATCTTCTCTCTCCGCTCTTGACTTCAACCCTCACATTTTCTGTGCTAAGATTTAAGTGTACTGCAGGCTAATCGGATAGGCCAATAAAAAAACGCCTTGCAAATTGAAGTTCCGCGGCAGTAACTTGTTTTGATGTTTGCGGCGATACTATGCCACCTACTAAAGGGAGACAAATCTCTGTATTTAGCTAACATTCACAAATCCTCTGCTACGATCCCCATCACAATGGCTTGTATATCCTCTACAACTGTATTGAGCGTCACATTTTTGAATTGGTACCGAATGTTAACGGCAATTTCATTGGCAGTTTGTCAACAACTGTTAAGGGGCGTAACGCATTATCACAATAGATGTCGCTGCTACGTTTCACGGCTTCTGCTATCGTTGAAGGCAAGGTAAAAACAAGTAGAGTGGTCTTGATACGTTTTTACCTTGCTGTGGGAAGATGGAAATACATTTGCTGATATCAAATTCATGTTGACTCTTATTATACCTGTTGCATAACTAAATTATTAAAAAATTTGTTGGACTATTGAAATTTGATATAGAATCGATAAACGATCCATTGGAATTGGTATGTCAATAAAATCATTGGGGGATTCAGGGCCTCACATATTGTTAAGGGGGGTCATCCACTGAACCACAGCCCCACCCCACGCCAATTATGGATCCGTCACTGTTCAAGAAGACTCACAATTAGCTGAAAGATAGAAACCGTATTTCATCAAGTACAACTGTCTGGATCTGTTTCTTTCAGCACCACGTTACCCTGGGTAATATTTGAGACCTTGTTCCATGTGGAACCGAGGTTCTCAGGGTTGTATTATCTTGCCTCCATTTCCTCATTGTTGTTTACAAGGCTGAGGTTACGTTTGAGGAAATGCAGGCAGTATCTGTATTTCTGAATTTCATGTGATAAAATCTATCCCAGTTTGTTTTAAAATTTAAATTTTCTTGTTTACTTATTCATTAAGAGTGTATACATAAACTCATTTAATATCAAATTCAGGAGCCTAAAGGACTCTTGTACGCACTCCGAGCTAGAGAGTTGACATTCTTACTTTAAGTGATTGTTGTGTGTAATTTGCTGCACTGTTTGGTGTTCCTTAGTGAAATTAGAGTGCTGTGAAGGTCTGGTATTAAAGGAAAGTACAGTTTACGAGATAAAGAAACCCGTTGAAGCATAACCCCATGTAGCCGGGTATTGTAATGATCACCTGTCAACATTTATGCATAACTTGTCAATCATTGTGGGAAATATAGGTTACTGAATGTTTGAAAATTTACTGCCTTTTCAACCATAACCAGCAATCAAACAGGATGTTATTAACCACTTTGAATGAGAAAATGAACCTAAGGAGCCCCATCTTTGCTGCTTAATCAATTTGAAAGCAAGTAGGATATGATATGACCCTTGTTAAAGGTATTGAAATTTATTTTAGTGGTATGCTGTCTGCTACTTGTGAACAAGAGTTATGGTTCTTTATCAACATTCCACAAGGGTGTATCATCAGTGATATATAACATGTACTATGGGATTAAAGGTTTAGGAAGTGTTTTATTGGTTGTCAAGGATCTACCAGCAGTAGTCATGTGACTGCTTGCAGTACAATTGTTTTTTGTCATATTTTAAAAAAAATATTCAAACACAAGGTGTCACTACCAGTTTCTGAGAAGCTTTCTCATTGGCTGAGATATACCAGCTCTGTACAGAACAACCAATTGCTGGTTGTCAGAGTGTAATATAGAATGTGTAACTGTAGGCTATGCAATAATCCTGGGTTTACAACAGTAAGGTTAAGTATATAGGTATTGAATGAATATTGACATGAATTGGCCCAAAAATCATGAAGGGACCTTTAGGGGGAAAAAGTTGAATAATATTATATTAAGTTTTACGAAGTGGTCACTAATCTAAGGTTTTTATAGAGACCATAAAACATAATAGGTTTAAGTTTGCCAACGTTATGAGAAGGTGTACAAAGCAAATACTTATCTAAAAAAAATCTTAGTATATTGTGTAAACATGAACGTGCTTAATAGGATTAAGGTTGATAATATTTTCATATGCCCCTGCAGTAAAGGCAGAGTCTAGACATTTCATGGTCTTTAATAACAAGTAAACATTCATTTCAAATATACATATAGAATTCAGAGATCTATTAGAAATAATGTTTATGATTATGAAACCTGATGTAATTGCTTCACATATTTAGATAAGATGTTGTTTGATAATGTGATTATTTCAGCCTTTATTGGCACTTAAGGTTGCTTACATCGTTAAGTGTAACTTTCCACTGATTTATAACATTAATAAATGGTTATTTATTTGACCCGATGTTGATAAAAGTAAATGATTGGCTAAATTTTGAAATATTTTGATTTTAGCTTTTCACAGTCACACAATTGTCTTGTCTGGTTATAAGTTTAACGCATATACTTTCATTTCTTCAAAAGAACATATCTTTAGAGAAAGACTTTTAAATTTGATAAATGTAATTTCATGATTTTATAAATTTCAATGATGATAGTTTTAAATCTATCCAGCTATAATAATATTCACAGTATAGAAATGTTGCATTTCATTATTTCATAGAATTACATATACCGATAATGTAACAATCTATACTGGACAAAATAAGTTTGAGATATTAGATGGTTTATTATAAGTATTGTATTAGTTTGTCAAGTAATTAATAAATCATTATTTCAAAATTTCAAAATATCCCTAATTTATTTTTCTCCAATATATAAACACCTTCATAACATTTCAAATTGGGTATGGACCCTATCATTGTCACGATTAAGGTACTGTCAATATTGAAACATGAGATACTGTCTATCATATTTATAACCGCCTGAATTACTGAACACATGATTTATGCCAGTACGGACATGTTCAATTCATACTGGTATAATAAGGAAGTGTGTAGAATCTCTCTCAGGCTTGGTCAATATGGCTGATGTGCGGCCATCTTGTTTGTCTGTTTAAAGCATATTGAAAGTGTCGCAAACTAAACAATGATTAACATGCCGTAGTTGATATAGGAAGGAAATTGTCCGCTGCAGAGACGCACGCATATTGACAACAACGATACAACACTGGTAAAGGAAAAAACAAGCTTGGCAAAAATATCATTTTGACAAGGAATTGGGTTAAATATTGCAGTTTTGTGTTAAAAGGTCAACTATTTGGTCATGTTGCAAGATAAATATAATTTCTATTGTTTCCCTGATTCTGTGAAATATTGTGGGTATGTTCGATACAGAGTTAAATTTCTAAAACAAATAAAGAATTAGGAATTCTTCTTTTAGAATTAGGTGAATCTATGATGGCAAATAATCTCTTTTTTTTTCAAATTTGGTAAATGTAATCTTCAAGGTAAACTATTTGGGTCTTGAAAGTCTGTTTCTTGCAAACAAATATAGAAAGCAATTTTTTGGTTTTAAAAATTTTAGCGAAACTAGAAAGTAAAGCTTTAATGCTGAGGTTGCTCCGTCGACATTAAATGAAGTCATGTTGATGATCTTGATAATTTAAAAAGGCATTTATTAATAATTTGCCAAATGAAATCAATAGTGAATTGTGGCCAATTTGTAAGATTCATCATGGTTAAACAAACAGTGAATGCTGTAGCTAATTTTATGATGAACATTAAAAACCATGCAGAATTAAGATGATTTTCTGAATGAAATTTACATACGTAATCAATTCAATTTCATAATGATCATTATATGATAGGTTTTACCAAGGTTAGATAATAAAATTGTTTTTTTAAAATGCTTTTGAACAAATTATTTGACTAAAAGTTTTCAACAGTTTAATGTTAAAGAAGGTAAGAATATCATAACCTTGTTTCAATCCTCTTGTTTTTGGACACAATGGAGATACCAGCCATTGTGCTTTTTTGTCTGAAATAGTTTACAATTCTTTTAATCTTCATCTTAAACTTTAAATACCTTGTTATGAACTTCTATTTAAGTATTTAATGTCTTGTTAAAGAAGATTCTTATTTCCGACTAAATTGGTCAAACAAAAACAAAGCCAAGGACCCAAAGTTCCACAGAGGATCCATGTTGACGTCAAGGCCGCAAGACCAAAGTGAGGCTCCGGGATAAGCAAGGCTTGCCGGAAATTATCCTTTTATCCGTGTGCTGTAAAAAGTGTTGAAATGAGCACTTCTGTTTCTTTCTCCATTGACAAATACTTCGTGGTTTAACCTTTGCTTCTTACTCATGCCGATCATGCTAAAAAGCCAAAATACTGGACACAGTCAAAGCTTCTGTGTCTTTGTGGTGAAGGCTGGTCATGTTTGGAGTTCATGTTTCGACTTTAAACATGGGCTTGACACGCTCTTGTCAACACGGGCTGTTGAATTCAGAGTAACTTCTTCTGTCGTGGTTCCCGTTCATAATTACTTCTGTTGTTAAGTTTTCAAACTCACCTTTTAATGATGTTAATAAAGGAACAGTAGTAATCCACAGATACAGATCTTCTTTTTGTTCAATGGCATTTTGCATTAGGACCAAAAATGATGGACGGCAGGAGCGGGTTTGCTTATTATCAGCCAGATCTTCAGTTACATTTGGTGTTAGTTTCTCCCTTTGACATATATCATCATCATAATTAGGACTGAATTCATTTGAAATAATTTTTAAAAGTGAATATTCATTTGTCCCTACCAAGCATCAGTGTATGATGCAAATGAATTAACAGGAATTCATAATTTTGTTTTTACTGAATGGAATAAGAGATAAATCAATACAAAAATTAAAAGTTAAAAGGAAACAATAGGTGAAAGAGCAAAGCAAAAATATTGCATCTTATGGTAAATCAAAATTGTTGAAAATCTACCATACAACATTTTTTTTTATCTTGTTAAGTGGAATCTTCAAGAGATGAAAATGGGTTTGATACATTCCCAAAATTCATCATTAACCATTCAAGATCTCTCAACAAAAGGAAAGTTCACAAGTGTGTGCTAACATTTGGAAAATTGCAAACCCAAGCATGTCCACACGTCCGAATGTTTGCACTAAATTATGATGAGCTGCAGTTGACAGATTTCACCTAGGGGTCAAGACTGCCATGTTAAACACGACACAGTGACCACAAGTGACCAATGTCCAGTCACAATACAGCCTGGAATGTCAGTTATTCCCCTGTCAGGAGATAATAAGGAAGGTGATATAGAGAGTGGATACGGGGACAGAGAAGAGTCCCGTAGTGGATACTGGGTAAACAGTATCTATGTATCCTGAAAATAATGTAAAAAGAGGAATGGGATTGCCTGGGTATAATTAGTGTTCAGTTGGGTCTTGTAGTGGGTACTTATGTTAATAATATATTTACGTATCACTGTATTCACATCTCAAATGTGAGAGCTGGGTTAATGGACAGACTAAGATGGTTGGTACTTTGGTACAGCTACATCCTGCTAAAACTGATTGTGAAGTGTAAGTGAAAGCAAGTCTTTGAAGGACATTTAGAAATGGAATACATGAGAAAACAAAATGTTCAGAATAATATATCAATCCTCCTGATGAAGGAGTAAGCATAACCTCCAAATTGCTGTGAATGTTCAAAATAAAGAAGTTGTTATCTAGAAAATCTTGCTTTCTTGTGCAAATGGAAGGGTAAGGAGACAGAGTGATTTTTGGGGTAAATATCGTAGGAGATAAACAATTGCAAAGTGAACAGTGTATAGGGGAAAGCATGGTTTATGTTGGGTAGACAATATGTTATGAGTATTGGTTGTGAAAAGTTCCCACAGGAGATAAGGGTGTGGTTCTAGAGGACTTAGGGCCCATTAGTATGTGTATTAGTGTGGTTATAATGGGAGGGGGCTGTTGACACTGAATTCAGATTACACCTGATGAAGGGGGATGAAGAGGAAGGGCAAGGGGACAAAGCAGGACCCAGGGTAGACCACAGTACAGACTGGGGGAGTGGGTATTGTTAGAGGGAGAGATCATTTGGACATTAGAAACTGAAAGATGGATGAAATCATGAATCTGCAATACAAGTATCACATTTGGTAATTGCTGCTTTTCTATAATGCATATTTGGGCAAATTGTATTGGCTGTGGCAGGGAGAGAGTTAACAATGCGATATATTGGAGATGTATGGACAATATGAAATGAAGATTCATTATAAAGGACTTGATTTAAATGAGGCTTCATGACATCTTGAGATGATTAAGTAGGGAAATAAAGGTTTTAGAAATATAAAGGTCATATATATAAAAGCATGAGAGCGACCAAGGGACAAAATACCGGATCGAACAAGTAGGGGGGAGTTCAGAAGGTACATGGTATGGAATGATAGCTGAGAAAATAAAGAATTAAAGCCTGAGTTTTGTCTAGGTGTCGATACGGGTCAGAACAAGAACTGAAAGGTGTGATAGGACAAGACTGGGGTTGGATAGCGGGGTGATACGGGGTGGAGGTGTGTGATAAGGGGACACAGGGAGGCCTGGTAGTGTTATAAAGGGGCTGAGTAGGGGTTGAGAGGGGCTGGCCTTGTAGTTTAGTAGGTGATAAACACTAGTGTGGGAGATAAAGGAAGAACATACAAAGCAATGACAGGACCCTGAACTAACAGTGAATTAATGAGCAGAGATAGAGGCACATTTGATAGCTTCAGATTTACTACATAGCTCTGGGATTCTAATTAGTCGGTCCGGACATTCTTTTCTATCCACCATTTGACCCTGCAGCTTTATTGGGACTTACTTCAATGGATTTATTATGGTATTCATTTTCAAGATGAAACATCATTCCCTCATTCATTCATTCATTCATTCATTTATATATTTTCAAAACATTTTCAATCATTTTCGCCTCATACTCTCTATTCAAAGTAGAAAATAGACAAATATATTTTACTTCAAACGAAACTGAAATTCAAACAATATTCTTTGTGATAAAAATTTCAAATATTGTATCCCACTGAGATGTTATCCTTTGATTTTGAACGTCATAAACAGGACCTATTTAACACTACAGGCAATACTAAGAAAATATGCAGAGGGTGGGCCTACTTTTTCCTTGTGATAAAAGTAATGGAAAATTGATTTCTTATGAATCACGTCATGTAAAAGACTTGAAGCGTAGCGGCCATATCTATTGTGACCCCAGGATTGACACCTAGAGTCTATATACATTGTCGTGATATGTAACTCTATTGCCCTTTGATAACATTTAGCCTCATGAATGGGAACATAAGGAAATACTTGATATTAGGTCCCTCTCCTTGTGGTCCAATAACTTATTGAAGACCTTATAGTGTTGGTTTTATGTGTCAGTGATAGATGTCATTGGGAGGGACATGAACTGGGTTCTTGTGTCATGTGGGTTAAATTGATGGCAAAAGATGTATTTATGTAGCAATTTTGCATTAAAAAATGTTTGTTGTAAAAAGTGACCTACACTACAAGAAAATATTTGTTGAAACTGTATTTTGAAATAGTACTTTGTTAATTTAGTATACTGTAATGTACTTATTCCAGTTATTGTCAATGGTTTTCTTTGGATTTTGAAAATTGAAATTTGGTTGTTTCTTAAAGGATATTTCAAGTAGGGAAATATAAAAAAAAAAGTAAACAGCAACCTGAAGAGAGAGTGAATGTTTAACCCCAGGAGAGCCGTATGTAAGTTAATTAGCATCCATGTCAAGCCCACTGTTGTAAGTATAGTATCACGCCCCTACGTGTTGGATACTGACATGTCTCAAATAACTAGGCTGATAACACTGATACTACACTCATTAACTCTGTAAGTGATAAGCCAACTGTCAATGTCCTTTAGTAAGTCTCTGTATCTGTATACAAGGGACATGTTTGTTGATATTTGATCATTTCCTACAATATGATGATATCCATTGATCAGTGTCAACCATTCTGAGTGGGCAAGTCACTGGAATCACAACTCCTTATCAAAAATAATAATCCAGAATTGGTCACTAGCTAAAGATAGGCTATCACAGTCAGAATACGGTTTAATTTTAATTGTTTAATTTGATCATGGCATTTCATCTTATGACCTCACTTACTAAATATTTTCTGACTTGATAACACATGATATTTTCCACACATACTACTTTTTCTAAAACGATTCCTTTCCCTTAGAGGACAATATACAGCATTTAAAGAGCCTATTTCTCAGCCATTTATGTGCACAATAGAAAATGAGTGGTTTGCATTACATGGGAGTAACTTATACTTTAATTCCTTCCCTTCAAGGGGGCGGGATAGCGCAGTGGTTAGCGCGTTCGGCTTCGGATCAAGAGGTCCGGGGTTCGAATCCCGCCAGGGGCACGGCAACTTTGTCTGCAGTAGAGAACTGTTCTACACGCAATAAGGTTTGGGTGCAATGCTATACTGAATTTCAGCGTAGTATCACCCATGGTTCGCTAGTTCCAGCCCATACTCGCAGGTTTCACCGCAATGCATAGCCACATGGCACTGCGGGCTTTCTCCATGCCATAATACTAGCAGCCGCGATATAAGTGAAATACTCTTGAAAGCGGCGTTAAACCCCAACTCATCTCACCTCACCTTCCTTCCAATAGAAACTGAAGAACAGTTACAATGTTATGCTTACTTAAATATCATTTATACTAACTGAATCAGAGTCTAGATAAAACACTGTATTCTCACTTTGTTGCTAACAAGCAAACCTATACCAACATGCTATTAACTAGGGACCCGTCCACTAAGCTATTTTAGCAAAAGTAATTAAGTTAAAAGTTCCAAAGTTACACCACCAAAAACTTGATTCAGTCTCATAGATATATACTACAGGTATGTACCAAGTCTACGTTCATGTTAGCACTGTAACTAGAATCAGGTATGACATAAAATGTTTTAGATATTTGGACAATACATATCATTTACCTGAGACAGTCTTGTGTAGTTAATATTAGTACCGAGGCAGAATTCCTAGAAACAAAATGCTCATATTATTTTCAAGGGCACCATTCATGGTAACATTTTGTCTACATGCGTGATCGTGACCCGCAAGACTTCAAAGAACGTGATACGGTCACCATTCATAAGTATCATATTTCGAGATAAAAATCGTTAAGTATTATTAGTGAAGATTGTGTAATGCCCGTGACCCTCGAGATCGGCATATCAGTGTCTCCTGATTGACAGTGCAATTAACCCTCGGTAGGTGTTGGAACAAGGACGTAAGTATAGAATGCCTAGGGGTCTTAGACTTACATTGAGTTGCTATGTACTTCCTTTAAATCTGGACTTACTATTTCAGAACAAGAATGAAAGTGCAGAATGTCTAGGGGTCTTTGCACTAATTTTATATGAATTTACAACATATGAAATCTATTGATTGTCAAAGTCTAGAATACCTTGGACTTTTACACTTACATTTAGGTTCTTTAACCCTTACGTTGCGTATATATATTTTACCAATTTTAGCTCCTGTGGCGGAATTTACAGGCTCGCAGCTCGCAGCAGTAGTTTGGGCTTTGGCACTAACTAGCTCTGCTGGCGGAATTTACAGGCGGCGATTCCGGTACCGTTTTTACGAAATATACCGCATCTACATGGCGAATAAGGACTATATACGGGCGTTCAATACAAATTCAAGTAGCGACACCCGTACACAAATGGCTAATTCACACCCGAAACTTTGAATGAATTTTCTATGTTTTTTCGTTTTTATTCTATTACTTTCGAAAGATTGTCTTTAATTCGGGCCTCGTAACATCATAAATACGAAATATATACGGAATTGAAGACAAGATGTCTAGCTTCACAATGATATAAAAATTATTAGAATGCGACCTTTGGTTATAATTCTATAGCTATGTAAAGTTTGTCTTTATTTCCACCTTTAAAATCGTAAATACTTACAACATGTATGCGGCATTGCGAACGGTCGTTCATCCCACTTTTCCAAGAAATCATAATCTCGAACCAGTTGACAAATAAGCACATGTCAACCCTTATATGGTTATGTTGTTTGACCTTTCAAATAAAAGCTAACCTCGAACCATAACTGATGAAAATATGTTAATAAGTTTGTGTGCCGTTTGGTTTGACATGTCTCTCAGAAAGGTAAAATTGTATCTTTATTTCTGTGAATAAATACGCGCATTTTATATAGAATAAAAGATTATTCTTTTCGGTTAATTGTGATATAAAAATCATGAAAATGCATTCAGTATTTTAGCCGTGATAAATGTGTAAGAAGTTGTGAAAATCGCCGATTGTTAAAGGGATTGTCGAAGTGTGCACATGACCTTTTCCACGGCGCTTGCTGTGTCTTTATTATTTTTTTGATATTTGCTAATTTTATATGGGAATGTAGTCCATTCTTTCCCCTTTATTTTGCCGTATTTGTTTTTGAAAACATACTATTCTCTCACATGATATGAAGTGCGGGAGTAAGGCGAGTTAGCGATTTTTCCCCGTCTCGCGAGATGCGAGGCAGATAGCAGTCTCGGGGGAGGCAAACCCGATGCAATACAAACACGTGGGTGAAAATAGCCGCAAGCGAAATGAGGCTTCGGGGGCTAAGCCCGACAAAATTGGCCTTTTGTAGAGCTAATTATCGATGCGTTACGGGTCAACAATGCACACGCAAATTGGTGTGAATTTTGCTTGACATTCCGACCAGACACTGAACAAAGCTTCAATCTCATGTCGGGCCGCGGAGCGTAAATACAGCCATTCTCATGGAGCGGCTCGCGGACACAATCGACTCGGGACCCGTTGACAGGGCTAGTAAAGTAGTGAGACAGCCGTGAATTATTCTAAGTCTTGTATCCGGGATCCGTATATAGACACCTCGGAATCGCATATAGCCCGCCCGGATAATTCCGGGATTCACAAGTTAAGGGTTAAAGTTATATCAAATCTAGGCTTGTTATGTTTGGAATAGACACAAATCTATATTAAAATCAACGTTAAATAATGTTTGGGAAGACCATCATAAGGTCTTGCAGATATTTATACCTTCACATGTATCTCAGAATCAAGCTTGTACGATGGCTCATTGAACACAGCAAATTGACATTACCGGACACCATCAACAAAGGCCTAATATTTCATGTTTCCTAAGCTTCAGTTGGTTCATGATTAATTGTTCTTTGTACTTTTAGTGTTTTGGGTTTCAGTTTAACATTTCGTACTCTTTCAACCTAGTAACACTAAGAAGCAATTGGTAGTTGCCCATTATATAAAATATCCCTGTTGTCCTCGAATAATGGGATAGAAGTAGCCCGGAAACGGTGTAAATAAAGAAGTTGTTATTCATGAGATTTGTCTTATATTAACAATCTATCATTGAAATAAAAAAATATGTTAGGATTTGTTTTGTGTAAAACCAAAGAGAATCCTGTCGAAATGATAGTAAAGCTATCATTGTCCTGAGAACAATGGTAGAAAATTGAAAAATTTTCTTAGACTTTTATCACAGTGAAAAACATATTTGTGTAAATGACAATGTCAATCAAAACATATATATCAAAAGTTTTCGTGATAGTAATATTATTTTCCAATTAAACAGTTGTCTGTCGCTATCAATAAGAAGACACGACAAACTGTTGCACACGTAACGGCCTGGCGTCGTCCATTGACAGCTGCATCCTGTGGTAGACATACTGGCTCCATGACTTGTTCATTAGAGAAATGAAATTGAAAACGAATATTCATCATTTATTTTCATTTGCCTCGAAAAATCATTTTAATAATTTTAAAACTGAAAAAGTTTTAAATATGGTACATATAGTTATGAGACGGGTGTATATGAGGATGTGATTAAGATAAATCATTGATGGGAATATTTTAGGTTGTTAATTAGGAAATAAGTTCTCATTTACTTGATTGTAGGTCAAATATTGTTATAAATATGCATAATTGTGTTAATCAAAGGTCAGCTCAGTTCTGTATTTGCAGATCATGATATATATTTCATTATTCTGTGGTCCACATCATGGGAATAGGAGAAATATTAATGAAGAAATTAAATTTTTTCCCCAATTTCATATTAACGCTTTAGCCACTGAATTAATTACTGTTAAACCATTCTAATTGGCCAATTTACAGAAATAACAACCCCTGAGCAATAACATATTTTTCTAGCCAAAGATTTTCATATTTGAGGATAATCGTGGACTCTCAGTTAATCTGTTTGATGTGTAGGCTAAAGGTTACACACCTTGGTAAATATAGTTAATTTTGTCCTGGTAGAGCTGAGCTGTACACTACAATTACAGAACCCTGTGAGATATGGCGCCATATTGCATACAGTATCAACCAATCATACTCACAGCAGGATGTCTATTAGCCAATAGCTGTGAAAAATGGTTATCCTATAACAAATAGACCTCCAGCATTGACTCATCACAGCTTAAAAAATAGTAAAAAAGTGTAAAAAGACTATGTGACAATATAATTTATTTTTATCTAACAGACTGTGAAAAATAGGTTGAAATATATTTTATTTATGAGGGAAGCTCAGACTATATAATTAATTTCTGTCTGTCCAATGATGATAGTTTACAAATCAATAAATATATGTTTTGGTATATTACATAGGCCCATCCGAAAGCTTGAAACATAACTGTTGGTTCTTTTTCAAGTCATCAAATGAACACTTTTGGGCAGGTTACTTTTCAAGCTTGTTCCATACACTGTAAATAAGTCCAAAACAAAAGAAAACGATAGAATGAGAATATATATAAATCAAAAGTCAAAGGATACATCACAATGACAGTACAAAATAAAAAGATACAAATTAAGATGAGTAGAAGCATGTCTTTAAGAGCTAGTTATGAAGGAATGCAGATGATGAAAGCTTGTAATGATAAGACACTATATCAGGAAGTGATGGTGGCTTGTTATACACTCGACACCTACCTCGCTAACAATTTACTTGGTTTGTCACGATGGTCCGCACCTCGTGTTGGTAAATCACATTATCATTGGGTCCCGTCAGCTGTTTGACAAGGGTTAAGTGAATTTTCTCTTTGTCTGACGATATACTTTGTTTCACTTGATTTTTTAAAAATGTATAACATTTTGATAATACATTTGTCTCAGTTGATACATATGATAAAGAAATTAAATAACATCACATTATGTATGATCATAGAATGATAATGATGACAAAGATGTTTGTGATGATCAAGTTGATGATGATAAAAAATATGATGACAGATATGATTGTGTAAAAAATTATAATGTCAAAGATGATGACAAAGATGATAATGCAAGGATGATTATGACAAAGGTGGTAATGACAATGATGATGACAAAGATGATGATGTCAAAGATGATGATGACAAAGGTGATGACAAAGATGATGATGACAAAGATGATAATGCAAGGAAGATGATAACAAAGATGATACTGTCAAAGATGATACTGTCAAAGATGATGATTACAAAGATGATAATGTTAAGTAACCTATTGGAATAGCATTCAGATAAATTCAGGAGTTAACAAAAAACATTGATATATGGATATTCAGTTTGATTTGCTATCACTGTAAAAACTTCAAACGATCATTGTTTAACCTACAGCAGAGAGTGGTTTATAAGAAGAATTAGTTTGTGAACTTTTCCATAAGCTCCTTGAATAATCATTGTTATTTTTCATTATTATGGATAACTGATATTGTCATAAATGTGCTCATAAAAACATTGGGTTAATATATGTTCAAATAAAGGATCTTCAGGATTATGACATCTTTCATAGGAGATGAGTCTTTATAGTAAATACCACTCTATTATCATAAATACATATCATTACCATCACAAAAACCTGGCTCCCTTGATCTCCTCTAAGAAAACAACTCTAAATTCTCACGCATTTTTGTTAAACTATAAATAACGTTTTTACCTCTCATGAAAACATTGTCTCATGACTAACTCTGTCATAATACGCCCTTACGTTTGACACGGTACTTGTGGAGGGGAAGCTTGAAATGAATGTTTTATTTTGGTTTTGATTTGAAATGACACACAAGACGGAAACAATGTGATGTTGATAAATAATTACCTGTGTAGAAAGTGAAATATCCAGGACAGAGATTCGGATTAAATTTGTACTGTGTGACTCCAGATGTTTTGTGGTGTGGTTTGAACTGAAGGAGGAAATGTGGTATAAAAATTGCATATATTTTTTTCTGAGCTGATTATGGCTTATTCTTTAATTAAAAATGTGTGCACTTTTACAATTGTAGAGAATATTTTGTTATTGTAGCAAAATTTTAGCTCATTGATAACAATTAAACATTTCAGTTTTTGCTATATAATTATTTGAATCTTTGAAAAAAAATTAAAATGTGTGCACTGTAAAGAATACCTTTGAAATTTTTTTAAAATGTGTGCACTGTAAAGAATACCTTGGTAATGTAAAAAATTATATATGAAAATTAGCAATTGAAATAATACTGTTTCTGTAATTAATCATTTTAACCATTTCAACACTATGGTGCTCTCTTTGGTCCATACATAGACCAATAATTCTTGTAAGGTGTAGAATTAAATTCAAATTGTTTATGAATCTCTGTTTATGTATTTCTAGTTATAATATATTATTGTCCTCAGAATTAGATTGTAACCTATACAATTGAGGACAAAAAGGTAAAAAGATGATAGAAATGGGTCAATGTTGATGTAGAAATGTCAGTTTTCTAATAAAAGTGTCAGATAAGAACTGTAAGTGAGATCAGATTATGTCTGTCAAATTGTATTAGATTCTTCTATTGACATTGAAGGATCTGTCCCTCTTGCAGGTTTGATTGCCATTTATCAAACTAAGTGAAATATTTATAGTCATAAACAATCATGTGAATAATAACTGATCATTGGGACTTATTATAGGGATAAATATCTTGCTGTGAAGAGATTAATGTTCAGAGTGGACATGTATTGAGAACTTGTCACAACAGTTTCTGCCACTTTTATGCAATTTGCTTTAACACAAACTATTGAATTCCTAGGACATAGTGGGTGGGATAGCTGAGTAAGGGTTCGAATCCTGCCGCAACTTTGTCTGCTGTGGAGAACTGTTCTACATGCAGTAAGGTTTGGGTGCAATGCTACACTGAATTTCAGTGTTGTACCACTCATGGTTCCAGTTGACATTGCAGGTTTCACCGCAATGCATAGCCACACTTGTGTAACAAACTTTCTCCCTGCCGTAATACTAGCAGCTGTGATGTAAGTGGAATACTCTTGAAAGCCAAATCACCTCACCTCCTGAAACATATACTTCTGGATTCAATATTTAGAACATATACAAACAATCTAACTTGGTAAGTTTCACTTGATGAGAAGACTGAGGGTCTATCTATTTAGTGTGAAAATGTTTTGCCATACACTTTACTACTTCTAAACTTAAGTTAAATGTTCAAAATGAATAAACATATTTTGTGAATCTATGGATCCAATAAACAAGAAATGAAGACAACGGTAGCAGTGCAGATTAAGCAGCTTGCATGGTGACAATAAGGTCCTGTGGCTTGCAGAGGGTTAAGTGTCAATAATAACAAAAACGATCTACTCTGCTTGATAAAAACTCCCTATTGTCTGATAAATAAATCTTAAGTAGTTTTGGCAGGGAATCAGTTGAAGCACAAATGGTAGAATTTTGATTTCTTCCAAACAGAAGACAATAGACTGTAAATTCCAATAAATTGAACTCATATTTTATTGGCATCTGCTTGAGTAGTTAACAATGTATATGGAGTGATAAAACTTGCATATTGAACAATAAACCTTTTTCTCTGTTTTACATTTCAAACACATAAACTTGAAAACAGTTTTGATATTTGACAATAAAAATCCTTTCTATGGTTAACAGTTCATAAAACAAATAATTCCCCACATATCACACACTATAGTATTTATATCCTTCAAGATATGTGATATGGCTGTATACTACTCCACCGAAGTGGGTGAATAGGACAATAGTCAATGGTCATCAGTAGGGCTCTGAGATGGACATCTTGAAGCATGACTGACCCCTCTCTGTGCCTCTGAATGGTCAAGTTACCTCCCAGTGACTGGTCAAGCTGAGATATACTGAATGGTCAAGCTATTATATTCAACGGCTGGTCAGATACATAGCTGGTCTAAATAATACACATGCTGGTCAACCGGGATATACGGTGGCAGATTCTACATGTTTGTGTCAGTAGAGAGATGACAGAAGTAAGCCAGGAGGCTAACACTCGTATCTCCCTATCATCTTATTACATACCACACCGCTATCATCTATATTCCCCTACCTGCTATTATCTATATTACATACCTGTCTGTATTAGAAGTCAGGTGCAGGAGCTCAGTCAGAAATCCACAGTTTAATATATTTAACACCTATTTGCTGATTAAATTGTTGGTGCCAATGGTTGGTGTGGATTACCGTAGTTGAAATATGTTCAATGTTGTTCAGGGTCCTTATTCTTGAAATAATCGTAGCCCTATGAACTTCTTAAACCAATTCTTAACATTTAATGATTGAAGTTGAGAATTCTTACGGCTTCAAACGTTTAGAGATTTAAGGCCAAGGTATGTTCATATCTTAGCGCTCAAACCATTCTGAGTGAATAATTTACAGGAATCAATGCTATGACAGTAGACAGTATACATATTCCAGGAAAGTCTATCTTTAGGCAGGTTCAGTCCCTGAGTATTTCCTTTAAGAAGATTTGATTTCTGTGAATTGGTCAATTGAAATGGTTTTGCAAAATATAATCTGTGTTAAAGTGTTAAAATCAATTCAATTTAAAGCAATACTTAATTTATTATTATTTATATATCTTAATTTATTAATTTAATTTTCCCATTTGAAAATAAATTCAAATGAATACATTGGTACTGTATCACCTGCATAGCTTGATGAGTATATGTAAGTAGTTATCTACCAAACTGAGCTGCGAGGTATCTCTCACATCACGTGTATTGCAACCCCAGGTTATAGGTCATCTGCATGCACACTGTCACATACTCAGAGTTTTAACTCTGTTTCACCCTCCTGCAAGTAAATAATTAGAAGAACAAATGTGCAATCCCATGAATGTTTTGCATCAATTTCTGTATAGTGGGTTATACTCGTGAGCTTTGTCACATAGCCGCTTCCATGAAGAAAAAGTGGTAAATTGGTGTATTTGATCTTTTTTCTAGTCAGTGCATGTATGTTTAAATAATCCTTCAGAAAATTACTGCAGTTCAACATTATTTATATTCCTTGAGAATATACTTGTTAATATTCATAACAGTGTAATGTGATATGTTAATTTTCATGTCTTATAGTTTTGTTTCTTTTGTTTTCAGATCGGAATTCTTTATTTAACAAGGGTAGTCGGATTGCAAAAGAGAAAGATGTAAGTACCGTTTATTTTATGCTTAAATGTTTTTATCATGTGTACGACTTATATCAAGGATATGAAATGTTCAAATAACTCATGAAAACACAAGGACATTTGTAATATAGCACATCATCTAAGATGTCTATAGTCAAGCGGTGAAAGATGCTCATATCACATACAAGGAAATGGATTGAAACAATACAAGATATTTTGTTACACCTATGATATTTATAAACCAGGACCAGCTTAAATTAGATTCTCAAATCAGTGATATCTAAACGAAAGAGCACGATTGTTACAAGCAAAGAAGCAGTTACACCTTACATATTTATAAACCAAAGACAATGGGTTTGTATACTTTTAGATTGAAATGGAATTTCAGTCATGCTCCTAGTTATAAAAATGGCAACAATGTATCTCTATCATGACATCATTTGTGACTTCTTCTATTTGCATGTAGTTTCTCGTCTTAGCGTCAATGATTTAAAAATCACACATTTTAAAAAAAGATTAAGATAGTTAATCTTACACCCACAAAAAGATGCATCAAACAAAATGATTGATTATTTTTATAGAGTTATTTATTCCTTTACAAGGACGAGAGACCTTTTTGACATGCTTGAACCTTCAAACTAAACAAAACTTCTGTATCACCTGCATTTCAAAGCGAGGCTGGTAAGCCGATGGGTTCCATTTTAAGACTTGACAAACTATTGTATCTTTTATCAAACATGTTCATCAGAGTTTGGGTTCTGTCTACATGATAGTGGATTTATCAAACTTCCAGAGGGTATGTTATAGGGGCGTGATATAAATTTTATTTCGCAACCATGTGTGGAATGTTTTTCTTGGTGTGTGATATATATGAACTTGGCATAGTTTTTAGATTATAATATTTGAATGATCAGCCATAACTTGGGCAAAATTACGATTAAATTATTTACAGATTTTCGTCTACTCTAAATCAGTATGTTACCGTTGGATTTAAAACGATTTAAAATGTATGTATCTATGTTATAGAATACGTGTTGATGGTTAAATATAGAGACAATATTTGAAAGTTATTTATGAATTGATTGAGATGAGGTTTAATTGAAAACATCATTCAATAATTGGAAGAGTATTTTAACAGTATTTATCAATTGTTGTAACATTGTTGCAGAAAATGGAATTGTTGCCAAGGCAATGTTTCTGCATATCCTTCAAGTCAAATGTTCTATTTGCAAAACATGCCGCAAAAAGGGAAGTCTTTAATTTGACTTCTGATTTAAGCAAGCTGTTAGAAATAGCTTCCTTGACCAGGCAGGTGACCACCTTGGTAGCAGCAGACTGCAAGACGTAAAACAAATGAATTGGTCATGAAAGCTAATGTTTAAAGGGCGTCTTACATTTCCGATGATCAGCAGACAAAATGGCTGCTGCAGACATGACCTCTAACCTCCATCTATGGCCGAAACCTCAAAATTAAACATTTTGTTCCATTTACCTGTTGACCATGTAAATACTAGGATTGTCTTAACTTTTGGATTGAAATACATGGTTTGGGCTCTAGATATATGGGGGGAAAAAAATCAGATATGGATATTTAGTTGTAATATTCTGTTCATATGTAAGGTTTGACCATGAACTATACATGGGCAGATCTAATAATATATTATCCCCCCCCCCCCCCCCCCCCCCCTGTTTTTTTTTCTTATCATGGCATTGTGCAGCCTAATCATTACATTATAATGTCTTTCAGTCTCATATTTCTACATTTGCAAAGTTATTTGTGTAAATAATCTAAAGTAAACTTGTAAAGAAACTTGTTGTTATAAAAGAGTTTACAGACACCAGCTGCCAGGTTAAATGTGACACCTTAATACCAGATTATTACTTAGGTTTGCAAACTTCAATTAAAATGATTACAAAGTATATTCGACTCCTTTATATGTAAATGTCAGACAGAGAATATGCGCAGACAAGCATTAACTCACTCGATGATTCTAGGAAGTCCTTTAAGAGGATTCTAGGAACTCCTTTATCCTCGGTAATTCAAATATTTTTTCTCAAAGCTCTGCACTATGAATATCTATCAAGACCACTTAGCAGTCTAGATTATGAATAATAACACTGTTATGCCTCTAAAGGTTTTCACTTTGCACCTTACAGTTTATTAAAGACATGCAACACATAACATGTATATGCATAAAACAAACACTCTTGATTAACTTCAAAATAATTTAGAAGACAAGTAATGAAAGAAATAAATGACTGTAATTTAACCACCAAGAAAGGTCTGTGCACTAATTAATTCAGATGATAAAGAGTTTATCATTGACCCTTTAACCTTCTGTGAATGAATAATGTTTATGATTATGCTTAATGTTACTGGAGATGTTGAAACCAGTAAACCGAATGAATAAGCATTTGCAATAATATCTAAGAATATCAAAGTTTACTACATGAAGCAGCCTTTTACAGGAATTAGGTTAAAAATTGTCTTGTAAGGACTTATAGAAAAGGAAAACAAATGCTTATTTTTCAGATTTCGTTTCAAAAGGTGTTATAAACTGTAATAATTCACACACATTATTCAACATAATTGCTAGTAAAAGGGTAATAAGGCATTTATATTCCCTATATGTATGGTTTATTGTCCAGTGAATAAGGTTATAAAACCCACTGGCTCTGTTCAGCATTTTGATGGACAGACTCCATTCCCTGCTGAGAGCAGAAGTGTAGTGGCGGCCATATTGAATGGATTTTAGGATATTGCAGAGAACATTTGATTTCTCGTAAATGTAAAAGAAATCTCATTTATATTTTTCTGATTCTTGTAAATGAGATTTTGTTTGGCAAGATTGTTTAAGTGTCAGCTGATAAGAGTTTGCAAAGCTTTTATATTGTCTATATATGCTGACTGCAATGGAAGTCCATTCCTGTTGTATTGAGAATGTTCATTATGCACATCTAAATTAGATTAACTATTGTAATACCGATAAATTTGATCCTTTAAAGGAAGGCTGAAATGAATTATTTTCTATTGAATTCTTAACTGCAATTGGTTCATCAGACTATTTTGTGCAAAAAGAAACCAAAAATAAATCCATATGTTGTTCCTATATTAAACTAGAGCGGCTTAAAAACACCCAAAAACATCGTCTGCTTTTCACCCGTGACCAACAAACCAAAAATGGGGCGGGGCTTAGAGAGTTGGAAGATACCGGAAGTGACGTACGTGAAGGGACGGGGTGTAAACATTCGCTTACTATTTACAATGGCAAACACTGGGGAATCGGTCAGTTAATCTGTTATATCTACGCTTTGCAATGATGCCACATCGCTGTTCTGCTGTGTAATCTGTTCGAGTAATGTTAGTTATCAAGTTTCACTTTACAAATGCACCAAAATATCGTTATATATATCAAATCAAATATAATTGGTATAACTAGTGAGAGACGATGGATTCATAGACGTTCGTAGACATAGGATAAATCAATGCTAATGATATATAAGATGACAAAATGAAACCAAGATATGATAATATGAACGAAGTACAGTTTAGACAACGAAATCAGATAGTCGGTGTTGTTGTTATTTTTTGTTAGAGATTGTTTGTGTTTAAAATAAAAAAACAAACGTGAGATAAGCAAGCCGGCGAAGTAGACCCTATTGTGAGCCATCGACAATAAAAGCACTTCACAACATCCTGTTTTTAAACATCGTTAATCAACCGACAACCTAATTTACTAACTGTACATTACAAAAATCAAAATAACTCACCACATATTTTAAAACATCAAAAGAATAATACGTCTACGAATCCACCTACGAAAACATCGCATCCCAATGTTACCTTTTACGATTTAGTTATCACTTATTACACATTAAAACATTCAGAATTTCATAGTTTATTAGATAATGGTTTCAATAAAATGTGTGGTTAATCAAATATAATGAAATTAACATCGTATTAAATTGACAATTCATCAAGAGTGTCAATTAATGTAAGAAACTTACCTTATAACCGTATCCAAAAGGACAATATGAATATCCAAATGCACATTAGACACAAAATGTTAACCTATAATTCCATCAATGACAGTACTTGGAAACAGAAGATGGTCAAATAATAACCCTCTTTCAGCAAAAGTCTTTTCGCAAATGGCAAGATAGAAAACCAAATAGTTATGATGATTTTACACTAAAAATAATTTCATTGGTACATTAGATTTAAACAAGAGTTTTTATTGGATAACTTGATAGAGATATGTTCATTGGCTGAAATTTCTAGACTGAATGTCGCGTTAAGTGTATTGTGTGTCACCAAGACAGGACGTTGGCAATAAACATGACATGCTGGTCATCGACTTGTGTTATATAATTAAGTCGGTCCAGTAAACTTGTTATCTGTACAAACATAATTACACTCCTTCCTTCTCACATACTCAGCTTCTTAATTGCGTAAACTAATGTGCTGTAACAACACTTCTCCCCTTTGATCTGGAAGAAACATCTATATGGTCCGCTAAACTGAGAATTGTGTGTTGATGTGCAGAAGTGACACATAAAAGCTATCAGACTATTAATTAAACCATTTCGTTTTCATTAACGATATGTTCATTAAAATGCTTCTGGTAACATAATTCTTTTATTCGATAATGTTCGTTGTCTATATCAATCTGTGTATATGTTTAGCGTGCACAATAGAGCAATCTTCAAGTAAATTTCATTGAGCTTGTTGACCAAAACAGTTCATTTATTTATTCATGAAAGTGAAGTGAAAATGGTTTGCATTCCGTTACATCATATATAGAATATTTTAATTGACAAACTTAAAATACAGTAATCTTTTATATTAAATACAAAATGTTATTTATAAATCTGCAACGTTGTCTCGCTTGTTTGAACAGTCAATCGTTCAGTGTATATGAAGTTATACCTACCATATATATTTATTTATTTATACATACAAAACAAAATTAACATGCCGATTATTCAACATACTTTGATCAATTGATGCTACTTAATCTCTGTTCACCCGATTCCCGCGATAATCTTCTTCCCTTGTTTCAGTGTCACTTGAACTGTCATACCTTCCCTTCTAGTTCCGCGATTAATTGGTACAAACATACTATACAAAAGCGCAGAATGCACTCTAATAAAGCACGCCCCGGTTGTTGTAACCATATAACATCGCTAGATGAATAGTTTAGTAATCCGTTTATCGAAAATTTGGGTTGTTTTGATGAAGTTTTCTGTCTTATATGAGCAGTTTAAAAGTGGGGAAAACGCGTTAAATTATGATTAGCGGCCATGTAGAGGCTCCTTCACGTACGTCACAGCCCGATACGCTTCAGTGACCACCCCCGCCCATTTTCATTCTGGTCGCCGGGGCTTAATTGGGCACTTTTAAAAAAAAGCCGTATATAAGTTATTTATGGGTCGATTTCAAAAATTTAAAATCTAGCAATTGTCAAATTGAAACCCCTTTTCAACGAATCCGAAAGTGACCATATGTCATTTCATCTAACCTTTAAGGAACACCATTTCAACTATTAATGACACTGAATTATATTTTTTTAAAATGAAATAGGATAACACCTGATAAAAAAAATCAAAACAATTATTCTTGTCATTGGTAATGCTGTGGAAAAGAGCGCATTATAAATATGCACTATTATTTGTTATTATATCCGTCCTTTCCCAAAAGTGTTCAAGTATAGTAGAGTATGCAAAGATTTTGCCTACCAATCTCGCAATGCAATAATTTTATTTTCCAAGAACTACTGTGAGACGCTGGTTACTGCTACTGGTTGGTTGAACATGACCCGAGTGTTGAGGGGACAGGATTACTTTAGCTCAAAGTCCTACCATAGGGGGAGACATAATCTTCTAAAGCCGACCATTGGACATAGGGCCACGTGCCTCCACTATCCACCATATATCGGCCAAAATAAACTCTTGCAGATAGGTAGTTCAAACAAGCTGTGTTTGCAAGCTCTTCTTTTTTGATGAGGTGACAAAATAGGTTTTCAACCTACTATTTATATACATTCGTTATGTCTGATGTTTGGGTGGGGTTTTATTTTCAATGTGAAATTTTTAATAAAGTACACAAATTTATTGACAGTAAACTTTTTTTTATTTACAGGTAGTGATGTTTCTTTTAAAATCTTTTTATTGTTTTTTTCTCCAAAACTTAAAAATCTCAATCATTGTAAAACAATTGCAAACTGTTCATGTGCAACCTCTAATTACTGAAACATAGATAAAATAGTTTTTAATAATTATAAAATTTGAAAGATATTTTTTAGAAGTGGTCGACTTTCTCAACCGAATTTCTCATGTCTCTCCACCTGTGTTTGATCATGGGACGTTTTTAAGGAATGAACACATACATTTCCTTTAAATCTTCTGTTTTAGAGCTTTATTCAGTCACATTTTGATAAAGGATTGTTACATTTCAGATGTATACATTTTAAATTTCTTCTTCGATTTTTGCCTTCTTCCAAATGTTTTACATCTCATTTTAATACTGTCTTGAAAGCATTGGAACGAAAACAAATATTAAGTGAAAAAATCATAAATTGTTTCTGTTACAGGTTGAAAAATAAATGTCAGAAAACGTGTACATGTATTTAAAGTTGAGTGTAAATTTCACTTAACAGTTATCAATGAAAAATGACAAAAGTTTAGAATCAAAGACACTATGGGGTTTATATCCAGAGCATGTGAACTAGAAGCCTTTACACCTTCAGTCATCTCGGTGTTTCATACTCTAACTATTTTCTGAAAATATCCATTTCATCAAAGTCTGCAAATTTTCTTGAAAATATTTTGTTTTACCCAATTGAATGTAAAATATCCATCTCTTTGTCCATTCTTTTCAAATGAGTTAGAAAATTTCGTACCAAAAAACAATAAGACATGTCTGTGGTTGTAAAAACGTGACTAACTATTTAGATTTGATTGTTTTAAGTTTAAAAGAAAACTTACAGTATCTTTGATGGCAAAAAATCTATGTGTGGTGTTAGATGTGGCAACCGCGTTGAAAAGTAAAACATTTGTCGTGTCTTTATAGCGGGTTTAGTTAAACCATGGTAAGATGAGAGCAAACAGTCGCGTATATCACTGGTGATCACAAAGAAAGAAAGATTTTCGCTGTTGTTTCATGTTTTGTTGTCAATCTGTGAAATCTTTCAAATATTTATTTACACTTGTGAGGACGATATATTGAATCTATGTCTCTGTTCTCTTGAAATACATCAAACTTGAACTTGAAAATACTTTTGTTTAATCGATCAAATATGTATTAACACTTCAAGTATGTTATATGACTTGCCTGTCTATTTTCTGATAGAAGTACATCAAACGTGAACATTTAACAAGGTCATCAAACTTGAAATTGGACATTGGTTTAGATCAAAATGACAGTTTTGAACATGAAATACAAAACAAATTTTAATCAATGTAGAAGAAAACTAATCGATTGAAAAAAGATCAAATCGTAAATTTTGAATTTTGAAAAAGTTAAATTTGAACATTAAAATGTTCTTGCGCTAGGCATTACTTGATCTGTGGTTTGTCATATCAACCAGAAGGTTTGATTGTGTACACATAGACATCATAGAATTAAAATGTTTTGAAAATGTAGATGTGTTAAGACTTATAATCAATAATTCATAAGAATAGGTTAACTGAAAAGGACAAGTTTTTAAATTAAGTTCAACATCTTATTTTCCGTCAGCTCGCCGCTAATGGCTGCAATACTGCCGAAGCGGCGTTAAACAATAACTCACTCACTCACTTATTTTCCGTCAGTGTGTTAGGAAAACAGTACCTATTGCTCCTCATTTCGTATATAACACATATGTGTTTAACAAAGTGAAAAAAAAATCAATTTTTCGGATCCTATGAACCATGAAGTTCTCGAACCAATTAGTGTTCCACTCAGAGAAGTCTCAATAATAAACCACAAAAATGATTGACATTCATATGACCTGAGTCAATGGGTTAACTATCAGTTTTACCAGCAAACATATGTTTAGAGTTTAGTTACTATAGCTTCAGTGCACACTGGTATGAAATTTCTTTTGACTCTTATTAGTTGTCACACAAACATCACACGGTCACTGAGGTCATTTACCCAGTTCAATAACGCCTGGGTGAAAGGGTGTAATCTTCAACAGACTCTTTTCACTCTTGCTTTTCTGGTTGTTATCATTCTGTATTCCATCTCGGTTGTTCCTTTTCCAATCTTTGGTTGTTATCATTGTGTTATCCTTTTGGGATATCATCATTTTATATTTCATCTTGGGTACTATCATGTTATATTTCATCTCAGTTGTTAGACAGTCTGCATTCAATCATTGGTGTGAATTTATAATTTAACCAACATGGGAGGTCCATTTTCATATGCTAATGGTCAAATGACTGGTCAAGCATATTATATTGTAACCATATTGACTGTAGACCCTATGACCTGTGATATTCTTATACAAAGTGAAATGTTAGATTTTCATTTGATAAAAGGTGATTTTGTGTGTCATTGAATATTGATTTCTTATAAAGTTTTATACATTTTGATTGTCGCTTTTACAAGTTTTTTTGTGTTTTCTTTTAACAAATTTTTGATAACCTTTTAATAATACCAACTTTTAGAGCTGTCAGAGATTTAAATATTGTCTTTGACAAAACAATTCAATTGAAATAATATAGAATAATAACTTTTATTCTAAAATATTTCTCTTACAATGGAGCTTAGAAGAGTATATAGCCATCATCTTGTGGATAATAACTTCCATGCTCTATTTGGCAAGCACTATTTGTTTGTTTAGTTGGCAGTAGATGAAGCGTAACAGAACTATTGAGAAACTTATCATACTCTCTGTCATACTTCAGAGCTCGACATACAAAACAAAATGACTTGTTGTAGGATATAAATACTTATAAGTAGTTGTCAAGCTAGTATGATGTCACCCACTTATCATGCAGCCATAGTGATCTGGTGCAGAAAATGTCCGCATCTTGGCATCAGTACAAATATCATGCTTTTTACATTGCACTCATAACTGTAATGCACATGTGAATAAAAACAGAAC
Source organism: Gibbula magus (assembly GCA_936450465.1). Lineage (NCBI taxonomy): Eukaryota > Metazoa > Mollusca > Gastropoda > Trochida > Trochidae > Gibbula > Gibbula magus. The sequence continues at coordinate 31,465,073 of OW388299.1, read as the reverse complement.
AGAAGTCACTTAACAATGTTGGAATGTATCGTTATTCTGTTCCGTCGTTTTGTTCATTTTTTATATGATTTTTCAACATTAGTGTCTCATATTGGTAAATCAATTGCTTTGAATTCTGGCAAAAGAATTTCCACCAAAGCTTTGTCAAATTTTCTGAAAACTTTTGAATTATGGTTTTACGGAATAAGAGAAAACATGACGCAAAACAAGGTGTGAAGGTGGTCATCAAGTCAGAAATGACGCATTTGTTTTGAGTTGATGGATTCAAACTGGATTCAGATTTGAGCCAGGAGTGGGTTAGTAGCTTTTGTTGTTGTTTTTGGCAGACGTAAAACAAAATGGCTGTCTCTTAATCCACTTCTGACCACCTTGGCAGTACCACAGAACGCTGATTAGTTTTCAAGCTCGGCAAATCTTGAGCTCACGGCCTAGTCACAGATACTTGATTAGTTAGGAATTAGGATTCATGGAAGAATTTCTGTAGTCAAAGTATTGCAAAAGAAGTAATATCTAGGAATTACACCAAATATGTTCTCAGACCTAATGCTTGCTTCTTTCTATATGCTGAAAAATGTTGAAAACTTGTCAATATATAACCTGTAGCTGTTACTTAAACTGAATCAGTTTAGCTTTTGATGATGTTCCCTATGATATAAGCAAATTTGAAAATATTGCCTTTTGTTCCATAAATTGCTTCACTTAATAAGATTTCGATAATGAACCGTATTGACATTTATTCTGTAAAGCCTTTCTATTGAATTATCTATCCCTATTCTTCTTCAGTGTATTCATGAGAAGATGTTACACTAATTTAATTTGTCCAATTATACGGTCATATAATTCCTTCATATTCTTCCCAGTATCATTGAGCTGGCATAATTATTTCTGTCCTTGGACGACCTTATAGTGTTTCCTACAATTCCAAGTGTCATCCTTTCATCTTCTGTAAGCAACTTCTTGAAAACCTATTCTCATTACTTAGGTTTGAGTTATAATTCAAAGATGTTTTTTTTTCATTCCATTATGTATGTATTTGTAAATTAATTATGTCTTTGTGGCACTGAAGTGTAACAAAATGTTTAGTGGTAGGTTTATGTGCTTTTGTTTCCCTTTAATTACTTGGTCATGGATCCTATATCTTGGTGTTCTCTTGGAAATCATTAGATTTTCTGCAATTCAAATGCACTGCCATGTCTGACCCTGTGACCTCTTTGAGTGTCATTCTAGAAGGTGAATCTCATATAAGTATGCTTGCAAATAACTGAAAAATCGGTATTAAAATACTGTGTTCTTGGAATAAAGAGTTGTTATCTAAAAATACTTGTACTTATGTGGCTCTATGGCATTAAGAAAGGTAATGAAATATTGTCAAGTGGCTGGTTCGATATCAGAAGATTTGTCTGGTAAGAAGGGCAGATATGACACTTTGGCAGTAAGAGGGTTAATAGAATAACTGTCAAGTGGCCGGTAGGATGTCAGGATTTTCTTCGATCCACGAGCGCTGTAGGATTATACTTGGACCTATCAATAATGGCCGATATTGTGTTACATTATTGCTATGTAGGAATATTCTCAGATCTGCCAGTTTAAGCCTGCCTGCCTCATTTGTCATGACTGTTTCCAGTTTTCTAATGCATGAAAATAAATAAGTTTATTTATCTATTCATACACATTGTAGTCAAGACTTTTTCTCAGTCCTTAGTGAGGTTTTTATAGTACAAGTTGTCAGTATATATAGCCTTACTTAGAGATTGGTCGTAACTTCAGAATTATTTATCAATCATATGACGCTTTGAACACATTAATATTCTTCTTGCTAAAGGCATGGTATATCTCTGTGAATTGTAATTTGATGGGAACTTTTCAAATCCAAGCAGATGTTCAGATCAATGAAATGTTTCATCTGCCGTTAGTCATCTTAGTAAATAGTTCTCAGGATTCCAGAGCCGTTACAAACGTCACATGATACTCTAACGTAGGACACAAATATTTGGAGAATTATTGGTCAATGTGACCATTTAAAAGCTGACCAAAGAGATTTAATTTTACAGTGAAAGCATTGTTGTTAACTTTAATGAGATTTTGAAAGTCTTTGTAAAATTTTGTCCCCTTGCTTGATATCTCCTCATCACTACAGTGCCTTAGGGTTGAAATTGTTTAGCTCCTGTTCAGAGCATCTGATAAGAGATTTCCGCTTCTATCAAACTATGTCCAATATTCCGTTTTAACAATGAAGTTCAAAAAGACCTTGTATCGTCAAAGGGAATCTTTTCATCAAATTCCCTCAAATTAAGTCATTGTGGCCCGATATCTGATCTAACAGGACGATGAAGGGCCCTCTGTAGTCCCATGGGACTTTCCAAGGCACTTGACATTTTTTCAAGGACCTACATCCCCCTCCTACTGTTTGCCTTGAGATATTGTGAAATATGAGACGATTTTCTCTCTCTCTCTCTCTTCTTCTTCACTGTCCTTTCCTCAAGGATATTTGTCACATGACTTCTCACCCACTCCTCTCATCCCTCCCTTTGTTTCTTTCACTAGACCCTTCCCTCCATCTTGTCCGTATACTTCCTTAGATATTGTCATGGAAGGGGTATATCTCCCTACTACCTTTCTCTTCTAATTAAGTTTCTATTCTGTGAAATGTGCACAGCAGATAGTTCTAAGTTTATCATTATTAAATCAATTTGTGGCACATATTTATGGAAATAAAACTCTTTTATAAAAAGTATTAGCCGAGAATGTCCACCAGCTAGAAATAAGCAATCATGGAATATAGGGACCCATAGGTAAAAGGTTAAGATAATGACCTTTTTCCTTATTCCTACCTTCCCCTCATTACAACTTCCTATCCCCTTCTTTCCTCCCTCTCCCCCTCTCAATTTTCATATTGATCCCCTTTTTCCTGTCCCCTCCTTCGTCCAGATCTCGCTCAGATCGGGTCCTGTAATGAGATCATGAGGGATCAGACCCCCTCCCCCTCCAGATAGACAGTGATAGTATTTACTCAGTAGATAAAGCTGGTACTGAAGTAAGGAGTTAACCCACATGAAGCCGGGGTTACCCTGATCAGTCTGGCTGGAATGTCCCTAATCTCGGCAAATAGTTCGAGTGGGTCCGGTTTCAGGAAAGGAGATATCCGATCAACTCAAGTTTGTCTTTTTGATAATCCAATTGAGTAATGAGTTATAAGGTTCATCAAGTGTTTCTTGAATTATGCAAAAAAGATAGCTGATTATGGCAAATTAGACTTAGATTTAATTGATTGTAGGTCTATGATTGTAGATCTTGGTTCAGATTTAAATGATTGTAGGTCTATGATTGTAGATCTTGGTTCAGATTAACTAGATTGATGGATCTGGATAATTTTGATTGTAGATCTTGATCTTAGTCTCATTGGATTTGTTGATGAATCGGTTGCGTTTCTCTGGTAGAAGTTTGATCATTGTACAAGGCGATTACAACTGCATATCTTGAAAGTTAGCCTAAATCTTCTAATCTTTTTTTCTGTGTGTCTTTCAAAAATGAAAATACAAAAAACATTAAAAAAAATCTTTGCATGCTGGACACTTAAGTAACATTCTAACTTCCTCAGAGTCGGGCACCAGTCCTGAATATCCCAACAGCTTAGCTGTTCAGTCATCGATCTTCACTAAAAACAAACCTAGAAACTGGTAGCTAAGCTAACGCTACATTCAGTTCCCCTCTGATAGATGTGGTCACTGGAAGTTCAAAATGTTGGATCTAATACCAAACAGCAACAAAAGAATATTTTCAGTCTTTGAGTATTTTCTGTGTAAACATTTTGTCCACGAAGTATTTCTTTGATTGTTACGGGTGTTAACTTAAGCATTTACTCGATTTACTGTCAAAACAGGTTAAGTGACCAGCTGTACCCGAGCACCAAAACATGTTGACACATTCCATGATTAAATTAACCTCGCGTTTTATAAATCTCTCACGTCTTCAATTGACCAGTTCTCACAAGTGATATCCTGTCCACAAACAACCAATGAAGCGTTGACAGTGAGCTCACGTTCACCCAATAGACCAAATCCAACTTTTACACTTACCATAATTATTTAGTGGTCTGGAGGTTTCACCTCAACTTGTCACTGTTTCACTTATCTGCCCCATGTGTTCAGTTGTCATGTCCGATAAATAGCCCCTTGTTGTGGTCAAGAATTGGACCTATGTGATGTTTGAGTCCCGAGTACCTGTTGTAATTATAATAGCTCAGCCACCACCCACGGAGGATCTGATTTATACTTCCTGCCTAACGGTCAAGAAGAAAAATGTTAATTCTGAATTTGTACGCTTTTGCATGGCTGATAACACCTCCATTGTTACCAGATCGGTTTTCCTGTCTGGCGGTCAACAGAAATAAAGTTAATTCCAATTTTGTACAGGGTTTCATGGCTAAACAGCATTTTGCTACAATGGTCTCAGTTTTCACACTGACCGATGGTATAAAGGGACTGTTTGTTGTTTATCTTTGAGAAAATGATCGTCTAAACCTCGTAACTTGAGACATGCCTTCTAATTGGTTTGATGAAAATTGCTATGGCTATCAAATCTGCCATGAATTAAAAGATTACAGGCAATCATTGGATTATTAAATGATACTAATGTAAAGCATTGTTTTTCCAGCAAATGTTTCCAAAACAAAAGCAAATTTTTTTGTAAAAAAAATATTTTTGAAATGACCCCAAGGCAAATGTCTTCTCCTTGCCCACTCCCTCCACATCGTCCCCCATCCCCTGTCCATCCGTCAGTTAAAACAAGGATTTGTAAAGTTTTACGTTTTGGAAATGAATAAAGAATTTTAAAATCTGGATATTAGTTGCAAGTCTTTAACAGATTACAGTAATAATTCCCTTGGATTAGAAACCATTTCAGGAGCCTAAAATATTTCTCCTTGGAAAAATTCCAGGTTTGATCACCTAAAGAAATAGGAACTATTTTGGCTAAAGAACCAACTATATTTGTTACGATCTCTTTTATGCACCATTTATTTGGTTTACTAAAAGCAGTTATGAAAATCTAGTCATATGCGTGATAGGACTACGCAGGCAAAGCTCCATAATTGAATTTTCTGTATTATTACCCTTCAATACTACATTTCCCAAGATGCTTCAGTAGTAAATCTGCAGGGAGGCATGGAGAATTTCATATGCCTGTGAACAAATTCATATTGTTACTTATGTCACACTAACCTGATGATCTATTTTGAATTTTGAATTGAATGTACACATAAATAGAAAATAAAATGACTCAGGCTATTCATGCATGATGTCCTTTTAGAGGAAATGTATTGAAATTCTTCTCCATGCTGAGTGTATTATTCAAAAGTTTAACAGTTGAAATGATATTGTTCGTACAAAACAAGCTCTTAGATTCTCACCAAGATACTGTGTGTGACCAGGTGTAACTCGACAATTTTATCTTAAAAATTGAATTGTAAAAGAGGAGGCCCATTTTTATACTTCACCTGTGATATGAGTGATATTATTGAAAAGCATTAATCTTTTTGTTGATTATTCAATTAAGTTTAAAAAACATGTAAAAAGTACTTATTGAAATATGAGCAAGTACCTCTAGCTAGGCTCTCGAAAGATCATCATCAAATGTTGGTGATAAAACCATAATCCAATTACATTTCATACCTAGCTGATGAGAAATTGTTTGATTGTTTTCTTATCTACCTCCCCAAAAAAATCTATGAACATCCTTAGACTTTTATCTAACAAAATATTGCCGAAAATTACTCAATAGTTGACCTCTTAGCCTAATAAACCCTTCTATGCTAGGGGGCGCACAGGGATACCTCCTCAGCCCTTGCTTTTATGTGTTGGATATAGGTTTTTGTTCATGTTCACTGGATCATAGATTCAAAGAGACATGAACTCGTAGTGGTCAGTTGACCATTGTCCAAGTCCATGTGATCTTTTGTCGTTTAGATTTTATCAGGTCATCGTTTTTGGATTATGTAGACATTTTGTAGGTATTTAATCTTATCAGGTCATCATTTGTAGATTAGCTAGGTATTACATTTCGTATTTGATCCTATCAACTGGCACATGTTAGGTGTTTACTGGGATTAATTGCAGTTTGGTTTTACCTGGTTTATGTGCCCTAGTTTTGTTAGATAGGTGTAAATCTTTCTTTTGATCTCTTTGATTCAGGTGTTCGGAAAAAAAGTCCTCGGAAAAAAGTATCGGTAAAAAAAGTCCTAAATTTACCTACAAAATGCATATGAAATAATGTTACATACCACTTGTGTTAGGAACACTATGCAACATCTTTTATCTGCCTATATACAAATAAAGCATACTAACTTTCATCATTTATTTATGGAAATATCTTTGCTTAAAAATGTGTCGGCTGAGATGGTATGTTTTTGTTGTTGAAAGAATTAGGTGTATAACATTACTTTGATGCTTGAGCTATAGTGTTGAGTATCGCCAGTGTTTCTAAGGTCATGCATATCTGACTCACCGTAGTTGAGTAAACAGAAACAAGCATTTTGTTGTCAATATAAAAAAAACACCTAATGCACCTGAAGTGTAATGATATTTTCAGGAAGTGGACAAAAAGTTTGTTTAAATGTTGAATTTTAAAATATTGATAAAAATTTGTATGAAAACAATTTGGCAGAGAATATCCATATTTATTTCCTTAATTCCAAAGTCGCAACTTTCTCTTTCAGAAATGTAACATGGCAGGTGAAAATTTATTTTTTCAATTAAAAAATTTCTAATGATTTCCAAAGACTTGGTATCCGTGATTTTCTGTTGAATATCTTTGACAGTTTGGAGGACATTCCGTCCTCCCTTCCTTGACAAACATTTCTCCTCTTTTTGTTGTTCAAGACACTACATGCTTTAAAGCCTCTCACAGACACTGGCATTGTGCATTGCTAGAATTGCTAAAAACAACAGAGCCTTTGGAAGCATGGGGTGTAGGCATGTTGAGACAACCGAAGCCACTTTTAAAAATATAAATCCTCAGCATGTTTAGTTTTTAAAACTGAGCTTATACGGTTTACTCTTCCTGATCAAATTAAGGACAGTTTTGAAGGTTTCTGATTACCGTCGTTAGTGAAGAAACGTCTCCATTGTTAAGTAAACCCCAGCTTAAAGAGAGTTTTACATATTCACTCAAACCAAAGTATTTTTTAGGTGTTGCTTGTTGAATAAATTTGTCCTGATTCAGACCAAGGGCAGATACAGATGGGATGTCTCAGGGGTGTGCACCCAATACAATGGTGCACCCGTTTCGAGAGACACGGTACACATAAATCATACAATATGATACTTTTCATAAAATATAGTTAGTGTAGTATTTTTTTTTTTTTATTGATATAAATGTCATACAGCATCCTTCTGATCACCGAGGGGAGATTGTCTCTACCCCCTACCCCCTTTCCCCGACTGAAACCATTTTGGGTGCACCCCCTCTTTCTCAAGAAGCTGTATCTGCCCCTGGAGATGTATCAATTCAATGTGTTGCAAATTTAATTAATTTCATAATTGGAATGGTTAGGTTTATTCCTCCCCAAACCCCACAAAACCAAACTATCTCTTATGCCTCACTCTATACCCAAGATGTCCCCATAACTCCCACAAACTCCCACGAGACCACTCACACGTGGCTTGTCGCTGTAGATCCAAAAGTTTAACCACATACAGTGATGTTCCCATTGAACAGTGTGTGTGGTTGTGCAAGGCCTCTTTTAACTGTTGTGCAAACATCAAGAGATTTGCACTACGACTTGTAGACCGACCCTCGCCTAATGAGGTCACAGAACAACGGCCTTTGCTGAAATGAAATAATGCTCTGTTTAGGTAACCTTTAACCTGGGCTCCTGAAATAATCCAGAAATTATGCTTGTACCTGGCTCCTTCCGGGTGCCATATAGCCATTCTAGGAGAGGGTGTCTTACTTGTACCGTTGTACCACTGAAAGAAATTAAAACATGCAGAGTGCTATCATCAACCTCTTGTCCCCCAAACCACCCCCACCCTATCCCCACCCAACCCCCACACAACCCGACCCTACCCCTCTTACCCTCCTACCCATGGGCGAATACTCAAAGATGTTTCTGTGATACTGCCATCTTTGACTATTTTTTATCATAAATGTATGACCAAATAGGATAATTCAGTCAACAATATTTCTTTTTGGGCTGTTTAAGTCATATATCGTAATGTTTGTGCTCTTCTTCTCCAAGGTATTTTGTCATATATAAAATGTTTGCTAGTTCCAGCTGATGCTCGCAGTTTTCACCACAATGCATAGCCATCAAAGCATTGCAGAATTTCTTCCTGCAATAATACCAGTTGCCATGATATACATGAAATACTCTCGAAAGCGGCATTAAACCCCAACTCACCTCACCTCACCTCATGTATAAATTGAAAGTCAGAGATAAAAATATGCAAATGATAGAAGTAGCACACCTAGAGACATGTTTTAATTTTAATCTATAGTGACCCAGGAGGCCATGATGCCGGTCTCATCTTCACTTTGCAATTATATATTTCTCTTCAAGGACACACCTTCATATTGTCCCACATTGTATTTGTATTGCCATCTCCTTATGTGAATTATAATATGGGAAGACAAGGTATCGGTATGTCGGAATGTTGTTCCTGTCTTAACATGTTCAATTATTTCTCAGTATTGATGATTTCCCTTTAATAAATAAATAATTCATACAGTGTGGCTCAATTATTATGATTTATTCTATTATAAGACACACACAAATTCTTCTAAATACTAAACTGAATCTGAATGTTTATGGTTGTTTTTCTATATGCTCTGAGGCATCCCCATGTCCGTGGTTTACGAAGAATGGCCGAGATGTTTTCCGTTTTGTCAACAATGTCAACAGTTGCTCAAGGCTGTGTGTTTTGTGCTATGTAATATGAGACTATAGCATGGTCCTGTGGAGATATAGAATTAAGTCCCGATAAGACAACAATACCATTATTTCCTCATAAATAAAAGTTGCTGTCCGAGAATCAGTTTGTGTCAAGTTAAGTTCATTGTTGTCAATGGGGAACATTTAACAATAGATTTTGATCATAAAAATTTCTTTGTGAAAAAGTTTAATCAGCAACTGTTATGAAAGCTGATACAACAAATACCTTACAACAAAACATGGAGTATTTGGTGAATAAGGAATATGTCTGAAATGCATTTTTTAAAGAAGTTTACCGTATTGATTTTCTACATTTTATTTAGCAATTATTTAAAAGACTTTAAACATTTAACATTCATCTCTGAATTAATTAACAATGAATATTCAGTATAAGGCATATAGGTATTTTAAATAGTAAATATAGAATAATGTATTATTATGCCCATTGTATGAAATAAGGCCTGTCTGTCAACATGGAAACTGGTAACTGTTTAATTTTGACAAAATGACCCTTATGGGTTGGCTTATTTCATACACTGCTATGCATCCATGGTATCTTCTTAAGCAAAATGTTGACATGTGATTATAATGGGGTAGTATTCTCTCCATGAATAACTTATCCCATATATTGTAGAGGTTTTATCTGCAGTGGAGACACATAGTCTGTTACTGATACCTGTATAAGCTGTGCATATGAATTTCATCTCTCCTTTGCTTTACAGGACAATGAGATTTTTACATGGAAATTGCCATGGATTGCACTGTCAATACATTCATGTTTTGTAACTGACTATTGCTTCTTTTTGGTGGGCAAAACAGCTAGAATTGCCTTCGTATAATCTTGCCTGCAAATGAGAACTGTTATTATGTCAATAATAAGGAACAAGAAGACATGATATTCTCAGAAATCAATTAATGACGATCATTTCATTTATTGTTTTATCATTATCTTGTGTGATTACTTTTGTATTGCATGCAACACATGCTACATGATAGCACAGTGATTAGCATGTCTGGCTTCGGATCAAGAGGTGCAGGGTTCGAATCCTGCCAGGGGCTTAGCAACTTTGTCTGGAGAACTGTTCTATATGGAGTAAGGTTGGGTGCAACAATTCCCTAGATTTCAGTGCAGTACCACACATGGTTCGCTAGTTCCAGCCAATACTTGCAAGTTTCACTGCAATGCCTAGCCACAATTTCATAGCAGGCTTTCTCCCTGTAATAATACTAGCAGTTGCGATATGATTGAAATATTCTTGAAACATTTCATTATACCAATGTAAAGAATTAATCATCATCAGTGTAGGTGTTTGTTTTTTTTCTTGATTGCAAAGACAAATTAATTGTAAGGAGTATAATGCAATAATTATTATGACATAATACATCATCATTGAAATGATAAGCATAAAATGAAGATCAAGGATAGAAATGGCTCCGTTGGCATGATATTCCAAGCTAAAACTTTGTAATTGCAAAGTCGGCCAATTCTGAAATGACAGACTGGTTATCGATCAATTGTGATAGGATATAAATAGATTTGGGCTGTCAACAGCAATACGGCAAGATTAAAGACGTGTGCATGTGATGAGTTCGATCGCTTCCTAAGCTCCTCTCATCACCTCGTGTGCTGAATCAGGACTTAGTGAACTCAGTCTAACTCCTCGGAGCATTCTGATTTTTGAAAACCTGTCTTTATTTTGAAGGAGATATTATTTAAAATAACTTTTTTTATACAACTGAGTCTTTATTGAAGTTCAATGTCAATAGCAAATAGATATTCCTGTTTCTTAGGGCTCATGTTGATAAGTTTATAAATGTGAAAGATAAAAATAAATTAATTTTGTTTATAGTTTTATCAGTAAAATAAGTACATGAATACTTTGTTTAGATAGAAGATATATTTGGCAACCTTGGTTCTTCTCATCTGCAAGTGTTTTTTTTTTTAATAGAGCGTATAATATAAGGCTCCCACTGCATGGCTACAAATCCTAGCCCCTTTCCTCCATTGCACCATTCTTATTACTTTTATGTTAATACAAGGTTATTAACAACTCTAATAGTACAATATCGCCACCTCCTCTGAAGTGAACTTGTTTCCCCATACATTTCAAATATTAATGCATGCATTATGCATATATGTCATATTTCTATAATTTATTGGACTATGGTGACTGAATTCTTATAATACATTCAACATATATAACATAAATATAAACACAATTTGAAATATGTTTAATTTCATTTCATACAAAGTCCATTTAATCTTCAACTTCTAAGCTTACTAGGCTCATGTTGAACTAAACAACAATAAACAAACATTCCACTATTTACAAATGTATGTAGTGCATGGAACAGCGCGATGTTTGTTTACTGTCAATCTATTCTCTGTTAAAAAGCTGCTTGTTAATTGATGTCTCGGGTATCTGTTTAGCAGTTCCATGGTTGAACGATGATGACAACTGTACAATAGACGGGACCTTGACACGAAAACAAACAGGTTCTAGATGTCTTTGCAGCAGGTTTCCGTCAGTTCGCTCGGGCATGCGATAGGGAGCTGTTCTTCACCCTTCTCTGTTAATTGATTTGTAGAAAATTGATAATTATCACATTATTTGTTGATGTTTGGTGTGAAAATTGACTGATAAAGAATTTCTTTGAGCTTTCCTTGGTAACCAATTTATTTTGAATGTTACTAATTGCCACATCATTTGTTAGGTAGAAGGATTCAACATGTAATGCCACGTTCTTTAGAGTGCAATTGTGTAAGAGATGAAGCTATTTGTTAGCTGATTGTCAGTCGATTAGTTGAACATGGTAACCATCATTAGCAACACATCGATGTGAAATACCTGTCATGTCTTGAAATGCAAGGGTGAAAAAAGAAAATAGATCTCTCTGTATTTGCTTGTTCTGATAAATTGATTTGTATAACGTTTTAATCTCTAACTTGATGCTGTCTGTTGTGAAAATGACTGCCATGAAATTAAATACATGTTTGGAAAGAATGTGTTTTTGTTAAAAGCTTGTTAACTAACACCTGTTTCGTGTTCAATTTACACAAAATATTGACTGCTGTTTTATGAACTAAAAAGCAACTATTAACAATTCAGCATCAAGTTTGAGCAATGTCTGCTGTTTCATATCATGGGATGGTCACAATGTCTCGATGACCTACTTTCAGCGTAATGCTTAAATGGTAGTAGCAATTTACTTTTGTGTGTTTTGCATCAATATGATCTGTCATAATGGAATCTTTTGTTACTGAATTTGAAGGAAATAAGAGTTCTTTGTTATGAAACTTATATCTATCATACATTATCAGGTTTGAGTTTAAAGAAGTTTCCAACATGATTTCACACTCTTTAATGCAGTGTTGTTTTAAAGTCCCATTGTGTACATATATTTCTTTGGTTCTGTTTGGTTGATTTCTGAAATGATATATTATTAATCTGGAACTAGTTGAGAAGTTGAAAATAATTAAAAGCATTCCGAATATTCTTCCCTGGCGTTACCACAACGCTTGTAATTGTCTTCAATAAAATTTAATCTTAATAGTATTCTGTGGTAATTACAATGAATGAGGATGTGGAAATGTTCCTAATACAGTTACTACCATTGTAAAAAACCAACCAGTTTGTATGGGAAGTTTGACCCACTTACATATTCTGTGTTAATTACAATGAATGATGGAGAAATCTAATTATCATTGGACAATGCAGTTACAGTCTAATTGGCATTAATACTACTCTCTACCTTTCTAGAACACACTGAAGGTTTACGTCATCCCAGTCCATGCCATGATATCATACTTGAGATAACAATCCATCCTTATTTAATATAAAAAATGTTATTGTTCATTATTACCATTACCATAACCCTTCTCCCATACCATCTCAGAGCACGGCAGGCTGCAAGATCATTAACTTACTTGACCCACTTCAGTATTGCCACAAATACAGATTGGCAGATGTCTACTTGTACATGTAATTACAGACAATGGTCATCCCCGCTAAAGGCCATTTTATATTCCACATATCGGATACAGTTTCTACCATACTACTCCAGGCACCAATCAGCAGAATCTCTTGACCCAGTTTGGTACTCAATGCTTGAAACAGATGGAACAAGATGTCTACTTGTAAATGAGAATGGTCATTCCCGCTAAAGGCCATTTTATATCCCACATATCCCACAGTTTCTACCATACGACTGCCATCGCCAGTCAGAAGAATCTGTTTGACACAGTTTGGTATGCAGTGCTCAAAAAACAGATGAAACAAGATGTCTACTTGCAAATGTAATTACAAGTCATCAATGGCAAATGTCCTCATTGACAATCTGGCATGAAGTCTGATTCTTTTTTATGTATATTGCTGTATCATTGTAAACCAAAGATCACATTATGATACATTGGAAAATTCTCTTTCTTCTCTAAATGAACTAAGTTATGAAGTCTATTTGCAAATGGAATAACTATCAATATTTGGACAGTATCCTTATTGTATCTATGAAGTCCAATTCTGCATTATAGTTCTACCGTATCAGTAAATCAAAGGACAAATTATGACACTTTGGCAAATACCATTCTCTCTTTAAATAATCCCAAAATACCAAAGTTATTTTGACCCACTGTAGTATCCTTACCACAAACACTAATGCAACGGGACATCTCCATGCAAATGTAATTACGATCTATTGCTGGCAAGTGTACACATTGGCTAACGGATACTTCTCATAACACGGCAGCGCTGTACTCGATCCTGCTAGAGTGCTGCCACGGTTCCTATAGGAGAGGCGATCTCTGAACAATCCTCCATTAAACTTGAATGTGGCTGCAGATTGATTTCTTCTCCCGCGGGTTTGTTGTGTCGGCGCCATATGTGCGTGGAGTATTCTGATTGCCCTTGAAGGACGACCCTTGTTCCTCATCACTGTATTTAATACTTGCATATGAAAAGTGTTTTGGTGTCATTCATGCATGTGTTTGTCAGGCGCCAAGAATAGGAGAACTGGTTTTTAAGATGGTTGTAACCAGAGCTAATGCATGGTCCTAAAAATTATATTAATTTCATTCTTAGAGGTATTTGAAAGTTACTATTGTTATGATATAATGAAATGCAATAACTTTCAATATATATAACTTTTAGAATGTTGAATCAAAAAGGTTTAAAACTACTTGATTTCACTTCATTAAAAAGTGTAACATAAATTACAGTAGAGGTGAAGTACATAATTCAATGAAAAGCGATTGGCGATTGGTGACCACTTGGCTGAGTGATGTTGAACCAACCAAGAGGCAATGGTTGACCAAACCTGCTTGCACCGTCCTATAAAACAGACAGGTTGCTTGGCCACACAAACTAATTACACGCTTCCGTCTCCCCGAGAGAGGTCGATATTTTCTCTTCCTTGTTTTTGTTTTTTTCTTTTAGATTATATTTGGCCTTTTAGGAAGCTGTTTAATGATTTTCTGACTTTCTGGGTCAGTAGTTGCCGATCAATTGTTCCAACACTCTCCTCGATATTGATCTGGCGGTGTTACGCTGGGGTTACAGAGTCACAATCTTACAGAGGGATGTGTAGGATTGTCTGAATATATTGTTAGTCTCTCATTCTCTCTGAAACAGCAGGTGTGAGTTGATCTTGTAGCATATTAGTAATTGTGTATCTGTTTGTATCGGGGCGGGATAGCGCAGTGGTAGGCGCATTCGGCTTTGAATCAAGAGGTCCGGGTTTCGAATCCCGCCAGGGGCACAACAACTTTGTCTGCAGTAGAGAACTGTTCTACACGCAGTAAGGTTTTGGTGCAATGCTACACTAAATTTCAGTGCAGTACCACCCATGGTTCACTAGTTCCAGCCAATGCTCGCAGGTTTCACCGCAATGCATAGCCACATGGCGTTGCAGGTTTTCTCCCTGTCATAATACTAGCAGCCGCGATATAAGTGAAATACTCTTGAAAGTGGCGTTAAACCCCAACTCAACTCACCTCACCTCTGTTTGAATCCTGGTCTTGTTATAAAGAAAAAGATGAAGAAGATGAGAGCTAGTAGAAGTAGTAGCAGCAACAAGCAGCAGTGTTTTAGCACTAGTTCCACAATACATGGTCATGTTTCTTGGTTGGCTTTCAACAATAACCAGACACACAGAACATAGCATCTTGGTATCTCGGCAAATTCACAGAACGATTAAAGTGAAATTAAGTTTGACAATCAACCAATATCAGTTCTTCACCTGGTCTACACTTACACTGGTTAGTTGTTTAATAAGTAGCAGAGTTTTCTTAGTGGCCAGTGTACATGGGTCACAACTTGTTAACAAAAGGGAATAATGATTGGCCACTTCATGGTTAGGATACCTTATCCTGGAATATTCCTGGACTTGAATATAGAAGGGAAAAAATTATTATTATTATCAGTAGTAGTGTATTTATATAATGCTGGTTCCACAACGCATGACCATGTTCCTTGGTTGGCTCTACACAATAAGGACATAACATTGGCAATCTACAACAACTAAAGTGAAATATATTTTGATGATCAACTAATATCACTTTTTTACCCTGTCTACACTTAGACATACATAATGTAGATTTTACACAGTTTACACACATTGAATTGTTGAATGAATTAGTGCCGGGCTTTTCTGAGTGGCCAGTTTACAATCACAACTCATTTACAAAGGGAATAATGATTGGCCATGCACTGTCGCATGTAAAGGGTTAATATACAGAAGGGAAGAAAACCATCCAGCTTTGCAGATTTTCTGCAAACAAAAGCTCCCCGGTAAGTGACATGTTTCTCTGACCTAGAGGTCGAAAAAAGACATAAAAAAGCATGTCGGGAACAAAATTACACATCTATGACCAAATTATATCAAGTTAACGATATCTTCGCCATCAGCGTATTGTTTCTTTGAGGGCATGGAATGCAATCCAGCCTTTGTGAACTCCCAGCCTTACAAATTCCTCCACTAATAGCCTATAACTCAAAACTTGTGGTTGGGAACTTTCAAACTGATTCTTTGTCATTGAGTGTAGCCAACCTCAGGGGTCTCCTGGCGGCTTGTTCAGTTTTGTACACTGTCGACCATCCAGAAAACTTAATGTTCTGTCGGTTATCGGAAACTGTTATAAGAAAACTCAAGTGTGGGTCAATTACAGAGGATGGGAACAAATAATGGGTTAAATTGCACCTTTTTCTCGTTATTTCTTGAGAAGAAAAACCTTTTTTGTGGTCTCTTCTCATAATATTAGGTTTGGAATTTTTATGGTGACCCTTGGATAAGTTGTTTTGAATATTGGACATTGTGCCATATGGTGTAGAAGATGATTAGTTGAAAGAGAGGTTATACCTTTGACCTTGATGACCTGTAAGTCAATAAATTATGGTTATGTAAAAGAAAATAAATTTTATTTAAAAAACTTAAGTATTCAGTTTGAAAAACATAACAAACATGGCAGGATTGCAGATTAATTTTGTCTATACTTGACTTTATCCTTTAGATTAAATTCAATTTAATTTCTGTCATGAATGCTTCCTGATGTTATTTATGTCCACTATATATTTAACAAGGATACATAAAAAACATAAATATGATTATAAAATGTATGACCTTTATAAATACTAAATATTTTTATAATTCATTTTACAGGAATCACATACTGTTAACACACAGAAAAATCGGTAAAAAAAACAATTTCAAATAAGAAATATTCCGGAAGCTTGAGGTAAAGGGTCAATATTGACATCAAAAGATTATTTTCCAATTGTATGTTGTATGGGCCAGGGGCCCCTTTCACAAAGCACTAATTTGATCGTAAGTCACTAAGTTAAGGTTATAACCTTAGTAAAGGTAGCTTTGTGAAAGGAACCCCAGAAGCCTTAAAAATGAATAAATTCTGTCTGTCAAAAGATTACACTTATTGCCAATGATGACGTTAACCTGATATTGGACTGAAACCAGAGTTATCAAACTTGGTGTTGCAGTTTGGGATATATTTGTTGTAGGTGAAAGGAGTAAATGTCAGAAGCTGGGGTGAATCAAACTATCTTCAGGTATACGTTGCCTTCATGTGACAGAGTTATGTCTGGGAATGTCTGGTTGAAGGATGGATGCTCTCTGCTTCTGGTTTAATTAACAGAGAAATTTACATTTAGAAATATTTCATCTGGAATGTAAAGACACTGCTGACGTTCTCCTGACGTAAAAATCTCAATTTTGAGTTTTAATTGCAAATAAATTTACAAAACGCATTTCATCTTGAACATAAAGACAGTCTTGTGACTTGAAATATGTCTCAAATGATATATGGATGCATACATTTCTCCGGTTCAATTTATGCACATAAATTTGCATTTATATTTCTTCTAGAATGCAAAGAAAGTAATGTTTTATAACAAATATATTATTAATGTTAATATATTTCCAGGTCATGACGGTAAAGCTAACTATACATGTCTCATCTGTGTCATTTGTGGACGGGGGACTGGGGGATGGGGGACAAGGCCCTTTGGGAAGGGGTTGCAATTAGAGAGGGTTTCAAGTATACTACATACTTATCATGAGACTGTTTAAAAACAATTTTAAGATTACAGTTGTGAATGATGTTTAGAACCCCCTCCAAACGAAAATTCTGGATCTGTCCTTGTTAGTTTAAAGAGAATCCTGTGACTTGAGAAATATCTTAAATGTTAAATGAAATGACTAATTGAATCGATACAGATAAATATAATTTTTAATGTGCTTCTTCTGACATACAATAACATATGAGGCTCAGGGTTATCTTGTACAATGTACATAGGTGCACTGAGTCCAATTATGGAGATTTAGAGCTATACAGAAAAACTATTTATTATTATTAGTTAAAAAATATTGTCTTGGTGTTAGAGTTAAATATTCATCATCTTGTATCTAATGAGAGCGACAACATTTCTTACATTTGACAAACATGATGGCGACATGGTAATTAACCGCAGCAAGCAGGACCTGGTTTAAAGTCAGAACACAGTCTTCACAGGTACATTGGAGGATTAAAGGGTAGCTGTCACACTATTTACCTACTTCAAATAGACTTCTGATACTATCTCACAGTGCGTAATTCAAACCATGGTCCAAAATAGAAACCTGTTTACATTTTCAAGCAGGAGCTTCATTAAAAGTCATTAGCTTCCATTCTCCAAGGTCACTTTGAACCTGCAGTGATATTAATGTCACGTTTTCTTGACAACTTGTTTCGTAACATTTTCTTGTGAAATTTTCTGAAATTATCTTCACTGAATTGTTTTTGGTTGGTTTTTTTATTTTTTTTATTAAAGATCACTTTGAACTTGCCTTAACTATGATACGTTTTTTGACAACTTTTGTAACAAATTTATCAGATTTGATCCTGTTAAGATTCTATAAATTATTTGTTTATTTGTTTTCATCTCACAGTATTATTCCCTTTCTGTCATTTGTCACTTTGATGAATGTGTAACAAATTCAGACTTTAGATATTGATTAAAGACATTCCTTTGTCTTGGTGTTAAAAATTAATTGAGGCTGCGAGCGGAAATAATTGTCATTTCTTTGAAGATATATATCAAGACCGTCAAGATAGTTAGTTTCTTGTGTGTGATGCATTTAAATTGTATGAAGCTTTGCATTTGTTGTCTTGTTTATGATGTGGCAGTCACCATGTTGGGAATGTGTTTTCCCCAAATCATAGCCCCCCAATCTCTTCGACTAGACGTATTATGTACTTGACCATGTTATGAACAATGTTTTTAGATGATAACCTTGTATTAGGTATATTTATAATCTCACATGTTTGAAAAAATAGAATTGCTTTTGTAATATCAATATGAATTCACCCTATTGGAAATGATAAGATACTACCTTTTAAGTAATCGTTCATCACATGGAACGCAATTAATGTTGTCTTCCAATTGACAAAGCATTTACTGTGGAACATGGAACATATTGAAATATATTTTCAGACAATAAGCGTGGTATGTATAAATAATCAGCTAATTTCATGCAACCAAGAGCTTAAATGTGTCAGTTTATGCAGTCGCTGTCATAGCCAATATTGTGAAGATGAATACAAAGCTATTCGCTTATAAGAATAACTTGGCTCTAACTTCATTATGCAGTGATTGTCATGGGAGATATTGTAAAGATAAATACAATGTGTGGTCTTCCTTTGATATTGCAATTTGCTTATAAGAATGACTTAGTGTTATTACATTGTGCAGTCACTGTCATGGGAGATATTGCCAAGATGAATACAATGTGTTTATCTTCTTCATTGTCATTATCATTACGAGGAAAAGATGAATTCATAATGTGTTTGTTTCTTCATCAGTGCGTACCATTCTACGCAACAACAAAATGGAAAATCTCTATACTCTTGTTAGGCATTTGAATTACCGGTAAAATATGTTATGTGTTTGATCATGATTTCATCTTTTTATGCAGCCCAATATCTTGAATATAATCTATTATTCCGCAGTCAATATCATTAATAGTACTGGCAAAATAAACATATCTTGTGTTTGATGCATGTAGTGTAGAATTACATAAGGAAAAGGAAAAAGGCGCTTCAAAGTAATCCATCGAATTTTAAAATAATGCAAGTTTCTATCTTTCAACCTAAAATGATGAAGCTGTTTTTATAATGTTGATAATATGGTATAGATTACTGATATGAAATAATCCCACTCCTTGGTTAATGGTAGAAAGCATTGAGGTTCTGTTCAGTTTAGACCCTGTGTAAAAATATTCCTTACATTCGTTTAATTGGAACATACCTTTGTACTACTGCAAATATTTTGTTCCAAACTCTAACAACATTTGTTCACTATCTAAATGGCATGCATGTTCAGATTTGAATTATGTGATGAGATGGAGGATCCAAGGGTCCAAAATAGTCTGGTTTTCAAGAACAATGGTATTGATTCTGTTACCAAGTTTTGTAACAGGCCATCTCCCTGCCGTAATACTAGCACCCGCGATATAAGTGAAATACTCTTGAAAGAGGCGTAAACCAAATTCACCTCACCTCACCAAGTTTTGTAAGCAACCACTCTGATTGAGGTGGTAGTCTTGAATCGAAAATGTATATGTCAAAACGTGGGCTGGCTCCTTTTGAATAAGAAACCATAAAATGTTATTTAGTTTTCAGGATCTTGATTTCCAAAGCCTCTAAGTGCAAGGTAGTTGTAAGTATCATTCATTGGCTTATGAGGATCTTAGCGCTACGAGGGCTTTAGACATCTAGGTCCAGACTTGGTCATCACATGTTATAGTTCTGCAATTGTCTTATAATTCCATCTCTTGTTCTCAGGCTGTCCAAGCACTGGGCCTCGCAATCTACCATGCAATGGATTATGGGATGGGGGAGACGGAAGAGAGACAACTCTCCCCGGACCTCGAGGATCTCATCACGAACATGACAGAAGAGGACGAGGATGACGACTCAGCCTGCGCTGATGATGAGGGGATCGAGAAAGATGCGGAGGATGACGATGACCGACATCGGCACGGCAAACACAGTTTTAACTTCTACGATATTGCCCAGGTAGGTGATAAATGTGGTTAACATCAGAGTGTAGAACATAGCTCATGCCTCATGGCATTACGTTCTTGAACATTGCAATTGAAGGTAGAGACAATATTGACGTGTAGGTGTATAATATACATTAGGTTTAGCTAATGTACAGGTAGGTGATAATGGGGTTGTTGTCATCAGAGTGTAGTACATAGCCCATGGAATAAGCTTCTAGAACATTGCAATTGCAGACAGTATTGGTGTGTAGATATATATAATATACATTAAGTTTAGCTAATGTACAGGTAGGTGACAATGGGTTGTCATAAAAGTGTTGTTTTTCATAGATAATGTGGTACAGTGTTTTAGGTTCTAAATATTGCAAATTCAGTGCAGTCGACAACATAGTTGGTAGCAGTTTGTGTATAGTACTGTACAGTAAAGTCTTCATGAAAATGTTTCCAATAATAAACAGAGTTTCTGCTTTTAAGATATTACAGAGGTATACTTTGTGTAAATTCACTCGTGAAGACTTTCAGGATGATTAATTTTTTAGCTAGGCATTTCTCCAATATTGATGAAGTTTTACAATGGACACAAGGACATCTCAAAAGCTACTTCTTGACTATTGGTATGACTGTCTGCAGTAAATGTAATTACAACTTGCTGCTTACTAATCCATTTACAAATTACACACCTCTTCATACCGAAGTTATGTTCTTGCACTTCGTACACCACCTCGGCTGTTTGGCTTAACTCTCTGAGGATCTGTTGTTAAAGCTAGAGCAAAAGACGGCGTGATAGCGCAGTGGTTAGAGCGTTTGGCTTCAAGAGGTCCAGGGTTAGAATCCTGCCAGGAGCACGGCAACTTTGTCTGCAGTAGAGAACTGTTCTACACGCAGTCAGGTTTGGGTGCAATGCTACACTGAATTTCAGCGTAGTACCACCCATGGTTCGCTAGTTCCAGCCAATGCTCGCAGGTTTCACCACAAAGCATAGCCACATGGCGTTGCTTTCTCCCTGCCATAATACTAGCAGCCGCGTTATAACTGAAATACTCTTGAAAGCGGCGTTAACCCCAACTCACCTCACCTCACCTTACTGACCCTGGTCACCATGACCTCTGTGAGAGTGTTACATCTTTGAGAAGAGCAGGATTTATGCTTGTCAGTAAATTTGACCTTTAATTGACAATGAATGATAATTAAAACTGAAAAATTCTTAAAAAGGACTTAAAGAACAAACGTTTCTATTGGTTATGATAAGTGCCAAGCAATTTACCACTAGAAAATGTGCGATGATTAAACATAATAAGCCATCAGTACACGCCTACTCCTCTTGTCAGAAAGTAATTACAATCGACTAATTATGGTATGATTAAGACTCAAGAAGTATGACTAGTAAAATTCTATCTGACTATATATCATACATTGACCCATCTGCCAGTATATCACTCCAACTGTTGCCAATCCAATCAATGTTTTGTGTAGGTGGCGCTTGATGTAAATTGTCCACTTCCTGTGATGGGCTGTTAGATAATTACAAGCTAATTGATAACACACGCCTAGATGTACGATAGGGAGCGTTATTACATGGACAGGGATTGTCTATAGAGGACATTTATATGATTGGATGTTTAGTTACAAGTCCAACTGCATCAATCTGGCTTTTGCAACAGTTGCATGTCACTTTTGGATAAGAACTTTGCTTGTTTTAGTGGGTGTTTTCTTATGCATTTGCAATGTGAAAGGAAGGAATTATCTCAGTCAATTATCTCAACTAATGCAAAGGAGATGGCAACAACTTCCAGAAAATTGATGGAACAATTTCAATATTTATCATGTCCCAAGAAAGATCCTCTTCCTGAATTGTCTTATAAATTACATTATATGTAAATATCTGATGATATATGATATAAAAACTTATTAAGGATGCTAATTGATTTTTTAAAAATTCTGATGCATACTATGACATACACACTGATGCACATTATATTTGATTTTAGGCCTTGGTGATTTTACCCTTCAAAAAAGTTGATGATGAGAAAAGATTGATTTTATTTTATTTTTATTTATTCAAGTATATAAACAAGTATTAGCATAGAAATCAGTTTACCTTTACAAATACTCTCTGAAAACGAAGAGCCAATATAATTATATGAGACCAGAAATCCTATTCAACTCTTGAATGTGAAGAAGACGAGACATTAACAGCATTCCAACCACATTACTCTAAATGCAAGGATATAAATTTAGTGTCATGTTTTCGGATGAAAGTTTATGACCCCATTCTCACGCATAACATGTTTCAAATATGCCTATGTTATCGTTTCATAGCTCTTCTCTAAGAATGAGTGAAGGGTGACGTCTTGAGGTTAGGAGGTGTTAAGTTGTGGACTCTGCTTGTTTTTATTCATAACAGATTTATCCTTGTTTTTAAAAGAATTTTTTTTAAATAAAATAAAATTAATTTAGCATTAAACATTTTGATGAAGGATTTTTCAACCTTAGTAGGACTAAGGTCTCTTTAGAATTTTTTTTATAGAAAAGGTGATTAAGATAAGATTTGTTGTTCATCTTTTGAAATATGTTAGTTAAGTCGAATCATGTAGGAATCATATTACGTTGTTTTTTTCAACACAGGGTACATTCTTAAAATTCCTATTTGAATGCTCTACTTAAAATCTTTCACATCATTGGTTGAGTATCTTTAAAAGATCTATTTCAGTGAAAATATGAAATGATAGTTAATGTTTCGTAAACATTTTCTCAATTCAAGTATGTGAGGCACTTAGAAAGATATATTCCATTTTACTTATGTCTGGCTGGTTTCTGCTAACGATCATGTTTTGTGTGTCATTTTCACCTTATTCACCAAAGAGTTCCAATTTCACTTTGTTCCAGTTTTCATGATTAAATTACCAAGAAATCTCCTCAACTTGAGGTTCTCGCCTTTCAAAAATACCTTCGACATTTAAGAAAAGCTTCTCTCTTGGTTGGAAATTGCATTGACAGTGTTGACGGTTCTTAGGTCAGATTTTGACGGCAATTATTACAATGTTAGTTGAAGTGGAAAGCATATTTACCTAGTTATAGAGAAGGACATGAAGAGCGATGACACGAGGGCAAATTGGTCTCTGATGATCGTCCAAGCTTGACTATTACTTGTTGTTATTTATCAAGAGTGTAGAAGTGACCGACTGAAGAGTTTGACCTATAATGTACTTGTATATATATATACCCCACTTCTTTTGTGGTCAGTTGTATTACTTGGAATTTTATGGTTATTAGAGTATTGGGGTTGGGGATTTTATGTGAAAGGAGGATTTCTTACATGATGAACTTATCATATATGGATATATACTAAGCCCTGGTTTGTTTGTGGTCAGTTGTATCAAAGTTTAAGGTCTCAAATGAAATTCTTCAACATCAGAATTAGATCATGAGAAAAGAGGATGTTTAAAATTCTGATAAATGAGTACACTTTGACTAATTGAAAGAATTAACTCAACCATCTCCAAAAGTTTTAGGGAAACTTTAATCCAATTTTCAAAATCTGTTTAAGAGAAGTTAAATATTTTATGTGTATGGTATATTTAGCTTGTTAAGTGAGAAGATCAAGGCACAATTGATTATCAGATTGACGTTAAAAATCTTAAAAAGAAAAAAATGAGCTAAATTGAAATGAAGAACTTTTGACCAGCATTCTCATTAATATGGATGTTTAGCTTATGTGGTACCTCTTCAAAGCTTCACACAGCTACTTAATGTTATAAATACTGATGGCACGAGCCATTTGCATAGTCAACAATCACCACATGTTTCGAATCGCTATAGGTAGTTGTAAGTGAACAGTATGTACAGTTCAAATAAGATTAGAGACTGGGTGAAAGTGAGGTTACTCATTAATATTCATGCTGACCTTTGACCTGTTGTAATGAATGGTGAATATTGAAAAATGTCAAAACCTAAATCGTTGGAAGTTTATGAATTGTGAATGATACAAATAGGCTGCATTTATAAAACATCTATGCCCTTTAAAGACCTTTATACATTTTGATTACGGTTATTATCAGTGACAGTTACTTACAGAATAACTATAACGTTATGACAGTGAATAGAATAAACTTTAAAACTAGCCAGGTAAAAGTGTGAATCTGTTATTCATATGGTGAAACTGAAGAAAAACCTCAAGAAGTTACCGGTCAAGAACATATATAATAAGTCACCTATTTCATACACTGTCTATAGGTACCAGGATAAAGAGGTCATATGTGAGTTATACTGGTTAAATACATCAATACTTAAAAGTAGAAAAATAATATGCTAACTAGCCATTTCAAAAGCATAAGTAGTTGTCAATTTTATGCTTTTTATTTGACCAATCAGTATAAAACCTTAACGGTATCAGGACGCCTTGCTAAAGTTGCTAACTGTATTACAAATGGTTCAAGCGGTGAAGGTAGCTGTAGAATTTAGTATGTCAAAGACATTTTATCAATTTGATGTGTCTTACCCACTCTAGCTGTTGAATTATAAGGGGTTTAACCATTGCTTTGATGTTGAACATCAATGACATTTGATAAAACCTGTAACACAATGGATCCAACAAGCACCTGTTATAATGCAGCAGTGAAGCATGTTATAAATAATTTGGAAGTTCTTTGTTTCGTATGTTCAAACATTAGTTGAGGAATTAACAGTCCAAATCATTCTGATTGGCCAATTTACAAGGTTCACATTTATAAATAATCCTTGATTTGCAATTAACTTAAGATAGGCTAACCTTGCATATTGCAATAGCGACTAAAGTGTTTGTTAATTTAGAGGACTGGATAACAGGCTAGAAATACCAACCATGCACATTGTCTCAGTTCCTTGATTAGAACTGACTTCAGTGCAGTCATAAGTGTTGTTACATACATTGTGTGAACTCCAGTACCTTTACATTTCTCTTGTCATCTGATACCACAAGCAAAGTACAGTGCATCAGTGTATCACAATGTACAATTGAAACACATAGTCTAACACTGAGACTTCGAACACTCTTGGAAAAGTAATCATTCAGAAAATATTACCATTTTAATAAATATTAAAAAGAAGCCTTTGTTTTCATAAAATCCCATTTCTCATAGACTCCTTTTCAATATTTAATTATATGTTAGTATTTTAAGAACCAGTACTTTTTTCAGGGCCTTGAGTGTCAGATTACCCTTTATGCGAAGAATGAAGATAAATTTAAGGATATGCAACTAATTTTTGTGTAGAGTTGTTTATCCATAATTTGTCTTTATTCTTCATCACCTCATCTTCTAGAATTCCAGTGAAAGGAGAACTGCTTTTCATGTTGTAATCAACAAACTAGACATGATGATAAACAGCCAATATCTCTGTAAAACATTGTTCACAAGTATTTCACATTGTTTTATCCTTTAATGTCAATGAGTACATTATAAGAGCCCCAAACAGATCTTAAAGAAACACATGACTAAATCACGTGAAATTCAATATGTTTTTTCAACAAAATAATTTTACTGACATTTTTAGCAAACAACTTTCACCTCATCACAATTGAAATTACCTTATAATAGTTGTGAAAGTCATAGTAATTAAGCATATTAATGTAAGTAAGTACATAATATTTTTTTTAAAAAGAAGAAAAAATAGATTTATCGAGATAAAAGCTTATTTTGATTTTAAAAATTAACTGACATTTAAACATCATACTATTCTCATTGCTTCCATCATTCTAAGATATGTTATGGATGTCGACGACCGTGTATCATTTGTATAAGTCATCTAATTAAGCATGAATATATACAGTAATTGAGGTACATTCTCGAACACCAAGCGCAAATTATTGTCCCATTATGGTAGACTTGTCTACTTCAGCTACGGCTGTATATCAACAGAAGAGTTTATATATGTGTAGCTGTATATGCAGTTGTTAGTCTTACACTCAGACTATGAAAAAAGTATTTATTCTGAAAATATCACCATTTTATTAAATATTGAAAAGGAGACTGTAAGAAAAGGTATTTAAAAAAAGTCTCCTTTTCAATTTTTTATTTTTTTTATTATTTTTTTTACAGTCTAAGTGTTAGACTAATGCAGTTGTATGTCTAGTCTAGTACATAAAGGCAGCAATGGTGGACACAATAATTGAGAATGCTAGATATTTCTTTTTAATTAAGTGGTTTTAAATACTGTAGGTACTGTACACTTGCTGAATATTTCTATTGTCAATTAGTAGAACACCAAAGATGTGATATTTCTGTTCTAGGGAATGGTTCAATAGAGAGCTCGAGGTTTCGTGGACTTAATTTGAAAAGTTTAACGTTTAAGTTGTACAGGATACTTTGGAATAATAGATTTAGAATGTTTTAAAGAGGGACGCTAATAGTGTTTAAAATAGTACTGTATATACACAAGTCTTATGTAATCAAAAGCTTTCTGTTGAGAATGAGCATAATGTCGAGGCAGTTAGATAGTAATGGTTGAATAAGTATCTCCTGTTTATATTTTAGTTAATCGCAGTTGAACTAAGTAAGGATTAGCTGTTAACTTCATATTATAAAAATGCAGTTCAATTAATTCAATTTGAACATCAGCAATTTGGAAGTGCGTGTTATTTATTTGATAAATTTGTTTTCTTGAGGGAAGTCAAGACAAATTCAGTTTCTGAATGTAACTTGTGCTTTACTTTAATTTGTTCTTGTAATCAATCAATTAAAACATTTTCTTTTTGTCTCGTCGTAGTTTTGTTGGAGCTTTAAAAATATATTTTCGTAATTGTGTCGTGGATAAAGCTCCAAAGTATATTTGACATTCTAGTTCAAATTCTTTGCCAATATTTGAGGGACGATTAATTATTTACTTCCTTGAGTATTGGGGAGGTAGAATAAATTTAGTTTTCTAGAACATCTAACAAATATGTTTGTCTGCAAAGAAAGTGTTCAGCCTTCAAATGAGGCTACATATTTCTTTTGTTTGTAAGTGTTGTTAATTAAATATCTCCACTTGGTTCCGCTCTACAATATCCTGGATATAAGTTGATACAACTTATAATTAGTAGTGATTATGAATGGCCTTTCAACATAATTTTGAAATAATAGAATATAAATTTCTAAGAGGAATGTATTTTTTTTATCTCATTGATTTATTTCAGATCTTCAAAAACGCTATAAATATTTTTTAGTTATTTTAATAATTATATATAGAGTGTAACATGTTTTTGAAAACATCAATACATGTTTTGTATTGTTTTGAATTTTGTTTAATTTGAAAACATCTTTGAAATTATTTTTGTTTGTGTTTGAACTGGTAACATTTGTTTTGAAAATGGCGACCATATGTTCCTGTTGTTATTATTGATCGACATTAACGTAGGTTTGTTGATAAGTATTACAATAGGCAATGTCACTAACAAACAATACATGCCTGGACACTCCTTTTCAATGTGCTGTACAGCTCTTGTTGCTTTCAATTGCAATCAATATACAGCAATATAATTGTAGGAAATTTAAGTTCTGTGTATAAAAGCAAATTTTATTGAAATCAATTTTTGTTGTCAATGGAAATATAATTTGATGTAGGAGAGTATCAGTTAATCTTTATCTAATAATCTCTCCTAATATCCCACTAATACAACTTCAAGCTTGTGGAGCCCCCTCAAACTTGACAAGTATAGTAAATCATAAGCAGTGTAAACTTACATGGTATATGTAGGATATTTGTGTTTTCAGTGTAATATCACTTATCTCTCATCGAGTGAGGTAAAGCCAGTTTATTGTCGAAAATGTGGCATTTGAGTTCAAAATTGTTTCAATTGGGAGAGTACTGGCTATGTAATACTTAGCAACGGCGATGATGTTGCGTTGATTGTAAAAACATGACATCATCCCCTGGGATATTTTCACTGTGTATAAAAAGTGATATCAAACTGCAGTGGTGAGAACACTTTTCTCAAGCTGAGAAAACTCAGCCTCACTGTTGAGCAAAAGACATTATTTACACAAAGGGTTAATCTTAAACACAGGAATGCTGTACATAAAGCAACATGGATCTGATATCCACATGTTCTAGCAACATTGAATGTCCTCTTCAAAGTGCCTGGAAGCATATTTAGGTGAATTACAGTCATACTTTTTGCACTTTAATGGGCTTAATCCTTTTCAAATAGAATAGTTAAAGAAATTTGTTCATAATTATTTACTGGGTATTTTGAGCAACAATTGAAATGTTTTTATACACGAAGTAACCCATAATCTCAATGGAAACAGCCATTGTACGTAGATGTGTAGTAAATCTTGTACATACATCTTCTTTTTTCATCATTCCAAGAGAATGTTTTCTCAGATGAAATATAAATGCTTTACATTGAAGTGGGGATTATGATCTGAATTAAAAATTTTATGACGACAATTATCAGCTGTGTTATGATATTGACATTGAGAATATAAAGATTAACTCTGTCAAATGAATGGGGCCTGTATACGTCTATAACGTTTTTATGAGCACAATTATGTTCAGTTGCTACGTTGTTGACAGAACTAGATTAACTCTTTCAATGAAACGACTGAATATTTATGAAAAGTATTTATATCAATCTGATGAATTCATGTTCATATGATTATCTATTAAGTTATTGTCTGTTGTTGAATTAGGCCATGCAGTAAATAAATAAAATAAAATAAAATAAGATAATTCTCTATTGCCCGTCAGGGAATTTGTTTTTCATCCAGGTGACCATAAATACAGAATCATACATATTTGTATATGATAAGTACATGGAAATAGATGATATATAGAAATGTATAAAGAATGTTGTGGTGGGAACATGAATTTGATGATTAGGCCTATTCAGTAGAGAAATTGACAATGGCACAAATGACATGTTGTACCTTTTGGTTTTACATGTCGTTTTTACAATGTTCCCATTCAAATTATGTTTTTACAATGTCTTTGTATGTATATTATGATTGTAATATTCTCAACATAAGTTTGCTCTACTATAGAAATTACGTTTGTAGTTATTTTGTGTATCTCTTCATATGACAAAGTGTTCAAACTATCTCAAATCCGTATGATCTAATTACATTGGCTGGCATCCATTTCTCCTCAAACCAATAGTTTCACCAAAGTTGCATATATGTTTTGTAAGGACCCCAAAAGTGTACACTATTGCAGATAGTGATCTCAGATATAACAATGTTACCTTAGTGCAATGTTAAATGATAGAGTGATGGGGAAGGTGTGGTTTGATCTATGTTTACGGAGACAATCTTTCCAGTTGTAGTGTTGTTAACCAAGCCAATTAAGGTGAAGCGATAAATTGTGTTTCTTTATGACAAGTACACAAAGTTTTTTTGTGTCCATATGTTTTGAAAGTATAAGAATATAATTATGTTCAATCCCACTGTCCTCCGTCAGAACTGTTTTACATGCAGTGAGGTTTTGGTGCTATGCTACACTGAATTTCAGCGGAGTACCACACATGGTTTGCTAGTTCTAGCCGATGCACACAGGTTTCATTGCAATACAAAGCCACATTGTGTTGCAGACTTTCTCACTGCAATAATAGTAGCAGCCGTAATATTAGTGAAATACTCTTGAAAGCGGCGTTAAACCCTAAACCACCTCAGCTCACAGTCCTCTTCAACTGAATATGTCAGTCCAATCAATGTCTCTGGTCAATGGCTGCTGGAATAACTTCATATAATCATTACATGGTCGTTATACCTCAAAGGAAACATTGATTCCCGAACATAATCAATAGATTACAAGAAACAAACTGTATAGATTATCTGGAAATATAACCTCAAAGAAGGAATAGATTATGTCAAAATATTAATGAATTCTTGCTCGAAGGATGACAAATGGTTCAACATCATTAGTCTCTTCATCTCTTTCATTCATACAGTTTAGTAGAAGATTGACCTCGTTTAAGGAGATCAGGCTTGTAATGGACCTCGGAAAATTGATAGAATACTTCCAAGAGTGAATATCCTATCTAAATTGATAGAATTTTGTTTGAATGGCAACAAATGAAACAGCTCTATTAAATACTCAAAGAAGATTTACATCTAAGTGATTGTAATGTCAGTGATGGTATCTTGCCGAAGAGCTTTAATTTGTTCATTCAATGTGACCTATGTTGAATTCCTATTAAATGTGCTTATCCTAATTGGTTTGAAAATTTTGTGTCGTTAAGATATAATCTTGTCAATAATGTTTTTATAAAATGATCATTACAGAATTTGTTCACTGATGCCTTATTGGGTATATTATCAAAATGTATAATTTGAATACAGGTGTTTCGAAGAAAAATGTTTATTATAAGTTTTTGTTTAGATAATGGCGTCAATAGTTCAGTGACCGGTTAATACTAAAGTCGTGAAATGAAATTTGGACTAAATCGACGGGATCGTTTATCTTCGTCTTAAGGATTACTGACATCAATGATGTTTTATGTAGATATTGACAAGAGCAGCCTAATCATTTTGTCAAATATATAATTCCCCCAATTCAATAAAAAACTTGACCAGATATGCTGTTCTTAAGAATTATTAGCATCAACAATTTGGGTATAGGTGTTGGCAGTGGTAGTTTGTACAGGTGTTCGTCTTTGTAAGGAGTTTAGGTTCATACTTAATGGACCATACCAATGATAGGCAGTGCGAGGATTATGATATACATACAATATAAGTCTATAAGAATAAGATATACTTACAATATAGGTATTATATTGGAGGGTGGGGTGTAGTTTGGACGGTGTATAAGCAGAATTCAATTATTCTAAATGACCATTCAGACATTTTTCACTCTATTAGTAGAATGATGTTTCACATTACTGGGTATATTTACAGTTGAAGTATCAATGTTAATGTTTATATGAGTCAATGAGGGCACAG
Source organism: Gibbula magus (assembly GCA_936450465.1). NCBI lineage: Eukaryota > Metazoa > Mollusca > Gastropoda > Trochida > Trochidae > Gibbula > Gibbula magus. The sequence continues at coordinate 31,433,699 of OW388299.1, read as the reverse complement.
GATGGTTTGAATATTTCTCAATTTTCTGATGATATCAGTTCAATGTGGCACTTTGCATTATTTTTCTGCGTAGTTCATTTGAATGGATGGAGGAAGGTGACTGTTGAGACATTTTATTGGAAACTGAAAAGCACTTTACATATTTGGAATACTTGATGCTGTTGATGTTTTAAATTCGTTTCATTCCACTTTGTTTCAAAAGAGATTCTACTGAATAAATTTGAAAAGTCAAAACCAAATTCATAAGTTCAAAAATAAAATCTAACCCAAGTTTTGATCAATGACATATTGGGACAACTAGAGTCCATTGAAATTTAGTCAGTAGAGACATTTTGCCAGTCAGTATCTTCAATAATTGTATCAGAAAATATTTAATCATAGAATATCCTAATAATTAGGATATTCTATATTGTTTTAGGACCCACTATCACTCGAAATTGTTTGCTGTTGTACATCAATGACATTTGATAAAACCTGTAACACAATGGATCCAACAAGCACCTGTTATAGTGCAGCAGTGAAGCATGTTATGAATAACTGAGAAATTATTTGTTTTCTATGTTAATATTTAAGCCAAACCATCCTGTATGGCCAAATTACAGGAATCACAAACATTTTAATAATTTGCAATAATTTGGTTAACCTATAATATTCTTGAACCCCCAGTGAATGTTAAGTGGTAGTGTAAAGGGCCTAGCCCACAGTGAATAAAATGTCTATAAGTTACATCAATTCAATTTGTGTCATGTTAATCCATTACTTGAATCAAATAACGACAAGGTTACGTGGAAGAATTAGATTAGGGCTAGAATTGAGCAGAATTTCACCGATCAATCCTAAATTTGAATTCACCGACAGATTCTGTTACACCAATCCATGATTTTGTCAGATAATCCTCCTGTGAATTAAAGCAACATGTCTCGTGTGGATATTTCGCTTTTCAGTTCTCACGCTCAAAACCAGAATGAAATCTTTTTGTCTGCTTTGACAGTGTGACTTTGAACAGCGTAGTCTTTCAACACCCGTGAAAGAAGTTGTGTGATATTTGGTTTCTGTTGAGTGTGACTATCGCTGAGTATTCATAATCTCAAGTAGGTAGCACAATAGTCGTGTGATAAGAAATGTGTAAGCCAATCTATGTCTTAAAAAGTACAGCAACTTAAGCTATTTTTACTCAACAGGAAACATGTCCAGATTTGTTCCTAAGTTTGCCTGTATATTTGTTTTGAACAATGGACTAGAGGTGTTCATTCAAGGACAAATGGTGTTCCAATACATCTACAGTTTCATTTGTCAGCAGCTAGTGTTTGTTATCTTAAGGAACCAAGTATCTTAAGCTGATACTTCAAGAACTATATATTCCCGTCCATCTGTCATTCTGTCTGTTTGTCCAAAAAAAAAAAACTTTGGTCAAAACCTTTGATTGGTTATTGATAGGCCTTTGATAATTGACATGTGCATCAATTATGATGAAGGGATGGGATAGCCTAGTGTTTAGCCTGTTCAGCTTCAGATCAAAAGGTCTGTGGTTCAAATCCCACCAGGGGCTCAGCAACTTTATCTGCTGTGGAAAACTGTTCAACATGTAGTAAGGCTTAGGTGCAATGCTACATTGAATTTCAGTGCAGTACCACCCATGGTTTGCTAGTCCCAGCCAATGCTGGCAGGTTTCACTGCAATGCATAGCCACCACGGCATTCAGGCCTTCTCCTTGCAATAATACTAGCAACCGTGATATAAGTGAAATACTCTTAAAAATAGCGTTAAACCTCACCTCACCTCACCTCACCTCCTTATGATGAGACCTTTCAGATGAGATCATCATTGTCGTTTCCTATTCTTTTTATCTAAATATTTCTCACACTACTCCCAACACTTGTGGGAAAAGAGACGTCTTTTCGGACAAAAAGCAAAAATTAAAATTTTAACACCCCATACCTTCTGTTGAGGAAAACCCATACTTAAACCACCCTTGCATATCTTTCCTTTTAAGTCATGCTTTCATTTTGCCTAAATTGACAAAAGCAGGTGTTGAGTTTCAGCAATTGAAAACAAGGAGTATTGTTATGGAAACTTTATAAGAAACTTGATAGCCTTATTGATTCTGTCTAGATTTATTCAAAATGTGACACTTGCTTGTGTTATTATACTAGCCATTTATAAAGTGGGTAAGATTGGGTGAAGTATTGCAAAGAACTTTTGTTGTTCTTTGTGTTTGTCCGACATAGAGAAGTGAACAAGAAGAAAATCATCTATTTGACTGTTCTTGATTCCTTGCTTAACTTTTCAGTAGTTTCATGTTGATAAAGTGGATGTTCTACTCTACAGTCAAGCCGCGATAGTCCGACCACCGATAATCCGAATCTCGCAGTGTCCGAACAGTAGCAAGCTGTAACCAAACTAATCTCTCAAATTTCTCACTTTTTGTGATAGTTATAAATATGTAGCGTGTCAAACTCATTTTTGTGATAGTTATAAATATCTAGCGTGTCAAACTCATTTGATATTCTAAATACAATCTCGTCTGTCTGTAGATTCATAAGGGGGGAACTTCATCTTGTTTGGTTCGTTTCAGTAGTCCGAACATTTCACAATCACAAAAATCAAGTGTGCCCCTGCATCTTCCTCGGAAGAACAGCAGTGTCAGGTATGATGAGAATCCAGTGAACAGTTCTTGAGATATCCAACTAACAAGGGTTTGGATTGGCAAAGTCTCCTTTTTACCTTGAAATGAAAGTCAAGGTCACAAACTCTATGAGAACATTACTGTCTCTAGTGAATGTATATATGCTAAATATGATAGGAATCAAGTGAATAGTTTTTTGGCCGTTCCATTTCGTTGTTTTTATCAGATGAAGAATGCATCCCTCCATACAAAAATCCTGTGTCTACGCTTGGCTCTAATTAATTGAAATGGTAGGTTTATTTTTCCCAGCTGTACTAATCTGACAGACTGTCTCCGATGACTGTGTCACAGTCTCGCTAGAGTGACAACCAGACCTAATAGATGCTGGATCTGTTTAATTGTTTCTCTTGACGAGGATCAGCAAAAGTTCGCTACAGTATAAAGTCTGTGTGTCTGTACTAGAAACCCACACTCAAGTGTCCATAAGGTCACCTTTTACTTGTGTCATGTCATATACACCGTAACTGATATTTTGAGGTCTGCACATACCAATATCATGTCAGCTTACCACAGTTTCATTGTGTTTGTACCTGACGTCTGTTAGCAATAGTATTTAGTCCATTTGCCCACACTAGTGACCCAAGCTAGGATCCATAAGGCATCATGACGTTCACTGTAACTAGTTGCGTCTGCTCGATACACACCAATATCATGACGTCTGCTTCTACCAGTTCCAGCTATCTTTGAACCAGTGTTTTGGCGTCTGCTCTATGCACACCAATATCATGACGTCTGCTTTTAAGTATGCTTGAACTAGTATTTTGACGTATAAGCCCATCTTGCAGCATTGACCCGTCCTAACGTCCATAAGGCACTGGGAGCCCGCCAGGTATTGATTGCGTGTATAGCGTTGTTTGTCCGTTGATCAATCACGGCCTGTTTATCTGTCTTCTGTGGACCTCGGTGGTTGAGGAAGACATCTTCACATTCCTCTTCCATTCTTCACCTCTGTCTAATTTGTTGTCAGATTCCTGTCATACACTCTCAGCGACTGTTGTCTGCAAAGTTTCGATATATGTCTTGTATTGACCCAGTCATGCAGATATAGACAGACAATCTTTGCAGAGACTTAGGATGTAGCGATAATAGCTTTCGGATTGTTTGTTTATATGATTGCGATGACATTATCTGATAAAAATACTAGGGTCTGTCTGTATGTGGATTAGGGATATGGAATTGTTCCTGGTAAAAATATTCTAATGGCGGCCATGTATGTGTACAATGCTAGATACTGATGAATTCTCTACTCGATAGTCCTTTTTACCTTGGTGCTGAATGCAAGTTTGTGAATGTTTTGAAACTTTTGGCATACACTGATTTGCAATGCAGTTATGTACTTAGAGAGTCTGATTTGATATTCCTGAAAAGTTCTAGCAAAGAAATTTGATTAAAATCAACCCTTATCAAAATTTACAAAATTTGTCTGTATAGGATACAAACTTGTTCCTTGGTTTCCTCTCCAGATAATCTGATGCTTCACATCGTCCCTAGTTTAAAATTCTCAGGGTGAATTGTGACACATTAGTAAACATCTTCATCAATAATAAACATCAATAACTTTCAAAGATAAAACTTGCACCTGTAAAGATTGAACTTTTTTTGAAGATTCACAGAAGGACAAGACTGTAGTGCTATCTTTGGCAACTTATTTTCACTTTTGCTATATTTGCTTTGAAAGCTGGTTTAGATTTTCTGTTCCAAGTGAGCATGCTATTAGCGACCTAATTGGTGTCGTTTCGGCTTATTTTCTCTTGTCACATGATCTGGAATTGCGTTGCCATCGTAAGTGCATTAGAGATAAAAGGTTTGCGTGAAAGTTGCCCAATCTTGATAACTCGTAAATAATAAAACTACCTTCTCTGCAGGAGAGCTCTGTTTAGCTTATTATTGATATGCTTTCTTGTTTTGTATTGATTGGCCGATACTTAGTCCCTGATCACGGAAATCAGCTACTTTAACTACGTTATCTCGCGAGGAAAAATGGACCACAATTACATAATAAGTAATGAGGCTGTAGAGAAAGACTGTTGGCTCACTGCCAGACTGGTGAGTGATTGGTATAATGGAGGTATTGGTCTTTATTTTGTCGCGATTAATTGCCAGATAAGATGTGACGGAGAAATAAGTAACGAGATTTGAAGATTTTTGCAGGTGATTTGAAAATGATTTCTTATTTTGCATAGCAAGGTCACCGGTGAACAATGTTTTGAAAATAATTTGTGAAATTGTGGTCCTTTTCATCAGGGTCAGTAGTTGTGTTCCTCTGACCTTGTTGTTTCATACTGAATAAATACATGATAAAAATAATAACAATACTTTATTGTCATTACAACAAAGTCAGAAATTTCCTTTTGTGCCCTTGGCACCTGGAAGTCACAGTACAGCGCCAGTTCTATCCTTATAATGCTGAGCGGCAAGCAAGGAAGCAGCAATTCCCATCTGTTATTGTCTTTTGGTATGACGCAGCCGGGATACATTCATGCATTAAATCATGCAAACATGCATATGTTTTGGCTTGAATGATCAGAAAGATATGTGAAACAGTGAAAAGTAGCCTCATATTACTCTAAGAGCATAACAATATCTGGGATCTACAAATTTGAAAGGAATTTAAACATCAAAAGCAAAAATAGAATCATTTATACATTACTTCATACCTATCAAATTTAATAAACAGAATTAACCATGAACAACATTTCTATGACTTCTCATGTTTGATTAAAAACCGCACCATTTCAGTTGACGCAAATAGAGATATGATTTAATAATTTCTGGTGTGGGTGTGATTTTGTCACAATCGTTTGAATTTGATCATTTCCAAGATTTTCACGTTTGATTGACATCACATTTTCAATTTACGCAACTCTCAATTGAAAGCATTGACATGGATCCCAATATAATTCAATAATCCCTGTGTGGGTGGGTGCGGCTGTGCTAGTTGTAAGGTCAGCATCTGACACTAGAATCTACCTGTCACCTACAGCAGGTGTATTATCACACCTTCCTCCACACCTGGCGCAGTAAAACTCGTTAAGCTTCATTGCACAGGTAGATCAAACCATTCAAACACCTTGTTGGATAAGCTTCACTGCCGGGAAAAGTTGTGATCATCCATTTACAACATGAATATTTCTGAGTTCTCTGAATATATGAACCTTTTAAACATCTTTCTATATGCTTAACTGGCAAGAACCTTATTAATCATACATTTACAAATAATATATCTAATGATCTCTTTACATCAAATATTATAATCTATCCCATGTTTATCTGGAAGGGAGGAGGCGGGATAGTGCAGTGGTTAGCGTGTTTTGCTTCTGGATCAAGAGGTCCGTGGTTCGAATCCCGCCAGGGGCACGGCAACTTTGTATGCAGTAGAGAACTATTATGGGTTTGGGTACAGTGCTACACTGAATTGCAGTAGCAGTACCACCCATGGTCGCAGTGGTTAGCGCGTTCGGCTTCGGATCAAGAGGTCCGGGGTTCGAATCCTGCCAGGGGCACGGCAACTTTGTCTGCAGTAGAGAACTGTTCTACACACAGTAAGGTTTGGGTGCAATGCTACACTGAATTTCAGAGAAGTACCACCCATGGTTCGCTAGTTCCAGCCATTGCTTGCAGGTTTCACTGCAATGCATAGCCACATGGCGTAGCAGGCTTTCTCCCTGCTGTAATACTAGCAGCCACGGTATAAGTGAAATACTCTTGAAAGCGGCGTTAAACCCCAACTCACCTCACCTCACCTCACCACCCATGGTTTGCTAGTATCAGCTGTTGCTCGCAGGTTTCACTGCAATGCATAGCCACATGGTGTTGTGGGCTTTCTCCCTGCAATAATAATAGCAGCCGTGATATAAGTGAAATACTCTTGAAAGCGGCGTTAAACTCCAAATAACCTTGCCTCACCTCTGGCAGGGACATTGTTAATCATGTATCAACAAAATGATTTTTTCTCATGTCCTATGTAGATTCATTAACCATTCAAACATCTATCCACAGGGACACATCTATTCCTTTATTTAAACAATGTATATTTATTGTATGTTAGCAAAGCTTCATTGCACCGGTGTATCAGACCATTTTGAGTTATCTAGTTATCTGATAATCATGATTTACTTCAGTGGCAAACAAAATAATCATCTCTTTATAAAATGAATAATTTGTTGGAAAATACAGTTCTGCACAATGACAATGAAGATATTTTTCAAAGGTTTTATTTCACAAATTGATCAGACTGTTTCACCTATCAGATATGCTACAGTTGCAGAAACAGTTATAAATTCTGTGGGTGACAATTTTGGAAAATTAAATCTTTTATTAAAATTCAGTTTGGATGAAATAAATTTTCCTATTTTGTGAACAGTTAATTACTTTAACTCGCTTGTTAGAACATAGATATATTTGTACATTTTAGAAATCTAGAGAAGTTTAAAAAAAAAAGCTTTTAGGGGTTTGAGTGTCTTAAAAATCAAATAAAAAGAAAATGTTTATAATTTATATGGCTTAATATGAAGGCAGCCACACGGATGTAAACAAGCTTACACGGTAATAGTTAAGTAGGGTGTTTGGAGGGTATATTTAGCTCTCTGTCAACTGGTGATTAACATTGCTTCTGCGCTGGTTTCAAGATTATGTGCAGGACAATAGGTCAAAAGGTTCTCGAGCAATGTAAATTTGCAAGGAGATTCGTCATGCTGCTCTCCTATCCCAGATAAATTTCCAAGAACACTTGAATAAAATTAAAGATCCTATTTCTTGAGTGTGCAGCAGCATTTAGATATACATATATTAACATTAATTCATCCTTTATCTAAGTTTAAGTGTAACACCAAGAAGGCAAGTTGAAAGGAATTAAATGTATAAAAAATTTTAGTGTGACACCAAAACATTTTGTGTGAAATACCAGACATTTGAACAAAATATTTATCTGTGTAATACTCATTTCTCATATATACTCTTATGTATGTATGTAGGGTGTTTTGACATGATTCTCCTGAAATTATAAAGTTATAAGACTCTTTTATCTTTGATCAAGGTTTTTTAAATTTCAATATTTCCAATAATTCAACTAATTTCAGTTTGTTTATTTCATGTTCTGTTGTTCTCTGTTGTGTACAAGCAAATTCAATAATGTGACACAGTGTAACAGATATGTATTGTTTCTCTCTTGGAGGTAACTGTGACCAACTGTTATGGCAAATATTGTCGCTAAATAGCCGTTGATTAAATGTATTTAGCCGTTCCATTTTCATATTTGAACTTGTGGCATTTATATATCAGCTTATGACTCAGCACAGTGTTGGGCCTCATATCTGTATGCACCCTAATACAACTTATAGGCATTGTTTTGGTGTTAGGAGTTTATGGATGAAGGGTTTTATAAAAGTGGGACTATTTATATCCGAAAAAGGATTCAGAAATTATTGTTGTTCATTTTTCTCATGATTTATTTATTTATATTTATAAATAATTTTATTAGTTATATTCCATTTAATAATTTACTTTCCTAAATTCATTTTGACCTTTTAGCTGCATGGTGGAGTATTTAGGTTCAGAACCATTCTGTGTAGCCAATTAACAGGAATTACTCGATCACTGCATGTAGAAAACAGGGTTTTGTGGTGTAAAGAAGCTGTCCTTAGAATATTCCAGGACATGTGGAGAGAACTGATAAATTAAGAAAGTTTGTACTTATAAAAACTGACTTTCAGGTCACAGTGCCATTTCACAGACTTTTCAGATTCATGTGATATTGATTAATAACCGCATGATTATATCTGTTTGGGGCTGGCATATTATTCATAATTTCTCTCTGTTATATGTCTCCATGCATATCTGAAATATTTGATCCATTATGGTAATTCTTTTCAAAGTTAGACAGGGAATATATTAACTTATCAGGCTTGAACAGATTCAAATAGAGCTGTTAAAGATTAAGGAGATGTATTCCAGACACCTTGTTCATCTTATTAGAAAGACTTAATTAATTGTCTATAAAAACAAATTTTATTTTTAATTATCCATATTAACAGACTAAGAATTGTTGAGTGAATATAAATTGCAGTCGTTTGTATAATTCTAAATTAAGTAACATATGAATCTTTCGTAATACATGATGAATCGGTAAGTAAGTAAGTCAGTGCTGGCTGTTGGTGCCTGACTATGAGGGTGTGGGTTTGAATCCTGTAAGGGACTTGTCCCCATAAAAGATTTAAGAATTTGTACTATTGCCGATAGGGTGATTCCAAATATAACTATGTTATTAAGAAGCCTTATTAAATTTGAACATATATATGGCCCAGTTATGTTAGCCCAATTTGGTTTTATATAAAATTTGATGTATATGTACGTGTTTAACAATTACTCAGAAAAATATATTTGCTTACAAATAGGTTACACAAACTATTGCTCTCTTACAATATGTTAACACTGTTTGAGAAAAGTAAATATACATCACTTAAAAAATGATTTGAGGTCTAAATACGATTCACATAAATCAATTCAATTTGAAGTTTGATACCTCCGTGATGAAAGTACAAAAATAGAATTTGAGTTTGAACAAAATCTTATTTAAACAACCCAATGGGCATAAAATCTCTGAAGAAGTATATTCAACCATCTGTAAATCTCCTAAGGGGATTTAGAAAAATGACGAGCTGTCAATATTGGCAGTTGGCTTTTGATTTGAACAATCTGTGAGAAAATTACATATGTTGTAAATTACAATAAGTACAAGTGAACCATGCTGTTACGAACAGCAAAGTATGTTCATTTTGTTTGACGCAACACCACTGTAGTGTTAAACAAATACTTCAAATTTGCATCTCCCTCAAAATAAATGTTGAGGCTGTATTTACAGGCACAGTGATCGTATCTTGTGTGAGGAGGAAGCCACCCTATTAGTTTTGGGGAGACTTTGGTTATTCTGTTATATTTGATGTCACAGTTTGTTGCGAAATATTGTGCTTGTTTGCGACAGTGTGCGCTGTGTATGAAAGTTAAAAATGCAAAGATGAGGACATTGAGGTCAAAAGGTCATCTGTTGTCCAATAAAAGACAAGGAAATGATACTTTTGGTCAAAATGAAGATGTAAATAAGTCTTTTTGGACAAATAGTTGAAGTCTTTGAAAACGTACATTTTGTTCTTTGTAAAACCTCCCAAAAAGATTTTTGTTTGACTAAAATAGAAATAATTCATATGCTTTTATTATGTAGAGTTCTTAATTTTATTATCAATCATTAACTTAAAATGTCTTTTATATGCATGCATATATATCTTTCATCCAATTAATTGATTATCATTTTAAATATATTCTCTAAGATATTAGATAATTGTTTCAATGTCATTCTCAACCCATTATTCAGGATCAAGATAGTCTAATAAACCATGTATTCAGAAATCATTAAAACGCAATCGTGGATCAAAATAAGTCTAGAAGTCGATAAGAATTATGCATAGTACTGACAAGTGTAAAGATGAATGGATAGACCAAGGGCAGTAACTCTGCCTAGCTTGCTTCTATAGTCTGTTTCTTATCAAATGCTGATTGTATTCTTAAGTCTCAATATTATTGCAATATTATATTATGTGGATGAAATTTTCATCATGTTCTTATTTGGGCTGGTTTAAAAAGAATAATCTTCAATTAGAAATACTTGCCATTTAGATAGTGAAGAAATATAACATGGTTATATTTGGGATAACACTACCTTCAATAGTACAAATTCTTGTAATTTTTCGGGCCGAGTCCCATGCGGGATTTGAACCCACGCCCTAAGAGTAAGGCAACAATCGCCAGCATTGACTGTACCAGCAGCTTATCACACGACTTGAGATTCCTGAAATTAATAATCTTCAAATTCAGTATTTGAAAGTTATTTCCAATTAATAATCAATTTTACACTGCTACATTTAACCTTGCCCCTATAGTTGAGTATGAATATTAGCAATGATAGCAATGACATTGCACATTGCTATATTTCACTTACATTTCATTTTAGAAAATGTTGATTTATCGTAAATGCCTTGATAAAATAAATCTGTGAAAAGATTATCTGTGATAATATTCTATGGTAGCTGACAGCCCAGTCTAGGAATACTGCCTTAGTTAGCAAGTTGAAAGTCCTAAGTTGACCCCTCAGAATGGGTTGGTATTAATTTATTAAAATTATCAGTTAAACTATCAAGAAGAAAGAGTAAAAAAATTTCGAGGATAATCTACCTTAAGCCCATGTCCAGTCCCCAACCTTCCTTTGGTGAATGACTTGAGATTCCTGCAAGTTGACCTTTCAGAATGATTTGAAATCAGTTGGATCTATAGCTAAGTCTTGACTTATATTTTGAATTCAGTAATTAAGTTCATGGCCAGCAACTAATATTCCCTTTATTACTGACTTGAGATTCCCCAAAATTGGCCATTTTTTTACATCAATTGATTCTGCTGCTAAAATGTCAAATATTTTTTATTAAAAAATTACTTTTCTTTTCCTTCGCAGTGTTGTATCCGGCACATATCGTCCCGGCAGGACCCCTACCATCACTACAAGGCAGTCTGCCATGCCCTCGTCACGGAGGCTCAGGAGCTCATCACCTTCCTCGATAAAATATCCTCAGATCAAAAGGTAGGCTTGTGTTACATATTTTCTATAATATTTCTATTTAAAATGATGATAGTAACTGATTGTTATTGTCAAGACAATTTTGTGATCAGGATAATTTTATTGTTAGCTCATTGTATGTACGATAATTTGAGAATAAGTTTTCCTGATGAAAACTCTCAGGGGTAATAATATTATGTGTTGAGAATTGGAACATTTAGCCCTGGGTGAACAAGATGCGAAGGGTTGTAGACAGAGAAAAAGATTTTAAAATATCTCCAACATTTTGTCCTCACACATATTTTGCACATGACAGTTTTCTTAATCAACTAAGTGTTTACCTCTCCTTTTGAAATAAGCCCCAAATGATCAAAGCATCCTCAAGGGACTATTTTTGTAAATATTTCTCATGTAGGTGATATCCATGGTTCTTATGACAAAGACAAGCAATTCAGAAAACCAAGGAATCTGTAGAAACTAAATTGATCTCTTCAAAGAAATAATTGAAAACGCACATAGAATGAAAAAAATAACCGAAATGAAAAAGTTTAAAAAAAATTAAAGTGTATAGAAATAATTTTAGTTCATTACTTTCTACATTTATAGCAAAGTTATCAGCGTTGTTTGTTTTTTATTCGAAAATAATAACTTGTAGTAAAGTCTTCTACAAATTGGCTATTCTTACCATTTCACAAACACTGTGTGGAAACAAAAAATGTCCTTCCATGGCGTTATATGGCATTTAGACCTTTTCTTCAATGTTGGCCGTCTGCTTGGGCAAAGGGAGAGAACTCATGTTTGACTCTTCAGTTTGTTTTAGCAAGCCTCACACGTACATGTGAAATTTGATTCAAACATTCGGCTGTTGGTGACAGATTCCGTGTTAAGTCTGTTGATCCCTCGATATACATAAAAGCCCTAAAAAAGGAAATCTATTCAGAAGAGCTGTGCTATGGCATTGTCTTCCCCCAAGCGGTAACAGATAATCATGTCAAAAATGACCCCTGGGTAACAAGTACAAAAAACGGCATTTGTATCAATGTTGTTTGTGTTTTGACTCTGAAATGAGCATTGAGGAAAGCGGGTATTTGTTTATTAATCAGACATGTTTACATTTCGATGAGGAATTGAATAACAGCTTGTTTGAATTGGTGTTGATGAATAAATAGAATTTTGCACTTGTAAACCTGTATGAAGATATTTCTTTACAAAAACAAACTAAATACTTCTAATAATGATATATTATTCTGAATTGATATTTAGATTGAACTCAAGTCTCTCGTTCATGACTTGTAAAATATGACTTTTGTGTTCTAGACTTACATTAAAAGTGATCAAACAACATTTTATACATCACACAGGTTACATTTACCCGAATTATTAAAGTATTGATGATAAGAGAAGGGCAATAACATGAACAAGATAAAATAATGTCTGCATAATTCTTTTATAGAATCTTGCGAAGAAGAAACCGGAAGTTGATGTTGCGACAGTTGAAGAATTGGAGAGAGCTGACTGGGTAAGCTGTATTGATTTTTGCATCCATTTAGTTTGTTTTTAAAAAGTTTGATTAAGTTGATGTTTTAAAAGTGATGCAAAGCGTGACTTATCAGAGAGAAACTCATTCCTCGGTATGTTGATTAAGTAGGCATAATGCAAATCTCCCAAAAAGTTGATTTAAATTTTAGTAATTTTTACAATAACTAAGATTTGAGAATCGATTTCGCAAAATAAATTATTAGAAACTATGATGAGAATAACAACACAACAATACAACAATACAACTACAACAAAATTAATAAATTTATATATCTATAAATGATTATTTCAGTTTCACATCTGAAGTGTTTTTCCGTTTTAACAAAGTTTTGTTGATATTTCGATATCCGATAATAAAGGTTTGTAGTTTCTCATTCAAATTGTTCCATTCTTGGCAGGCTCGACTGTGGGTTCAGATTATGCGGCAGCTTCGTAATGGAGTTCGGTTAAAGAAAGTGGAACATGTAAATTTACCACAGATTGAGTTCGAACTCACGCCGTTTGAAATCCTTCTCGAGGATATACGATCTCGGAGATATAATCTCCACAAAATAATGGTGAGTATAAAAATAATTATACTTTTTTTGTAGCAATTTGTTCAAGATTCAATACTTAGCTTACTGGTAGGGTAACTAAGAATAATCTAAGGAAATTAGATTACCTGATACAGAAAAGGAGTAAGATACCGTAAAAGATAATGGTTGTTCGATCAATTCTCAAGAATTAATTTTGTTTGTTCAATTTCATTCTAAATAAACTATTCCAGCTTGTGCAATTATTTTCAACTAATTCTAGTAGCTGTAAATTAACATGTTAAAGATACCTCTTTTAATTGGCACCATGTGCATGTGCAAAATAAAATCCTAATGCCAAAAATGTGCATGTTTTGCTATAAGGCTGATTTTATGAATGCTTCATCTTCTTTTTAAAAAATTGCATCTTGTATTCAATTTCACTTGTACTAGAAAAGAAATTTAAACCAAGTAAATCCTACTAAAGATTCTGTCCTATTCTTGATCTTTATGAATGCTGACATGCTGACTGTCCATCTGTATGTGCGTCTGTCCGCTAGGTGAACGGTACCATCCCCCCTAAAGTGAAGAATGATGCCCATCTTGTGATACTAGACTTCATCCGCTCTCGACCTCCACTCAGAAATGTGAGTTACCTTTCCTTCATTAACCCTTAGAATGTCTGATTCTGAGCCAGTTTGCATACTCCATTTTGGTTATTCTGGCATTATAGGGGTTAAGCATAAATATTTTGAGATGCTGTAGTGTTTTTCGCTGGATATTAATTTTATCCCTGTGTGATATGTGCTATATCTTTCCCTCAACATGGAGAGGGTTTTAACTCTTTGAGTGCTATTGTTTTATGTTTGTTTCCATCTTTAATTTTCCTCTTACCAGTGGCATATAGCAGTGACATATCCCCAGTTTGGTATGTGTCCGTATCTTGCATGTGCTAGAGAAAGTTAACCCTTTGAGTGCCATTGACTTGGGTGTGGTTTTGACAATGATACAAAATGTAAACAAAGGCACTGATAGTAAGAATTTCATGCTTTTGAAAAAGAATGCTTTATTCTTTTACAAACTTGAAATCTATTCATCAGATTGAGATATACCTTTGCACAGACACAATTAATTATTCCTTGCCATTTGAATCACTCTTTTTAAGGTTTTTGCAAGGAACAAAATAGGTTACCTAATCAAATTGGAGATGGGGAATTATTTTGGCTGCAAACTTGTAATTATTATCATTCAATATCACTATTACATAAAATGTGTTACAAAACATGCACAGTTCCTTTAATCACATTATCTTATATATTATTATTGCCGAATACAAATCCTATTGTACAAAGCAGTTTAGCCTGGCAGAGGGATTGACCTGAGGTGGTGTTTGACCTTTAGCTCGCTGTAGACTCTGGATATGAAGACAATCTAACTTGATGCAGCTCAGTGGCGGATCCAGGAATTTTGAAAAGGGGGAGTTGCAGCTGAATAATACCACACTATTTTTAATAATAATACAGTAATCTTTGTTCAGAAAATCTTCACTTATTTGTTCTGTGAACACAGACTATCTTTTTCACCTATATCAGAAAGTGATTTTTATTCCGAGAACATTTATCTATCATGTTTATTTCATTGTTAGAAAAAAAGAATAGAAATAAAAGAAAACACAATTAAATTCATGTAACTAAAAAAAAATAGCAAAAAATATAATTGCTCTGGCCTCTGGTAATCAATATCAGTGTAAAGAACTGCTTTATGAAATAGAAGTTTCATCAGATTTTTTTCGATTGATTTTTCTTTTAGTTAGCATGCATATTTTAATGAGTTGGTTTTGTTCTGCTACATTTCAATTTTCCTTGTCTTGAAGTTGAATGTGTACCCAAAGGGAGACAACTCTTGAGGACCTGTTTTATTTCTGAATATTTTCCACTGTTTTGCCCAAACCTGAATAATACAAAATTTAAACCATATTGTAGTTGTCAAAATAATTCGAATCAATGATCTAAACAGCAGCCTGCTCAGCCATCATCAAATAACTGATAAATTTCAGATGGGACCCTTTTGCAAAAATGCAACAACCCTCTTGATTTGTCAGATTTCGACAACAAATTAAGCCCTACTGGAAGTGAAGATAATTCTTATACTTCTTAGAATTTACTACATCTTGACATAGGTTTCATTGCACATCACAGCCACCCTTGTTGCATGCTTTTTCCCAGTATGATATGGGAGTAGGTGTTGGGAGGACATTGAGAACAGGCTACTTCTGAGGGTCTGGATTTAATTCTGCAACCTGTCTAAAACTGCGATTAGAGTGTGTGCGTTTGCAAATATAACATTGTTGGGATACTTTCGGTCTATTCAAGCTAAAAATACCGACTGTTTGCATGGTTTGATTCACACAGTCTATATTCAGCCTGTAATCTGAGACTTGCTAGTCAATGTAATCCTGCAGCGAGACTAGCAAAACATTAGGTAAATTACGAGCCTGTCAAGTCATTCGATACTGTTTTGTTTGAATGTATCGAAACCACTGTCAACCTTCAATAGCTGACTGGTCTACCGGTCCCATGTGAAACTGTTTCCTAAACTTCTTGATGCAACGGATGGTTTCTATATTCATCAGGTCGGTCTTCATCTTATTGCTCAACTTTTTAGGTGTCGTACGGTGCTCGTGATTTATCAAGAAATTCTCATTTTGGTACAGCAGTTTGTGATAAAGGACCTCCTCTTTGTTCAACAGCCTGTAACCTTGTAATATTAGCTCAGGTCATGCTTGAATATGTGTTGGGTTTTGTTCGATTTGACAAAAAATGACATGCTGGTTACATTTCAAGGTTAATTGATACGTAGGTATACTCTTATTCTTCATTGGTGGGGTAGCACAGTGGTAAGCATGTTCGGCTTTGGATTAAGATGTCCAGGGCTCAAATTTTGTCTGCTGTAGAGTACTGTTCTAAATGAAAGCTGTTAAAACTTTAACAGACTGTGTTTCTGATAAAACTAGTGACATTTCTCCAATTATCTTCTAAGTCACATCGCAGTGTTATTTCTAACAAAGCTTTCCTAACATAAGCGTGACAAATGTAGCTCCATGAAGTGACCTGGTCTATTGTCCAGCAAGTTGCTTTAATGGATGCATACTTTCTCTCCCTATTAACACATTCAGTCCATCACATTTACTCAGGTAAGCCAAGGTCATAGGTCAGGTCAGGTCATTTGGGTCAGTCAGGTCACCAGGGGATATCTTCACCATGAAGCTGTATTTCTAAAGCTTTTAGCTCCGGAAATGATCGTTTTAGAAGTTATTTAAATTTCATTTATCTTTTACATTACAATAATTATACCCCCGCTACGAAGTAGTCGGGGGTATATAGCGCTCAGCGCGTCCGTCCGTCCTTGCGTCCGTCCGTCCGGAACACTTTTGGTTCCGCTCATAACTCAAATACTACTTGTTCAATTGTTATGAAACTTTATACATGTACACTTTATGGTCCCTAGATGTGCCTTTTCTATGTTTCCCTCAGATTCCATGATTATTTCTTCAGATTTTCCACTTTTAAGCGTCTTTTTGTGCGCGTCTATGGTCACACTTTTGGTTCCGCTCATAACTCAAATACTACTTGTTCAATTGTTATGAAACTTTATACATGTACACTTTATGGTCCCTAGATGTGCCTTTTCTATGTTTCCCTCAGATTCCATGATTATTTTTTCAGATTTTCCACTTTTAAGTGTCTTTGTGTGCGCGTCTATGGTCACACTTTTGGTTCCGCTCATAACTCAAATACTACTTGTTTCCAAGAAGGTATTAACACCTCATATACATAGCTTCTTTCTTATAAATCTGGTAAATGATTTTGACATGTTCACATTCAAGGTCAAAGGTCAAGGTCATGAGTGCTTTAATTACTACAATAATCCTTGTAAACATGATAACTTCAAACGTTTTTGTGCTGTCAGGCTCTTATTTGGTATATATCAACTATGGAGATAGACCAAGATTTGAAAAAGTTTTCGCTAAAATCTGTCAAAGGTCAAGGTCATAGCAAGGTCACAACTTAAGCATGCTATTGTGAATATGCCTTATGTTAACAATGAACACTTTGAGTCATTGCATGATTGTTATACACAATGAAAAGTAATCAGTGATGGTGTGACCTTGAAGGTCCAAGGTCAAGGTCAAGGTCATGAGATATTGGTTCAGGCCATGTTAATCCTTTGATCCAATTTTGAAATCAGAAATAGGTTTTAAGAACAAACTTGTGAAAAGTGACCCCAGTGATGATTCAACTTGTT
Organism: Gibbula magus; assembly: GCA_936450465.1. Classification (NCBI taxonomy): domain Eukaryota; kingdom Metazoa; phylum Mollusca; class Gastropoda; order Trochida; family Trochidae; genus Gibbula; species Gibbula magus. Next base: position 31,416,058 of record OW388299.1, on the reverse strand, counting down.
AGAATAACTTGAATAATGAACAAATTTTGGTCCAAAAAAAATCCCATTTTATTTATGCTGAGGAGAAGGCGGAACAGGGAAAGGTGGGACCCAAAGTTTCGGAGCTGCTCTGCTTTTGCGGTGTCCCGCAAACGCTCTTCTAGTTGTTCAAATGTTACGAAACCACTTTGACTTTTACTTCTAAAACATGCTTAGAGGTGTAATACTTACTCTGCTTTAATAATATATGCTATGGTCTTTTCATACAAAAGTTTAAACATTGATACCCTTTTGCTATTTTCAAACATTTCTCTTTGACCAATGTTAATGTAAAAGCGGGGGTATCATGAGTGAGCTTTGCTCACTAATTCTCTTGTTTCAAATGTTTTGTGTCATTAATATCATTGATGAATTGTAAGAAGGAAGCATTTCAATAAAAAACAAAAATCATTTTGATTGAAATATTTTGAAAAATTGAATTGAAAACAATTAAATTCTATGAATTTGAAATAATTTAACTTCATTCAAATTAGTTAAATTTTGTTAGTTTATATGAAATGAAGTCTGCAGGTGTCACTTTTGAAATTTGCCGTATGTTCATTATTCATATCACAAATCTGTTTCTTATTTCTGCGAACGACAGATTATCAATGTGTTTTCAGCCGACCATACCTGAGTTGAGTGTGTATAAACAGATATTCCCCCTCCCCTGGTTAATATGCCCTGTTATCCCACCCGTTATATACATACTTACCTCCCACCGGGTACACCTGTCTATCAATAGGTAACAGTTTACCTGGCCCACAACTCTCTCTTCATATTCCCTCAGTGTTTGCTCTATATTCTGGGAGTGTTCAGCAAATAAACTTTGTTTTGGTGATGACTACCTCTCTGTATCCATCATGATCGGCTTCTTTCAACTTGGATACATTAATTTAAATCTTTAATCTTTCCAATGTTGCTCATTTGTTAAAAAAGAAAAATGAGAATTTTTTTTTTTTTTTCAAACCTTTAGAGAGAGGCAGAGAAACATGAATATTTTAAAATTACATTTGCTTCCTCTTTGTGTCTATGGTTAGACTAATAAATAATAATCTCATGTCTATATAATGGGTGAATGTGTGAGTGAAATCCATTTGCTTGATTGCTGAAGGATCTTTTAATGTTTTATATCAGTATCAATATCAATTTGGGCAATCAATGATATTCTAAATGTCCTTCAGGGACTCAGTTCTGTTCACACATGTAAATTTGCTTTTGCAATCACTAATCAGTTTCACATTTGAATGCAAATGTTCCACATTAATCTCTTTTTAGTTCAAATGTTCAACAATATTAAATGTTAGAGGAAATGTTTAACAGTGTTCAAATTTGGGTACTATTGTTTACAAATAATCACATTTAAGTGCAAATGTTCAACAAAATTTCAAATGTTCAACAATGTTTCAAATGTTTAACAATATTTTCCTTCTACTAAATAATGTCTACAAGGATTATTCTTTTAGTTCAGTTGTGCAACAACCTGACCAATTATAGAACTAGCTAGTGTCACAATGACCCAGCCAATCATTTGACTAATCTATTTTATTGGCCATCAAAAATACGGGCTGGTAGAGTCTGGTAGAAAACACTGCCGAGGGCGGTTGACTGTCATCATGTGTTAAGTGGCCTATTTCCCCCTATAAAACTCTGAGTAACTTTGCTGTGGTCTAGTCTTGGTTGTACAGTGTTAACTTGGGTCAGCCTTTCTCTCACTGACGGAGGATGTCCTGAATAAACATCATTTGCTTGTCTAGCCTCGATATGATTCTTGACCTTTGACATATAGTCTTCACTTGTCCATCCAATGGCCGGAGGTAAAAGTCGTTCTGAATCTAGTGGGCGGTAAGTGAAAAAAAGATAATTGATACAGGGGTTGTTTTGTTGAGGACTTCCACCATTACTGGGTAAAGAAGGCTACAATTTTCTTTTCTTTTTTATAAACAAATATTTGGTTATTTTAGTTAGTTGTCAAAGCATTTTTCAATATTATTCAATCTTATGGTGAATGCAAGTTAAATGTGATTACATGAAAATTTTATATTTGTTGTTGCATTTTGACTGAAAACTATGGCGTTTTTTTATAGTGTAAATCAATGTCCGCATTTGTTAATGTGAGATTGATTATTTTCTGATAAACTCATTTGAAAAAGTTCAATCATGGTGACATGGGAGGAATATTTTAATAATTTGCTTGAAAATCAATTACTAATTTGAATGAGAGTTGGTTATTCAATCTAATTTTCACGAATTTTATGGAACTTGTTCACCAGAGCATACAACCGATTACTGAATAACCCGCTGAACTCACATCTTTTGTGGACTGGGAACCCAATATAATTCGTAAAGATATTTTCTCTCCCTAACTTCAATAATCTAGATTTAGAATGAGCTGTTTTTCTATAGTTTTGTTTATGATGGACAGATTATAATTCAGACATCAAGATAACAGAGATAATAAACTTGATTTTAAATCTGAGAAAAATATCTTGCCCAATGTTTAGAAACCAATTTTCACTAGTTTTGTCGGAGTATTTGTTTCAAATCAATTAACCTTATTTACCTGATTTCGTTCTATTTCTCTTTGTATCATTCTCTCTCTATTGTGTCGGATCCAGAGGTTTGAACCCCATCTCCTTTTGAAAATTATGTATGTAAATTTAACGGACTCCATAGTGAACCCATCCCCCTGAAAATTTTATTACTGCTCTCTGTCTTTCTCAGTCTATTGTTTAAAGATTTTAATTTCAAACGAAACCTTTCAACAGTAGTTATTTTAAATTTCTGTAATTATTTCTTTTTTCTTTTGTGTGCTCGCCTCTATGTCTTTCTTTTCTGTTTCTTCTTCATCTCTGCCAGAAGAAAAGTCGTGTTTGAATCTCTGTCAGTCACGCTTGTTGTGAGTGCTGTCTGAGATGGAAGGAAAATATTACACTGTCTTAATACGTCTGATAAAGCAACTCCCTTGTAATCAGCTGGTGCAGACAGAAATTGATTGGATTTGTTTCCATCTCACTATGTTTACATCTTAGGTGCCACTTGCATCTTGTGATGAGATCATACAATGGTGCTGCTGAAAATTGAAAGTGAGTTCTGCACATTATCTGAGATTTTCCGGAAAGGGAAGTGGGCACGGAATGATGAAGTGGAAAAGGAGGGTGGAGGGCAGGACTGTGGTTAAGGGAGGGATGCAAGATGGGTCCTGCATGTTATCAGAGGGGGCAGGATAGCACAGTGGTTAGCACAGTTTGGCTTCTTATCAATAGGTCCGGGGTTTGAATCCTGCCAAGGGCTCGTGTCAACTGTAGAGAACTGTTCTACATGCAATAAGATTTGGTTGTACTGCTACACTGAATTTCAGCACAGTACCACCCATCGTTCGCTAGTTGCAGCCGATGCTTGCAGGTTTCACTGCCAAGCATGGCCACATGGTGTTGCAGGCATTCTCCCTGCAATAATACTAGCAGCTGTGATATTAGTGAAATAATTTTGAAGCAGCTTTAAACCTCAAATCACCTCACCTCATGTTCTCAGACAATGATGCCATCAATGAAATTGAAGAGAAGGGGAAGGTTGTACTAAGGCAACCTTAGCCAAAAGTTATAACTTTGAGTTAAGATCATCTTAATTGGTGAGCAAATGGGCCCAGACAGTTTAGCACCAACCTAACCAAAGGGAGGGGAAAAAGGAGAACAATTTATGGGGAGTGAACAAAATGGTGGGCGGAAATATTAAGGGTTGAGTTTGAGTGGGAGGAGAACAGAGAAGGATAAGAAACAGGGAGTAGTGATTGATACAGATGGGAGGATGGAGAGCAGGATATTGTGCTGTATATTTGAGTTTGCGGCAACTGTTGGCTAATGGAGTATTAGTCTGGGGGCAGGCTGATAAGCCAGGTTCAGATCGGCTTAATCATATTATTGCCTCCTGTTTTGTTCTGCCCAATGTATTCTTAGCCTGGAGGAATAAAGAAGTATTTTATTGATGTTCTGTTGGTGTTAGTGCTTGTGTGAAGCTGCTCTGATCCGATGCAATGGGAACGAGAGGTCTATATCGAGCCATGCGCCTGTCATATTCAGCTTCTCCGCAGTTCTCTTCTATGAAAGGCTGCGGATGGACCTAACTAGTTTGCAAGGTCTTCCTGTCCAATTGGCAAACTGTTGGCGTAATCGTCCAGGATTGAGCAGACAATCCTAATTTGACATGGACAATTCCTCGGGATTCAGAACCCCAGGTCATAGAAAGGATGATGAACTCATTACCATGTTGGTAACTTTGTCGCTAACTTCTCAAGGGTGAAATCTCTTCTGTGAAGTCCCAAAACTTCCATGTTATCAGATGGAATGAGATCCTTCAAGTTTCTCTGTCGTCTGCAACTCATTTTGATTGAATGACCTTCACCCCTAGGAAGAGCAGACGCTGCTGTTGCTCATACAGAAGGTAAACAATTTTGATGAATGGAATTGTCGCGTCTGCATCTTGCACGATCCCGTCTCGTGATCACACATAGGAGACAGGTAGGAAACTCTGGTGCTGTGTTTTTGTCTCTAAGTTCATAAAAACTTGTTGACATCTCCAGATATTTTAAGAATCTTCAGGTGAAACCGATCAATCAATAGTCTTATTCCTTGTAACCACCATGCTGTGGATAGGCTGGAAACTATATTATTTTGGTCTCTTCATCTGATTGCATGCTATTGTTGGTTTATTTGTTTCGCAGCTATATTTTAAGTAGAATAGAGCTTGAAAATAATGTTTTTTTAAATCAAGTGTGGTTTGAAAATCTGTTGCATATTGATAAAAAATATAAAGTAAATTATACAGCTAGTATGCCACCAAGTGAAATGGAAACTTTTAGAATTGAATTACCAGAGGAAAGAAGCTGCTTTTAATTATATTATCCGACCATGTATTGATAGTGTCACAGAAAGAAGTGCCAACTTCCAAATATTTCTCATTTCTCTTGGTGATGAAATATCCTGCTAACCATGTTAGATGCAACCGAAAAGTAAGCAAATCATTGTTGATGACTCGGAAATAGGTGTACTCCATAAGTGATGAATAAATGAAAGAATGAATGAATGAATGAATGAATGAATGAATGAATGAATGAAAGAAAGTATGGTTGAACGAGATTGATAAATCGTTGATGACAAGCAAAACCAACTCCAAGAGTGATAAATGCTGCTAGATGAATGAGTGAACAGGCAAGTGAATGAATGAATGAGTGAATGAATGAAAGCATATAAGAATGTTTGAATGAAGCTGATAAAATATTGTCATTGATTTGCAATAAATGACACTTCAGCTGATATTAGAATACATTAATGAATGAATGCATGATCGAATGATCGAACAAGTGATTGAATGAAGCTAATAAAGTCTAGACAAACTCAATAAGGATGTGAAGTTCTCAACTCGGAAGGTGGTAAGCGACATTACGATGTCATGCTGTGTTACCTTCTCTCTCTCACACTGGAAACATCTCTCACATGATACATATTACGGACTGTTGAGTCATTCTTCTGTGCTAACATTAACGTCGTATTTCCGACTCGTAACACAATAAAGCTTTCCCTGCCCCTCTAGTCACCATAGAATCTTTGGGACTGTTCATTTAAAGCTATTTATAGAGGGACGTGATATTTCTTGTGGGTTGACAATAGTGGTAGATGTCCTGTTTAGTTGGCTGTGTCAACACGGAGTCCAGCTACATTAACTCTCGCGTATTGTGAGGGGAGGGACGGTCGTCCTAACTTGTCGGAAAGGGAGACTGGGATATACTGATTCGAGGTAAGTTGTGAGTAATAAATTGTAGGATTTTCTTTAAGGAGAAAAGGGTAGATTGGTTAATGAGAGATGTCAGATATGGAACAAAATTCAAGTTAAATCTTGCAATGATTTGTGAAATTGAAAATATTGTGAGATGGTTGGTGTTTACATACAAGGTAAAGGGAAAAATAATGTACACATAGAAGTCAGATGATTTCCGGAAAGCTTTGACAATTTTGATGTTTTTTCAACAATTTTCAAACTATTTTTAAAGAATCATTATCTGAGAAAAAAACAGTGATAGAGGAATAGAACTGTGGTCAGTGAATATCAGATTGACAGAATTGAAGCTTTTTTGAAGAAAAGGTGAATTACTAGTTAATCAAATTAAAAATATAAAATCATCTTATCCCCCTAACAGTGTTGACTATATACATATATATATGAGGAGTAGCTGGGTGTAGAAGGTCAGTGAGATAACAATGTATGATAACAAAACCTGTGTTTGCCTCAATTCCCAGCTTAGTCACAGGAGTGTCGGGGGGAAAATTACAAGGTCAATAGATTTCTTTGTGAGACTGGTGTTAAAATTTTATTATTCAGATGTTTTAAAATGTAAATTTGCATACTGTCATATATGTCGTTATTGTATTTATGATAAAAATTCTAACCAAAATAGAGGGCACTCATTACAATGACAAAAGATGGAGAAAATCCACCCTGTTGATACAAGAGTGACGGACAGTTTCATAATTTTTTAGACTTCATATAAATGTCACTTTTTGACCAAAAGTTGGTGTAAAACAGGCTCTTATTTGAAAATTATAATAGATATGTGATACTTCATAATATTTTCTCTATCAGTTTTGTTGAAATTCATCAAAGTTTAAAATACATATATAGTCCAGTAGAAATTATGAAAAACCCGGACATTTTCCATAACAGACAAATTTTGTTTTTAAATGGTCCCTATGACAGTGCTGATGAACCATGAAAAACCCAACCAAAATTAACCATTGGCTTATTGCATTTTCAGGGCCAAAAATATAGATTGCCTTCTATGGGTCTAGGTCTATGGTTGATTTAGAAACTGAAATGGCTAAATAAATTAGTTTGTTAGCTGGTCTGCACACATTGTGAACGTCTAACTTGTGACAGTGCTGAGCACAGTCTAATTGAGACTGGTGGAAACGTGGCTGATGTATCATTGATCGAGTTTGAAGCCAGACGTAATAAATCTTCGATGCTGTGTTTGCGCCATGTTACGTGGTGTGAAACGTCCACAGAGCCTGTTGAGCGTGTGATGGGGTATGATGGAGGATCACAGTTGTGTCACCTAGCTTATCATTTGTTTGAGCAAATATAAAAACGTAAACACACTCTCGTGTTGATTTTGCAACATTTGCAAAATGAGCTTACGGTAGTTTGAGAGAGAATCAGATGATAATCAGATGAGGACTATGGCAATGGTTATGATGATGATGATGATGATGATGATGATGATGATGATGATGATGATGATGATGAAAATGACGATGATGTATTAGGATGGTGATGTTGATGATGATGATGATGATAAAGATGTTAATTGTGGTGATGGTGATGACAAACGACAATTAGGATGATGAATTGTGACCATGAAGATAGGGAGACTATGATGATGACGGTGATGACAATTTAAACATCACATACGTGGTCAGCTTTATTGTAGGAAATAATTTGAAGACTTGCCTCTGTCTGTTTGTTAATATTTGGTAATTTGGCTAACAATAATTGTATTAAATCATTTTTAATAGAAAAACCTACATAAAGAGAATTTGATAAATATTTCAAAGCTGAAAATGGAAATTATATATATGGATTAATTGAAATTACAATGAGACATTTGTATTGATATGGGGGCTAAGTCGGATTTGATAAATGAAAACAATCTTTAAAAATCCAAAGATGCTAGATTGACAATTTTACAAGGTTAAACATTCTCTGCATTGTGTGGAGGTAGGATAGTGCATTAGTTAGTACATTCAGCTTCAGATATAGGGGTCCTTGAATCTCACAATCTTGTCTGCTTTAGAGAACCGTTCTACATGCAATGATACTAACTGCGATCTTGTAAATGAAAAACTCTCGAAAGTGACATTAAATCCTAAATGACCTTGCATTATCTCTGATTTGAAAGTCTCGAAAGTTGAACCCCAATTCCCCTCACTTGTCTGCTGCTTTGTCCTGCATGTATTGTATTGAAGCATTACAGTTCTGCGCATAATGTGTTGACTTGATGCTTGCCTCCACAGACAAGAGTTGGACAAATCTCACTGAGATGAAATGTTATATGAGTCAGTTATGCAGGGAATGAAATCGCATTTCAAACTTACAGCACTGAACCCAATAGATTCCATCATCAGCGCAATACGGAGAGAACGAACCGATCTCCCAACACAATATAGTCCCAATTGCTTGGTTCTGAAGGAGCCAATTATTTGGAAAAGCTTAGTAAAGACACTCTTAATGAAGTCGGTGATGTGGTCATGTGACTTTGATGAGTATTTCTCTGTGTAGATAGATTGATTTCAGGGGAAGCTGCTCCACGAGCTTACGTTTACAGGCTGATGACTTACATAAACCATTGAGAGATTCAGCCTCTGAAGATAGTTTTAGAGTCAGCTTTCGACCAAATTGATTTTGTTAATGACCTTGGATTAACTTCATCCATTCAGGTTGTTATTGAATCAGTGTACCCTATTGAATTGTTAGAAATAAACTTGTGAATGATGAAAGTAAACATACCTCCAAATCATCCTTATCATGTTGTCTTCACCTGTTAACTGTTATTATACCCCCGCTACGAAGTAGTCGGGGGTATATAGCGCTCAGCGCGTCCTTGCGTCCGTCCGTCCGTCCGTCCGTCCGTCCGTCCGTCCGGAACACTTTTGGTTCCGCTCATAACTCAAATACTACTAGTTCAATTGTTATGAAACTTTATACATGTACACTTTATGGTCCCTAGATGTGCCTTTTCTATGTTTCACTCAGATTCCATGATTATTTTTTCAGATTTTCCACTTTTAAGCGTCTTTGTGTGCGCGTCGATGGTCACACTTTTGGTTCCGCTCATAACTCAAATACTACTTGTTCAATTGTTATGAAACTTTATACATGTACACTTTATGGTCCCTAGATGTGCCTTTTCTATGTTTCCCTCAGATTCCATGATTATTTTTTCAGATTTTCCACTTTTAAGCGTCTTTGTGTGCGTGTCTATGGTCACACTTTTGGTTCCACTCATAACTCAAATACTACTAGTTCAATTGTTATGACACTTTATACATGTACACTTTATGGTCCCTAGATGTGCCTTTTCTATGTTTCACTCAGATTCGATGATTATTTTTTCAGATTTTCCACTTTTAAGCGTCTTTGTGTGCGCGTCGATGGTCACACTTTTGGTTCCGCTCATAACTCAAATACTACTTGTTCAATTGTTATGAAACTTTATACATGTACACTTTATGGTCCCTAGATGTGCCTTTTCTATGTTTCACTCAGATCCCATGATTATTTTTTCAGATTTTCCACTTTTAAGCGTCTTTGTGTGCGCGTCTATGGTCACACTTTTGGTTCCGCTCATAACTCAAATACTACTTGTTCAATTGTTATGAAACTTTATACATGTACACTTTATGGTCCCTAGATGTGCCTTTTCTATGTTTCACTCAGATCCCATGATTATTTTTTCAGATTTTCCACTTTTAAGCGTCTTTGTGTGCGCGTCTATGCTTACACTTTTGGTTCTGCTCATAACTCAAATACTACTTGTTCAATTGTTATGAAACTTTATGTATGTACACTTTATGGTCCCCACATGTGCCTTTTGTATGTTTCAGTCACATACCATCTTTATTTTTTCGACTTTTTCTACTTCTAAAAAAATTTACAAGTTTATAATCTATGAAGACATACTTACTCTACTTTAATAATACTTCTGTGGTCTATTCATACGAAAGTCTAAACATTGATGTCCTTGCTATTTTGAAACATTTTTTCTTTGACCAATGTTAAGTGCGGGGGTATATGAGTGAGCTGTGCTCACTAATTCTCTTGTTATCACCATCAGGCTTGATGTAACCCTTTATGTGCGGTGTTGGGGACGGGATAGTGCAGTGCTTAGCATGTTAGACTTCTGATCCAGGGTTTGAATCCCGCCAGGGGCTTCGCAAGTTTGTTGTAGGAAACAGTTCTACATGCAGTAAAATTTGGATGCAAAGCTTCACTGATTTTCAGTCCACTACCCACCCATGGTTTGCTACTTCCAGCCGACTTGCAGATTTCACCGCAATGCATAGCCACGATAGGGTTGCAGGATTTCTCCCTGTAATAATACTAGCAGCATTGATATAAGTGAAATAATCTTGAAAGTAGCATTAAACCTCGCCTTCAGTGGTGGAGTATTTTGGATATCATTTCTTTAACACACAGCTCACCGTGTCTCAGCTGATTATTTATACAGAAACTGCTTATTGTCTGAAAATGTCGTCTTGACCTATGAGAGCTAGTATATTTTCTGTAGACTGGGAGACAAAATCTACTCTATTTAATGAACTAACTTTGTAAATATTACCTTTGAGTTCTGAAATGTTTTTGGATACTATCTTTACCAATCATCATCATCGTCGTCATCATCATCATCCTCACCAATACAACCACTGCCACCATCATCATCATCACTACCACCACCACCACCACCACCACCACCACCACCACCATCATCATCATCATCATCATCATCATCATCATCATCATCATCACCAATACAACCACTGACACCATCATCAACATAATCCACTTGTTCAAAATAAATTCAATATGTTTCATTATCATTTGACTGATAGGACAACATACACTACAAATATCTCATGATATTTTATTATTTTTGTTCATTGTCGGCTGATGATAATAAGTATTGACTCTGAGGAATAAGGCAGCTTATAGCGGGAGCGTCAGTGAGTTTATCTCTCGTCTGCATCCATGTGATAAGCCGTGAATAACCCAGTCTGTAAACAAAAGTCTTATGACAAGATTATGCATCCTTTAGGAAAACATGCTGAAAAGAAAATATGCTTGAAATTCGTCTTCTCTTCTTCACTTGTAATATGGAAGGACATGTATGCCATGATTGATTTGGTAAATATTTTGAATCTGTGTTTTTGTTCTTCAAAGTAATATTAAAATTTTGATATTAGTTGATCAATGCCAAATTTTGCTGCATGGTTGTGCTGAGGGAATTAATAGACGTGTTAGAAACTTTTGGAATATTTGTTTGACTTCATTAAAATGAACATTGAGAGAGGCAGTAAAGTGAAATATGGAATTGAATAAATTATAGAATAATTTTGATAAGAATATAGTTAATTTTAATAAAAGGAAATAGAATATGGAATGTATTTTGAGAAAAGGAAATAGATGGAATATGGGTTCAAATGGTTAGTACATGTGTATGATTTAGATGACTTTTATGTGTTGCATAAATCTTTTCTTATGTACTTCAAAAGTGACATCTACATTAGTGACATTCCTTATGTACTACATTAGTGACATTTCTTACGTACTACATCAGTGACATTTTATATGTACTACATTAGTGACATTTATATGTACTACATTAGTGACATTTTATATGTACTACATTTGTGACATTTTATATGTAATACATTAGTTACATTTTATATGTACTACATTAGTGACATTTTATATGTAGTACGTTTGTGACATTTTATATGTACTACATTAGTGACATTTCTTACGTACTACATTAGTGACATTTTATATGTAGTACGTTTGTGTCATTTTATATGTACTACATTTGTGACATTTTATATGTACTACATTTGTGACATTTTATATGTACTACATTAATCATATTTCCTATGTACTACATTTGTGACATTTCTTATGTACTACATTTGTTACTTTTCTTCTAAAACTTTTGAAAGATTCTCAACAAGCTTACTTCTGTTATCTGGCAGCAACTATTTAGTTTTGGACAGAATCGTCTGTTTACGATTAATGGTGATTGAAGACATCCTGTTCATTATTCAGTGAACGTTGATTTCAAAATAGAAATAATCCGGAGATTGTGTGGGTGTGGGTTTCCGTCAGATATTTTGACTTTGTATTTTTAGAAATGTTGAAAACAATTACATAAATATTGATTCTCGCGCAGCGGGATTAGGCAAATGTTTTTATCTTTCGTGAATCACTTTGCCCACAGCTTTGAGCGCACAAATAAATGACGCGGTTGACATTTTGCGGTCTCTTTTAGGTAGTGTTTTGCTCTTAAATTTCCTTGCATTGTATTTGCATTGCTGTTGATGCGAATTCTTTCAGAAGGTTCAAAGAGGAAACAAAATATTATGAAGTTTGAAATAATTGTCTCGAAATGAAAGGATTGCAATGATTATGAATTAGTCTGGAATGACGTCATTGACATTAAGTGTTGTCTTTACCATCAGTTGATTACTCCATTTATAAGATAAAGATGTTAGGATGAAATTCTCAGTTGATCATGTGTCTTTACAGTACAAGAATATTCTTTTCCCCCTTGATGTCCGATTACTTATTTGGTCAATTCTCTAAAGATTTATCTTTGTGCCTAACTATTCTTTGAGGTCATCTTGCAGGAATGACAACTCGTAAGCAAAGGGAATAATATGGAATTGACTAAGGACTAAAACAGGCTGTAGTGGAATATTCTGTGGTAAAGGCAAAGGGTTAATTTGTGCAGTCTAACCATTCTCATGTGGCAATTTACAGGATTGTCCACTGACTAAAATTGAGATATCTCAAAAAAAAGTATATTCTGTGGTAACAGTAAAGGTTTAAATTCAGTGATTGAATTATTACCTGAACTGATAATCTTATTAGCTGTTGAATAGATTTAGTGCAACAATTCTGAGAGGACAATTTACTGGAATGTTCCTATATCGAAAGTAATAATGTCCACTGGCGGAAATAATATACTGTAATCTGCAAATAAAGGGTTAAAATTTACTAAGTATTGGTCAACCAGTTCCCCTGAAGAATGGTAAGTGTCGTCCAACATTGCAGACATGACCTCCCGTAATGGACAGAAATGCGCAGTTTGGTCCCCGACCGCCCGTCACCATAATTAGTAACTGATGGGCCATTAACGTCTCAATTGTCCATTAGGATACAGCGACGATCAAGTGTGATCATGAAACAAGTGTGCACTGCCAGCGCTGGTCTCGGACATGGAGCTAAGTCCGAGTTATTCATGAATCTCAAAGTGTAAGGGATATCTTGTTGTTGCACTCGTAAGTTATCACTTCTAACATTGGGGTATGTTTTTTGCTTTGACGAATTTTGGGTTGCTCATGAAAGAAATGAATTACGTGGGTTATATCTTGACTGGTTTCTTATTAAATAATTATATCTTGGTTGCTTTACATTGATTGATTTCATCTAGAAATATTAGATTATTAGAGAGGAAATGTTCTTCCAAATATTTCAAATCCTGGCATTGATTTATTGATTTTATAATTTAATTCATGTTAGATACGTTGAGTCACAGTGCCATAATTAACTGTTGACAGCCTTGTCAAACTGCAGCTGAAACATGCGGTGGGTGTCTATAATTCATGAGGGAAGAAGTGTGGTAATTGGCAGGAGAAGACACATTGTGTGTCACTGAAAACAATATATTCTTGTTATTTTTCACATGTTGGTTGTTTTGAACACAATGTTCTCCTGAATTGTGGTCGTTGAGAGCAATAATTTGTTTTAAAACATCACATTGTTGAACATTGTACATTAATAGTTAATTTTTTTCACAATTCATAAACAGTTTGTTATAATGTTTTAACTTGTTCTACAATCATTATATTTGTGTTAAGATGTGTTAAAATCTAAAACATTGTGTTGAAATGTACAGCTAGAGTCTGTCACTGTAGAAAAGCATCAACAGTAATATGAGTCGAGAAAGTTTGAAGTATAATTACCGCGCATCTCTTCTCTTGTGGGCCGTCTCTGATAGATGACGATGGCATTGATAGGTTAATGTCTGCTGGTTAACTGTTGGATTGTTCAGTTACCAGACGAACGTGTCACTTGGGGAAACCAATACCTGGTGTTGATGCTCTATTTTCTAGAATTCCTGAATTTGACATGTCTGTATTCTGAGTGTTTTTTTTAATTCTGATACTCCAGACGGGAGTGATAGAATCATTTTTTTTTTCCGTCTCATCAACTCTATTGTGCAATCTGTTTTTTTGACTCACATTGGCGAATTTGCAGCTTCTTCTAAGAAGTGAATGTGCAATGGGAATTAAGATAATCTTCCTGTCTGCCATTAGCTGAAACTAGTTTGTTTGCACACAAGTCAATTGCTTGTTAGTTTCAGATTGGGCCTATTGCAAAATTAGTCGGTAGCTGATGAAATTTTGGATAAACTAAGCTAGTGTCTATACTTTTCAGGTCCTGTCAAAGTTTGAGGAGGGCTGAGTGCGTAAGTGCCAGTAAAACTACAGAGTGTTTTGTACACTGGCTGAAGTACAATTTGAATCTGGTAGATTGTTCCACTTTTGAATGAGTTACATCAAATTATATATTTAGATTGCATGTCCTTTATCTATCCATCTCTTATACTGTTTGAATATATTCTGATGTGTTCATTTCAGAGACAAGATGAATATTTCTGTGAAGTTCAAGTCGTTTTATATTTAATCGTTGATCCATATTGATAATATTTGTATCATTACAGGTGAAGGACCGCAAACTAAAGTCTCCGCCTCCAAAGGTTCATGACCCGCGAGAATGTCTCCTTAGTGACATTCGGTCTATGCCCAAATTGAGGCCGATCAAAGATGGCCGCCTCGTTGGTGAGTCTGACAAGACGTCTCCAGGTACTGTCCCTTTCCTTGCATCCCTAGACGTCAGTTGGTGCTACTTTCAAAACTCATTGAATTATCGATATATAGGATAGGTGTTTGTAAGAAATAACCTGAAATTTGCTATCAAATGATCCTTCTAATTATTGTCATCAATGTCTTCACTTGAATTATACTAACTTTGTAATGGTATGTTTTGTGACTCTTCCATTGGGAGTTATCTCCCTTTAGAAAGGAACTATTTTTGTGTATAAAACTTCAAGGAGCATTTCCTTTTTACCGGAGGTAATGAGTTTTGAAGGTGTCACTGACTGCAGTTGTTTTCACAAATCATGTAACATATGTGGCTTTGCCCTTCAGTGATTATTCTATATGAAAATTTGACAAACGTGTCCATTGAAGACTCATTATTTGTCACTTTAATAAGTACATATGTTAAAGACTGGGCAAGTTTATATGTATATGATATGTGAATGTTTACATACAAGAAACTGTGATCAATCTCAGAGAAAATTTTCAAAATCTAAAAATGATTGTTTTATACCACACTTCACACTTCAGATATATTTTCACACAAAAATTCTTATTCATTGAACTATCAATTATTCAATTAAGTAAATTAAAAATCTGAAGATGAATAAATTCAAATAATATCTGGTAATTCTAACCCTTTAATGGCTGGTCAGGGAATATATTAATCCAAGTCACAAATTGTTCCATGTATTATTAAGTTTAAATTCCTGTAATTTAGCCACTCCGAATGATTCGACAGTAAATTGACACTATAACTACTTCAACAGTGTAAACGTCACAGTTTCTTAACTATGAATTTAGTAATTTCCCTAGTGTTTGATCTCTGAGGTAAGCCTGTTGTTTGGTCAGTAGAGACCCCTGCAAGTGTTAGTTCCATTGCCTTGGCTTGTCAATCATGTTCTTGTTCTGTAGTTGTTCTCTTGCTTTGAATCCATTCTCATCTAGTCCACTGTAGTGTTGTACTTTGGGAACCATGCTTTTATTTTGACTGGTTGTTTATTTAAGTTGAATAAAAGATATTTTTAGTTTTTCTAAAGTCATTTAAGTGTACTGCACTCTCAATATGTTAGAAGTGCAGAATAGCAGCATGGCCCTTCGATTTGACAAACATTTCCGTTTTGAACTATCTTGACTTGAAATTTGTGATTAAAAACAATCTAAAAAATTCAAATTTTGCTCCAACCTAATAGTCCCAGGCTACCTTTTATTCCAATTCAAATTTATAACTATTCGGAATGTAAAGTTTGTGAAATAAGTTTCAACATTTTTATTTGTGCAGTAGTGTGTGATTTTGTGATCCCAGCACGTTTCTGCACAAGATTTCCTCACAGTGTTCGTGCCCTCAACTATCTCAGTAATGTGTGATATGCAAAGTGATGTGATGCACTTTACCTCATGTATTTGACTGATTCTTTCCTGTTGATAGTGCTGTGTAAACTGTCTAAACAATTCTGTTGACTTTTAAATTTCCTGACAATTTAAGTGGTAAGATTTTAAACCTTTTTTTTTCATTTTTCAATATATATCTGTAACAAATATAGTAGTCCCTAGAGAATTAAGTCAAGGGCACACTCAAGGCTACGTCTCTGTCTAAAACAGTGGTTAGCGTATTCCACTCCAGATCAAGAGGTCCATGGTTCTAATCCCGCCAGGAGTTTGTTTACTTTGCTGTAGAGAACTGTTCTATGTGCAGTACTACCGCTAGATCGCTAGATTCAGTCGATGCTCGCAGGTTTCACCGCATTGCTTAGCCGTCATGGCGTTGCAGACTTTCTCCCTGCAATAATATTAGCAGCCATGATATAAGTGAAATATTCTTGAAAGCAGTGTTAAACATACTCACCACGCCTGTCTAACATATTTTTAGTTATGTATTATTTTGATTTTTGGAAATGATTGCCTTTTCATCTGTTCATCTTTCTATATAGACTTCATGCAAGCATAGTTGAGATTTAAGCATCCCTAAACTTTTTGCATTTTCGATTTTATGCAAGTCTAGTAAATATCTCTTCACTCAATTTATCCCTGAAGCAATTCAGTAGCTAGAAAATTGCTTTTTAACATATTTATGTATTTCAAACAGTTTTCTGTTTGAAGGGCAGTAAAAAAAGTTTTATAACTCTTTCATAAAATATTGCTAACTTGGGTGAGAGAGTATTTTTCCCGAAAAAATATCAACAGTTTTAAGTTGGATGTGAGAAAAACAGGCATTATAATGAAATCAGAGCTGAAGGGATGTATAGTGGCATGTATAATTAAAGTCTTGAAGACATGTCTCTCGGGAAGCCTGCAGAATATACGGAATAGACCGCGAAGGTTTATCTTGTGCATGTTGATGTTCAAGGAGGAGAATATTGGGAATAGTTTCATTCTTCCCTGACGAATTCCTAAACGAATTATCTTTTAACCAAATGTAATTGTTATAAAATTGTAATGAATTATTGATTTGATTTGGGTTGGATCATAATTTGAAGTTTACTCTTCTTTTTCAAAAATTCATTTGAGAATAATATTCTTTATTTCTTGTTGGAGGTGAAATCAATTAATGATGAGCTTGTTTTTTCTTTCAATTAAATAATTTTATGCTCGAAGTTTGCATACTCTTTTCAAAGATTGTTTAACCACATAATGACATTTTATTTTTTTCGAGGAGATAACAAATCTATTCTTTCAAAAATTAATCAGTCTTTTCTCATTTAATAAGATAACCATTATTGAAATTAAAAGAAAACAATATATTTAAGCCTTGGTTCTTCTTTCAATTTCAGTAATTGTCATTTCCTTATTTACATGACTTCTGGTAAGGGATATACATCTTGATAGATTTGAGAAAGGTCATTTTGACGAATTTCCACATACCAGGTAGATTCTCAATGTAGAGGATAAAGCCTTTATTCTGGTAAATAGTGTACATTACCTGCGGAGTCGTTAAAGGTGTTCACCGACCTGTGACGACAGGTGAGCGGATCTTTATTTGCTAGTCACGTGGTTGTTGCTTCATCACAATGACAGAGTGTGAAATCCGGATGCTTTTTGAAGAAAGTTTAAAGAATGAGTCAATAGTTGTTCTTTGTGTTATTGGACAGGTTTGTGTTGTATTTGGGTTCTAGAAAAATCTTTATAACTTAAATGTTTTGTTTTTATGTAGAGTGTCCGTCTTTCTTACAATTCAATTTAACTTGTTTGAGTCAAGTAATATCTATATTATATCTATATCTCCTCATTCCTTTCAATTGTTTTGTTATTTCCTTCATTTCTTATCAATTTATTTATCTGTATTTCATTTATCAAATTCTAATTCTTTTATCAATTTATTATTATAGGTAATGCTTCATATAAATTATTTTTTTAAATTAATTCTTTCATTTATTCATGGCTTCAATTTCTCCAATATGAAACCTCAAGCTTTAGAAGGAGTCTGTGTTTCTACGTTCATTGTCGGAGTCGTCAATAATTATTGGATTAACATTCAAGTTAACTGAACTCGCAAAACAGCACTTCTCAACACCAACGTTTTACAGTTTTACAAATGAAAGTACAAATTCATCTGAAACCGACATTTTTAAATGCGGGTTGATGAACATCAACTTGCCAATCGCAACACAAAATGTGCTTAGAGGTCTTGACGTAATGTCGTAATTCAGGCTTTGAAGATTGAGAATCCACTGCGGTGGAAAACCATCAAGACGTTAGCACTTTTAGGACATTTTTTTGTTTTAAAGGTCAACTATTCAGCAGACTTTGATCAATGGACTTTTTACAAGCTGTTTGATAAAAAAGCTCTTCCGATTATCGAGGAACTTTCATGAAATAAACAGCAAATTTGTCAAATTGACCTAAAGCTTATTGGCAGTTGGTTAAAAACTCTCAAGTCTAGATCTCGCTAACCGTCAGTTTGAGTTATTATCAAAGACGTTTCCTTTTTGGGAATATTAGTTTTAAGGAAATGAGTTTTACATCCAACTAAATATATCTTCCGTGAATGGAACAAGACGGATATGTGATGGTCGTTAGCGAACTGTTATTCTTCGGCTACAGATATGTCACTGTTGTTTTTCACGTAATCTCGATTTATGAATTATTGTCTGTATTAGAATTGTAACATGCTCATATATTCTACAAATAAAAACATAATAAGAACAGTTAGTTTATATATACCAGGGCCATCGTTCACAAAATACTAAGGGATTGTGACTCACTAAGATAACCTTAGTGCAATGACTAAGAACTGGAGTTAAGGTAAACCTTAATCAAAGTTGAATTTGTTAAAGCAGGTACATTATATTACCAGATATAGGTCGAGAATTTGATACCAGAAATTAGGGGGTCGACTTATACACAGGGTCTGTTTCAGACCTAAACATTTGAATGTTTTAAAGCAGGTACAGTAATATTTTAAATGTACTTGTTATTTTAAAATCAAATATATGTAATGTTCATAACATTGAGCAAATTTTAAAATAAATTCTATAAATTCAATATATATACATGATGATATAATTGTAATGTGTCACAAATTTCCTTATATCAAAATTATATATTATAAGTTATCAGATGATTAGATTTTCAACATTGGATTACAGCCAACAGGAAAATATTATGGATTTATATCAAACAGGCGATATAATCATGAAATTATCATAACATGGCTGAAGCCTTGACACAAATATTCACCATTTATTTGTTGTCACTGATTCTCCTGAGCCAAGAACTGATGACTGTCGAGTACATTATCTGGAACAGAGCGAGCACATCTGCCAGATACATGGGTCCCGTACCAAATAAAGATCTACGATAATTGTCTTACCATCTATTTATCTATTTTACCATCTATTTTGCATGTTTTCAGAATGAAAGTATATTATCTGAAATAGAACGTAGACATCTATGATTTATGACATCAGTCAAAAACAATTTTTCTCCAATTTCGGAGTACATTTCTAGATTGAGAGTAAATTATCTGAAACAGAACGAGAACATAAGCACTGTTCAAATCAGATTTGCTTTCAAATTTTGAGTATGTTTCTTATATTAGAGTTTATTATCTGAAACTGAACAAGGACTTAGGCATGTAACGCTCTGGTCAAGTCAGATTTGCCTTAGTTTAGGAGTATATTTCTGTAACATATATCAAGGATAGAACGAGCACATCTGTGAAGTACATATGTCCACTCCACAACAAGCACGTTGGACAGGAATCTGCCTGCCTGGTCAGACTTAGCCAGTTCCCTAGAGGGACGTCCAAGTGACCATACAATCATGTGGCTGGACATAGATGAATAGCTCGGCTTGACCATAGTGTTGGTCACATGTGGAGGAATCTGCTTGTACAATGTGTGTGTTTTTAAGTGCTCTACACGATTTTGGAGTGATGTTCGTGATTATGAGTGGTGTTCTGTACATGAGTAAAGATGGCTGGATTGTAAGGATATTTTTTATAGTTATGCAGGATTTAGATTGATGACTTGTTTGACCACGCTGTTGGTTACTTGTCGATTAATCTGCTTTTGTCTCCAAGTGATGAGTGCAATTTCAAGCTGTTTTAGATGAGCAGGACACTTTCTGTGATGCAGGACTTTGATTGATAACTTGTCTGATCAGGACATTTGTACACAATTTAGTTGTATGATGTGTTTTTTCAAGTATGCTATATGATTCGTACTATGGTGTTGACATGGTCATATGACAAAATCATCAGGATATTTTTACTGTTATGTAGGACATTGATGAATAATATGTTTGACCAAATGATCAAAGTCACGATGGGGGATTTTTTGTAATATACTTGATTTCACATGGGTTTTTTGGGGTTTTTTTGTGGAAGAGGTCTTTCAAGTATTGATGGATAAGTTTGATAAATGACCAATGAAGCTTTTCAGTAGGAAGCTGTTTCAGGCTATGTACACCATGGCTGAACAAGACATTTCTGATGCTTTTTTGAGGATCAATGATTTATATGATCATTAGTTGGAAAGACTTTGTTTAGTGGTAATAAATAGCATGTTTGAC
Source organism: Gibbula magus (assembly GCA_936450465.1). NCBI lineage: Eukaryota > Metazoa > Mollusca > Gastropoda > Trochida > Trochidae > Gibbula > Gibbula magus. The sequence goes on along the minus strand of OW388299.1, from coordinate 31,395,323 downwards.
GTGTTGCCTTTTCTATCATGCAAATAAAATACAGGGCTCGTATCGTGTAGATGAAGTATTCTGTTCAGATTTATCATTTGGGATTGTCATGTCCAGAATTATGTAGTTTTCTGGTCCACTTTCAGGATCATGGTGTTTATGGCAAGTTTTAAATCTGTGTACACAGTGGTGTATACTTTTGCCTCTGAGGTGGTCCTTAAATGAATAATGACAGTGAAATATCGTTGATTTGTGTCAAGTCAAGTATTCAGACATCATTTTCCTTCTCTGAAATGAAACTGGATCTCTCGACCATTCAGGGACGTGTGTCAGTTGAGGTAGGTCTGGTTGGAAATACTGAGAACATTTTAGTTTTGAAATAAATTCTCTCAGTTCTTTTAGGTTAATCTTTTTCTGAATAATTCCTTCTCATAATTTTGGATATACATTTATTTAAAAATTTATTGAAAACATGTTGAAATGTAATTGCTATGTTCATTTTATGGATGTGTTACATGTTCATCAGAGAACTTACTGATTATATTTTGCATTCTAATTTATAATGTCATATATGAGTGGGAAACAGCATTATTTCTAAAATGAGAATTAAATATTGTAATTTGATGCTTGGTTGTTAGTTTAATTATGTCATCTGAATTATTTAATATTTGATAAAGATATTAAAAAATGTCATTAAGGTAATTATATAGTTCCTAAACCAAACTTTCCATTTGTTTATGCCATATTTGTATTTTATAATTCAGTTTCTATAATTATTTCAAGGAATTAAAAAAAATAGGAAATGAAAGAATTTTACCTGCATATGACTGTGTTTCTCATCTTTAATTATCTTACACAAAAATAGAGAATTAAATATCTTAAGTACGAAAAGGAAGATGATATAAACATTTAAATTAAAGGTGATTTCCCCGCAACTTTTTGTGCTAATGAGTTCAACTCATCAGGTGACGAAAGTCGTTAGCAGATGCAAGAATGTTTACCTGTATATTACCTGGGCCCCAGGGGGTTTACCTGAATCTCTGATGTTCTTGCTAAGGTCATTACAGGCATGTTGACTATGTGAAGCGGACGTACACATTACCACATGACCCTCGTGTTTGACACGACTTTCGATGGGTGCGTTGTTGGTAGGTCTGCAATGTTTTCTTCAACTTACTCGTCCAATGACTTTATCTTGTGAACTTGACTCTCTGTTTGAAGTTCCACGTTGTTTGAGGTATTCAGAGTATTTGCTGTGTTTATAAATTAGCAGATTTCGGTTTTGATATTTGGGTTGTTTCGGATTGTCAGGGATTTTCAGGTATATTAGAAATTATAGTTGTCAACATGACTGTTTAGATAAGGTCCATGTCATAGGAGGTATGTTGAAGTGTTTGGGGTATTTGCTCCGTTTACAGATTTTGATAGTGAGATTGTAGGGTGTAGGAATTTGCATTGAAAACGATGGTAGTGAAACCGACAATATATTTAAATAATTCTGTCATACGAGGTGTGATGGAATTCCCCTTTACATTTGCTTTAACAAAATTGACAATATTTGTTTTGATTTTGAAGCCATTGACCATGTCAGTAAGACCCACTTATTTTGAACATATGAAAATGTTGCTCTCATTAAAGTTATTCCTTGTAATAACAGATTTACTTCATGTAGATTATTGAAATGAATTTTGTTGACAGTTTTTAAAAAGATGTTTTATATTTGCAAGTTTTTAGTTCGATGTAGCGCAATTTCCTGTTTTCTGCAAAATATTGCGTTTGACCTTTGATTTATGTCTTCTGAAAACTTTATAGAATGAGAAAATTAAAAATATAATCAAATTTATTCTTTAGAGACACAGAATGTCAGAATGCAGTTTTAAAATAAGAACTAATGAGCATTTTTGTTGCCTTTTAATTTTCATTAGAACGTTGAGTAAAGTTAAAGTATTAAATAGATGAGTATTTCTGTTTAAAACCAATTTGACTTCATTAAGTCATTTATGTAAAAATAATTTTTAACAATAAAACTCTTTTATTGGTAATAAATGTATTTCACCAAATTCTTGTAAGTCAAACATCTTACAACCAGTTCACATGCTTTAAACTGAATGAATGATAATCTATTTATTTACATCAGCACAAATGTCATTGATTTGTTACAATGTATGTCAGCATGTTCTAATCCCCTTGTTGTTGTCTTCTAGTGGAAACATCTCGGACAAGACTAAACAGTGATTCTGATGAGAGTCCATTACCGGTACGCAAGGTCATCAAGCCTGACTTCAACCTGCTCCTTAACGATAGTTTCGACGTAAGTAATAGATTCATTTCAGCTCACGTGTACCGTATTATCTCTTTGATGACTGTTTTTAATGTACCGGTAAGTAATAGATTCATTTCAGCTCACGTGTACCGTATTATCTCTTTGATGACTGTCTTGATGTACCGTTAAGTAATAGATTCATTTTAGCTCACCTGTTATTATTACAATTAGCACCTTAATTGTCAAAAGTTTTGACGTAAGTAATAGATTCATTTGAGCTCACCTGTTTTTATTACAATTAGCACCTTGTCAAAAGTTTTGACGTAAGTAATTGATTCATTTTAGCTCACCTGTTTTTATTACAATTAACACCTTGTCAAAAGTTTTGACCTAAGTAATAGATTCTTTTGAGCTCACCTGGTTTTATTTTTTTACAATTATAGCGCATTTCATATTTTGCTCATTTTCACATTTTGTCCATTACTTAATTCTACTTCTTTAGATGTCTATTTACAGCCATTAGTTTCACATGTAGATTCTAAGATATTTTAGTATATGGTAAATTTCTTAAATGGGGTGAATTTTCTTCTTTACCTTGTACTTCAATTTGATACCAGTATATTCTGATGTTTGAGACGCATTCAAGAAGTTGGTGTGATGCTTGATAACAGTATAAGGATCTATACAGAAATGTGGCCATTGTCAAATTACTCCATAAATTCATTGTCTTCTTCATTATATTCTATATGATATATAAAATTGAAACTTAATAAAAAAAATGTCCAAATATTACCATCAAGCCTGTGCAAGTCTACATCTGTTGATTAAACCAACTGTACAAATTATTGACCTTTGTAACAACCAGTAATTGCTCTGTTCAAATATTGCTAACAAGCCTGTGCAAGTCTATATCTCTTGATTAAGGTAACTGTACAAATCATTGACCTTTGGCTATTTGAAGTGACCAGTAGCTACTCTCCGTTAATTAACGCTAATTACCTTTCGTCTGTTGATCTGAGAGCCATGATACATGACCTCACATATATCAAACGTGACATATATTTATGTAGATAATTGATGGCCCTTTTTCAAAGTTTGTTTTGTATGGTAAAAGAAAAATAATTATGATGAACCCTTAATCTATTGCTACTCAATGTTTTAGTGTGTCGCAGTGAACCAATGGAGGTTTTATAGACACTGTTTACCTAAATCTGGTTAATGACGAGAATTATGACATTGTTCTTATGATTTTATGACTCCCGTAAGACATTTTTATGGTGATGCTTATAAATATGGCCGAGATATTGTCAGTATATAAGATAAAGATGACAGCGAATAGATCACAGCAGAAATGGACTTTGTAAGTCTGACATCGTCGTTTAAGAAACTGAAAATATGTCTGTTGTTTGAGGACCATCTCTCCTCGGCAACATTTCAGGGATTTTTAGTAAGTATCATTTCGAGATTTAACATTGTTTATAATAGCACATTTATAATAATAGCACATTTGTCTAGAGCCTTTTCCATGCTCGAGGATGCTCAAAGCGCACAATCTGTATTATTACCTTGAAGGAATTGTACTTTCGGTGCTGCTTATTAGCAACCATATACGTCCATACTTCCCTGTGTTCAGGTGTTATGACTCTTTATTTCATGACTTAGTCGTTGTTTTACTACTAATGTTGATCCAAGATTACGGATATACATCATTATTTATTATTTATGTTTAGAGGCCTGTTGTGATTTTATGAGCAGGAAAATGTTCCACAATCTCATTTGTCAAATTATCAATTATATAACGGCCTATCAAGACATGTTTTGAACATGTTACTTATTACCTCCCTTGTTTCAGGAGGAGGCTTCGGAAGACGAGGAGAGTATAGTGGATGCACGGCACCGCGTTCAAGCGTCCCAGATCTCCCCGCTATCGCCTGTTTCACCCGTACATGACCATATCACCCCCAACATGGAACGCCCTAGTGAGTTTGCCTACTTGTAACAAGTTTGTAACTTTCTAAAAAAACATAGGTAATATCTCAAACAGGTCTAATGACTGCACTTCTCAGTTTGTAAAACAATGAAACTAAGTCACTTTCCTTGAATTATGGATGAAATGATATTACATCCCATTATGATTCATCACTTGTCTTTAATGGTCTTGACTGAATAAGTTTGCCTTTAATGGAGAAAGGCCCTCGACTGTTATCTGTCGGGATTAATCTCCAAGGAAAATTGTGTGAAATTCATTTAGTACATGAACATTCAGCTAACACAGAGATTAGTTGTTATCTTGACATGGTACTGCTGTGTTTTGAGATTCGTCAGAGTATGATGAGCTTGATTATCAGGTAAGATCAGAGTTTGATTTGACCCAGTTATCTCCCATTACCAAGCAGGATTTTCCCTGTTACCAAGCAGCTCCAAGTCACGCCAGTCTCCATCACAGACTAATTGAAGCTATGCTGCATTTCAACTTTTCTTTGCTAGTGTAGAAGCACATGCTATGAGTTTAAGGTACGTTAGTACAAAAAAGTTAATGAAATGCAGCAAGGCTTAAATTAGGCAGTGATGGAAACTGGCATGAATTGTGACTTGCGGGGGAAGTTGGTTCCCAAGCAACTGATGCTAAGCAACACAACCATATTTCCATTGACACCGAGCACAGTTTGCTAACAACCAAACAAAAATGCATTGTTTGCACAGTTTGCAGTTGAAAATTCTGGAGAATTGTTGAAACCTGCCTTAACCCATCCCACTAACAAGTGTGTCCCTGTTTGTTGCTGACTTCCTGCATTTTGACACTCGTGTCACGAGCATGACACAGGAAGGAAAGCATTCAGCCAACACTGACCTGTTCTTTCTAACACTTGTTTTGACACTCTAACTTTTTCCTAACAGTCCTTCGCGAGGGTTCAGCTGCTGAAAGAGCGTGCAAACTTCAGCGTCGTCACACTATCATGGTCTGCGAGTCTCCAACGGAAGGCAAGGTAATCCAGAAAGAGTTGCCTCCCTTAGAAGAAGATCCCGAACGCGAGGAAGAAGAGGAAGTTGAATTCCAATCGCAATGTTCCGCGTCTCAGTACACTAGTCTGCCTGCGTATTGCTCCGGCAACTTCCGCAGGCACCAGGCTAGTCCCAACAATGCCAGACAAATGGCGTCCGAAAGAACTGAACATAGAAAGTCCTCGGCGGGGAGTTTAAGTGCAATCCCCGAGGTGGACGATAGTTGTGCAGATGTGTCTGATAACGTGCATGAAGGTGACCTCTCTGAACTCAATGCTTCTGAATTGATGCATGTCAACTGGAACCGAGCATGTCCGCGGGAGTCCGCGGCGGGATCTAACAATCATGTACAGTGTCAGGACTGTCGTCCCAAACCTGTAAGTACTCTCCTCCTCTAACTCTCACTCCCCACCCGTCACTGTTTGTTCACTGGATAGGCTTCTACCATGGTGCAGTGAGACAAGTCTTTATCTCAAATATAAATGGATATTGGTACCGACCAATGTCTTTAAATGTAAAGGTTTCAGATTTTAGGGTTATCGTTATCTGTCCTCTAATATAACAGTAAATGCAGGCGTTTGGCTCATTCCCTGCATGACATCAAGTAAGCTTGAAAATTAAGCAGTTGTACAGTGTTACTTGTTAATGTACATGGCAAATAAAGAAACATAAATCGTTTTAGGTATCAAAGGATACCGGATTATAGGCTGTTGGCCTTCATTTCATATACTACACATTTATTATATGAAAAATGTCTTTAATTGACATTTAAGGCGTTGGTACATAGACAATGTGTTGTATGTACGGGAGTTCATGAACTGTCTCACCGAGAACCATGATAGAAGCTTGCTGAAGTTGAATTTTGTAATTGTTGCATGACTAATTTGTGCATGCAGTTTTTCATTATTTGTATATGGAAAATTATGCAAAATGCTGTAAACTCTATACTTTTGAAATTTATATGAATTATGGAATTTCTTTCAGCATTACCTAATTAAAACACAAATAAAAAAAACCGCAAAATTAATTGTAATGTTTGTGATGACAGGGTTTTTCACAGCATACTTGCCGGTCACAAGAAAATGTTACCATTATGAGAATATGTTACCATTATGAGAATGATACCATTATGAGAATATGATACCATTATGAGAATATGATACCATTATGAGAATATGATACCATTATGAGAATATGATACCATTATGAGAACATGTTACCATTATGAGAATATGATACCATTATGAGAACATGTTACCATTATGAGAATATGATACCATTATGAGAAGATGTTACCATTATGAGAATATGATACCATTATGAGAATATGATACCATTATGAGAATATGATACCATTATGAGAACATGTTACCATTATGAGAATATGATACCATTATGAGAATATGATACCATTATGAGAACATGTTACCATTATGAGAATATGATACCATTATGAGAACATGTTACCATTATGAGAATATGATACCATTATGAGAATATGTTACCATTATGAGAATATGATACCATTATGAGAAGATATGTTACCATTATGAGAAGATGTTACCATGAAGATGTTGCCTCATTCCATATTACTGGATAGGATCTTGCAGGATTTCTATCGATTAAGAAGCAGTAAATGCTTTCTTTTAAACATTATAAAACTTCAGATGTAACATTACCTCAACTACAGTCTAAGATATCTCTTCGTGACAGTACTTGGAACAGCCAGAGTATTTTTGGTGAAAACAAAATTAGGAGAAAGTGTGTGTGTTTATACTATAAATCCTAATAATTAAAAAAAAACATTTTCTTAGAAATGGACCATGGTGTATATAATGGACATACATCAAACACACAAAATTAAATATCTCCTTGAATTTCGTTTTCATAAGAATATCTCAGTATCTAGAACTAATTCTTTGTATTTCTCACTGTCTGGTTAAGATAATGCAAAGATGTTTTAGGGCTTATAATATTTAATTAATTTGGAACACTGCTATCTTGTTCATGATAGTTTTCGTGTACATGAGTAGGTACTGTTTTCAAGATATATATATACAAAAAGAGATAAAGAAAATCTAAAAACAATATGACTATATGATAGTACAAGGAGAGTGTTTTTTTTCAGTGAACTTTAGAAGTAATATAATTTTAGAAAAAAAAGTTTTTAAAAATTTAGAATAATTGTAATAGTCTAGTTGAGTGTGACTGTGTGCTAGTATTTGCCTGAGCATGTTAGCTAGTGTTTGCCATTTAATTCTCAATTTTTGCCTGTTTGCTGTTTTAGTTTTCATTGTACCAGGACCTTTTCCAACGCCCAATCCGTCACCCCTATGTCATAGAGGTATTCTTGTGAGACGCGCTGGTTTATTTGTTTATATAGCGCTAGACTTTTGTTGGTTCAGTCTTGTGCACGTTTGTTGACGTTTGTGTTCAAAGTTTGTTTTTTGCTTCTTTGAAAAAAATCAACCAAGTTTCAGGTTTGATTTGCTGAAGCGCATTGATCCTCAATCTTTGCACAAAGTTTTCATCTTTTCACAAAGTGTTTATCTGTTCACACAAGATTGATTAAAGTGGTTTCATTAAGGGGGTTCTGCATGTACGATAAGTATACTGTATATTTGTTCTAATACTGAGAAATCATTCATGCATGAGAAACTCATTAATTGTGTGATAACATGTATGGTAATAATCATCATATCAAATATGTGTCATGTAAGCTTTAGAGTTGAAATAAGTAGCATTTCTCTTATTGAAATTTAATATTCAAGGTTTTTAATGATCCTATGCTAGATAAAATTATTCTAGTTTCTGAATTAAAATTGCAATTAAGCACCCTATGCATGAGCTCATTTTCAGATCTATGAATCTCTTTCAACTTGTGCCTCTCAAATTTAAGTTTTCTCCATTTTAAAACTTTAAGTCTTATTTGGGTTCAGAGAGTTAAACAAATTGAGTTTTCATAGGTGTAGGAATCATTCATGCTTTTGCTTGCTGGTGCGCGTCAGAAGATAAATCGAGGGATTTGTTAATGACCCAAGAAATTAAGATTGTTTGTGCGTTTTTCAAAGAATAGTCACAAATTGTATGATACTGCGACATAAAAGTGTGCTATGACGTTAATATTTGTTAGACAATAGATATCCTTTTGGGAAATTTATATTCATGTGCTAGCTGTTAATCAACATGTTGATGTACCAGTGTCATTTATGTGCTTAGAAGAGCCATCAGTATATATCACATAATAAACATATATATTTATATGTGTATATATAAAACTAATAGAAATAGTAAATGCTTTCCTGGCAGAAGATTTTGTCATGTTTAAATGATTTATTTGCAATAGAAGACGTTCATTGCTGTCTCTCTGCTTTGTCAAAACAAAATGTTATTTTACAACTTTATGAATCTGAGTTTTATCAGCACTCTGCATTCTCTCTTTATTTCGTGTTTATAATGCCAGTGAAAATTTACTGTTTTCGAGGTTCAAAGGTATATTATTCACTAATAACACATACTCCAGGAAATGTTTAAACACTTTTTTGATTATCACAACTTCATAAAGTAATACAATTTAATTTACCTTGCATAAAAATGTTTTATAACTTTTTTATGCTATTCAGAACTATTTATTATTAAGATAAAGAAATGTTTTGAATTTTCACAATCACAAGTTTTTTCAACAAGCGCACAAACTGTTCTGATCTCACCAACATTGAGTGGTTCTATTGCTTAATAAAATGAAACATTGTGTTGCAACACTGTACAGTAAGCTTTTATGATATAAATCCAGGAAGAATCCAGGAAAATTAAATGTCTTGGCGAGGAATGAGTTTCCAATTAGGTTTACTATAATGTAGCATTTCTTTTAAGAATTATGCATTCAATTGCAAGCTCTGACTTAGTTTCGATAACACGCTGGAATGGGAGAGTGGATCATTACTGGCTTAGTATCACTTTAATTCCCTCAGTTGTTTGTATTTAGAGATGGAAAGTGATCTTAATTCTGAAGTTTGATAATGAACTGTGATGAAACATTGGCATTAGTAAAATGGAGTAATACAGTACTTGGAGCTTATTCAGTTGTCAATCAATCATGTGAGATCCAACGGGGGTGTGAAGGGGTTCGACCCATCCCCCTGTTCCTGTCCTCTTGTCCTTGATGTTCATTTCCTGCCCTATTTTTCACGATGAACCGTTCCTGTCCTATTGTCCACAATGTTCATTTCCTGCCCTATTGTCCACGGTGTACAGTTCCTGCCCTATTGTTCATGATGTACAGTTCTTGGCCTATTGTCCATAATGTACAGTTCCTACCCTATTGTCCACGATGTTCATTTCCTGCCCTATTGTCCAAGGTGTACAGTTCCTGCCTTATTGTCCACGGTGTACAGTTCCTGCCCTATTGTCCACAATGTACAGTTCCTGCCCTATTGTCCATAATCCACAGTTCCTGCCCAATTGTCCACGATGTACAGTTCTTGGCCTATTGTTCATGATGTACAGTTCCTGCCCTATTATCCATGATGTTCATTTCCTGCCCTATTGTCCACTGTGTACAGTTCCTGCCCTATTGTCCACGATGTTCATTTCCTGCCCTATTGTCCACTGTGTACAGTTCCTGCCCTATTGTCCACGATGTTCATTTCTTGCCCTATTGTCCACGGCGTACAGTTCCTGCCCTATTGTCCACGATGTTCATTTCCTGCCCTATTGTCCACGATGTTCATTTCCTGCCCTATTGTCCACTGTGTACAGTTCCTGCCCTATTGTCCACGATGTTCATTTCCTGCCCTATTGTCCACTGTGTACAGTTCCTGCCCTATTGTCCACGATGTTCATTTCCTGCCCTATTGTCCACAGTGTACAGTTCCTGCCCTATTGTTCATGATGTACAGTTCCTGCCCTATTGTCCATGGTGTACAGTTCCTGCCCAATTGTCCACAGTGTACATTTCCTGCCCTATTGTCCACAGTGTACAGTTCCTGCACTATTGTCCACTGTGTACAGTTCCTGCCCTATTGTCCACAGTGTACATTTCCTGCCCTATTGTCCATGGTGTACAGTTCCTGCACTATTGTCCACGATGTTCATTTCCTGCCCAATTGTCCACTGTGTACAGTTCCTGCCCTATTGTCCACAGTGTACAGTTCCTGCCCTATTGTTCATGATGTACAGTTCCTGCCCTTTTGTCCATGGTGTACAGTTCCTGCCCAATTGTCCACAGTGTACATTTCCTGCCCTATTGTCCACAGTGTACAGTTCCTGCACTATTGTCCACTGTGTACAGTTCCTGCCCTATTGTCCACAGTGTACATTTCCTGCCCTATTGTCCATGGTGTACAGTTCCTGCACTATTGTCCACGATGTTCATTTCCTGCCCAATTGTCCACTGTGTACAGTTCCTGCCCTATTGTCCACAGTGTACAGTTCCTGCCCTATTGTTCATGATGTACAGTTCCTGCCCAATTGTCCACAGTGTACATTTCCTGCCCTATTGTCCACAGTGTACATTTCCTGCCTTATTGTCCACGGTGTACAGTTCCTGCACTATTGTCTATAATGTACAGTTCCTGCCCTATTGTTCATGATGTATACAGTTCCTGTCCTATTGTCCACGGTGTACAGTTCCTGCACTATTGTCCATAATGTACAGTTCCTGCCCTATTGTTCATGATGTACAGTTCCTGTCCTATTGTCCTTGATGTACATTTCCTGCCCTATTGTCCATGATGTACAGTTCCTGCCCTATTGTCCATGGTGTACAATTCCTGCCTTATTGTCCACAATGTACAGTTCCTGCCCTATTGTTCATGATGTACAGTTCCTGCCCTATTGTTCATGATGTACAGTTCCTGCCCTATTGTCCATGGTGTACAGTTCCTGCCTTATTGTCCATGGTGTACAGTTCCTGCCTTATTGTCCATGGTGTACAGTTCCTGCCTTATTGTCCATGGTGTACAGTTCCTGCCTTATTGTCCACAATGTACAGTTCCTGCCCTATTGTTCATGATGTACAGTTCCTGCCCTATTGTTCATGATGTACAGTTCCTGCCCTATTGTCCATGGTGTACAGTTCCTGCCTTATTGTCCATGGTGTACAGTTCCTGCCTTATTGTCCATGGTGTACAGTTCCTGCCTTATTGTCCACGATGTTCATTTCCTGCCCTATTGTGAAAGGGTGTACAGTTCCTGCCTTATTGTCCACGATGTTTATTTACTGCCGTATTGTCCATGATGAACAGAGTGTCTGTGGGTTTATATCACTATTACACACTAGTCCAGTAATGTGTCCATGATGAACATATAATGCGGCCTGTTTCAGAAGAAGTGGCAGAATCCGATCGAGTGCCTCAACTTGACGCTGGAGGAAGTGACACACATCCGTACAGTCCTCACCAAGGCAGAGCTCGAGTCGCTCATCACACAGCCCGAACTGTACTCACTGGTCGCCAAGGGAAAGGTATAAGCATCAAACATTGATTATTTTTCAGAAAATGATTGAGATTAGTTCCAGACTTGTGAATGTTTACCTTGCAAGGATGATCATGCCACATTAAACTCAGTTTGCCTACCGTATATAGTGGCAGCATGAAGATTTACATCCATTGATTTCTAAGATATATTATATTAAAGCTGTTAAGCTTGATCTTGGAGTTTTTTTAAATAAACATATATAATCATGAAAAATTTACAAATCATTAAACCCAATTTTGATGACCCACAATTTATTTCATGTAATATTTGTTCAGATATTATGAGAAATCTTTATCAGACACAAATATTATATGTATAGAATGTTTAGGAAATAATTTCATCATTTTTTCTGATCTTTAATAAACAAACACGTTTCAAAATCACGATGATGGCGCTGGTATTTCTCCTCACTGTGTAGCCATGTTTTAGTTGAAATATGCCTCTTGTGAAATCTCAGCTTTACCCCGTCATCTAAATTGTGAAGTAACAGTGAAAACACTACACCTCTCGCTACCAATTTATGCAACGTCACAACGTTCACTCTTCTTCTCTCTGTTCCAGCTGTGTTTCTCCTGTAAGATCACCAAGTTCGCGCTGTTTGGAGAATGGGGCACTAGGTGTCGCTTCTGTAAACGCACCGTGTGCAGCAAGTGCCTTAGGAAGGTGAGTTTTGTCTCAATTCTATCTACTCTTTGCTTGTATTCTATCATGGCTTACAATGACAAACTTTAGATATTAGGTATTTCAATAATGCAACCAAGGCCAAAATTTTAACAAAACTATGGCGTAATTTTTCTTACATGACTTAAATTCTACTTGCGATGATGGTTGTATCCTGTCTGTGTTGGAAAGTAGATTTTGGCTTGTTTTCTTCAATTCATTGACTCGGTATTGAATGGAACATATTTGTGTCAATATCTTACTTCATCCTGATGAGGGAGTAAGCATATACCCAGAAACATCACAATAAAAGAGTTATCCAGGAAATCTTGCTATTTTGACATGTTTCTCCTCCGCCCCCAGATGCAAGTTCCGACCGACCACTTCAAGAACATCCCTGTGTACACGCTGAGTCCCACTCCACTCAGTCCGGACATGAAGGAAGCAATCGACAACTACAGGAGGTAAGTAGCCCAGTTTATTGAAATGTTGAAGTGGGATAGGATTGCTTTGCTCTATGAACATGAATGCCTTATTGTCATTTTGAGTGGCCTGTTCACTGAAATACTCTTTTGTGACATGGAATAATGTGGGATTTATCATGAGCGACTGATAGCCTATCCCGAAAGGATCACCTCTGTTAGCCAACTTCCTTGTAAATAACTTGTTTGTTATAATGTATAAAGTGTTTGAATTATCAAACTGTAAATATTTATCACATTCCAAACTGAGATATTTTCAATTCCTAGTTTCTCTAAAACTGTAACACTGCCACTAGTTAATTAACTGAACTTATTCAAGTATATGTGAAATATTATGTTTGGCATTAACCTAATTTATTTTGGTGGTCTGCAGTTTGAGTCCTACTGGATCGTCTCCCCCTACCCCGGCTGCTCCAAGAAGACCGAACCTGGACAACCGACTTGGTCGAAAGAAGCCTCTTCAACGTTCCCAGTCCATGTTGATAAAGCCATCAGCTCCAAAAGTGGTGAAAACTCCGCTCATGAACATATGCTGTGATTGTAAAGATATGGTAACAGAAATTGTGCGAGCTGGCCGAACATCAATCTCACTTATAAACCAGGGCAAGGATCCAACCACAGAAGTGAGACTGAACCTAATGAAGTAGGGCACTGTGCCCGCCGTGCTACTGTTTATATTCCGCCTGGTGGAGTACTCTGGACTCTGGATGTACTCGGCAACTTTTGTTGTACATGGCAGGGAGAGAGTTATGGACAATTTCTGTTGATGTGTTAAAAGCACAATTTCTGTTGACGTGGATTTCTAGACATGCGGGACATTGATGGATAATTCACAGAAAATGAGGCTTGTTGGGTACTTTCCAAGGTTTAAAGAATTTGGAAGAAGTATATGACTGAAAGTTTATTTAAAGTTGTTTGGATACTCAAACGATGAGAAGAACATAATACGATTGTTGTATCCATGCCTTCTGAAATCTTGCCATAAGTATCATGTTAAGCATAGGTCAGCCATGTTGGAAGTGACGATTTGTCAAATTCTGGAAAATGAGTAATATTGAAATCCAGAAAAAGGGACATATGTATTTGAAATCTTTATTTTGAATTTGAATCAAATTGGTTTTTCATCATGATGTTGTTGAATTTTAGAGTTTCTTCAGTTTTATTTTGCATAAGACGTCAAATATCAAACCTAGTGATTATCAAAAGTTAATTTATTGTGGTAGTAATTAAAAGCCAACAAGAGAAGATTGTAATCGTCAACAAGGTTGTGTTTTTGTAAAATGTTAGTATTTTAGTAAAGCAAGAAAGGTTATAACAGGGATGATAGCATGTTCAAAACTGTCTCAATTCAAAATCTTGGAATCAAAGTTGCACAAAATATGAATAAATCAAAAGGGCATGTGTATTAAGTAGATATATTATATATATCACTTTAGGAAAAAAACATAACCTTGAAGATCTTGAAAGAATGTTTGAATCTCACAAAAAGTGTAATCCGTCACCATGGTAAGGTTTGAATATTAATGTCAATATTTCATCATAATTTCATGTGTAATCAAATCATCTGATATTTAAGTAATTACTCGCATCGAATTAGTGTTTATTTGAACTTTTTGTTAAGTTTTATGAGAAATTTGTGTTATCAAATGAATCTTGTACATTATTTTATAAAAAAAGACTGTTATGACTGTTTGTAAATTGTCTTTGTGAATTTTTTGGTAATTTTTTCATTAAATATTGAGTATGCATTGAACCCTTTAAAATCAATAGAGAGAAGTTTATCAAAGTAATTAGTTTGTGACCATAAAACAATTCAATGGAAATTTTACAAATGTTGAATAAAGTTTCAATTACAAAAACCCAAATTTGACAAATATCTTGGTAAAATTACACATAGTAGTCTTAATATCTTCAATGAAAATTACAGAAAAGAAAACAATTTATTTCAAGTTAAGTATTTAGCCCATTTTTGACAGTGAAATTTGCTTGAATCATTCATAAAATACTCTGGTTGAATAATGTAGAATTATGTAGAGAACACAGGAGTTGCAGAATGATGTATATAGAGTTTTATAGTGTTTAGTCTTCCAGAGTGCATACTTGTACAATTGTACAGATTTTATCTGCCGTTGATCGTTGATCTTGTGTTAGGGCTTTCATAGATCTACCATAGTTTCGGGGTTATAGCCCCACTCACACAGAGCTTTTGATAATAACTCAAATTGATCACCATGTGATAACCTTGAGGTGAGATCGTTAAGACTGAGGTGATTGTGAATCGATTTTGAAGAGTTAATCATAATCTAAGGGTTCCTGGTTGTTAACTATCAGCTGGAGTGTTATCACAGTTGACTATGGCAGGTAGCGGGTTAACATCACTGTTTCTCTCGACTTTAAATCCTTCACATCAGTTTGTACAGACAACTGTCATTCTTTACAATAACGATTTTTATATAGAGAAGAAAGTTAAAGGTGTCAATTTGGATCAGTTAAGATAACAAATTTATTAATCAATATTCTAGTAGTGTAATAACAATGTATTTGACTTATGTTGGTAATTACTGTTGATGGTCAAATAAGATTCTTTCATCGGTTTATACTTTATAAAGTATCTTAGCCTCTTACCCCCTAAACAAATAATTAACTACAAATTTTAAGATCTTGATTTACCATTATCTTACACCAGTGTTTTATTTTATATTCAGTGTTTGAACTCATTGAAACACTGAGACGTATTTTAGAATTGGTTTCATTTCTGACCAGATAAGTATCAAAATATACAATTTCACTTTATCTTGTGATAGAGTATGATACATTATAAATTAAAAGAATGCTGACATACTAATTAAGAGCACAAATTATCCTTAATTAAACAAACCTGTACAATAATTATTAACCCATTTAATTAAGGGGCAACTAAGTTAGAATTTTATCTTTTGACTCAAAATTACCTTATTAATAAAATGTCAGAAAATTAGTACTCTTATACTATTTATTGAATGGGACAGATATTTTCACAAATATTCAGTAATCGTCACGTCACGGATTCCTTGTAAATTCAAAGCTAACAACCTGAACCTAGATTTTCAAAGCTCTCTTGGCGCTAAAAGACACTAACATTGTTTTACGTCTATCAAAGTGCTAAGAGATCTTTTGAAAGCTAGGTCCAATTGTTTCATACTGCTCCACCAATGTACTTATATCCGCTACCCTACTACAATACCCAAAGTCCCTGAGCTAAAACCTCTCCCATGGCTGAATATAATGAAAGAGCTTAAATGTAGGCAATATTGGCAGTCCTAAGGTGACCAATGAGTGATCACTGAATTTCAAATCATGACATTTCATTGGCTGACAAATTGCATGACATAGCAATGAGTAATCAGCCTACAACATGAGTTATTGGGCTCAGGGAATCAGTGTATTATAGTAGGGTAGCAGATGGATGCTACACTGAAGAAACAGGATGTTAAGGTATAGCAATAAGAGAATGTTTGTTGTAGATATGTAAGTATTAACTTGATAGCTGAGCACTAGTCAGGCCAAGGTTCATACTTCAGTATGTTTTATATATTTATTTATTGTACATTAATTGTTTTAAGGCTAGACATGTGTGTAACCCGATGTATTTTAACCTGTCACCTGGATCAACATATCTATATGTTTCTCATCTCGTACCTTCATCCATTCACTTGACTTCTTTTAAAGGGATAGTTCGACCGGGGTATTTCTTGTTGAATCAAGATTTGGGGGTAGTTTTTGCATTCAAGCTATACTGCATGATAAAGTCCATTGAAACATTGATTAGGATATGATTTTTTGTGGCTTATAGAATCGATAATTTAAAAAGAAATAAGGCACATTCATTTAAAATGTTTATCAATGAGAAATTATGCTGTTCATTGGCACAACAAGTTTGAAGTACTTTGCTATGGTACCACTAAAATCAGTATCATAAATGTTTTCTTACATATACCAATATGTTTATTACATCTTAGAATTGGTAAATATAAAAACTTCTTTTCCACTTTTCCTATAAATACAATAATTCCTTCTGCTGGAAAAAAAATGCTATACCGTTGCATGCCCCTTTTACAGAAAAATGTTAATTTTTTTATTATGACAATGCTTAATGAGCAGATTTCAATTTACCTCAGGAAACAATTTAATTTATATTTTAGAAGTGCGGAGCATCTGATTAAGAAATAATTCTTATGTAAAATAAGTAACAGAATCCTTGTAAAATATTATCTTATGTTGAAATCATTTTTGTTTTGCTGATGATATTCTTGTATTGTAATCTATAACATAAAGGGAGACTATTCTGTTATTTTCTGTTGAGCGCCAACCAGTCGCGACTTCCATTAAACTTACTTCACAATATGTTCATCAGTGACACTTATTGAGTTGTGATCTGTCTTTATTTCTTTATCAATATTTCATTTTTAGAATCTATTGAAAAATTTATTTATACTTTTTATTTTTGTTGACAGTTTTTCAAGTTATATTTGTACGATCAAACTTTTGTGAATTGAAATCTTGATAATTCTTTCATACATTTCTATTGAATTTGGTTCAGTTTATTAATAATGTGAATATCAAATTATTGCAACTATAAGCCTTTCAGTTAATAAGCAGACAATGTCAAAATGTTGATTTAATAGTATTAAATTCCTGTGATAATGTTTTTGAAAATCAAAAAAATATTAACATATGTGCACTTGTGTATGTGAGCCTTATTATTTAAGGCATGCCTTGTATCTCAACTTCAATTTACGTCTATTGTAATGTAATTTTGCAGATTTATGAGTGATTTTGCGAACTGCTTGCAGTGCTCTGTAACTTAACGACATTCCTTAAAAGCCTTTTTGTGATACAATGCTGGTTGTGAAATTATTTACTTGTTTTAAAGAAGTCTGAATCAAAATGGTTTGTTTAGGTAGATATTCAACTTAATTTCCATATTATGAAGATAAATAAGATTGGTTTCATTTCTAAGATCTCGTAATACTTATTCCCTCACAACTGTTTATACTAACACTCTTTTTCTTCTGCTATTCCATACTCATCCATTGGTGTAAACAGTTGTGTGGAAAATATCAGTTTCAAGAACTAAATCACGTTTTCATCCTCAGTCCACGAACCATCTGTAAATACCCATGATATTAACAACAAATAAATAAATACACATAAATACTGAGTTTGTCTTCTCTGGTCACTTGCTAGAAGTTAAAAGTCTTGTCCAGTCCAATACAAAGCGATATTGGTGTATTTTTCCATCATTATTATCTACAATAATTTATGGGTTTATCATTACCGGAGGTAAACATGTTTTACATCCAAATTACACCTTGCTTGAATAGTCACTGATTGCGTGTTTGTAAGCTTTGAAACAGGTTAACCCAAAAGTTTTAATTTGACAATTTATTTGGTAAAATTAAGAAGAAAAAATATCAGTTACTAATAATAATGTATATTGTGTAAATTTATTCTGATCCATCCATGAAATTCAGTGCAGTTGATCATGTGTTTTTAGTTGATACTCTCAAATTTCACTGCAATGCATAGCCGCAATAGCTTTCTCCCTGCAATAATAATACTCTAGGAAACAGCATTTATATAGAGATATCAATGGTATGAGATACAATTTTGACAGTAGATTTTGCACAATGCCCCGTAACCATCATGCTTTTTACATCATCAAGTATATCTCTCAATGCCGTGACGTCAAAATACATAAACATCACAGTGCTATGACATCACCACACTGGAAGTAAAATATGACAATGTAGATCTTTCATTGAAAGTAATGAAGAATGATAAGTAGAATCTCACCCTTGTGTCTTCTGATATTAAATATATCAACACGAGTTGATAAAAGTAAAATATCCTCGGCAAGCCTTGGATATTTGTAACTTTTATCAACTGGTGTTGATATATTTGATATCAGAAGACACTAGGGTGAGATTCTCTCTTAACCCTTACGTTGCGTATATATATTTTACCCTTTTTAGCCCCTGTGGCGGAATTTACAGGCTCGCAGCTCGCAGCAGTAGTTTGAGCTTAGGCACTAACGAGCTCTGCTGGCGGAATTTCCAGGCGGCGATTCCGGTACCGTTTTTACGAAATATACCGCATCTACATGGCGAATACGGGCTATATACGGGCGTTGAATACAAATTCAAGTCGCGGCACCCGTACACAAATGGTTGCTTTATACCCGCATCTTCGAATTATTTTTTTACGATTTTTCTTTACTTTTCTATTACTTTGTAAAGATTGTCTTTAATTCGGGCCTTATAACATCATGAATTTGGAGCGCGCTACTGAAATTTTTATATGGACTTGAAGACCAGATGTTTGTCTTTACAATGATATAAAAAATATTAGAATGCGACCTATGGTTATAATTCTATTGTCATCTAAAGTTTGTCTTTATTTCCAGCTTCATGAAATCAAAACTCCTGAGCGCGCATATTGCGAAATTTATATGTGCTTGTAGATAGTTTATTCCTCTTTACAATGACATAAAAATTATTAGAATACGACTTATGGTTCAGAAAATATAACCAACCAAAGGAGAGTGACGCTACCCCGACAGTACCACGTGAATGGTCCCGACGCGCACCAATTTACTGGCACTGCTTGGTCCCCCCGGGACTGTGCTAATTACAGTACCGTTACCTCCTCGAGACCTCCTCGAGACCTCCTCGAGGGTGCCAGAGCCGAGCGCGCGTGGAACTAATGGGTACTAATGAGCACAGCATACACTAATCACCGCGGCGAACGCAATACATGTTGCGCGGTGTAAAGTTTGTCTTTATTTCCAGCTTTATAAAATCGTAAATTATTTCGCGCGCATGCGAAACACGTATGTACTTGAAGACAATTTATTCCTCTTTACAATGATATAAAAATTATTGGAATACGTCAAATGGTTCGCAATATATGAAGAGCGTAAGGAAGGCACCCCCAGTACTTAGAAAATTCATTTTTGAAAAACTAACTTTTTGCGACATCTGGCGCATCATTTGCCGCATGTTTATTTTTCGCTGCGCATATACATATGATACATGGAATTGAAGACAATTTATTGCTCTTTACGATGATGTAAAAAGAAAATAAATGCGCAACTTCGTTCGGAAGCTATAGCGTGCCAAATGAAGGTACCCTCGGTACTTTGAGGCAACTTTTTGACTATCGCGCATATCGGGGCACGTGCCGCAACTTTAGTTTTTCGTGCGCATGTATAAATTTTATATTGAATCAAAGCCGAATCTTTCCTCTTTACCCCATGTAAGTTTTATGAAAATCGGCCACCCGGTTCAGCATTTATGGGTGTTTTTTTATGATGCGGTTCTGGCTGAACTTCCAATGAAAGCTCGCATTCACTTTCTCTGTCTCTTTGATAAAATAAAGAATATTTTATTTGCAATGACATGTATTACAATGAAATTACAATGCATTTATGTACAAATATACACAATATTTACCTGCGGTTGTGCGCAGAACAGCTTTCGGGACCTAACAAGGTATGTATATAATGTGTATATACTAGTCCACACTTCGGCTCTCTTTACTTTCAATTTTCTTCTTCTTCATTCCCTTCTTCATTTCTTTCTTTTTCCGTGGCAGTGATGTAAGCCCTGGAATAGTCAGTGGCGGTGTGGTACAGTTTGAAGCATGGTGCGGCGCACAGAGAAACATTACAATCTGTACATTCATAAGAAGACTCTCTGCCTACTCGTTTTTTCTTCCTTGCTGGCCCATTGCCTTCTTCAATCTGTTTTGCGAGGACGGCGCGTTTTGCCTTAGAGCATACCACACACATCCTTGTGACGTTTTTCTTCCTTCCGACAGGCTCAATCTTCGTCGGAAAGTGACGTCCATGAAGACGAGTGACACTCTCGTCGCTCGTGCTCGGCCGACCACGGGGACGTCTGCAAAGTGATGGAACTTGTTCCTTGTCCGCAAATGTTACTATATGTTGCGCCAAAGCCTTCCTGTATTCCCGACTTGTTTTTAGAGGTTTATCTTTGCTATATTCTTTATAAACGATGTAAGAGTTCAACATGGCAACGTTGAGAACGTGAAACCAAACCCGTTTCCACCACTTCAGGGTCTTCACTCGTGTACGACAACATCTGGTCGGCCCGATCAACACCTCCCATGTACTTGTTGTACGTTGTTACAATGCGCGGCTTGAGAACTGGTTCCCCTGTTGCCCGGTTCTTCTTCCCTGTTTGTTCAAGTTGTGTATCTTCAACAGTAGACATGAGAAGCACTGATTTTCTATCTTCGTAGCGAAGAACGAGTAGGCCATGGTTGTGAGAAACTGTCATGTCCCCTTGCTTGGCTTTCTTTTTAGGTTTCTTGACTGAATCAGGAAGTCCCTTTCGATTGGCTCTCAACGTCCCCGTGGCACCTATTCCCCGCTCCCACAAATTTATGTACAGATTTGTGGACGAATAGTAGTTGTCCATAAAGATGTGATGCCCCTGTCCAACGTAGTCGTTCACCAAGTCCATGACTACATCATAAGTTTTGCCACCTTCAGAAACCGGTTCATTCGTTTTTCCAGTGTAGAGTTTGAACTTGCAAACGTATCCGTTGTGCGAGTCACACAACATGAAAGCCTTTATCCCATACTTCTTAGGCTTGTCGGGAAGATAAACTTTGAAAGATAAGTTACCTTTCCAGGGCACCATGCCCTCGTCGACTGAAATGTTTTGATGCGGTTTATACACTCTTGAAAAACGGTGAACTATCCGGTTATACAAGTGTCCCAGTTTATTTATTGGTGAAAAGCACGGGGTGTTACGGCCCGGCATCCTCCTGTTGTCAGCCAAGTGTAGGTAGGTTATAAGAAGCCAAAACCTGTCTCGGGGCATGCACTTGGCGAAGAAAGGCGTTGAGGTAACATCACTTGTTGACCAGTAATCAGCAAAGTTTCTCTGCACAACCAATGACATGGCAATTGTCATGGCTACAAATACCTTCATCTCTTCTGCATTAGTGTCTTGCCACTGTTGCATTCTTGAACGGGGTCTTAGAATTTTGTCCTCCATTGCTTGTTTGAAATATCTATTGGTTTCCGTTGCCATATCCTCATAGTCATCATTATGTATAAACAAATTGAAAAAGTCAATAGGTTCAGGGTTCTCAGGAAGTTCTATGAACTGGCGCAACCCAGTTTGACCAGTGAAAGGCAAGTTTACACGTGGCCGCGGACCATCCACCCACTCATCAAACGTCTGTGAATTATCATGATTATATTGTGGTATTTCGGCAAACTCCTCCTCAAAACCACTAAAGTCTTCTTCGGTGGAATTACCGGCGGCTAGAATCTTTCTGGCAATCTCTGTCTCTATATCACTCAGAGCATCTGTGTCACCATGTTCACTATCTATTACAGTGTCCCGATCATATGCATCATCACTGTCTAAACCACTGCTACCATCACTGTCAGTTGACTCCATATCAGAGGCTTCATCAGCATGGATCTCGTTGATGAAGTCGTCGTCGCTTGTAACGGCTTCAAAGCTGCGTGTCCTAGTATGCAACGTCCTAGGCCGTCGCAGGGCCTTGCGTCCACGTCCGCGCAGCATTCTGCTTCAACCTGTAAATGATTGAAAATGCGTTAGATGTATGCAACATATAACATGTGATTAGAGACAATAAACATACAGAGATAATGAATGTGAGCTTCATGGACGTTCATTTGCCAGTTTCAGAACCTCCCGGCGCATCTAGGACGACTGCGCCGCAAGCGCCGACGGCGCCGACGGCTTCTGACATCGCGCCGATTTTTCCGACGCATATGTCAAACGGACCATTTTCTGATTTCCTCGGCGACGTGTAGCACCGGGCGCGAGGCCCGGAAAATAAACTACTATGTCAGGGAAGCTCGGGTTGTCAGTTGCCGAATGACTTCTCTTTTCGAGAAGCAGAGCATCCAAGGAGCGGTCTCTCGAGGCGGAGCCCGGACCCATGGGAGCATACTCCCATGCTCTCCGGGAATTCCCGTCCCCGTCTTCCGCGGCGGACCCCGGATTCAATCGCGGGACAGGTTTCCCATGTTCTCTTTTGAGAACGAGAGACTCCGAGGAACAATCCTATGGGACGAACCCCGGATTCTATTGGGAATGGGTTCCCATGCCCTCTCGACATATATAGCAGAAACCTTCATACCTCGGAATGACACGAACCTTTATTTCAAAGTAGAAACAAAAAAATAATTTGCACAAAAAGTTTGGGGGGTGGCGACCAAAAGCGGGGGGGTCCGCGCACCCCCCGGTAGATATTTATACTTGTTGGTCGGTCCCGAAGATGACGGACCACGCCAATGTTCATGGGAATTTTTTCTCATTATGTCATGGCGAATCCCGTCGGAAATTCCCCTGCTCACGAAAAAACTAATACCTAAAAAAGTAATTGTGATACAAAAGAACTTTGGTAATAAAAGTGGTGAGGAATCAAATTCTCCATCTGCTCAGTTCAGTCCGCTACACATATAAATAATTCTTCAAATCTTATTGAATGAAACGTCTTTTATTCAATAATGTAAAAGATAAAATAATAAATTCAATTCAAATGGTTTGGAAAGGTGCGCCCTCGCATTTGAATTTTAGAAATAAAAACCTTTCGCAAATGGCATCAGTAACAAAAATGTTCACGCATTTTTAGAAACTCCGAAAAGTGAAATATTTTCCTGAGAAAATATTCCCACGAAAAGGCTTTTCCCCGAGCGGCTGGTCCCGTACTCAAATATATTTTCACTTTTATGTTATAAAACTGGAAACAAAATTCCGTCATGACAGTTGTTCATCGTTTATAAAGCTCTATATTTGCGTATCAAAAGAACAGTATTTTAGTTATATATTATCATACTTCTTCACTTATGCGTACATCAATATTGCGGCTCTTCGCGCATGCATAGTTCTTCCCAAAAACATGCGCATTATATCTGGAATTAAAGACAATGTTTTTCTCTTTACAATGATGTAAAAATTATAAAAATCGGACTTGCGGTTCAAAAGTTATGAAGTGCGAAAATTATACCTTTTGGGGCGGCGCTTTGCGCATGCAGAGTTCTTCCCGAAAACATGCGCATTATACATGGAATTGAAGACAATGTTTTTCTCTTTACAATGATGTAAAAATTATAAAAATCGGACTTGCGGTTCACAAGTTATAAAGCCCGTAATGATGGTATATGCTAAGAGCACCACTTATTCAAAGCCGAATATCACCTTCTGCGCGACACCTGGCGCATCAAAAGTTATTGCCGAAAATACACGTATTTTATATGGAATTGAAGACAATTCTTTTATCTATATACTGATAAAAAAATTATGAAAATATCCCAAGTAGTTTCTTAGAAATAGAGCGCCGAGGCATGTTGGGGTAAATGCGCCACATGTATCAAAATTCAAAAGTGCGAAAGTCGGCTATCTCTGTGCGATTGCTGTATTTTCAGTTATGTTAGCGCAATTGCGATTTTTATATGGGAATAAAGGCCATTCTTTCCTCTTTATTTTGGTATAAAAAAAAATGAAAACAACCAATTGGTTCATATGATACGAAGTGCGAGAGAAAGGTAGCTTATCGCAATATCTTCCCGTAATTAGAAGCTATCTGCCCATGTGGCGAGATGCGAGACAGATAAGCATAGGCTATCTGCCCATGTGGCGGGATGCGAGACAGATAAGCCTGTACGGGCCTATCTCACCCCGGGGCAGTGCAGACACTTAGGTGCTAATTAGCCGCCGGGCAGTGTAGCCATCGGAGCGAAACAGGACAAAATTGGCCTTTTGTAAAGCTAATTATCGATGCGTTACGGGTCAACAATGCACACGCAAATTGGTGTGAATTTTGCTGGACGTTCTGACCAGACACTGAAGAAAGTTTTATTCTCATTGCGGGCTGCGAGGCATAAATACAGCCATTCTCATGCAGCGAGTCGCGGAAACAATCGACTCGGGACCCGGTATGGAGGCTAGCCCAGTACATAGACAGGCGTGAATTCGTCTAAGTAAGCGATCCGGGATCCGTACTGGAGTACCTACGAATCGCTTATAGCCCGCCCGGATTATTCCGTCGCCCGCATGTTAAGGGTTAAGGATGTCCGCTCCTTCCGGTTGAACTTCAAAAATGAAATATGATTAAGTAAAGATTTTTTCTCATCTTTATTTACTTCATGATATTCTACATCATCTACATGCTTTAAAAAAACAAATGATTTAAAGAAAATGTGACTTTATAACCTCCAAAAAGTGCTTAAACCGCATAAATGGCCTAAATTTGACTAAAAAAGGGGGTTTTCAGGTACATTTTGTGTCAAAGCTTAAAAAAAACCACACCACATATATTTTTTCATCGATTTTGGTAGGGTAAAATGAACTTTGTAACATATCAAAAAAGGAAAAAAAGTTTAATTCTAGAAATGTAGTATTTTAAAGTTTTTAGCAGTTTTTTCTCATTTTCCCATAAGACTCCCATGATACTATCTTACAGGCGTCATATCTCGAAAAAACCCACACTAACCCCTATTTTTTAATGCTGATTTTTCAATCATATACTTTGATCATCTAAAAAATATAAGTTAGAAAAAAAGTTTAATTCTATAAATTTGAGGAGCGAACATCCTTAAACCTCAGATCGCCTCACCTTTATCCAGGGGTTTCTCCAATCCGTTCTTCCAACCTAACCTCTGTTGTCTATCAAGCACTTTCTCAGCTAGAATATAGGGAGTTGTGTCTGAAGTTACTTGTGCACTCAGCGACGTTGTTTAAAACATTCCGTCACTGTTGAAATGACTGGAGATGCTTCATCTGTGCGATGTGCATATATTGTTTACAAGACAGAATTCGATCGCAGATGTAAAACAATGTTTGATTGGACAGATATAAGGAAGTTACCAGTGTTGTAACTTTCACCAACAGAGAATTTTACAAAAACCGTGAAATATTGCCCAAATGCAACAGAGGTTAGGATCGTAGAACTAAGTTGAGTATGTGTAATATAATCCATCGGAAGACAATGCCTCTAACTCTCTGCATTTATACCAACTGACATTGCATTGCTGGATTGAAATCTTTTAAACTCAAATGGTTGAAAATATGATGTCATAATGGAGAACACAGGAACAGCTTGGGAAAAGTTATTTATTAAATATCATATGATATCAATCAATACATCTCAAACCAATGAGAGATTTAAGAGGTATACAACAACACATCAATCTTCAGATCATGCAGTCTTCTCACTATCATACCAAGCACTACTTCACGTACTATATTTTGTACAGATTTA
The DNA here is from genome assembly GCA_936450465.1 of Gibbula magus. Classification (NCBI taxonomy): domain Eukaryota; kingdom Metazoa; phylum Mollusca; class Gastropoda; order Trochida; family Trochidae; genus Gibbula; species Gibbula magus. The sequence continues at coordinate 31,369,145 of OW388299.1, read as the reverse complement.
CATGAGTTATAAGACACATAATTTGAACAGATTTACTAAAGAGCTTCAGGGAACTGCCCTGGTCTACCACAAACATTAATGTATTTTGAAACATGACAAACCATACTTCTTATACAGACTCAGAGTTAATTCTCTTTTCATCAGCTCCCACTTACCCCAGGCTTCTATTTGAGGTTTAAAGAGCCATCAAAGATGTTAGTGTTTCAAATAAAAAAATGTTTGGGAAAATAAACTTATAAAGTCAATCGCCAGTGAAATCTATTATGTACAACATGACATGTGATAAATAATTTTCATATCACGACAAGGTAATGAAATTTGGTTTCAAAGAGAAGTACCCCTTCAAGTAGCGTGTGTTAAGGTTATCTGACGTCATATAAACAGAATCCCCTTTATTGCGTAAAACGTACTACACAACAGCAAACGCTTCCGAAGCGTGAAGGCTCGTCTCTAGCGCAAGTCACCATAACAACCCATGTGCTGCAAGCGCTGCACGTGCTTCTCTTGCAAGTTAGGTCTCCTTTCACAAGTGTCAGCTTAGGGAAAGAGTTGGTTGGAAGACGATCACATCACACTTGTGGAGCTAGCTCTTGTCCAATAAGTTAGAGAACCCTAGGAATGGTAAATAAATAACCGCCAAAAATTATATATTTCAATTTCTTTCATTGCTCATAAACTGTGTTATTCTTTCGAGTCTTTGTATACAGTGTATGAGTTAGACCACAATGATTTGCGCATGAAAATAATAGACTGGATCTATATTTAGACTGGAAAACACCTTTACTAATTAGTGCAATTTCTTGGCTCATTTTGGGTCAAACAAATTTGGGAAAAATTAAGTGTATAGATTTCACGGAGATAGATTTTTGGTAATTTTCCTTTATTTTCATCAACATCCTTGATGGCTCTTTAATGGCGCTTTTAAGACTATTTCAATTATACTAAGGTGAAAGTCTGCAACACACCATTGTCATGCATTGTGGTGAAACCTGTGTGTAAGGGCTTGACACAGCAAATGTTGGATGGTACTGCATTGATACGTTGTTGTATTATATCCAAACCGTACTGTATGTAGAACAGTGCTTTACAGTAGACAAAGTTGAAAAGTCACTGGATTCGAACCCCAGACCACTTGATCATTAACCAAACTTGCTAACCACTGTGCAATCCCACCCCCCAATACTATTTAAAATGCAGGTGCTCTGGTTATATTACAGTCAGCTCTCGATAATCCGTTTTTCATAAAAAACGTTCGGATAGTGAAATGTTCGGACTACTGAAATGAACCAAACAAGATGGAGTTGATTCCCTTTGAATCTTCAGACAGACGAGAACTTACTTAGAATATCAAATGACTTTGACACGTTGGAAATGTATAACTATCATACAAAATAGAGCCATGGGCTCTGTAGCTCATCAGAGTTTATTTTGTTTGATGATGAAGACAGAAATATGTTGTCTCAATATAATGCACAATCCCTAACCCTGACAAATCTTAGTCTTGAAATTGAGAGAGAGCACTCAGCAAGGTCAACACACAGGAGATTATGCAATATTCTGACCCCTTGGCTCTGGTTACAAGCCAGCTGTGTTTTTTGTGTTTTACCGCCAAATTATGTAATAGACTCTTGCTTGCACTAAACACTGGCAGCACTGATCTAACTGTATAAGGCAAAAAGAGAACAGGCAATGTGATGAATCTCATTGTACATAGTACAATTTTGAATCACCTTGGCTAAACAATCTCGGTTCTAAGCCTTGTCATCCAAACATCTAAACATTCTGAACAAAATATTCCTTCTAGTTTGTTCTGGATGAAAACAGGATTTTAGGTAATGGCCTACGGGGCTCTTATTTGGGGCCACTGGGTCACCAAATCTACAATTTAGAATCTCCATTGGCTAAAGACTCATTACACAACATGACAACCTTCTAGGTCTTTTCGTTCTGGAGAAGAAGATGAAAATAATCTTATCTTATCATTTCATCACCAGTCATATGCAGTTCACATATCTCATGTAAAATAAAAGAATTCTTAACTCCTCTTCAATTTAGTCCTTTATGCCTTGTCACAATTTTCAGTTCATAGGCTATTCAATAGTTCTCATTTCACATTGATTACATCAATTTGACAAACATGTCCACAATGTAGATTGTTATCGAAAGTCTACATACATTTCAAATAAAGTGAATGAAGTGTCATAAAATATCAGTTCAAAATTAATTTTCAAAGGGTTTTTTTAGGCTGTGGCCCATATTTGGGGTCACAGGGTCACCAAATTTACAAGTTTGAATCCCCATTGGCTATAGAGTTTGCATACAATATTACAGCCTTCTAGATCTTTTTGTTCCGGAGAAAAAGATGAAAAAAGGATTTTAGGTAATGGCCTGAGAGGCCCTTATTTGGGGCCACAGCTTCACCAAATCTACAATTTAGAATCTTCATTGACTAAAGACTCATTACACAACATGACAACCTCCTAGGTCTTTTCGTTCTGGAGAAGAAGATGAAAATAATCTTATCTTATCATTTCATCACCAGTCATATGCAGTTCACATATCTCATGTAAAATAAAAGAATTCTTAACTCCTCTTCAATTTAGTCCTTTATGCCTTGTCACAATTTTCAGTTCATAGGCTATTCAATAGTTCTCATTTCACATTGATTACATCAATTTGACAAACATGTCCACAATGTAGATTGTTATCTAAAGTCTACATACATTTCAAATAAAGTGGTTGAAGTGTCATAAAATATCAGTTCAAAATTCATTTTCAAAGGGTTTTTTTTAGGCTGTGGCCCATATTTGGGGTCACAGGGTCACCAAATTTACAAGTTTGAATCCCCATTGGCTAAAGAGTTTGCATACAATATTACAGCCTTCTAGATATTTTTGTTCTGGAGAAAAAGATGAAAACAAGATTTTAGGTAATGGCCTGTGAGGCCCTTATTTGGGGCCACAGGGTCATCAAATCTACAATTTAGAATCTCCATTGACTAAAGACTACAACATGACAACCTTCTAGGTCTTTTCGTTCTGGAGAAGAAGATGAAAATAATCTTATCATTTCATCACCAGTCATATGCAGTTCACATATCTCATGTAATATAAAAGAATTCTTAACTCCTCTTCAATTTAGTCCTTTATGCCTTGTCACAATTTTCAGTTCATAGGCTATTCAATAGTTCTCATTTTACATTGATTACATCAATTTGTCAAACATGTCCACAATGTAGATTGTTATCTAAAGTCGACATACATTTCAAATAAAGTGGTTGAAGTGTCATAAAATATCAGTTCAAAATTCATTTTCAAAGGGTTTTTTTAGGCTGTGGCCCATATTTGGGGTCACAGGGTCACCAAATTTACAAGTTTGAATCCCCATTGGCTAAAGAGTTTGCATACAATATTACAGCCTTCTAGATCTTTTTGTTCTGGAGAAAAAGATGAAAACAAGATTTTAGGTAATGGCCTGTGAGGCCCTTATTTGGGGTCACTGGGTCACCAAATCTACAATTTAGAATCTCCATTAGCTAAAGACTCTTTACACAACATGACAACCTTCTAGGTCTTTTCGTTCTGGAGAAAAAGATGAAAATAATCTTATCTTATCATTTCATCACCAGTCATATGCAGTTCACATATCTCATGTAAAATAAAAGAATTCTTAACTCCTCTTCAATTTAGTCCTCTATGACTTGTCACAATTTTCATTTCATAGGCTATTCAACAGTTCTCATTTCACATTGATTACATCAATTTGATAAACATGTCCACAATGTAGATTGTTCTTTCAAGTCGACATACATTTCAAATAAAGTGAAAGAAGTGCACATAAAATATCAGTTCAAAATTCAATTTCGACAGGTTTTTTAGGCTGTGGCCCATATTTGGGGTCTCAGGGTCACCAAATTTACAAGTTAGAATCCCCATTGGCTAAAGAGTTTGCATACAATATTACAGCCTTCTAGGTCTTTTTGTTCCGGAGAAAAAGATGAAAACAGGATTTTAGGTAATGGCCTGTGAGGCCATTATTTGGGGTCACAGGGTCACCAAATCTACAATTTAGAATCCCCATTGGCCAAGGAGTCTGTACATATAATTTCAGCTCTCTGGAGTCATTGGTTCTGGAGAAGAAGATGAAAATAGCTTTATAGCTTATGACCCCTGTGGCCCTTATTTGGGGTCACATGGTCACCAAATCTACAATTTAGAATCTCCATTGGCCAAGGAGTCTGCACATAAAATTTCAGCTCTCTGGAGTCATTGGTTCTGGAGAAGAAGATGAAAATAGCTTTTAAGGTTATGACCCCTGGGGCCCTTATTTGGGGTCACAGGGTCACCAAATCTACAATTTAGAATCCCCATTGGCCAAGGAGTCTGTACATAAAATTTCAGCTCTCTAGAGTTATTGGTTCTGGAGAAGAAGTCGAAAAAGTGAAAGGTTTACGGACGGACGGACGGACGGACGGACGGACGGACGGACGGACGGACGGATGGACGGACGCCATCCCATGCCATAAGCCCATCGGGCCTTTCAGGCCTGATGAGCTAAAAATGAGAAATTTCAATATATTACAATCACAAACTACTGACACACAATGTAAAACATTACACTTTATTAAAACACAAACTACTGACACGTTTAACTCTCGTGTCAATCCACTGTCATTGAAGTTTACCGATCCAATCAGTGTGACGATTGTTGTCACCGGATTAATGAAGCAGAAATAGTTGTAATTAACTAATCCGTTATGGCTAATTGGCGTTCGGATTCGGAAACGGAATCAACGGATTAATGAACCAACATTTAATGAGTTTATATAGAGATTAGTTTGGTTACAGCTTTCTACCATTCGGACACTGCGAGATTTGGATTATCGGTGGCCGGACTATCACGACTTGACTGTAATTCTAACAACTCTATTCCACAGTTTTGTATCCGAGGCCTGGGTTGTATTAAAGGATATATGGTATGTTAAGTCACATGGATATTTCAGATGCATGGTTAAGAAAATGAAACAAATTGGTGAAAGGTGAAGTGAATTGGTATACCTTTTAGCTGCCATCATTAAATGAGATATAGACAAGAAATATGGCACATGTAGAAGACACGAATGATTCTTGTGTAGCAAGACAATACTGTGAATTCCTATTTAGATTCATCCTGCTCCATCAGTGTAGTTGTTTCAGCTGATACTACTACCATAATATGTCAGGATATGACCTAACTCTCATTATAGGCTGGTTATAAATAGCATAGCATGTAATTTTTCAGCCAATGCCATGATTTGCACATAGACTATGCCTCATCGGTTCTCTCATCTTTTGCTCAAAATGAAGGTCTCTCATTGGCTGGTTATTTAGGTCTCAGGAGATCAGGGTATGCACGCGGTAGTAGTAACAGAGTAGTCTCCCTTTAGAGATTATAACAACCCAAGGCAAAATGTGATCCCATACAGTTTAAGTTTACATTGGAAATTCAATAAATAACTCGACACCTAAGTCTGAAAATCAAATACAACCATGCAGCAGTTGGTTTATATCTTGCATAAACCTTCCACAGGTTTAGAATATCCTTGGACAAACCTTCCCCTGAGAAAGTTTTCGGAGGCCAGCTTCTCCCTGAGGAAAGTTAAGACTAGGGGAAAATGTCAAAGCTTTATACCGACCAATGTGACAGTAGGCCATTTAAGGATTTCTTAAAAATATGAAATCAATGTTTGATGATAAATGTAAACTTTATTGCTGAATGTTAATGGTGGAAATGAAATGTAGCTGTCAATGTTATCACAGATTCTTCAATATATATACACCATCATAAGGTTAAACAAACACGGAACAATGCTTATTCTCATTGGATACGACACAGTAAGAATATAGAACACAATCTTTAGGAACTCCAACAGAGCCAGTCCGATTAAAAAATGACCGTTCTGAGAAATAAATATTACATGTACTTAGTTTATCAATCTTCAGGGTTTCAATGGTTTCATGAGAGGAATCTATCATACCGGTTTGTATCTCGGTTGAATTGTTGTAAATTTTGATTCTCAGAACAGGGTTGATTTAAAGCGGGCAAGATCAAAGACATAATCATTTAATGTTGATATTGTTCTTCAGTGGTTTTATTATTCAGTGCCATTCTGTTATGAGGGCCACATTACAGGAAAAATAACACATAATTTGATAGCATAATCCTGGGATTTGTATCAAAATAAGTTTTAGCACCAAAGAATGCCAGTGAATGTTGATTATGTACATTAATGAAACATTGTGCCCGAAACAAAACAATTTAAACATGTGCGACAGAACATCTCTCCTCAGGTCAACATATCCAAGTGTGTACTGCTTCCAATACCTATTGCACAATTAAACATGTATAAACACTAGATCTTAACACACATCGATCACATCTGGAAACACAAAACACAAGATGTCAAAATATCTTTCAGTCATAACAAAGTAAGGGAATGGAAAGGGAAAGACATACAGAGTGACTAATTGCAAGTGGATTTTTTTCACATCAAAAGATCGTCATGCTGTCATTTATTCTTATTGTATTGTGTTGTCCTTCAATCTAGAGATTCACAATTTACCAACCTGGTCAGTAAAATAACTGGTAATCACGTATACATTCCTGTTTGTAACTTGACTGATTATTTCAAAACTTGAAAAACTTTGACTTTCTAAAGTCATGTTCAGAATAAAGGCAAAAATCACAGATGTAAACTGACAACTGAGAATCACCTTTTTTCACAATTTCCCCTCTCCTTGCCACATTTGCTTTACCTGCACCTCAGCTTCATAGTGTGCTCCATTGAACTAGTAGGGGAAAGTAAAGGAAATGTTGCAAAGCTTAAATTAGCCAGTGATGGAAACTGGCGAGAGTTAGGCCTTACAAGGGTAGTTGCTTTGTTTACAGACTTGAATTTTCAGGAAAAGAATTTTCTATTTAAAAATGATAAGCAATGGACCTTTTTACATGGCAGGAAGAATTTTCATTGGGATATCTAGACACATCATAATGGGTAAACATCCCCAAATCCTTTCCAAAGTGCTGCCTACACTGTTATTCACGATTGCCTCTGTTCAGTCAATTTCATTCTGAATTGTAAAGTTCCACAATTACAATCCACGAACTGTTAATACTGATCCAATGTTACTTGCCTCTTTTATCATAGTCTCAATAGCACCTTAAATCCTAGGTCGAGAGGCTCTACCTGCATCCTTATTTGATAGCATGGTAGAGTGGGAATTGGTTTTAAGATAATTAAAATTCCATTATCATAGTCATGTCATAAATGTTTTCAGATAATCCAGGAATCTCTTTTCATTCAAGTGTCACCTAAGGGGGGAAAAAGAGTTTGAAGAATATCACATATGGTATACTACATTATGACATTCATAAATGTTTCAAGATAACCCTGGTATCTAGAAACTTGTCCATTATCTAAAGTGTCAGCTGAGGAAAATCCATTAGTTGGAAGATGATCAAACATGGTATTCTCCATTATGAAGGTCATCTCACAAATGCTTTGAGATAACCCAGGCATCCAGATAGGTCTCCACTAGTGTCAGCTAAGGGAAAGAGTTGGTTGGAAGACGATCACATCACACTTGTGGAGCTGGATCTTGTCCAATAAGTTACAGAGAACCCTAGAATCTAGCTGTGTCACCTGATGTCATCCAAGTTGACTTCACTGAGCTGTTCCTGGAGCAGCAGCATGTGTCTCTCTCGTTCCTCTCTCTCACGGAGCATGTCCTCGATGAGCTTGTCTCTCTCTTGCAGCTTCAGGTACAGCTTCTTCATGTCGTCCTCCTGCTCCACGACCTTCTCCTTCAGGTTGCTGATGATCTGTGGTATAGAGCATGTTTTGTGAGTGCCACAGTGTCAAATCTAGGATTTGCATGATTGACGCTGAATGTTATCAAATGGTCCCTTTTAAAAAATCAAAGTGAGGTTAATATTATCATTACCTTTGATAGTATAGCAATAGTATTTCTCTCCTATCTTTTTAAAAATCCTTCTTCTTTTTTTGCATGATGTGATGATAAATATTTGTTCTAGAAGTTCCAGGTTTTTAGAAAGGCTTGGTGCACTTTTCCCAGAACTCGAATGAAAAGGGGTGGTTAAGGTGACGATCTCGATCTCGATCTCGTTCTTTGAGTGGATGCTAAATGTGACAAAGACTACAGTACATGTACAGTGATTGTGCATCCTCTCAGAAAGGGGGTGGGGAGGTGAGCCATTGTTTCTGACATTTCAATGACATATCAATTTTCATTTCTTTTCAAAGAAAAGGGGGAGGGGTCAACCTTCAAAATCATCCTTACCTGATCTTTAGACAAGAAGAGGTCACTGGTCAGCAGTATTTTTGCTGTGGGACGTTCTCTAGGATTTGCACTTGTCATCTTCTGAATCACCTGGGCCTTTAATCAGAACAATAGAATATCAAACAGAAATAACTTCCATGGATTAACATTATTAACTTCATTACTTCAAGAGTGTGACATTTCAGCATAAAAATTACACAGTTATAAAGCAAGTCCATATTGCTCGATTACAATGTTACTTACACCAGAACCTCCCTCTTGCATTAAAGAAGTTGTCAATAGAATTCTTATTTTTGCTTCAACTTATCAATTTCATGATACTTAATAAGCTTAAAGTCATTGCAGCTATGCATCGAAGTTAAAGCAGCAAGCATTACCAAACCGTAGGATTCAAACCCTGAAACTCCAAAGTTGAACCGTTACATCCTGTCTGAGAATGAGAGGTATAGTTTAAGAAGACTGAGGGCGAAGAACTGCTCATGAAACCTGCTAATCATCCTTCTAATGGTTCACCCAAGAGGCAAACCATATTTCTATGATAAAGGAAAAAATCCTCATCTTCTACCTGTATGGGCCAGGTCGTCGAAAAGTTGTCCGGCAATTTTCCGTTCCTGAGATTCGTTATAGTCTCGTGCTTCTCCATTTCCGTCACGAACCGATTGTACATTTCAAACAGGATCACTCCCAGACTGAAGATGTCACACTGCAATTACAGAAGATATTATATGAGCAATGAAAAACTGGGCTTTATCGGTGAAATAAACTATTAACTGTCTATTAAAATACAGTGAAGATGTCTGATATTTTCACGGTTAACAGTGACGAAAATAATATATTGTCATTGGCCAGAAGTCGAAACTACTTTCCACTGCATAAGCAAATTTCAAAGTTTCTTCGGTATGTAAAAGTATTTTTTAGCTCATCAGGCCTAAAAGATCGCATTAAAGCATTAAATAGAGCCGTGACACACATTCCTAAATGTTTCTACCAACCTTGATATCATATCTCATAACCCTGAATGTTTCTACCAACCTTGACATCATATCTCATAACCCTGAATGTTTCTACCAACCTTGACATCATATCTCATAACCCTAAATGTTTCTACCAACCTTGACATCATATCTCATAACCCTGAATGTTTCTACCAACCTTGACATCATATCTCATAACCCTGAATGTTTCTACCAACCTTGACATCATATCTCATAACCCTAAATGTTTCTACCAACCTTGACATCATATCTCATAACCCTGAATGTTTCTACCAACCTTGACATCATATCTCTTAACCCTGAATGTTTCTACCAACCTTGACATCATATCTCATAACCCTGAATGTTTCTACCAACCTTGACATCATATCTCATAACCCTGAATGTTTCTACCAACCTTGACATCATATCTCATAACTGTGAATGTTTCTACCAACCTTGACATCATATCTCATAACCTTGAATGTTTCTACCAACCTTGACATCATATCTCATAACCCTGAATGTTTCTACCAACCTTGACATCATATCTCATAATCCTGAATGCTTCTACCAACCTTGACATCATATCTCATAACCTTGAATGCTTCTACCAACCTTGACATTATATCTCATAATCCTAAATGTTTCTACCAACCTTGACATCATATCTCATAACCCTGAATGTTTCTACCAACCTTAATATCATATCTCATAACCCTGAATGTTTCTACCAACCTTGATATCATATCTCATAATCCTGAATGTTTCTACCAACCTTGACGTCGTATCTCATAACCCTGAATGTTTCTACCAACCTTGACATCATATCTCATAACCTTGAATGTTTCTACCAACCTTGACATCATATCTCATAACCCTGAATGTTTCTACCAACCTTGACGTCGTATCTCATAACCCTGAATGTTTCTACCAACCTTGATATCATATCTCATAACCTTGAATGTTTCTACCAACCTTGACATCATATCTCATAACCCTGAATGTTTCTACCAACCTTGACATCGTATCTCATAACCTTGAATGTTTCTACCAACCTTGACATCGTATCTCATAACCCTGAATGTTTCTACCAACCTTGACATCATATCTCATAATCCTGAATGTTTCTACCAACCGCGATATCATATCTCATAACCCTGAATGTTTCTACCAACCTTGACATCATATCTCATAACCCTGAATGTTTCTACCAACCTTGACATTATATCTCATAACCCTGAATGTTTCTACCAACCTTGACATCATATCTCATAACCCTAAATGTTTCTACCAACCTTGACATCATATCTCATAACCCTGAATGTTTCTACCAACCTTGACATCATATCTCATAACCCTGAATGTTTCTACCAATGTTGACATCATATCTCATAACCTTGAATGTTTCTACCAACCTTGACATCATATCTCATAACCCTGAATGTTTCTACCAACCTTGACATCGTATCTCATAACCTTGAATGTTTCTACCAACCTTGACATCGTATCTCATAACCCTGAATGTTTCTACCAACCTTGACATCATATCTCATAATCCTGAATGTTTCTACCAACCGCGATATCATATCTCATAACCCTGAATGTTTCTACCAACCTTGACATCATATCTCATAATCCTGAATGTTTCTACCAACCTTGACATCATATCTCATAACCCTGAATGTTTCTACCAACCTTGATATCATATCTCATAACCTTGAATGTTTCTACCAACCTTGACATCATATCTCATAACCCTGAATGTTTCTACCAACCTTGACATCAAATCTCATAACCCTGAATGTTTCTACCAACCTTGACATCATATCTCATAATCCTGAATGTTTCTACCAACCTTGACATCATATCTCATAACCTTGAATGTTTCTACCAACCTTGACATCATATCTCATAACCTTGAATGTTTCTACCAACCTTGACGTCGTATCTCATAACCTTGAATGTTTCTACCAACCTTGACATCATATCTCATAACCCTGAATGTTTCTACCAACCTTGACATCATATCTCATAACCCTGAATGTTTCTACCAACCTTGACATCGTATCTCATAACCTTGAATGTTTCTACCAACCTTGACGTCGTATCTCATAACCTTGAATGTTTCTACCAACCTTGACGTCGTATCTCATAACCTTGAATGTTTCTACCAACCTTGACATCGTATCTCATAACCTTGAATGTTTCTACCAACCTTGACGTCGTATCTCATAACCTTTAATGTTTCTACCAACCTTGACATCATATCTCATAACCTTGAATGTTTCTACCAACCTTGACATCGTATCTCATAACCTTGAATGTTTCTACCAACCTTGACGTCGTATCTCATAACCTTGAATGTTTCTACCAACCTTGACATCGTATCTCATAACCTTGAATGTTTCTACCAACCTTGACATCATATCTCATAACCCTGAATGTTTCTACCAACCTTGACATCGTATCTCATAACCCTGAATGTTTCTACCAACCTTGACATCATATCTCATAACCCTGAATGTTTCTACCAACCTTGACGTCGTATCTCATAACCCTGAATGTTTCTACCAACCTTGACATCATATCTCATAACCCTGAATGTTTCTACCAACCTTGACATCGTATCTCATAACCCTGAATGTTTCTACCAACCTTGACATCATATCTCATAACCCTGAATGTTTCTACCAACCTTGACATCGTATCTCATAACCTTGAATGTTTCTACCAACCTTGACGTCGTATCTCATAACCTTGAATGTTTCTACCAACCTTGACATCATATCTCATAACCCTGAATGTTTCTACCAACCTTGACGTCGTATCTCATAACCTTGAATGTTTCTACCAACCTTGACATCATATCTCATAACCTTGAATGTTTCTACCAACCTTGACGTCGTATCTCATAACCCTGAATGTTTCTACCAACCTTGACATCATATCTCATAACCCTGAATGTTTCTACCAACCTTGACATCGTATCTCATAACCCTGAATGTTTCTACCAACCTTGACATCATATCTCATAACCCTGAATGTTTCTACCAACCTTGACGTCGTATCTCATAACCCTGAATGTTTCTACCAACCTTGACATCATATCTCATAACCCTGAATGTTTCTACCAACCTTGACATCGTATCTCATAACCTTGAATGTTTCTACCAACCTTGACATCATATCTCATAACCCTGAATGTTTCTACCAACCTTGACGTCGTATCTCATAACCTTGAATGTTTCTACCAACCTTGACATCGTATCTCATAACCTTGAATGTTTCTACCAACCTTGACGTCGTATCTCATAACCTTGAATGTTTCTACCAACCTTGACATCATATCTCATAACCTTGAATGTTTCTACCAACCTTGACGTCGTATCTCATAACCCTGAATGTTTCTACCAACCTTGACATCATATCTCATAACCCTGAATGTTTCTACCAACCTTGACATCGTATCTCATAACCCTGAATGTTTCTACCAACCTTGACATCATATCTCATAACCCTGAATGTTTCTACCAACCTTGACGTCGTATCTCATAACCCTGAATGTTTCTACCAACCTTGACATCATATCTCATAACCCTGAATGTTTCTACCAACCTTGACATCGTATCTCATAACCCTGAATGTTTCTACCAACCTTGACATCATATCTCATAACCCTGAATGTTTCTACCAACCTTGACATCGTATCTCATAACCTTGAATGTTTCTACCAACCTTGAAGTCGTATCTCATAACCTTGAATGTTTCTACCAACCTTGACATCATATCTCATAACCCTGAATGTTTCTACCAACCTTGACGTCGTATCTCATAACCTTGAATGTTTCTACCAACCTTGACATCATATCTCATAACCTTGAATGTTTCTACCAACCTTGACGTCGTATCTCATAACCCTGAATGTTTCTACCAACCTTGACATCATATCTCATAACCCTGAATGTTTCTACCAACCTTGTCATCGTATCTCATAACCCTGAATGTTTCTACCAACCTTGACATCATATCTCATAACCCTGAATGTTTCTACCAACCTTGACGTCGTATCTCATAACCCTGAATGTTTCTACCAACCTTGACATCATATCTCATAACCCTGAATGTTTCTACCAACCTTGACATCGTATCTCATAACCCTGAATGTTTCTACCAACCTTGACATCGTATCTCATAACCCTGAATGTTTCTACCAACCTTGACATTATATCTCATAACCCTGAATGTTTCTACCAACCTTGACATCGTATCTCATAACCCTGAATGTTTCTACCAACCTTGACATCGTATCTCATAACCCTGAATGTTTCTACCAACCTTGACATCGTATCTCATAACCCTGAATGTTTCTACCAACCTTGACATCGTATCTCATAACCTTGAATGTTTCTACCAACCTTGACGTCGTATCTCATAACCTTGAATGTTTCTACCAACCTTGACATCATATCTCATAACCTTGAATGTTTCTACCAACCTTGACGTCGTATCTCATAACCCTGAATGTTTCTACCAACCTTGACATCATATCTCATAACCCTGAATGTTTCTACCAACCTTGACATCGTATCTCATAACCCTGAATGTTTCTACCAACCTTGACATCATATCTCATAACCCTGAATGTTTCTACCAACCTTGACGTCGTATCTCATAACCCTGAATGTTTCTACCAACCTTGACATCATATCTCATAACCCTGAATGTTTCTACCAACCTTGACATCGTATCTCATAACCCTGAATGTTTCTACCAACCTTGACATCATATCTCATAACCCTGAATGTTTCTACCAACCTTGACATCGTATCTCATAACCTTGAATGTTTCTACCAACCTTGACGTCGTATCTCATAACCTTGAATGTTTCTACCAACCTTGACATCATATCTCATAACCCTGAATGTTTCTACCAACCTTGACGTCGTATCTCATAACCTTGAATGTTTCTACCAACCTTGACATCATATCTCATAACCTTGAATGTTTCTACCAACCTTGACGTCGTATCTCATAACCCTGAATGTTTCTACCAACCTTGACATCATATCTCATAACCCTGAATGTTTCTACCAACCTTGACGTCGTATCTCATAACCTTGAATGTTTCTACCAACCTTGACATCATATCTCATAACCTTGAATGTTTCTACCAACCTTGACGTCGTATCTCATAACCCTGAATGTTTCTACCAACCTTGACATCATATCTCATAACCCTGAATGTTTCTACCAACCTTGACATCGTATCTCATAACCCTGAATGTTTCTACCAACCTTGACATCATATCTCATAACCCTGAATGTTTCTACCAACCTTGACGTCGTATCTCATAACCCTGAATGTTTCTACCAACCTTGACATCATATCTCATAACCCTGAATGTTTCTACCAACCTTGACATCGTATCTCATAACCTTGAATGTTTCTACCAACCTTGACATCGTATCTCATAACCCTGAATGTTTCTACCAACCTTGACATTATATCTCATAACCCTGAATGTTTCTACCAACCTTGACATCATATCTCATAACCCTGAATGTTTCTACCAACCTTGACATCGTATCTCATAACCCTGAATGTTTCTACCAACCTTGACATCATATCTCATAACCTTGAATGTTTCTACCAACCTTGACATTATATCTCATAACCCTGAATGTTTCTACCAACCTTGACATCATATCTCATAACCCTGAATGTTTCTACCAACCTTGACATTATATCTCATAACCCTGAATGTTTCTACCAACCTTGACGTCGTATCTCATAACCCTGAATGTTTCTACCAACCTTGACATCATATCTCATAACCCTGAATGTTTCTACCAACCTTGACATCATATCTCATAACCC
The DNA here is from genome assembly GCA_936450465.1 of Gibbula magus. Taxonomy (NCBI): domain Eukaryota; kingdom Metazoa; phylum Mollusca; class Gastropoda; order Trochida; family Trochidae; genus Gibbula; species Gibbula magus. Next base: position 31,353,951 of record OW388299.1, on the reverse strand, counting down.
TGAATGTTTCTACCAACCTTGACATCGTATCTCATAACCCTGAATGTTTCTACCAACCTTGACATCATATCTCATAACCTTGAATGTTTCTACCAACCTTGACATTATATCTCATAACCCTGAATGTTTCTACCAACCTTGACATCATATCTCATAACCCTGAATGTTTCTACCAACCTTGACATTATATCTCATAACCCTGAATGTTTCTACCAACCTTGACGTCGTATCTCATAACCCTGAATGTTTCTACCAACCTTGACATCATATCTCATAACCCTGAATGTTTCTACCAACCTTGACATCGTATCTCATAACCCTGAATGTTTCTACCAACCTTGACATCGTATCTCATAACCCTGAATGTTTCTACCAACCTTGACGTCGTATCTCATAACCCTGAATGTTTCTACCAACCTTGACATCATATCTCATAACCCTGAATGTTTCTACCAACCTTGACATCGTATCTCATAACCCTGAATGTTTCTACCAACCTTGACATCGTATCTCATAACCCTGAATGTTTCTACCAACCTTGACATTATATCTCATAACCCTGAATGTTTCTACCAACCTTGACATCATATCTCATAACCCTGAATGTTTCTACCAACCTTGACATCGTATCTCATAACCCTGAATGTTTCTACCAACCTTGACATCGTATCTCATAACCCTGAATGTTTCTACCAACCTTGACATTATATCTCATAACCCTGAATGTTTCTACCAACCTTGACATCATATCTCATAACCCTGAATGTTTCTACCAACCTTGACATCATATCTCATAACCTTGAATGTTTCTACCAACCTTGACATCATATCTCATAACCCTGAATGTTTCTACCAACCTTGACGTCATATCTCATAACCCTGAATGTTTCTACCAACCTTGACGTCGTATCTCATAACCCTGAATGTTTCTACCAACCTTGACATCATATCTCATAATCCTGAATGTTTCTACCAACCTTGACGTCGTATCTCATAACCTTGAATGTTTCTACCAACCTTGACATTATATCTCATAACCCTGAATGTTTCTACCAACCTTGACGTCGTATCTCATAACCCTGAATGTTTCTACCAACCTTGACATCATATCTCATAACCTTGAATGTTTCTACCAACCTTGACATCATATCTCATAACCCTGAATGTTTCTACCAACCTTGACGTCATATCTCATAACCCTGAATGTTTCTACCAACCTTGACGTCGTATCTCATAACCTTGAATGTTTCTACCAACCTTGACATTATATCTCATAACCCTGAATGTTTCTACCAACCTTGACATCATATCTCATAACCCTGAATGTTTCTACCAACCTTGACATCATATCTCATAACCTTGAATGTTTCTACCAACCTTGACATCGTATCTGATTCCCTCCAGCTGTTCCGGGGCTGCGTAGGTTGACGTTCCTACCTCCGATGTGTGGTGGTCATACTGGAATGTATCTGTGAAAAGTTTAAGTTGATTTTACACATCAAACCTACAGGATCGTTCAAGTCTTCGAAGGCCTTTCAGAAATTGAATGCATAAGGCAAGAAGATTTTCTGAACAACAATTTCTTTATTTCACCTGATGAAGGAGTAAGCATACACTCTGACATGTTGTGTTTGTTACGCAACAAAGAAGCTGTTATCCATAAAATCTTATTTTCTTACAGGTACTGTTGACAGAGATGAGAGATTATTTGGTGTTTAGCATCGTTTTCAAGAGTAATTCACTGCTAGTATTATTGCAGGGAGAAAGCCTGCAACATCATGTGGCCATGCTGTGCAATGAAACCTGAGAGCGTTGGCTGGAACTAGCAAACTATGGATGGTACTGCACTGAAATTCAGTGAACCATTGCACCCAAACCTCACTGCATATAGAACAGTCCTCTAAAGCAGACTAATTGCCAAGCCCCTGGCAGAATTCAAAACCCTGGACTCCGAACGCGCTAACCTCTGCACTATTCCGCCCCCTAAATAACTCTTGACAGCATGGTGTTGGTAACAAGCAGTGCATAAAACAAGCTTGAAATACAGTCAATAAAAGTGACAAAAATAATAAGAAATTAAAATAAAAGTTTCCGGCCCGGAGTAACATATACATTTAAAATGTTCTTGGATTTGAGCATTGACAATGAGACATGGTGCAATGTTTGAACATCTGATTAGTAATTAAAGACATTGCATAATAAATAGAAACATTGAAATGAGATGAGCAAACAAAAACTTACCTTTATATTCGGACGGAGACAGTACAGTGTCCTGATTGTGACTCATGATATCTTCAGTAGCCAGCCCGAAGTCTCCTATCTTCACATGTAGGGACGAACCTTGAAGAAATATGTTCCTTGGCTGGGACAGACAGACAAAATAAACATCTTGTAGTATCTCTGTGCAAGAGTAAATAGTAGTAGAGCCTTAATGGCTGTAGAGTCATCAAGGAGCTCAAAATGAATATAAAAATGCATGTACGTGTTTCGGGATAATAATGTAGATTGTGCCTTGGGCAGAAATTAAAGTCTGGATCATACGGAGACTTGGGAAGTTGTCCGTAGCCTGCTTACTTTTGCTTTAGATTGGTACCTTTTTGAGGATTTTCTGTAATTTAGCCACAAAATTACACTTTCAGGCTGTGTGGTTTTCAAGCTTATTTCATACACTGACATTATATCATTAAAGGTAGCCAAATAAAGTTGAAAATTGTAGAATGAAATCTGGAGAACCTACCTTCAGATCTCTGTGTATCAGTCCATGAGAGTGGATGAAGTCAACCCCACGCAGTAACTGACGGAAAATGTGCATGTTTTGTTTGTCAACGTTTTTAAGTTCTGCAACAAAATTAATCTCTCCATTAAATCAACGTCTTCATGGCAGACTCTTTGAAATGATAAGAAGAGGGAAATGAATTATTCAATTCAGTTTATCATATTCTTGGCCTCAGGCCCATATACCAGTAAACATAGATGACATACATAATACATCAGTATATACATTATTATTATTGAGGAACAGGAGATGAAAAAATGAATCTGGTGGATTGGTATGATTTCACCTGAATTTAGCTTCAAATATCATGTATTAAATCATCAACAGTATAATCATCATAATGCCTCAAATCAAAATTACTTGTTTTTGTTACTTGACATTTACATTAATACATCATCACCTACTATGACATTAATGATACAAACGATCTACAAAAATAAGTATACATAAAGATAAGTATTTCACCTGAATCATCAGCGAGGGAGCGATTCCTCTCCGACAACCAGTTGGCCAGTGTGTGGGTACACAGCTCCATCTGGATAAACAGTCTCACGTTCATCTGCAGGAAGATACACAATTATCTAGTGAAACATTTACAATACAAGTGTAGAAGTGAGCACAGCATTACCTTCCTCTAAGGTCAAAGAAACTTAAAATTAGCAAAAGGCTCATCATTGGGTATTGATTAACGAAAATAATATTTCGGAACAGAATTTCGAACTCGATCAAGAAACTCCCCTCACATATTCAAATTAGAATTAAAAGGGGGGTGTACCCATCGAAACACATAAGTTCTTCATTAAGGTGTGTATTACATTTCGGCACCCTTTCAGGTGCCTTTGTCCTATTCAAATGGGAGTAATAAGTTCTGAGAACTTTGGAGAAAGCCCCATAAGAGTATGACACCCATTTCACAATGGTGCTTACCACAAAAGGAGACTCCTCAACCTCAAACCGGTCTTGTTCCTCTGGATACCCGGTTGACTTCTCCTTCGATGGTATCGGTTCTAGACTGACACTTCGTCTGTAGCTCCTCCTAATGGCACTGTTTCCTTCTGACTTATCTTCCGTTTTATCATCCTTGAACAGAATTCCACTGTTCGTGTCAGTATGTGAGAATTGGTCCTCAAAGTATGTCAAAGCTTTTGAGCGTGCAAAGAAACTGTTAGCACTCTTTTGTCTTTTAAACTTTGGAAAAGGAGATGAAGAAGAGCCCTCCAAGGGAGGTAATTCAAGTCTGTGGCCTGGGACATGGAGACTGGAGTCAAGCGGACTTGAACTACCGTCCGCGTCAAGTTCTAAGATCTTTGGCGTCGGTCGGAGTCTTCTGTCGTCAAGGCTGTCATCAGTGTCAGGGTTTCCAAACTCAACACTCACACTTAAACTGTGACCTTTGTTGTCAAATACTTCACTGAAATTGAAATAGAAATTTTATGTCTCGTAACACCAGCCTCAACAGCATTACTGAAATGATTGAAAAACTGTCTGAATTTCATAGACATTTTCCATCGCTTTTCCTTCTATTAATATTATTTTTATATTTATATTACCCTGAATGATAAATGATTTTTATGGATTAACAACTTCTTTATTGCAAAATTTGGTTCATAACAGTGTCAGCATCTATACCGAAAGATCACACACTTGCAATAAAGACTTCTAAATCCTTTCTCATTGTTCCTCATTCATCAAGCAACTTCTAAATGCCTTTTAAAGAAATCTTACATACTCTGAATATACTCTAGCCTGAATTAAAATCTATGTTCTCCTTTCATCCAATTTTGATTTTTCAGACACTGTTGTGACTGCACAGCAATCCACATCTGTACTGAATTCAGTGACATTTTCATCAATTTGTTTAACAATTTAGTTTCAAATCAGATTTTTTTAGACAATATATTTAATTAACTAAATGCAACATCTGTAAATTAAAAAGCTGAGTGCAAATAACTCATCTAACACTTCACATTAGTTGAACGTCGTACCTGTCTGATGAAGAGGACGTATCATCGTTACTCGCCATCACATTGCGTGCTGATTGGCTGCCTGACACTGTGAAACAAGTAAAACAACATGTTACAAATAATGATACTACAGTAAGCCAATGCAAGTCTATGATTGATGCACTTTTTCCATTTCTTTAAAGTCCAACAGAGCACCACAAACATTCCCATTTTAAGGCACTGTAGAATGTTTTATATCTTCAATTTTGCTATTTATAATAATAATAATAGTGCATATTTATAAAGCGCGCATATCCACGATCGAAAGCATGCTAAACATCATAATACTAATAAATAATAATAATAGTCAGGCACAATCGAATGTGCTCAGTTCAAACAAACAGCAATAACAAGTCCATGTATAGAATTGCTGCGAAAATGAAAGTCCTTACAAACCATAGGACTGAACAAAAAGATAGGTGTTTGGACTTGATTTTAATGACTCAAATGTTGGAGAAAGTCTCAGAGGTTTGGGAAGAGAGTTCCATATGTTAGGAGCAAAATGTTCAAAACATCTCTGACCAAAGCACTTGAGGTTATACTTGTCACTGTCAGTAGATTCTGATATTGTGATCAAGTTTTAAAGTTATTATTTATGATAAAAGTTTTGCAGCATATCTTTGAGGGAACATGACCTGAATATCCGCAGTCATAGAAAACAGTGTCACATATAAAACAAAAACTGGTAACAGCCATTATAGTGTGAACACCTTTTAATAATTTGAGGATTGGAAATGGATCCACATTTGCTTAACCAAACATAACTATGCGTTTTAGAACTTTATGTATTGATTGAGGAGGATTGTTTTGCAATTGGCAACATCTTTTCAATTTTGTTAGAAAATGTGCTACAACCCCCCTAAACTCTTATACTAGGGCTCAAAGTTGAGGGTTTTCTATACCCACTGTCACCGTATATTGAGATTTTACAGTGTTAGAGACAATGAAAACAAGAAAGATGTGTTTGTTAAACACGGATGCCAAGTATGAAAGCCCTAGCTCTGAGCAATCCAAAGTTATGGCCAAGGTTAAAGTTTTTGTGGACAAACACAGACAGACAGACACAGGCAGACAGACGGACAGGTGAAAAACGATAAAAATGCTGTAATTACACTTATTTTGAAGATGAACCACAAGAGAATATGTGAAGCAAACAAAGACTATTACTTAAGGGATCATGTTCCATCCACGCTGCATTGTACCCAACAATATTGTTATGAGTCAGTCCGGCCAGCGCTTTCACTTCTCGCAGCATCTGAAGATTCAGGATTAGGTATGGAATGAGAAATCTAATATCAAAGGATATTACTTTAGGAGTTAGGTCACCCTTCAACCCTACAGTGTGCGCCTTATGTGAATCTGAACAATGACAATTCATTAGAAGTGTACTAAATTGCAGTATGTGCTGGGACAACTTCCCCACGCAAGACAATCTCCATCAATTAAAGACTTGCAGCCTTTCCTTTACTTTTCTGTGCTAACATAGTGGAGTCCTGTACCTGAAATGAGTAGTGGGCTCTGATTTGCTAGCGCAGAAACATTAGGAAGTGCAGCAAGGCTTAAATTAGCCAGTGATGGAGAATGGCACGAGTTTTGTCTTGCAGAGGGAAGTTTGGGTTGGGATGATTTAAATTGCTTTCAACACTGTTATTTCAGCCAGTGCATGAATCAGGTCTGCAAACGAGTCAGGCACAAAAGTATTTTATCAGTTGATAGAAGAGAGTTAAACAACATCTTAAAACATTGTCAGTCTGGAGACTATAGTCACAGGTTATAGTCTGTTAGATACCGATATATTGACTCTTCACTTTCACATACCCTTATAAGTTCCTCAGCATTTCTGTGTTTAAATTTGATTTTCTTTACAGCATATTCTCTTCCATCAAGACGATTTCTCGCCTGCAGTGATAAACAAAAACATTTCTCATGGACATCAACAAAACAGAACATTTCTTATACTATGACTTCGTATGAATCATGAGCACGTTGTGATTTTATTTCTATCAGCAAAACATGTGTTTCAACAATTAATATTTATAAATTGTAACAATTAATTGTTCACATCTGGCTTAAAAGTGACAAAAGTAAATATTACTATGTAACAGTGCAACGCAGAAATAAAAATTATCAACTAATACTGTTTTCAATAAATTAATAAAACAAGTAATTGTCACAAACGTGACCATGTCCCCCGCCGCAATTAAGAAATGAGCTAAAAGAATGGACACACAGCTTGTACCGAGTAGTTACATTTACATGTTTGATTCAATTATTGTTATATCGGGCAAAAATTTTAAAATGGTCAAAGTCTTGTAGTGACCTTGAAAACGGGGTCAAGGTCACCCAAATCGACTGGTGTCTGCGTATTCCCCAAATGAAGACAGGTACCAAATTTGAAGACTCTAGGTACAGCAGTTCATGAGAAATCGTACTAACAACATTTGACAATCAGTCTTGTAGTGACCTTGAAAATAATTTCAAGGTCAACCAAATCGACTGGTATCTGGATATTCCCCAAATGAAGACTGATACTAAATTTAAAACCAATAGTTCTAGCGGTTTATGAGGAATCGCACTAACAACATTTTCAAAACTGGTCAAAGTCTCGCCCTGACCTTGAAAATGAGGTCACGGTCACCAAAAACTTTTCAGGTCTGCGTATTCCCCAGATGAAGACTGGTACCAAGTTTGAAGATTTTAGGTTGAGCGGTTCATTAGGTATCGTGCTAACAAGAAGCGGGACGGACGTACGTACGTACGTACGGACGTACGGAGCTGAATACTATGTCCCCCACTCCGCGCTGCGGCGGCTGGGGACAATAAAATAAAACTCAGAAGAGCATTGACAACAATTATAATTGGAACAGGACAAAGTTGTAAAAAATAATGTCCCAAATGAATCCTACAAAAAATATACCAACATCTCAAACCTTGAAAACAGATCCGAATCCTCCTTTACCGAGTCGCCCTGTCTCAACAAACTCGTTATTGTATCGAGACGTCTGCATGACAATGACATCGTTCAGGGTTATCACAGGGATCTCTGCTAGACTGGAATAAAACAAACTTTATGAAAATTCTATCAAGAAAATGCAGAAATTTACAAATGCATTTCTATCATACAAGTTTTTCTGTTGCGTCAACAAATAATTTTGAAGAGTGTTTCCGGGAAAAACATCATAGCTTTTTTAATTCAAAACAATGAATTAAACAAATTAAGGTCCGTCCAACAGGCTGTTAGCTGGTAAAATATATACTAAAAAATTACAAATATTTAAAAGAAATTTAAATTGACAAAATAATAATTTAGTACTGGTTACTTTTGAGCCACCAAGTATAGACTGGTGTAAAGATAACTTCATGTTCAGTGATTTGAAGAATCTCATCAGTAATTAATGTTGCAAGAATTAAAGTCAAATTAAGTGCAGGGGTTGAAAAATCATTTATGTGCCATTAAGTCATGGACCCACAGCGTTTCATTAAAGATGGACTTACAGCGTTTTTTTGTACCAAGTCAACAAGTTTTGTATAAAATTCATGCCAATGTTGACAGTTGAATGTTTTTAAAAATTGCCAAGTTATTGACTTTCTTTTTGGAGTGAGTCAAAGATCAAATTTGGTTAGTCAATGACCTCGGAAATGTTTTTGTAACCCCTAGTGTTTACAATTTACCTGGATATTCGCGGCAAAGATCTTGTCAGTGGAATCATTGGTGTGAGACTAGAACTTTGCTGTGAATGAAATAATTAAAATAGTTTCATAACTTTCTCTTCTTTCAGGGAGTTAAAAAACTACTTCAGACTTTTTTTGGAAAGAAAGAAGAATTCACATTACAATACAGTCAGGCCTCGATAATCCGAACGCTTCCGTTTTTCATCAAAAACGTTCGGATAGTGAAATGTTCGGATTACTGAGTACTGAGGACTACTTAAGATATTAGTTTGGTTACATCTTCCTACCGTTCGGAAACTGCGAGATTCGGATGATCGGTGGCCGGATTATCGCGGGTTGACTGTATACCAATGTGAAATTATTCATCTATTCTTTGACTTAATTTCAAAATTGAAAAGTGTTAATATTGAACATGCAAAAATACCTCTGATTGCAATGATTTATCAGTCAAATACTCCAGGGCCTATTTTCACAAAGCACTTTGGTGATCGTAATTCACTAAGGTAGGGGTGAAACGGTTCACAACTACAGTAGTTGAACTGCTGTATTTTGCTTTCGGTTCGGTACAGGGTACATCAAAGTGGTTTTTTTTCGGTATATACCGAATATATAAATTAATTAAACACTTATGTTATTAACTCAGATGTAATTATATTTTCAGTTGTACACTTTTAAAACGAAATGATTTCCACACCCTACAATCTAATTCTTACTTTCCAGAAAATTTTAGTTAATAAATTCAAGGACATTCTTCGTTTTGTACCGAACTGAAAAAGTACCGAACCAAGGGTCCTGTATCGGAAATGAAGCTCCAGCGTACCGTTTCACCCCTACACTAAGGTAATCTTAGTGCAATGTTAAATAGTTGGAGTTAATTAAAGTTAACCTTAGTATTGTTGCTTTGTGAAAGGAACCCCAGGTTCAAGTACCTGTAAGTAATTATCTAACCTTAGCAATTATAGCTTGATGGATCATGTTGTGAAGGGTTATTCTATAGCGAGCCCGTAAACTGCTTGTCTCATCAATGAAGTTCAAAGGAGAGATAACTCTCAGCTTGACCAAATCCTTGCAGATATCTAAAGGAGGAGAATCTTTGCATAACAAATTGATTCACAATATATATGTGTTCATCATAAAATTACACATCATACACATCACAAAAGTACAAGGTGAGAAATAGCTTTTATCTCAGTTTTCAATTAATAAGATAAACTCTTGGTTTCTAAAAATTGGATTAAAACATCGTAATCAAAATAACACAAAATTTGTTCACACTTTTGAAGAGCTCCTGTGCAATATCTGGGTCTTCCACTGACATGCGACACATTTGTTCTAGCAGAGATGTGATAAGGAGGTGTGTGTGGTTGGATTTCTGTAAATCCTGGGTCGAAGTTCGAAGCATGTTGACTTCTTTCGTCTTCCTCCCAGGAGGTTTTTCCGGGATTTTGAGAACCGGTACTTTACCCTCTGTGTTTCCATTCAGATCAGAGTCTGTGATTTAAATGGAATGTATTTCATTATCATTATTGGCATTAACTCTTAAATGTTCATTTACATGTATTTAACAATTTAAAAATACAACGTACTTGAGTAGCCAAGACCATATCGATAATCTTAAATTTTAATTTATTTAAGATTTAAAATGAATGAAGCTACACTTCACAACTAATGTTTGGACCAAATAAGATGTTAATAATTTCACAGTGTTATTAAATACTGCACATAACATATTGATTCATACTTTACCATCAAGTTTCCGTACTGGTTGCGGCTCTTTTCTCAGCTTGAAATCTACATTAGTTCCAAGATTGCCAATAATCCTTTTCTTTAAGGGCATCTTAACCTGAAGAACAAATCAGAAAAGCCCAGTTTAAAATACATTAACGAATAATATTTGCTTTTGGCCTCTCAATCATAAGAGATCTTTCTAAAACGGAACAGGGTGTCAAGTCAACCATGCATTAAACTACTGCACTTGACTTCTGCGTGATAACTATCAGCTCCAATGCATTACAAACCCTTACACAAGACAAACTAGTCCTAAATCATGGATCCAAGGATAATAAAGACCTTAGGTCTATAAGACATCCTCATGATAAAAACAATCTAACAGGTATCAAAAGGGTAAAAAGATATAGTGCAATTTAACTAACAAGATCAACGTGACTATCAATGTGAAAACTAAATGTCATAATGAACAATGACCAGGAAGAAGATCAACGGGAAACCTTTGTTTAAAATTTGATTCTCTCTAGTCCAATATGCAGATATGCTAGACGCCTTAGATTATTAGATTAGATTGGATTAGTTTAGATTATCTCAACTAGTTTTATCTGATGCACCAATAAAAAAAAGTGCGTCTTGAGGTGATTTACGCCCCATATTTTGATAAGACTGAAGTAGAAATATGACAACTTACTTTAGTGGTTATTTAGTAGTGACTACAATCGGACCGGCAAGAGTGACACGTCTTTATTTATAGACTGGTTTTCCCGTAATAAGCAGATTTGTAGCAGACGAAAGCTGAAGTAAAGAGGCATATGGAACATTCGAGAATGATGCAATCCATAATTTACATGCACAGTCGAATGATTCGGGTCATTTCATAATTTATTTTACTCATAAAGTTTATTTCAAAGATGTAAAAACTCCCAACACTCTACCATTTACCGGCATGTGTACTTATGATATATTCGCTAACATGTTTCAAAGCAGCCATAGCGATACTTCCTCTAAGGGGAGTAACTCTAAATTTACTAGTTTTGAACAGTGCGCGCTGAGTACTACGAAATGGGCATTACCGTTTTGAGTTCGAATCTGTCAGGCAATCTTTCATGTTTGCTTTTTACGATAAATTGTGTGACATTTTTGCTTATACTGATAATTTTACTCTTATGCACACGGGAAAGATATTTTCCATATATTTCTGTTTTGTCTTTCTTTTAATGCCCGCACATCTTCATTTGCTTCGATAATATGCTCGATAAACACAAACAACAGTTTTGCATGCATAAAAATGAAGTTTTTCAATATTATCATATTATTGTAATTCCATTATTTAGGACTTATATACAATTATTGAGCTTACCTTCACATACAATAAAATGTGTTGTTTAAGGACAAAACACAAGCAAAAATCGAGATTGATTACAGGCCTATCATACAGTTCAGTTCAGTGTGATATTACGCCAAGAAAGGTGATTAGTAATATAACAACTTAAATGTTTGAATATGTCCTTGACAAAACCATTTCAATGTTTTTAATGTGTCTACCGATAAAACGATAATAATGCCTTTTCTCTGTTGATACACACTTTATGAGGATTACCATTTATATTGGCCCGAACTGTGTTATCTAATTAATCTTTTTGTTTCCGTCGACCACTGAAACTATGTAAATGTAAATGAAATTCAGAATGTTGCAGTGTTTCTTCACCAAACAATGATGTTCAGAATGTTGTATATATGAGATGTACTATAGGCCTGTGGCCTCTACAGTAAAGATTGAATCCAGTGAACATTATTGAAAATATTCCACTGACACGCATGACATATGCGTTAATCAGGAATTGCTGTGTTGTGCTGTGAAAACAACGTCACGGTCACCCAAATCGACTGGGACCTGCGTCTTGTAAAATGTATAAAGGGAATCAAGTGATGGTTCTTGCGATATTGCGCTGACAAGGGTTGTGACATTGAAATGACGGCCAAGGACAAACTGTTCTCTCATTGGGGAACCTATGTGACCAACTAATCCGTTCCATTTTTAGCTCATCTGGCCTGAAAGGCCCGATGGGCTTATGGCATGGGATGGCGTCCGTCCATCCGTCCGTCCGTCCGTCCGTAAACTTTTTCGCTTTTTCGACTTCTTCTCCAGAACCAATGACTCCAGAGAGCTGAAATTTAATGTACAGACTCCTTGGCTGAAGGGGATACTAAATTGTAAATTTGGTGACCCTGTGACCCCAAATGTGGGTCACAGGGGTCATAACCTTAAAAGCTATTTTCATCTTCTTCTCCAGAACCAATGACTCCAGAGAGCTGAAATTTTATGTACAGACTCCTTGGCTGAAAGTGATTCTAAATTGTAGATTTGGTGACCCTGTGACCCCAAGTGTGGCTCACAGGGGTCATTACCTAAAAAAAACTATTTTCATCTTCTTCTCCAGTCCCAATGAACGTAGAGAGCTGAAATTTTATGTACATACTCCTTGACTGATGGGGATTCTAAATTGTAAATTTGGTGACAGTGAGACCCCAAATATTGGGTCACAGAGGCAATGACCTAAATGCTATTTTCATCTTCATCTCCAGTCCCAATGGCTCTAGCGAGCTGAAATTTTATGTACAGACTCCTTGGCTGTAAGGGATTCTAAATTGCAAAAATGGGTCAGGGATCATAACCTAAAAGCCTATTTCAGTTTACAGCATCTTTCTGAGATTATATGTGCACTTCAATCAGTAAGTAGGTAAGGGAGGTAATTTTAAAGAAAACAGCTCAGTTAAAGGCATTTCATCTTTCTGATGTGAGAGTTCTCACATGTGCTTTGAGAATATAATATGTCTGATGAAAAAGAGATATTTAGAATTAAAAAACTTAGAATTGGAGGTCTAACAAAAATTATAAGTCATATTTTATCTTTGTCTCACATTTCACATATGAGTAATTATTTGTATTTTGCAAGTGAATTTGCTGATAAAGGTACACAAGTCTAAAAGGATTCTAAAGATATTATACAGAATCTTTTATTAAATCTAATATTATGTTCTTTGTAATTTAAGAGTAAATAATGGAGTTTTTTAATATCTCATGATATTGTGTAATTATTTGGAGAATTAATTAATTAATTAATGAGAATTTCCAGTACGAGTCAATTTGGTATACCTAATTTATATCATATCTTATACTTTATAACTGATTTAGTTTTCTATTAACTTTGCAGTTAATTTTATTCAATAGGAACAAGAAATGAGATAGATGTTTACATCATGGACATGTTTAATGTGAATCTATTTGAAATGAGAACTATTGAATACCCTTTGAAGGAATAACTTGAAGAGGAATTAAATTTTTTCATTTTACATGAGATATATGAACTGAATATGACTAGTGATGACTGGTGATAACATAGGACTATAAAAGAAGTAGCTATATGAGATTGTGACATCACACCTATTTTCATCATCTTCTCCAGTACAGAAAAATAATTAATTGTAGGAAAAACTGCATCTAACATATAAATTTTACTGGCTGTGAGTCCAGTGTCTGCATGTTATGTAATTGCATTGTGTTGACCTCTTCCTGGCAGAAGGATGAAAACTGATAGTTACACAGAGGTTTCAGGTTACTTCAAACTACTGTGCAGCACTGTGTTATCATAGACTGTGCGTGAGACTGCTTTAGTCTTCCACTGACTCTAAAAAAAGAATTTATTCATAGAATATCACCATTTTATCAAATATTGAAAAGGAGCCTATAAGAAATGGTGAAAAAGAATTTACTAAACAAATTCACCAATTTATTAAGTATTGAAATGGAGCCTATGAGAAATGGGATTTTCAAAAACTGAGGCTCCTATTCATTATGTAATAAATGTTGGTATTGCCATAATGCAATTAAGAATTAAAACAATATAATGCAAAGGTGTATGATATTCATAACGAATGTTGATGTATGTGTAACCAATTTTGATAATAATTAGCAGGGGTCATGACCTAAAAATGTTTTTTTCATTTTCTTCTACAGCCCCAGGCAATTATTGCAATAGCTTACAGTGGTGAATTGTATGCAAAGACTTGTACCCGGTATATTCATTATTATATAATGTGTGTACGATCTTAAAAAATAGTATGATCTCTCCACCACATTGTTATATGTTTGATACCAGCAATTTATTTCCAAGCTTTGTGTTGCTCTTTCAACACACATATATATAGCAGATTGGCAAAGTTATGGTAACAAAATATTTTTAAACTGCTTTAAACGTTTCACTACCTAGATTCTTATTACTACATTCCATTATCTGACCATTGCTATAAAGTCCACTCCATAACATACCCCACTTATTATATCCTGATGAGCTACAGAGGCCATGGCTCTATTTTTTCTTAAGATATTCCAATTCGTATACGATCCTTACGGACGGATGCTGTTGAAACATGTATCCCCGCTTCGCGTTAAACAACTAATTCAATGATTTATTTTACAGGTTTCCATGCCATGGAGTGTAGGTTGAAAGTGCATCTTAACCGTGAATGAATGTCGTAGTAGAGGCAGTTGTGTTCTGTATTTGTTTCTTTGAGATATATAGTTGAAAGACGTGCCACGGCTGGATGTATTTATTCAGTTCTCACAATTTACAAGGATCAGACCATTGATTTGACACCAAACTATAATAGCGAATCAGTTGTCATCTCATGCAGTATCGTGCATATTGTATACAGTATGATTACAACCAGTTTGTTACTTATGCGATTTTCATGCTTTTCTGCATTTTAGTATATTCACTTAATGAGGTAAGAAACTGACCAAGGAACACTGACCACACAATAAAGAAGTTGTCATTCTTATGATGATTTATAATTGTATAGCATTTCCTGCATATGAAATAATCGACAATTTTGGCATTCTTTGTTGAAAGTCACATCCAACAAGGCTTCAAATTTGACGACCTTATCAAACACAGGGGCTTGTATCGCATAGAAATAGCGTTAGAAAGACATATAAGTATGTACCTATATAAATTATATACCCTACTCTATATAGGTATATACGTCTTTCTAACAATATTTCTAAGAGATACACGCCTCTGCATCAAACGCCAATTTCGTTAATATGGTTCTCTATGCATCTGATTTGTCACAATGTTAATATTAGGTAAGTCAAGAAATTTATCGAACATTATTATCATCCGACTAATGTCCATTGTATAACTCTATGTGTGTTAGTCGTGTAAAGATATCTGGAGACACCCGATCAAGGTGTTATATTTAAACTTGAGTCCTGTCAATTTTTATCACAACCGCTGTCAAAAGGAAAAGTGTCCATAGGTTGGTCATTATACCAACGGTTACGCGCAATATGCAAATGCGTTGAATTAAGTGAATGAGTGAGCTGCCATTGGCAGCGACGTTGAATTAAAGCTATATACCAAATCGCATGTCATTGTTATATATACATATATAGAATAGCGTTAAAACTTCTTACTTGTCATCTGAATCTGGTTTTACTAATAGACAAGGAATTCTTCATATTTCTAAAATCTCTACGGGCGATGGAGGCCGCACTGCGCTGTAAAACCAGTTTAGTATGGCGTTGTAACAGTTTATCCTCAGAGGTCAGTTTTACTTTTTAAAAACATCAATACTTCATATCATGCATACTTCTGAGGGCAGTGGAGGTTGCACGGAGTTGTATAGTTGGTACAAATAATAAGAAATGTGGTATAGGTATATGTTTAATTCTTTCAACAGAACAGATAGTAACATGGGCTTTTTAATGTGTATTGTATGCAGTCTTACGTTTCCAAATCATAGTAATTCACAAATATTCATTCCCTGTTATACATACATATTGAATATAGAAAGGTAATGAATTTACAGGTAAATGACAATCATGTTTACAACTTCAATTTTTTAAAACCAAAAACTAAATATGACCTGCACATTGAAAGTAATGATGTTAATGTGTTATTAAAGTCAAATCGCGTTTAACAGTATAATTTAAGTGGAAACAAATATTTGGTAAACATGTTAGAACATATGTATGTTCAGTTCTTTCTTTGGTAGCGTTTAAATGATAGAGTATGAAGAACCAGATGAATACAATGGAAGATGCATGACTCGAGATCTTTTAATATTTGTGCAATAAACAAAATAATATCAAAGATGGTAATATAAAAAATTGTCACCAATAAATAACAAACGAAATGCATTTCATTACCAGGTACCTATACAGCACTATAATGTCACACATGTAATGTCTGTATACGTTCACATAAGCAATCCTACTTTATAAGAGTAAAGAAGTATATTTAATTCGCATAATTCCATTACGAATTTTCCTCATCATCACCTATATGATTTTAAAAGCTTAGGCTATATTTCTCACTGAATGAAAGCTTTAAGGCACTGAACATATTTTCATTCTCATAATGACAGTGGATTCCTGATATAGATTCTTCCAAAATACCTTAAAGATCAAATGCATAATATTTTCATGGCAAAGGCGATATCTGTCGTATGATGTTTCTATTGGTACAGCTTTAATCATAGTCGACAGTTACAAACCCATATAATGACAGGTATACACGGTACAAACACATCAGATTTAACAATGTTAACCGCATGAACTGCGATACTGGCAATATCTAAATTTTCCACATAACCTGAAGACCAAAAACGTACTCATGACCTAAAATGGCACGAAAAGCGTACACTTGTGCCTTCAAAGGAACCCTTTACCGAGTAAAGGAGGATGGTCGGGCTAGGCCTGGGAGGGTCAGGAACACCAAATCAAAAGTGAGATGCAATGGTCTAGTATAACGTGTACACGACTTTGGGTTAATGCCAGTTACAATGAGGCAAACGTGTATAGAACATGTTGATGATACATCACAATAACCATATCAAAAGTGACAGGCTTACAGACTAGTGGTATAGATAACGTTTAAAACGCTTTGGTTTTTTTTCACTTTCCAATAAGGAATGTTACGTGTAAAGGGCATGACTCGACACTGATCATCTTTAACCCTGTTCTTCCTATAAGAACATGCGACTGTCACTTCTGACACGGAATGTAGGTCAATACAATTCTCAGATATCAAGTTCCTTGCACAGCAATATGTACTCGTTACATAATGTCTATCTACATTTCCTAACTCAAATTTATATTCCTAACAATCTCCACTTCGTCACGTTATATCCATCAACATAGAGGCCTTAATCTTTGTGTTCCGATCGCTCTGGTTATTGCTCGGATGGACTTGTCGCCGGATATCCGGTCTCGGCGTGGACGTACACAACGCATCTGCGAAGTGCGCGAAGTCGTCGTTGAAGTCGTCGTTCTTCGGAAGAACCCGGTAACCATCGCTGTCACTCGTCATCTGGTCAGTCTCAGTTGACCTGTCACTGCTTGACGTGTGACTCTGTAGAGGCTCCAAACCTTTAAATATATAAATGGAATAAGCCTGAATTAGTTGTGGATGTATCTTTATATATTATTGGGCATCATCGATAAAATATGACAAGTATTGTAACAAAACTCTCTATACAAGCAAAGGTTTTAGACTCAAAATAAATATGCTTACAACAAAACAAATCCAGAGTTGACATCTTATCAATGCTTATATATTTAAAAGGCGTCTACCTGATTGTGTATACAGGCAGGATATTGGGAGCAATAAAGACAATCTATGCAAAAACAACCATGACCCCAGGCTACATTTGAGCAGACTTCTATCTCCACTGAGTCTGATGTCAGGAACCTCTTGAAGTCTTTCTATCACTATTGCATAATATTTACATAACCCCACAGGGCCATACATTGTCAACATCAAGAGGTTAGAGATTGCACACAGTTATCAATAGTCTCCCTGTATACCATACAGACTGGCGCCTCAATATGCTCTCAGGCTTCTCACTATCGACGATATGCCCCTTATGGATTAATCTATTGGCTCTTTCAACAAGACACATTGTATACATTGTATATAGGCTTTCTAGCTCTGGGTGCACATTGGTCACAATATGGCCTACATATTATTATATATCTATTTAAATGAATTATGGCGCCGAATAGTCCATAAATCAATTACTTTCGTGATCGTTCATATGCTGACGAAACTTTTACCATATAATGTATATGCAAGGTGTAGAATAGTGGCTACAGGATGTAAGCTGTAACGTGTTGTGTATTTGTATGTATCTTACTGTGATGATAAGGAGGGTACGTGCGGCCAGGTTAGTCCTTATGAAGGTGAATTTCGACGAGATACCCGTGTTTGTATGAGGCACTAACATCAGAACTTCAATTCTAACCATGTCACGATATTTCTTTTTTTTATCCCACCGGTATGTAATACCGTGGAGTATAGTCGTCGCCCTGTCCGACTGTCCGTTCGTCCGTAATCATTTCGTTTCCGGAGCAGAACTCGAAAACCGTTCATGATATCTTTTTAAAACTTCCCTTGTGTATTACTCACCTACTGAAGTGGTGCCTTTTGATATTTTCAGATTTCAGATTTTTTTACCGTTTCCATAGAAACGTGTTTGATTTGGACTTTGTTCAGAGGTAAGTCTGCTGAGGAGCAGATCTCCAAAACCCTTCAACTGAAGTAATAGATATACAGTTTTCTGTCAAAGATGTGTTTCACAAATTATGTGGGACCGCTGAGATAAGTCATCTTCTGGTGACTCTTGTTTTAAATTACGAAATGACTGGATGACAATTGATATATTATGTCATCGAAAGAATCACCTCTGTTAAGATGACCAAGAAAGTAAGAGAATGGTGAACACATAGGTTTTGATGTATATACTTACCAGTCCTCTGTTCTCTGAACCTGACCCGGCGTCTTCTGAGATAACACATGACCATCACCACCACCACGACAGCAACGACGAATACGGCGACACTCACTCCGATCACTACAGACACCGGAGTGCCGGACTCGCCCGTGTCCACTCCTGTAACAGCACAGAGTTTCCGTATACATTGACTTTCAGAATAAGTAAATGGACATAATAAATTAAGGTTAAAGGTATTTTATATACATCAAAATATTTCACTTTCGATCAAATAGTGAATGTCCAGATATTTTATATGCTTTGGGTTCATTTGTATTTCCAGTTGTTATTGTTTTGTTTTGTTTTGTCATTGTGTTTTTGTCAAACATGTTTTACCGATATATTAATTAAATTGACTATTTAAAAAATAAAGTTTGCGCCAATGGACGTAATTTCTTTGAAAATGACCCAAACGCTTCAGATTAACGTCATTAGACTATCTTATAGTAGAAGGTAACCAAAGCCAGTTTGGTATCTTTTGCTGTTGAGAAAGAAATGTCGGTTCAAGCACAGGCTATTTTTAGAGATACTTTCGCACTGAGGGAAAACTGGTAATATATCTCTATTTCGCAACCCATTTGCGCTAAATTGTGGTTCAAAGACGATATTAGATTTCAAAATTTCACTACCAAGAATTATTAACGCATTGGGGATAATGGAACAATAATCTTCTCAGGAAATGCATCTTGTTAACACGTCACTGTCTGGACGTGAAGCTAACAGTATACTGACTATGACGCATAGATCTGGAGGGACACGGGACAGATTACGGAGACTAATATACGACGAGTTCAAGCATCATCATTAACAAACAGCTTACGTAACGGTGTGCAATAGGATACATGCTCAAGGTGATTGTGTCCTGTCTGTCTGTCTGTCATTCAGATCTTCAAGCAAGAATAATTCAGGACATGTCTGGGTGTGTAAGCAAACCTGGTTCTCTCTATGCTATAATTTCTGAATCAGTGAGGTGAGGTGAGTTGGGGTTTAACGCTGCTTTCAAGCATATTTCACTGATATCGCGGCTACTAGTATTATGGCAGGGAGAAAGCCCGCAACGCCACATGGCTATGCATTGCGGTGAAATCTGCGAGCATCGGCTGGAACTAGCGAACCATGGGTGGTACTACGCTGAGATTCAGTGTAGCATTGCACCTTAACATTACTGCGTGTAGAACAGTTCTCTACTGCAGACAAAGTTGCCGTGCTTCTGGCGAGATTCGAACCCCGGACCTCCTTTTTCGAAGCCGGACGCGCTAACCACTGCGAAGTAGAAGTAGAACAATAACCAGGCTATGCTCATAGTACAGAACTAATAATGACAAGCTTACTCCCATTACAATGATATCACCAAACTTCGACAGCGTGGACATGTAGTTTTCTTGGACAAAAATGTTTAACGATTCATGAACAATGCATGATGGTGTGGAATGTTCACCGCTTGTCAGTGATGGATCAACGCGTTTGCAAAACATGTTAAACATGCCAAGTCCAACCTGTAAATCGCCTTATTCAGAAATGTCAGTTTACCAAGATAACATCAAATTCAACATATGGTGTGATGATTTGGATGTCAACGGGTGTTCTCATATCACGACAGCTAGTTATTTTGCATATCACGAAATGCTCTCAATACCATTAAGGTTGTGTACTTAAGTGAAACCTGCGAGCAACTAGCTAACTATAGGGGTTCTATACTGAAATCAGTGTAACATTGCACTCAAACCCAATTACTGCATAATTAAAGTTCTCCTACAACCACAAAGGTGCTGAACCCCCATAAGGATTTAAACCCAATATCTCTTGAGTGTCAGATATCACTTACTAATCCACTGGCCAGTTTATCTGAAAATGAGCGAATACCTATAATGTGTGCTATCGGTCGGAAATGACATGTTTATATATTCGTGACCATGTGGTGTTATTCAGCGAATTATATTTGCAGTGATTCCAACACTTCAAAACTCATTGTCATCTTGATGTATTTACAGTCACACTGAATTTGTATATGTTTAGGACTTTTATGTTAACATTTTGAAATAATCTGCCTACCACATATATGTTCGTCCTCGCCGTTGAAGCAGTCAGCACTGCCGTCACAGAGTCGCTCCGCGGGTAGACAGCGTCCGTCTCCGCATCTGTACTCCTCGACATCGCATGCTGCAATTCGGTAAAAGTAAATGCTTTAAGGTTATGTGTTGTCCGTACTTCATTCGTACAATCACTTCACTATACCACAGACTGAATACAATCATTCTTTATACAGAATTATTGATTTATATTTTAAACCGTTGAACCAAAGGGCACTACGCATATGCGGGCGCATAACATAAATCCACCATGAATAATAATTAACGTTTACACACAATAAAAGCAAACGGTGACATTCATGGATATATGTAAATTAATGTATCATTCTAACGCAAAACAATAGTGTACATTTCAGTTTCCATTTGACGCATCTTCAGTAAAATTAGATTAAATGTACAAGAAAGGCCTGTCTGTATTGAAGATTGCGCCAAAGCCATTAACTATACATGATTCAGAGGAGACATAGTAGCAATCAAACCTAGGACAAGTTTGTAGATATTCAACTTAAGTTACACAAGCCCCCGCCTCTTATACATAAGCAATGATGTACTTACGACAGCGTTGATTGACAGGTACACATATCTGCTTGTCACAGAGCTTGTAGTTGTCCTGACAGTCGCCAAGCACCTGCCTCTCTGCACGTGAGGAACTCATTGTACAGGGAGGGAGTCAGGACATGCTGGAAATATACAATGTATTGTCAATGTTTGCTGATTGGTTGTCATTATGCAATGATGTGTAATATGTAAAGTACTAATGGGAACTGCTCGAAGAGTATGCCTCCTAAAATTTGGTGAAATATACATGTTCTGATCCCTGATCGAAACTTCAGTGTGTACAGTATGCAAGATTGCTATTGTCAATAGGGAATATGCAATTGGTTGTTAATGATACTAATGTCAAGAATGGATCATTTCAATCATGCATCTCTGCATCCTGTGTATACAAGGCAGTCAGCGCGTGCTGAATGTCAAACATTATAGGAAATGTGCAAATGTTTGCTGAATTTGTTATAAGTATGAAGTGTAGTTAAAGGTAGGATCACTATGACGTTTGTATATGTGGTTTTTATATATATATATATATATAAATATATATATATATATATATATATATATATATATATATATATATATATTGCTTCATTATTCTTATTGTCACTAGCCATAATGTTATGCAATGTAAAGATTCAGATATGTAACAGTATTCCGTGAAATAAAAAAAAATTGCATAGACATAGTAATCACAACGTGTGAAATAAGTGTGCGTATAGTGCATTTAACAAGCGTTTACTCACCAATAAAATGCATATATCAGAATTAGTTCTTACCTTGACAATGTTTTGGAAAACTTAGAAGAATACAGGCAATGAATATCAATAGTACGCTTCCTGTCCTCGAGAACATCCGTTATAACCACGTGTTCGACTATGAAACTATTCTTAGTATCATTATACATGTATGCCTTTTTGTACAATAACACTATTGTCAGAAGATTAAAATAAAATGTGTAATAAAACTTCATGGCGAGCAAAGTCGCACCCTTCACAACTCGCATTATGTATAGAGACTATATTAAACAAAGCAGTGCATTAACAGACGTTTATGTATTAAAATTGGACTTTTATATGACATTTTACCGATAAAAAATTCAAAATTAATGTTTAGTCGTATCAGCAGCTAAAAAACTTCTACAACGAACATATTCAACATAGCACTTACAATGTCAAGACTCAGAACATGTGTAAATGAACGCACGCTGAACACCAGTTAAAAGGGGTAATCATACAGTGTACATTACACTAAGTGAGTGAGTGAGTTATTGTTTAACGCCGCATCGGCAGTATTGCAGCCATTAGCGGCGAGCATTACACTAAGTAATCTGTTCAAGAATCGTATAAATGAAAAAGTTAAAGTCTTAATCAAGAATATCTACCTCCTCATCGTGTCTTCATGATGATGAAATGTGAGAAGGAAACACCACGTGTTGGGGGAGACAATGAACACGAGCTGATAACGAAAATCTGATGGAAGTTTGGGAGGGGAGATCGATAAAAAATATCTGTAATATCCGAAAAGTTACAAAGAAGAAACAGAATCGCTGGCTGACAGCTGCTGTACGTTAAGATTATACATGCGACGCGTGATGATGAAAGACAAGCTGTTGTTGGAAGTCATGTGTGTCATTCAGCATTGTTCGTGTTTTGTTATCATTCAGCCAAGAAGTCATGCAGTATGAACCAAATGAAACATTTGTCATTTCTTTTGTAAGATGTGTTCCTTAGAGATGAATATTCTTAAAATATTTGCTTGAGATTTCAGATCTTTCGTCTTTCTAATACATCTCTCTTACCATAAGATGTATTTGCTATTCGAAGTATGTGTTTGTGGACATCGTCTTGTATGTGTATTTAGTTAAAATCTGCTAATGTATTTTTTTTATTTTTAAAACAAAGTTTAAGTAAATTAGTTAAAATTAAATGGTAATAGTTATCATGTACAATGTTCAATTACCATTGTGAAATGATAAACTATATACAATGTAACCAATATAACATAACTTAAATATCGGTTCTCAAACCCATTTCATAAAGAAAGTCAATTCACAGTGAGGAACGTAGTTCTCAATGATGAATTCACATTAATTCTGGTGTCTTGTATATACAGGTTTTCATTAGTACACACCGTTTAAACGAAGTCATGCATATGCATAAATATGGCATAGCATAAATCATCTTTGAATAGATCAATATATTTTTATTTGAATGAGGTGACTTAATTTATTTTATCCGTATGCAGACCTTGACATTTGGCCCGATCGACACTCCTTTTAACCTGGAAATCCTTTGGTTTTTTTAAATTTACGAAATTACAATTTCGGGAGGATAGTTTTCAAGCTTATTCATACACTGCTACATGTCTATATGAAAGGTTGAGACATTGTGAAGTAGGAGCGAGATGCAGCACTATCTATATCATTGTCACGCAACCCCCAGACAACCAGGTAAACTCACTGTTCAAACAAGGGTATACGTATCTCAGTTTAATTGAAGTGGAGGTATTTGAGGATGTAATCTACCTCACTATCAGGTGCGACAATCGGCACACACAGCGTCTATATTATACTCGACCACGTCAGGTAAATGCCCCCGTTGTTTATAGCAATAAATGGTAACTCGACCCACTTACTCGTATCTCAAGACGGGAAGGATTAAAGTTGCTGGCATATATATATACCTTTATAATAACAATTAACATACCGTACATATCGCGCACCTGTTTGGACGGGTGATAAAAGCTGGGGTCAGCTAATCACTGAGATTCACGCACCAGTTAAATGTCTGAATTTAAGATGTAAATTATATATCAATATAAAACACATGTAAAATGTTGACCTTTCTCTCTGGTGTAGAATTTATTATGATACGATCTAATTACTTGTTGAATATTGCTAAGCAATCACTTGTTATTTAATACTCACTTAACTGGCTTGAATTATATTATCACAAATTTGATTGTAATTTTTATAGTAAAAAGTGAGTGTAAAACATTCACGTTTTACTTAGGGTAATGCATAGCATAGAGGCAATGTCACTCTCAGTCTCATATGTTTGGTTCGGGTTATCACTTATAATTATCTTATAGTTTGATCCCAAATATAATGAGTGAGTGGGTGAGTGAGTGAGTTACTGACTTGAGTAACATTGCATACATTAAGCAAGCGGCGAGTTCGAAAATATAACAACGTTTCATTTGTTCATTAAATAAACGACATGTATTTCTAATCACTTACCTGTTAATATACCAATCATGTTTTACTTACCTGTCTTTTGATAATTAATCCAAGGTGTAAATGCAGCACAGTATAAAGAGAGCGTTGTTGCTAACTCCTCCTCATCCTGGTGATATTGACAATGACAAGTGCAACTCAGCTGGGGCTGATGGTCGCTCGAGAAGTTGAAAACACGAGTAACATCCAGGACACAACAATGCCAGTCATTCACGATTATCCACATGTAAGCATGTCTTGGCCTGGATAACACACACACACGTGTATCTCGCTGCGTTGTTTCTATCAGTGTGTCAGGTGACAAAAGGGAGCTAACTTTTGTTTGTTGTATATTTCAACAATTATACCATTTTACGCACGTGCGAACACATATCTCATATATTTATTATTTATATGGTATTGTGAAGCTTGGAAAGGGAGATAACTGCTGTGGGTATTGCCACACCTGAGTGACCCTGTCCCTCAGTGTAATATACCGGTCAGAGCTCCTCATTCAACTGTACCTATATATACCTGTACGTATGTAAAGACATCTACTATCAAATACCAGGTATGTTTACACTAGCGCTGAAAGTGATAGGCTCTTGACACGTGAAGGGGCTGGGGGTTTATGGAAATACCTATAGTGCCATTGTCTTGTAATACTTAATCTTGAAGTTAAAAACTGTAGACAATTGATGCATCTCTTCCCATCTATATCGCTAGTTATAGAGCTGTCTTGGTGACTGTTATATGATTTTTGTAAGAAAAACAAGTTTTCTGGAAAACCAGTTCTTTAGATTGTGGAAAGACTACGTGTCTGGGTGTATGCGTCCTCATCACCAGGAAGGATACAGGCTGTTCGTTTTGATGGGGTGCATCCCTAAGACATTTCTATAACATGACAATATCGTTGCCACATCACTAAAACAGTGGTCCCATTCTCGTTACCCGCAATATAGCAGTCATTATAAACTAGCGGCGAAAAGAAACGCTGCAAATAGCAAGATAATTTAATCCATAAATGATAAATACTACGGAAACAGAGTTACATGTTATGTTCAGAAGCTAACTAACCTTAATTTTCTATTTTTTAAACATTATCTTATTATGTTTATGAATAAAAACGCATTTAAACAGAAATCGTCGTGTTGGATCTTAGGAGAGTCAAATAGGTCTTTTTGCTTGCCATATCCCGTCCTACAGTAACGATGCCTCAACGAATTAAAGTCTAATAAGCCGAATTATATCGACAACAATCTTCTATTTAACTTAATTTCTATATTTTTAAAAATTTTAAACTTAAATTTAAACCACCTTGTCAAAAAAACACCCTTGAAATAGTGATTTTAGCACCTCATCGGTGTTTGAACTGGCGTACAAATAAAATTATCATACCATGATGAATGACACTTCAATACTTCTTCACTAAACATATACTCGTCAAAACATTCAAGGTTGAATCTGTTCGGTAGCAGTATTTTGTTTTTGACTGTTGAAAAAGTTGTAACGTTTTATTTATGATTCACATCTCCATATTTATGCTTCGGTTTTTATTCTCTCTTTCTGGTTCTTATTCAAATGTATAGAGGATACTAAACGCTTCTCATTTAATACATTTTATTAAACGAGTCAAAAATTTGGTATCAACCGAGCAAAAGCGAGTTTGATATCAAATCATTCACAGGTTTAATAACAAATTATGTTGTTTGATATGATGTTTAGTATTCTGTTTATGACACTCTAATGAATCAATCGAAATTGTCGACAGTCTGCTGAAGCCAAGATTCCCGCGAGACTGTTGACGTCATACTTACAGCGGTATTACACTGGTTTCATATTACACAGCAGTATCCTCCTAGGGAGAGTAATTATCGAGTTTGTACAATTATTTTACGGCGTTGCCTTTACTAAACCATTGTGCCGGAAAGACACAATATTGCTATGTCCCGGTTTAAATCGTGTTACTATGTGAGGTTGAAATCATGTCACAAATGCTCGAGAGATTAAAATAAATTATAACACAGGTCTCATATTAAGATGATGGTAAGGTAATAATAGAATCAACCATCTTAGATTTTGTATTGGGGTAAATTGAAAATTTTAAATATTCGTGCCCAAACACACATCATTAGTCTTCATTCTTGCCATGAAACCAAATTACAACCAAATCAAGTCTAGATAACCTTGCTTTAACGTAATTGATACATTTCATTTGATAGATCCTTTGGGTTTTTTCATAAAATTTAAATAAATTCTGTATATTCAATTTCAGATGCTAACTTTTACTCTCAAAATCTCCCAGTTTAAAATTATGTCCCTCAGACATCGGTGTCCGTAACACTTATCCATAAAATTCTGGATTTCAATGTGTTCATAAGAAAAAAATACTGTTTTGTTTTAGAAACCTAGAGAAAATTAATATGAATTAAATATCCAATAAGATCGTAGTACAGCCAGTGTTTTTTTTAAAGTTACCGGTTATCATTATCTGCTTATATTGTCTATTTGAAAAAAAATAATATATATATATAACATTAGATATAGATTATATTGATTAACAGTCATCTAATCGTTTTCTATCGATAATCTTTATTTGAATCAAAGGATGTTGTTTATCTCGAACAGAACGAGCATTTCCGAGGTTATCCGAATGCGATAGATGCCGCTACGTTACTTCCGGGATAAGAAATTAGGCTTGACACAACGCAGTCAGCTGTCGTGAGCGGAGCACCTTGTAAAAATGCCGGTAAGTATTATCATTGGTAGCTTTTAAATACAATTTCTCAATTTTTCGATCAGAGATATGTAAATATCCATGAAGCAAACCAGTCATGATGATCGACATGATTTAGCAGTCAGGAACCTGAAGTTCGATTCCAAAATAGTCAAACCAGATGTTTCGGTTTACCAGATGATTGTGAAATGAAATACTTATAATATCTGTATCATTATGTCATATTTAGTTTATCATATGTGTATAATAAACATTTCTCACATCATGCATATTTATAACACAAACAAATCTATAAATTAGCTGTATAATATTTTGTTTTGTTGCAGCCAACAAAAGGAAAACAAGGGACAAAAGGACTGAAGCAGATCATTGAAGAAAACAAAACAACACTCACATACTATCTCACAATAATTGCTGCTGTCAATGTAAGTCAAGGCCGTATTACATGAGATACAATATTCAAGAAAAGGAAATATTTGAAATCAGTCGATTTGGACCAATATTAACATGATGACCTTAATTTTTGGATAAAGTCCAAAACTGTTGTGTTAATTCTTATTACATCCAGTACTATAAGTATTCTCTATGGTATTTGCTGAAAGAAATATATCTGACAACAATTCAAATGAAGCCACAATGAATGTTATTGAATGTCTATCTCTTTTGACTGTATTTGACATAAACAAGTTTGTTTTCTTTTTTTCTTAGGCTGTCTACATTGTTGTGCAATATTTCCTCTTCTGGGACCAATTCACAACAGGTCCTATTGTAAGTATATTTGTTTAACAATAAAGTTCAAGGATGATGTGGATTGTACACAAGATAATGTTACAATCTTGGTATAAACGTATTCATTCACCAAAAACTGACAGTATCAGCAAACAAGCATTATGTTTTTTATACTGGAGAACTGTATTAGATGTAATGTAAATTTCCCTCTGAATATAAATAATTATCTTATCTTATGATCTTATCTGTGTGCTTATATGAATGCCTCTCTCAGAGTTTTGAGATTGTTTTGAAATCTTCATCATTATTAATTATTATTATCTTCTTTTTGTGATTTGTATAACAAAATATTGTTATTGACTCTGTTAAACTGTTAAATTCTTAAACTTTTCTTTCTTTCCAGCCTGGGGGCGGGATAGCGCAGTGGTTAGCGCGTTCGGCTTCGGATCAAGAGGTCCGGGGTTCGAATCCCGCCAGGGGCACGGCAACTTTGTCTGCAGTAGAGAACTGTTCTACACGCAGTAAGGTTTGGGTGCAATGCTACACTGAATTTCAGAGTAGTACCACCCATGGTTCGCTAGTTCCAGCCGTTGCTCGCAGGTTTCACCGCAATGCATAGCCACATGGCGTTGCGGGCTTTCTCCCTGCCGTAATACTAGCAGCCACGATATAAGTGAAATACTCTTGAAAGTGGCGTTAAACCCCAACTCACTCACTCACTCACTCTTTCCAGACTCTATACAGTATTGCTTTAATAGCGTACTATGCCAGTTACAAGTTCATGTGTAGTATTGATGCAAAACAACTGGATCTTAATATGGAATCAGGGATGGCAGAGTAAGTATGGACATATATGACAGTGAAATCTTTATTAATTCTAATGAATTTTAAAGCTTATCTTTGAAGTAATAAGAATAAATCTATAAAAAAAAATTTTGTCCATGACGTAAGTAATAAAACTATGTAATGTTTAATAAGTCATTAATGTAAAGTGTGATGAATATCGTTTTTTCAATTATTGTACACCACTAATGGCTGCAATACAGCCCCAGCAGAATTAAACAATAACACACTGTCTCAATAATTGTAGCTTTGAGGTACTATTACGGTACCTACGGTTTTCTAATGATGTAAGATTAAAAATGAAAATATCATACGAGGCAGAAGCTGCTTATTGGATCAGGGTACTGGTAGCCTTTTTGGCTACAACAAATAACCTTGATAGAACAGGATGATATACAACTTGTTGGGGATTAAATTTCAGGAGCTTTGTATTGTTGTTCTAAAATAATAACATCAATAAACCATATTGTATTTATTTTTCAGACATTCAAAGGATTTACTTCTTCTAACTGCAATTGTTCAAAGTCTATCACTGATATCAAATTACTTTTGGATTTTATATCTTTTGGTGAGTTTAATCATCTTCTTTTATTTTTGCACTGTCTGCTCTTGAATAATATGATGAAGTGTAATTTGATATTGCATGTGACATATCTTATGATATATAATTTATGACCCATGAAACAAGTGAGGCAATATCATAGAGGGGATGTATTTACAATGATAATGACACTTATATTATCGGTATGTAATTACTTCAATGTCAGAAATATTAAAAATGTATGTAATATTACTTATTGATATGCTCTTTGACATATGTTATCCATCCTTAACCAAAGACAATCATAATCCCCCAGAGTTGGAGGTATCTGAATGGTTGTAAGCTGCCCATTCCAATCTAATGGCCAAACATAAATTTCACTCGCTATTTTCTATAGATTTGGAATATATCTCATATTCTCATTTAACCACGTTTGAGGTTGTTGCTTGCTAGTAAGACATCAACTTTGTAATAAGTATCTATGCTGTTTCTCTTGCAGGCACCTGGCAGGGCTTTATACATGTTATGGGTAAATATTCTATCACCATGGTTTTTCGCGGAGGCACCAGAAGTTGACGAGAAGAAGCAGAAGAAGATGGAACGTAAACTCAAGAGGCATCATTGACGACAGTGGCGTCCGCTATTTATACCATTCCCAGTCCTGTGTTGATTTTAATCATTTCATGGATCACTCATCACTCTGTGTGCACGTCTCATTAATTTGGTGGATGTTTAATTAAAATTTTAACATTGTATATTGTGTTTTCTTCACTTTGGATGAAGGTCCTTTACACCTTGTGTACTCAAAACTACTTTTAGTAAAAGCTTGTGGAGTTAAACAGTACCTGACAATATATATGGTAAAGTGTATAGTGATACATGCCCAAACAATCTCTTTTACACCATCATGTTTTTCAAAACGGGTTTTACAAAAGAGATCCCTGTCTCATTCTTGAAAAGAGAAAGATTTATAAGAACTGATCATTTTACTAATTTTCTAAATATTTATCTTTCAAGAACACTTTTGACATCCACTCGAATTGACAGAAACCTTTTATCTGGTCTAAATTAGGCAAAACTTCTTAATAATAACTTCTTGGTGGGCGAGATAGCGCAGTGGTTAAAGTCCATTCAACTTCGGATCAAGAGGTCTGGGGTTAGATTCACGGTTTACGTGCAATGCTGTACTGAATTTCCACCCAAATCACCTCACCCTCTTCTTGGTGAACAAACACATGTTTCGGAGTATATGTTACTCCTTCAACAACCTTTTCACAAAAAGTTCTTATCCAGAAATCTTGCTTTTCTTATGTAGTCCACTTCTTAATGCCCTTAATAAACTTGGTCTGATGTTGTGAATTTACCACTAGAAAAGATCATTTCAAGGAAATGCTGTACATACACTTCTGTCCTATTCTTGCATACATTTGCCTGTTAGTAGGACACTTGTAGGGATCAACCCAGAGAAAAGCGTAAAGGGATATTTCAAAATGATAAAGTTATATTGTAAGATTTGCACAGCTTAGCATTGGATTTCCCAAAACACATGAAACAGGAGTGTTTAAATGGATAAATATTCAAAGCCCCTGTCCAAAATTATCATTGCTGTTTGTGTGGTCCATCAGGGGTTATGAATTTAACAAGGACCTTAGGTTGTCACTTTGTGGTAATTTAAGCATCAAATTAACCTCATGATGGTGCATAAAAAAACCCAGAAATGTTTTGTAAGTGCCTCTATTAAATTCTGCTGAAATTATTTTATACATAAATGAAATACAGTTCATAGTTTGTTCCACATACAAGTCTGAACAATAGACACAGGATCTTCAATACTACCCCAATGTGAAATTAAAGGAATCAAGCATTATTAGATGAGTCAGTTAATAACTCCTTCTTTGAAAGCAACAGACGCCTGGACATCATGACTGAATAAGATAGACGGCCGAGTAGATACGGTATTTATTATCATTAGAATAATAGTGATTCTTATCAACATTCACGTGCACGCCATGGAGGGAAATTGGATTATTTAAATCATTTGAAATAAAACAATAAAAAAACGAGCTGAATAGTTGTTTTAGATGACACATGCTCTAAGTTTAAGAAGTTAGTGTTACTGAAAAAATTTTTTTTTAAATAATTTTATCAAGCTAGAATTCGTTCTAATAAGAAGACTATTTCACTTGAATATATATTATTTTCCAATATGAAATAAAGCACACATACAAAACACTAATTTTTTGTCACGCATTATACTCAAGTATAGTTGGAACAAGTAAATGATTATGACAAATCGTATTTTGTTGACTGTGTGTTAATATGTTCGTTCATATAATATTCTCTCTTTTATGTTTCCTGAATATGTTTGATTGAAAAAAAGTGCAAAACAAAAACAAAATATACGCGATCTCGAACCATTACCCACATTACTGTAACGTCATAGACAAAATGACGTCACATTATTGTTGACGTCACAGACAATACTCCATTGTCTCGCCCCTCGAGGAGAAGACGCCTTGATTTCAGCTCTGTCGAGAATTTCATCTTCAAATAGTGTAGACATTCCGTAAATCCAAAGAGGATAGAGAAGAACAAACAATGGACATGGATGAAGACGGGGACAACTTTACTTTGCCGAACTTTTTCAGTTCGAAGCCATCGGAAGATGAAGTATTGAACCAGCTAAAGGACGAGGGGATTTTATCCACACTCACACCACACGGTAACGTCGCGTTTGACGTCAGGTTCGACACGCGCAGATCACGCACAAGGGGAACACCTCGCCGATTGACAAGACTCGGTTCCCCGACAAAACGAAGTTTCAAAGAAGAGAAGATACTGATAGCGACCAAGAACAAGGGCGACCTCTTGGAGAAACGCATCAAAATGGCGCGACGCGAGGAGGAGAAGAGGAGGAGAGTTCTCGAGAGGAAGAGGCAACAGCAGCTTCTTCTCCAGAGCAAGTACTCGGAGAGGTTGACGAGGAAGATGACTGAGGCGGAGTCCAGAAGGAAGGAACTGACCCTCATCAAACTGAAGGTCCTGCCGCCCATACAGAAACACCAGGAGTGAACTATAAAGGAACTCACGGGGATACCATTGGTGCCATTGTTGTCTTCATATTGTGAATGAACACTTGAACAATGCTGTGGTGTTTAGTATGTATTTTTAAAATTCAAAATCTCTATTTATACTTTGTAGGTTACTAGCGTAAGATGTCTATTTTGTTTTAACACATGTGCAGTATGTGGGAAATAATTACTCTTTAAGTTAACGAAATGTCATTGATTTATCTAATTGATATTGAATTGAAATGTATGATCAAGCGGTGCGTGCTTAACGTTTTATTAAAGGGGCAAATTTGATTAGATATGTTATAAATGTGTAGAAATTTAAGAATATTGTCAAAAGATTAAATTGTAACGCAAATGTATATTTGCATTGTATAAGTCACGATGACATTCAATTGTCAATTGCTGTCACTACATTTACTATAATACAATGCTCAGGTACTAAGACTAGGGAAATTTTATTTCATTGTATGAAATATATATAATGTATATGTTTGCATTATCTCTAATTACAATATTCAAGTGTGCATGAAAGTATGTTGTGACTACAACATTTACTATAATACAATTCTCTCCTGGTAGGACTGGAACATTTTAAAAACTTCATTATAAGAAGGGCATTTACTGAATGAAGATAAATTGTGGATGTTTCTCTCATGTACACATTTGATAGTATCATGTATTCAAAAGTCGATACTTAAAGCATATTTGAATACACATGTATATTTTGCCCATCCATTTGATTTGACATGTCATGAATGTTGTTCAATGATTATATATTCTTGAACATAATAGAAACGAATTAAATTTTATAGTTGGTAGAAATGAAATGAATTTGAAAGAAAATGTATATCAATATGCACGTTATTCAATATCAAATTATGTTTATACCACTGTATGTATAAAAAGCTGAGTGGGAGAGTGAGGTATTTATTAAATGCATGTCAAGAATGATATGATTGTTTTTTCTTTCTTTTATCATGTTAATTAAGCGTTGAAGTACCAACATGTGGTGGTGTGTATATGACTGTGTATATAAGATGGACACTAGTATTTACTGTGCAGAATTAGAGTAGCTTTATTTCGAGAGTTCAAAGCCACTGTATATACATAGTTTTACATATAGGCCTACATGTATAGCATGCAGGTATAGATATTTATACTGCGCGGAATTTTTCGTTAGGAACTGAACGTGTGTCAGGACCTTAAGTCAACGTGATTTGTGATAAACTACCGGGTATAAGCAAGTACACACCTCAGTTGTTTTCTATATATTTAATATTTTAAAAGAAATTAGATGCATTTGATTATATGGCACGATACAATAACACTTATATGCAGTAGTTTGAATGAATTAATTGGTGACTGTTTAATTATAAGTTAAAATATCTTTCTTTTTTGGATACGGGTACGAAATGAAAATTAAACACCAACATGATCCCTGTCATAGGTAGATCTGTATAGAATGAGGCACAAAATACAGCAGCGCGAATCGTGACTCCTGTCCTTAAACATCTTCACTGGCTTCCAATAAGAGCAAGGATTCAACTCAAAAGTATCTGTCTTATGAATAAATCTCTGCATGATCAATCGCCTGCATATATATCAGAGTTGATATCACCTTATGTCCCAGCACGGGAACTTAGATCACAACATCAGAATCTATTGACAGTGTCGAAGTATAACCTCAAGTGCTTTGGTCAGAGATGTTTTGAACATTTTGCTCCTTACATGTGGAACTCTCTTCCCAAAAATCTGAAACTATCTCTCCAATATTTGAGTCATTCAAATCTGATTAATAGAATACCAGAGCTAACTACTCAGAACGACGTCAAAAGATCTCTGTAATTGAAATCCATTCATGTGATAAAACCAACTGAGGTGTGTACTTTCTTTTGCCCGGTAGTTTATATTCAAGTAAACCTTCCAGGTTGCTGCAATCCAATTTGCTGACCAGCTTACGGTGGAACCACAGGCAATAGATAAACTTTGTAAAACCTGTACTTCCATTTGCAAGTACTACGGACATCGTATAACAGTGGATGCTACTAAAATACATGTGCAAAAGCTTTTTCATTCCAGACTTAGCTTTCAGACGGGAATCGATATATGTAATTTATAGAAACCACGGAACGTTCAAACCAAGAGCGGCATGCAACAACAGTGAACGGAACACGCAACAAAAGCATGCCACATCACACCTGTTCTTAGCATCTGCACAGACTTTTCCTCAAGCAAGTATAAAATGTAATGTTTTTCGTATGACACACAAATGTCATAATATATATGGCACCACCATACCTCTCAAACATGCTTGTAGACTATGTCCCTGTAAAAACTCTTCGTTCCAAAAATCTTATAATCTTCACGGAAACCGAAATATAATATTACAAGTAATGGACCGTGTATACCATGACTATCATTAAAATAGTACATGTCGACATCGGCCAATATTTCTCGATAAAGTACCACCATTTGAATGTTTGGCATCATATGTGACTCGCATCAACACACTGAATTAAGAATGAGAACAAACGTTTACGTTAACGAGAACGCTATTTGCCTTTCGTCTCCAGAGAATGTAAACCAGTGCGTCTGGCCATGGAGGGGGATATTACTTATATTGCTATGTTGCATTCGGTAGAGTTGAGTAATGTCAACGTCGCCAGCATCGATGACTTGTTTCTATGAATACAGTCAGACCTCGATAATCCGAATGCCGCGTTGCGTTTTTCATATAAATGAGAAACAGGGCTACAAAAACAAACTGTGTTTTGGCAAAACAAAAAACAGAACAGAGTACATGTATACGTTTTGACAATAAGCTATTATCCATGGACCGGTTCAAAATGTCTGACACGACCTTATATACTCACGGCATATTTATGTTATTAACAATAATTAATAATAATAATTTTACTCAAAACATGTAGCAAAAACATGAAAAGGATAGTTGAAATCTAGTGACAGGAGAATCATTGGACACAAGAAGCACAGGACATCTTCGTACTAGTTAAAGAGACGAACACTAATATCAATAGTATAGTGATTGAGCAATGTATGATATTGGTGCTTTACAGAAACGTCAGAAGGAATGTTATTCAAACTTCCCTTGCATGTCATAAATATCGCCAGTCTCCATCACTAGCTAAGTTAAGCCTTGCTGCCTTTCGTTACTTTTCTGTGCTAGCTTGTCTGCGCTGCATCTGAACTTCACAGTGCGCGATGCTACGTTGGCACAGAAATTGTAGGGAAATGCAGCAAACTTATATTAGCCAGTGATTTAGACTGGCGCGAGTTATGACTTTATAGGAAAGTTGATGGACCCCTTGAAATTCGCTTCCACCGATACAACCTCGATTTTGCTGTCTCTTAATGGTAAACGTGATACAATCGAGAATCCGAAAGCTGATAATTGCTTACCAACTCGCCAATGGAACAATGATTATCGCATGCTATGTTGATTTGATTACGATTAGTGTATGTTATGTCAAAGGACATGCACAGGTACGCACCAGTTGGCTTTGTTGGTGCTTGTATTGATGATGCTCCTGACTACAAACTACAAAGGTTGACTTCATCTAGCCCTATTAGGTTCGAACAGATGAACCATCATCTCCAAATCTTACACTCAGGCTCTGAAAAAAATCTAATTCGTAAAATATCGCCATTTTATCAAATATTGGAATGGAGCCTATGAGAAATGGGAAATTCCATTTCGTATAGGCTCCTTGCGATAAAACTCTTTTTGCAGAGGCTAAATTTAACCAACTCCCGATAGGCTAAACGATTATTACTTGTTTCCATTCAATTCGTTTATTTCAGTAAAAGGCCTTAGGCCCACGTACAAAAACAGATTGTATACAAAAAATAGACAAACATCAGAGAGAAGAATAAATGAAGTTTACATTATGAGTTAAATTGGAAATAAAACCTTCGAGCGTAGGGCAAGTGCGTCCCTAATGAAATATGAATATGATAAAATAATTTCTAAGTTTTGACATTGTAAAATATTTTGTAGGTAATAAATATCAACATGATAAGGTAAATGTGGGATATATTTCCGTCTTAATTCTTTAAAAAATGGACATTTGAATAAAAAGTGCAGTTCATCTTCAATTACATTATCTTCACAAAGCTTACAAAATCTATAACATCTAGGTATTCCTTCTCTTCTTCCAGTATTTTTTCTAATAGATAGCGCACCTATTCTGATCAAAGTTATTCTCCGTCGTGATTCTTTCGATTTAACATGAAGTAGGTATGGTTCTATACAGAAAGTGTGTTTAATCTTAGAATATAAATCTAAAGATGAACTGCCATTAATATCTGCAAATATGCTTTGTATATAACAATCATTAATTCTTAAAACAAAATTATGTAGAAAATTGCTTTTGTTGCCGACAACATTAGCTTCCCATACAAAACCAAATCCATACATGAACAATATCTTCTTACATCCGAAGCCCAGGTGTGTCGACCTACTGCTTCAAGCTTATACATCATTTTATAACACTGTTTTGGATACCTCGTTTCTTGTGATTCTAATATTTTAAACCAAAATTTAATTACTCTTTGAAGGGTGTCAATATGTACATAGTTTCTTCCACATTCAGCAAGTACTGCAACATTTGAACACTTATAACTCACACCAAGAACATATTTACAAAATTGAACATGAAATCTTTCAATAGCTTCCCATTTGTGAATTCCCCAAATTTCAGATCCATACAATATGATAGGCTTCAGCTGTACATCGAACATCTTAAATAACACACATGGAGATATATTTTTCAATTTTGAAGAAAATATATTTAATTGATGCCATTGCTCTATTTGCTTTCATAACTAAGTTTTGTACACATTTAGACCAAGATAATC
This sequence comes from Gibbula magus, assembly GCA_936450465.1. NCBI lineage: Eukaryota > Metazoa > Mollusca > Gastropoda > Trochida > Trochidae > Gibbula > Gibbula magus. The sequence goes on along the minus strand of OW388299.1, from coordinate 31,316,273 downwards.
TGTTTGAAAATGTTAAACCAAGATAGTTATAGTATGTTGATACATTTAGTTTAATACCATCCATGTACCAATATTCGGAAGCTCTTAATTTCCCTCCGTTTCGAAAGACAAGAATTTCGGTCTTATCAAGATTAACCGTCAGGCCCCATTTCTTGCAAAACTGTGAAAGTATATTAATTCTCTTTTGTAAACATATAACAGAATCTGAAAACAAGCATAAATCATCGGTATATAACAACAGGAACAGTTCTACAGAGTCAACAAAAATTGCCCTATCACCACTTTGCTCCATAACTGTATGTATTTGGTTAAGTATTACTTGTTTAGAAATACACGATAGATTCGTACAGAACATTTATCAATTATACCATGAACTCGATGCTTAGCTATACAGCAGTAGTCAAGCGACTTGTATTAAACAAGTATGTAACCCCCAAATTTTCTAACTTAAATATATAATATTACGGTACATTGATTGAATTAACCCCGATTGATTAGCACGTGCAGAACGTTTGTCAACGTCAAGCGAAATGTATGTGTTCACAGGTATTTACCAATGTGAATAGATATTTGATTACCTCTCACTCCAGACCTTTTTTCCAAATATTTTATTTTAAAACAATTCAATATGTATGCATTGTATGGCTCGGAATGAAGGGGAACAGGTCAAAATGGCCATACGAAAAATGGTCACACAATGTGCAGGTCAAAATGGCCATTAAAAAGTCAAAATGGCCACAGACCCCTCGTCAAAATGACCATACCAAGAAGTCAAAACGGCCAAAGAAAAAGTTAAAATGACCATACAGGAAAAAATTCCCTTACATCTCATCAATACAATCTATATATCATAATAGATATTAAAATATATATTAAATATAGAATATAATATTAATATGTATTTTCAGCTTTTTAGTCTTGCTTCCAGTGGTTGGAAAGTATGTTGGCGTTGAAGCCAACGACGAAAAACGATGAACTGTACTAGCTAATTTTTAGCAATTGAATGTATATTACCTCATTAGCTAGGGTAATGAGTCAGTAATTGATATTGTGTTAACATGTTATTTTAATTGATTGATTATGTACTTATCAAAGTCAGGTAAATCCACAGGCAGACAGACAGATAGTTTATTTAAGTCTCACCTTATTACATTAAAAGACAAACATACAGACAATGTATACAAACATAAAATATGTTTTAAAAATGCAATGAGCCACTCTATATAAAGAGTTCTGAGAAACTATCAAGACATGTATACAGAACTCATAAGTTATATAATTTAAAGGGGCAGTAGCACGTTTTTTGCAAATTTTATTTTTTCAATTTTCCCATTTATAATGATAGTTTATGTGATTTATATTTACTTTAGAGGATAAAACATCTTATTACATGAACCAATTATCCGTAGTGGTAATAACGGTGTTGCGTATAAAGCTAAAATTGCATGGCGGTCATTTTATTGTGAACACAATTTATTATTTCGAATGACAAACACGATTCCCAAGGTCTTTTCGGAACCATGTACACTCCTTTTTAACTTGATTTTCCAACGAGAGAAGGGTCTTTTACTATTGGTGACATTATTTTTTCATCAACTTATTTCAGCGAAAATACGTGCTACTGCCCCTTTAAAATTATATATATATATATATATATATATATATATATATATATATATATATATATATATATATATATATATATATATATATATATGTATATATAATCCAGTTATAAACTGTTAGTTATGATATTACATATATGAATAATACAGGAGTGAGGATGCTCCATTGATGAAAAAGTTACAGAGGAATTTGTTGGTGACCAAGCACTTCCTGGCGGCCTTACCGACCTAGACTATCTGGCAAGGACTGCAAACAGCAGAACTGATGGGACTAGTGTGAATGAATGACTAAATGTGTGAATGAATAAAAATGAAAATGTAATAAACATGTCAGATACGATTTAATGTCTTTGTCATTTTTATATTTAGAGATTTGAAATTGTACAGTCAGAGAAATTTTTCATTGTGTGGCCATTTTGACTTGTTGGTATGGCCATTTTGACTAGGGGTCTGGGGCCATTTTGACTTTTTTATGACCATTTTGACCTGTACATTGTGTGGACTTTTTTTCGTATGGCCATTTTTCATAATAATAAAGTATGAAGCTGACAAAATACGAATTTAACAGAAAAAGTTCATGTTGCTACTTGCATTGGAAAAGTCTTGAAATAAAATTAAATGCACAAAAATACTATAGTCTGTCACCCAGACCCCTTAATTTGTTAAACATCTAGGCAAGTATGCAACAAGACTTCAGAGCTCAGTTTAAAAACATTAAATAGGAGGTTCCTTTTCATTAGAAATAGATTTTTATTTTATCAATTTTGGTAATTTTACCAAAAAACCATTTCAGAGGCTAAATGCTAGACTACAAGTACTATGGTAATGTCGAACTCTAGGGGATCTATTGTTCCATAAAATGTTGTCAAAATCACGTTCATGTAATCTATGATTTTTGGACCAACTTAGGCCTACATTTATAATGTATAAATGTTTTCTCAAAGCTGATATTTAAATCTATGCAATAGGGGATAATTAAACTTAGTCATTAAAAGCTAGTGAGTTAGAAAGAAAAAAACCTGGCAACCACGACGGTATTGCAGTTAGCTAAGTTTATGTTTGCAAATGAAAACTTCACATGTATCTTTTTAGCGGTGATCTACTTTCAGAGTTATCTCCCATTACGAAACAGGAAGTTGAACTCAAAGTCGTTTTGAGATTTGTGTTCCCAGAATCTTTATTGCTTGTCTTTGGAAACGTTGTCATCGGTAGTTATAGTCGTTCAAGATTGTTTAAAAAGGGTAAGATGTTAACGCTTACACAAGAGACGCATTATCATGTCATAGAAGGCGTAGAATGTGCTCTTTCACTGTAATTTTGACCTTAGTATCGTCTCACAAAAAGCATGTTTTCGTTTTTTGACCTTACGTCTTTTTTTTTATGTAACTGGGCATGATTATCAAAGGAAACCATATTCATAAACTAAATATAGGCCTAAACTATGCTATCATTATGATAATATGACGTCTTCTAAATCAAATCAAATTGATAGCTATTTATCATTGTTTGAACAATGAAAATACTAGCAGAAAACGGAAATCCGGGTTTGAAGACGTAGATTTAGTACTTCATCCAGGTTGTCAGACTCCCTCCTATTCACACCCATCTCCTTTACAAATTAAATTCAATGCACGACATGGTGCACAATGTTAATGAACTTTATATTTTATTATATATATATATATATACATATTACATACCTACAGTAGTTGAACTGTGGTAATTTACTTTCGGTTCGGTACACGGTACATCAACGTGATTTTTTGGTATACAGTCAGGCCTCGATAATCCGAACGCTTCCATTTTTTTTATAAAAACGTTCGGACTACTGAAATGAACCAAACAAGATGGAGTTGATAACCTTTGAATCTACAGACAGTCGAGAACATATTTAGAATATCTAATGACTTTGACACGCTGAATATTTCTAACTATCACACAAAATGAGAAATTTCAATATATTACAATCACAAACTACTGACACACAATGTAAAACATTACAATTTATTAAAATCACAAACTACTGACACGCTCCACTCTCGTGTCAATCCACTGTCATTGAAGTTTACCTATCCAATCAGTGTGATGATTGCTTGTCACCGGATTAATGAAGCAGAAATAGTTGTAATTAACTAATCCGTTACGGCTAATTGGTGGAAATTCGGAAACGGAATCAACGGATTAATGAATCGACAATTAATGAGTTTATATAGAGTTTGGTTACAGCTTGCTACCGTTCGGACACTACGAGATTCGGATTATCGGTGGCCGGACTATCGCGGCCTGACTGTATACCGAATATATAACTTATGTGTTATTAACTCAGATGTAATTATATTTTCAGTTGTACAATTTTAAAACCAAATGATATCCTCACCCTACAAACTTATTTTCAAGAAAAACATGTGATTTTTAGCTCATCTGGCCTGAAAGGCCCGATGGGCTTATGGCATGGGATGGCGTCCGTCCGTCCGTCCGTCCGTCCGTAAACTTTTCGCTTTTTCGACTTCTTCTCCAGAACCAATGACTCCAGAGAGCTGAAATTTAATGTACAGACTCCTTGGCTGAAGGGGATACTAAATTGTAAATTTGGTGACCGTGTGACCCCAAATGTGGGTCACAGGGGTCATAACCTTAAAAGCTATTTTCATCTTCTTCTCCAGAACCAATGACTCCAGAGAGCTGAAATTTTATGCACAGACTCCTTGGCTGAAAGGGATTCTAAATTGTAGATTTGGTGACCCTGTGACCCCAAGTGTGGCTCAAAGGGGTCATTATCTAAAAAAAACTATTTTCATCTTCTTCTCCAGTCCCAATGAACGTAGAGAGCTGAAATTTTATGTACATACTCCTTGACTGAAGGGGATTCTAAATTGTAAATTTGGTGACAGTGAGACCCCAAATACTGGGTCACAAAGGCAATGACCTAAAATGCTATTTTCATCTTCATCTCCAGTCCCAATGGCTCTAGCGAGCTGAAATTTTATGTACAGACTCCTTGGCTGTAAGGGATTCTAAATTGTAAATTTGGTGAGTCTGTGACCCCAAATATGGGTCACAGGGATCATAACCTAAAAGCCTATTTCAGTTTACAGCAACCTTCTGAGATTATATGTGCACTTCAATCAGTAAGTAGGTAAGGGAGGTAATTTTAAAGAAAACAGCTGAGTTAAAGGCATTTCATCTTTCTGATGTGAGAGTTCTAACATGTGCTTTGAGAATATAATATGTCTGATGAAAAAGAGATATTGAGAATTAAAACCTTAGAATTGGAGGTCTAACAAAAATTATAAGTCATATTTTATCTTTGTCTCACATTTCACATATGAGTAATTATTTGTATTTTGCAAGTGAATTTGCTGATAAAGGTACACAAGTCTAAAAGTATTCTAAAGACTTAATACAGAATCTTTTATTAAATCTAATATAATGTTCTTTGTAATTTAAGAGTAAATAATGGAGTTTTTTAATATCTCATGATATTGTGTAATTATTTGGAGAATTAATTAATTAATTAATGAGAATTTCCAGTACGAGTCAATTTGGTATACCTTATTTATATCATATTTTATACTTTATAACTGATTTAGTTTTCTATTAACTTTGCAGTTAATTTTATTCAATAGGAACAAGAAATGAGATAGATGTCTACATCATGGACATGTTTAATGTGAATCTATTTGAAATGAGAACTATTGAATACCCTTTGAAGGAATAACTTGAAGAGGAATTAAATTTTTTCATTTTACATGAGATATGTGAACTGAATATGACTAGTGATGACTGGTGATAACATAGGACTATAAAAGAAGTAGCTATATGAGATTGTGACATCACACCTATTTTCATCATCTTCTCCAGTACAGAAACATAATTAATTGTAGGAAAAACTGCATCTAACATATAAATTTTACTGGCTGTGAGTCCAGTGTCTGCATGTTATGTAATTGCATTGTGTTGACCTCTTCCTGGCAGAAGAATGAAAACTGATAGTTACACAGAGGTTTCAGGTTACTTCAAACTTCTGTGCAGCACTGTGTTATCATAGACTGTGCGTGAGACTGCTTTAGTCTTCCACTGACTCTAAAAAAGAATTTATTCATAGAATATCACCATTTTATCAAATATTGAAAAGGAGCCTATAAGAATGGTGAAAAAGAATTTACTAAAAAAAATTCACCAATTTATTAAGTATTGAAATGGAGCCTATGAGAAATGGGATTTTCAAAAACTGAGGCTCCTATTCATTATGTAATAAATGTTGGTATTGCCATAATGCAATTAAGAATTAAAACAATATAATGCAAAGGTGTATGATATTCATAACGAATGTTGATTTATGTGTAACCAATTTTGATAATAATTAGCAGGGGTCATGACCTAAAAAGGTTTTTTTCATTTTCTTCTACAGCCCCAGGCCATTATTGCAATAGCTTACAGTGGTGAATTGTATGCAAAGAATTGTACCCGGTATATTCATTATTAAATAATGTGTGTACGATCTTAAAAAATAGTATGATCTCTCCACCACATTATTATATGTTTGATACCAGCAATTTATTTCCAAGCTTTGTGTTGCTCTTTCAACACATATATATAGCAGATTGGCAAAGTTATGGTAACAAAATATTTTTAAACTGCTTTAATCGTTTCACTACCTAGATTCTTATTACTACATTCCATTATCTGACCATTGCTATAAAGTCCACTCCATAACATACCCCACTTATTATCTCCTGATGAGCTACAGAGGCCATGGCTCTATTTTTTATGGTTTTAGTTCATGTATTGCAAGACATTCTTGGTTTTTTACCGAACCGAAGGTCCTGTGCCGCAATACAAACCGAACTGAAGCCCAAGTGACTGTTTCACCCCTACTAATTTTAGTCAATATACAATGTAATCACTGTATATAAACTGTACCTGCAACACTGGATAGCAGTGTAGATATTTGATAAGCATGCAGTGGCAGAGTGATCTCTGTAAGCTGTAGACAGAAACCTCTGACGTCCGAATGCTCTATTTCACACATGAGCCGCATACTATCCAATGGGGATGCAGGTAGAGCCTCTCGACCTATGTTAGCTGTAGACACAAAATTATGTTGTTAGTACTTGTGTCAATTACATTGCTTCTCTTTGTTCAATAAAATGATACAAAAACACAAGTACACTGTTGCACAATAATAGGGATGTAAAATCGTTCTGTACATGGAAATACACTTTTCTTATGAAAAATTAGACTTGCTTTGTATCATTAATGTTGTAACATGATTTCGGTGTATCCTTGATTCTGATTGGTTGATTTGCCTATGTTGAATTACAATGAATACCCGCAAATTACTTGGGGCGAATCACCGCGAACATATACATCATGTTCACAAGATTCGGCCCGACTCAAAATTTATTTTTTCTAATTCTCTTAATATGTGCTCCTTACTCAAATTTGACAGGTGGATTTGTCATTTTCTAACTTGTGTATAGCAGTATAGGTCACAAATAACTCTCAAAATTAATTAGTTTCAAGTAACTAAATTGTTTTCAACTAGTAAGATTTGGCCAAGTTTGACGCATTTTTCCATGCAGCTGTGTTTACCGAATGCCGTTGCCATGGCATGACGTCATAGTGATCAACCGTTTGACGTCACAATGCTAGCGTCATTGTCACAATGGGTTAGGGCAAGTTTAAGATTTTTGTTCCTAGGTCTTTTACTGTGTTGATGTCGTAGATAAATGTTTATCGCCATCTAAAAGGATACGTGAATATTGTGAAGTGAACAAAGTTGAGTGACACTGTTTGAGCTTATGTGTAAATTGTTGCTAATGTACATATTACGCCGAGTATTTACATTTGTTTTGACCTGACAACACCTCTTACAAAAATGGAACAGTCGCAAAGTCCTGTCCACTCAGAGATAGGTACGCAAAAAGAGAGTTCGTTTCAAAACGCCTGATAACTAACGGTCATGTTACAATATCGATAAATAGTCGCGTTTGTAAAATTTCCAGGATTCTTTGCTATTCAACACCCGCAAATTTCAGCGTTTAAAACCTCCGGCTAACGCCGTCGGTTTTAAACTAAATTTGCGGGTGTTGAATAGCAATGAATCCCGGAAATTTTACAAACGCAACTATTTATCTTATAAATATTACAAGCATATATGTCTCAGTGATAGAGAAACTCCACACATTTTTTTCTTTTCAGAGATCAGGACCAAGATTTGAATAGCAATCATGTGGGACAGTTACTACATGTAAGTTTACAAATTGTTTTCTTTATCAATATCAGAATTTATTTATCAGATATATATTGAAGTTACAGATTATTTAGACAATAACTAACGAGTGACGGGGAATGACAGATTATCTTTCCTGAGTTATATCATTTGAGTAATTCTCGAGCCTTGGCGAGAGAATTACACACAATTGATATAACGAGGGAAAGATAATCTGTCATTCCCCGTCACGAGTTGGTTATTGTTTATATTACCCATATGACAAATTAAAGTAAAAACGCGAATATTAAAAGCCAATAGCTTCTCTAAAGACCCGAGAAGGAGATGAATCTCCATATCCATACGCGTGTGACGTGGATTCACTTCTCGCGTACCTATCCTTGTTTACTCCGCACGATTAAAATGTCCCCTGCGAAAATGTCTTTCACAATAAAAGAAAGATGTGGCTTTAGTTGAAAGTTTTGTATTCCTGCCAATTACTATCAATCCATGATTATACATATAAGTTATTGCAACATCCATATCAAGAGGTGTGCGAAGCTCAAAAACAAGTCGACTCAAACCAAAAGCCCTGTGACGTTACAATCGACATTGTGACGTCATAACCGCTCGCGCCTATGACGTCATTACATTCGAACGATCGCCGTCGCTCTTGAAGCTTTCCGTGGTTATACGGTCAAGCAGTAATCGCTAGTTTCTTTAAATTTCGGACAATTTAACTGCTTCCTCCGACATTTGATGTGTCGACACATGTTCGAAAACGCTAATTTCAACTGCGGGAAACAAATAAAACATGTTAAAATGCAGAAGACAATTTCTAAAGTTACTAGTCGGGAAAAGTAAGAAAGATGAATGAAGTAGTTCCGGCAACCAATGAAATTCTTATTTTTCTGTAACAGCCAATCAAAAGCCAGAAAAAGGTGTAACTCCCATGTGACTTACAGGAAATATACTACCCTGTGTCCGTCTTCCCATATGGGTAATATTTTATTGTATTTTACTAGATTTCTCTGTGTGTGTTTAAAAATCCATTTGAAAATCCAGATCAATGTAATATGACATCCTTCCACTGCTTTCTTGGGTGAGGATCTTGTAATGTAACAGGGTTTATTTATCTGATTATATCTTCATTGTTTCTGTGATTTATGATTAGAATTAAGCCTAGATTATCAACCCCATCTTTTACATCCTTTGCTATTTTGATTTTCACAGAAATCACTAAAAATATTCTATTTTCAGCATTATCATAATCCTTGTCTTCCTCAAGGTTATGTTTTGGACATTTTATTTCTACATCCGAGCACAAAGATTCAGAACAGCAAGAGCTCAACGTAGATTCATCGTTGTGGAAACAAGACAAGTACCGCATGGTTACAATGTAAGATTTATGGATTTATTTATTTGGATATAATATGATAGAAATTGTTATAAATGATAGGCAATATTACATTATTCTGTATTATAAGGAACATACTGCTGCTGTTACATGTAAGAATGATTAACAGTCTGATTTAAATTGACCTGGTTCCGAGGAATAAAATTTGCAAAATAATGTATCTACCGGAATACGAACAGGTTCTGTAGATTCCTCGCAACAAGGTCTGAGAACATACTGTATAGGCATGTGTTTCGAACCAGTTTAGTGCAGCCAAAGCCCAGTCAAATAGCTGACCAATCACATCATAGTATTTAAGCGGTCGCTGTTTCGAAAGCATTCGGAACAGACAAAAGGATAGCTGTTTTGAGTTATCTGCCTCTAGCTTCTCGCACCGAAAGCATTTGTTGGGCATCTTTTGATTGGCTACCTGAATTGCGATCGAACACGCAAGTCTACGGGCTGTTATCAGACGGTTTTGCGTGGAACCTACGACTGATATGAGTTCGTATCCCGGTAGATGCACTATTTTGCAATTTTTATTATACCCCCGACCAACGGTTGGGGGTATATAGTAATACCAACGATTCCGTCCGTCCGTCCTTCCGTCCGTCCGTCCTTCCGTCCGTCCTTCCGTCCGTCCTTCCGTCCGAAGACAATTTTTGTCCGATCGATTACAGAAAAACTATTCATCTCATCGTTTTTAAATTTGGTACATGTCTTCTTCACCCCTAGGAGAGGTGCAGTGCGAAGTTTAAAGCGAATTGGTGAATTTTCGAATTTTTGGCGATTTTTTGTATTTTTTAACTTAGTCAAATTCTGAACATTTTTTGTCCGATCGATTACAGAAAAACTATTCATCTGATCCTTTTCAAATTTGGTACATGTCATCTTCACCACTAGGAGAGGTGCAGTGCGAAGTTTAAAGCGAAATGGTGATTTTTTGAATTTTTGGCGATTTTTTTGTATTTTTTAACTTAGTCAAATTCTGAAATTTTTTTGTCCGATCGATTACAGAAAAACTATTCATCTCATCCTTTTCAAATTTGGTACATGTCTTCTTTACCACTAGGAGAGGTGCATTGCAAAATGTAACACGATTTGGTGAATTTCTGAATTTTTGGCGATTATTTATATTTTTGTATTTATAATAGCTAGAATGAATGAAGCTACTTCTGTGTTGTGATTTGTTGACTTCATCATTTTCTTTTTCATGTAACTTTCATCAAAAGCTACTTCTGTGTTCTTGTTGATTTTACTATTTTATATTTCCACTGGTTATATTTTGGGAAAAGTTAAATTTTCTTTCCTTTCAGCCATAAAGTGCTTTATATCTCTCACTGTGCCTTCAGGGGTGTGCTTCCATGTACCTGTTGTTTAAAGTCACTCGAATGAATCATTATGATGGATTAATTTCCAAAATAAAGTTGAAATCAGTGGTAATAGCAGTAGTGTATTATGTTACCAATACCTTTTCAAGTTACTTTTATTCCTATTTTGACTTAAACCTCCTTTTTTACATGAAGATTGAGACTTGTCCTACCATTTTCACAAACAGTTTAATCTTAGCAATTACATTTCATAGCTTATCAATCCTTAGGTGTGCAAACACCTCTCTCTTTAAGTAAAATAAAAATGTCAAACTTAAACAGTCGGGGGTATTAGTGAGCCACGCTCACTTTTTTGCTTGTTCCACTGAAAACTGTCGATTTGAATCAGACTGGAATGATTAAAGTAGTCCAGGCAGTGTCAAAGTTCACCGTTAACCAATCAAATTGCTTGAAGGTATTATGATGCATATGTGTCATAACAGATTATGAAACCCCTTTACGAAGTACCATGTGGGTATTAAATGATGCTATTACACAAGCATTACCCTTTGAATTATGCTAAAATGGTCAGCAAACAGTTGCTATCTCAAGTGGTTTGCTTCAGGTTGATATTCAATTCTTCAAGTTTAATATGTTACAATTGATAAATTGTAAACATACAGTGTATAGTTTATGGAAGATGATACACTTGAGCAGTATAATTGTATCCTTTCAGTGATAATTTACTATGTTTAATTCATTACAAACTTAGATTAAAACGTCTTTCGAAATACTTGACTCGCATTCATTGTAGCCAGTTTATAGATCTTGTGCGCTTATGTGCAGGTTACCACTTACGCCCAGTTTGTGCAGACACAGTTCTGTTCATGCTGGTTTGTTTATGTTTATGAAAAATCAAGAAGGATTCAGTCCCCAGTCAATGTAAATAGTAATGAGTAGAGAGTAAGTGTTTCTTCTGTTTTATAGTACAATACCTTTTCGGCAGTAAGTATCAATTGTTTTTCAAATGCTTGGGAGTAAATTATGCTTTTTCGTACTCCAGTTTGTCTTGAGGATTCCTGGTACACCAAAAATGTTTGTTCCTAGCTTTAAATGTTTATATACCATATTATAGCTGTATTCAAATGCCTTTGCTTACAATGTTTCTGTGTACAGTGAGAGCCCATTAAGTCAGATCTTGGTATCCCAGTTAAGTGGAAATCCTTCTTTCCGGGCAATCTTTTAAACAAAATCAATCTCTTATGTTACAGTAGTTGCTCTATATAACAGATTTTAAGTTTCCGGGTTAGGACGGTTAATTTTTCCAACCAACCAACTAAAAGAACTCAAATGTTATTCACATATCCGCACGGTCCCACCTACATGACTGAAATCACTGATGTGGACAACAAATATCTCATGTGTTTTGACACATGACAAGTTCTCTGCTAATCCACAGTTAACATGGTATTGATAGAGATTATGTGCTATTTGACAATGATTGAAACATTGATTTCTATTCTTAAGTAGTTTTAGAGTGCAATCTAGTAAAGTGTGGTATGTAGAAATGGGAGTCCGTTGTGGTTAGTACGTTTTTAGATTTTAAATTGACCACGATAGTAAGTCAAGCTACTAAATGCAAGTGTTATGCAGTAACAGTCAGGGAAAGAAAGAAATCTGTCTTTATAAAGAGCAAAATCCCAAAGAAAGTTTAGAAAATATTAGCAAACATTTTGGGACATTGCATTGGCAGGTTGACGATCCATGACATAATCAAGGAAATTTGATTTAGTGCAGAGTGCAAAACATCAGGTGTAATTTTAAATGTATGAGTTATTTGAACTTGTTGGCGTTAAATTTGTACATGAAAATGAATTCAATTGATTTTTAGGGAAAAAAGAGTTTGTCTTATTAGGTGTATAATATATATCCAATTAGCCGAATATCCAATTATCCAGACAATTTATGAAAAAACCAAAGTGTCCCGCTTAATGAGTTCTCACTGTTTTGAATCTCTAAAATGTTATATGTGATAATTCCTTCATAAAAGACCATTGTTACAAGGAAATGTGCATATTTGATACATACGATTGACATTGTTAATATTAAAATGTAAGTGTTATAAACTAGAATATTTCTCATCCAACATTTAATGTTAATTGTTCAATCAGTTGTTTTTCTTCCACTAGGACCGGTCAGCTATCGTGAACCACGAGGTTCTCCCTGACACTGGTCCCTGCCCTCCAACCTACCCTGTGGCTCCCCCTGCCTACGATGTCGCTGTCCAGAACAGTCCAAACAAACCCCCAACTTACGAACAGGCAGTGTCAAATAACTACCTACCTCCACCAGCTGTGCAGCAACAACAACAACAACAGCAGCAGCCAACTCAGCAACCTCAGCAACAGCAAATTCCTGTTGTTGTCGTTCAAGCTCTTCCACCAAATAATGGCGTTAGGATGTAATTTTTGGTTAGAACAATGTGGCCTTAATTATACCTTTGATACATTATTTTGATATTGTTCACAAATTCATGAGTTCACCCTAATTTTGGAGAAAGAAATAAGAAAAATATTGTTACAATTTCATCAATAAATTTAAAGTTGAACATGATGAGAATACATTGTACATGGGATGGAATGAATGTGTACACACACATGAAGACACATGCAATTGGACACATTAAATTCAATTGGTTGTCACGTTATGAAATGGATATTGTATTTTGTGCCTGAACTAAATGAAAATAATTTGAAATTCTGATAATGTCATGTTTACTTGAGCAGTAAGGTCTTTATTACAAAGAAATAAATATTATTTTCCCTTTGGATTTTATTTTATTACAAAGGTTTACATATTGACACTTTGCATGATGCCAGAACATCATTTTAAAACAGTGATTGTAAATATTGTGTGATACAATGTTGCCTTTACTTTAAAATCATGTGAACATATTTGAACCATTCCATTTTGCACATTTCATTGATACACATTTGCAAGAAAAAAATGTCCCAAAAAAAGTATCACTGAAAGTAAATGTGATTTTAAAATGAAATTTGTATAAGATTTTGATACTTAAGAGTTTTAAACTTCTCTGTACTTCTAGAACTTATCTCTGTGAGAATTTTAAATGTTTTGCCTCTTTCAGGATACTGTAAAGAAAATGTATATATGTAATATAATGTTGTTGACGTGTGAAGAAAACAAGCTCTGCAATATAACATGCAGCATAGTGTATGCAAATATCCTTTGTGTAATTCATTCTATGCATGTGTCATAAAAATATAAGTCACTTTGTCATTTTTTAATTTTTTTTTTTTAATTTGAAAATGAGTTTTATGTTTTATTCCTCATAGCAATGTGTCCTTTAAGTTGATTTTATCCTTGATTCAGAAAATACCTTAGTTTCCAAATCAAGTAATTCTGTTCATTTTCAATTTGATGATTTACTTTGAATCAAGATGTAACCATTTCCTTTTGGTGTTTTTTTAATGGTTTATTTCTCATCCAGTAATTTACTTAGTGACAATAATTTACTTGCTCTGATAAATACAATGAAACATAATCAGCTGTAATCAATGATATCAATGCAAAAAAATCTTCTTAGATTTAAATTTAAGACGTAGATAGTTTTATTTTAAATGCTATTCAATGCTTTGCTTTGGTGGTAGTTTTAAATATTCAATCAGATTATTTTTAATCTTAGCTTATTTAAAAACTTTAATGCTTAACCAGAAACAAAAGTATCTGAAAAACGTCCAACAAAAAGTAAATAACATTAATCTAAACATTTGTACAATTGCTTAAAGTGATATTGCCAGCTTGCGGAGGACTTAGCACGGTGTAGGTTAATGGTGCTAAAACTGAAATGTTTGATTGTAGTACCGGTTCATGAATTTGGAAATATTCTTCCAGTTAAGATTTTGAATTATCTTGCAAGGACCAGGAGGGACTGTTTCTTGTATACAATTTCTTGTTGTTTCCAATTTACTCTTTTATTGTGATTGATTCATACTTATTGTGATAATGTTTTTTCATTCAAGTGGTTGTTTTCACAAATATAGTCCATACACGAGAAGTGCTCTTTTTTGTTTGTTGATCTTTATTCATCGTGTTTTCTTTATACATTCCAATACATTTCAATAATTCCCATGAATCTCAAGGGCCAAGTTCACCTGATCTATGAATGACTAACGATTAGTAGCTTTTCAGAAATTGTCGCACATGGGCAGACAATGGCCTGCTATTAAGATAATTTGGGGTGACATACCTGGTTCTATCAGTGAAATAAACCCTTGATCAAGCTACAGTGGCAATAACCTTTACAGTCACTCTACTACTGTTGTGCGGTCATTGTGTCAAGTGTCAACTTGCGAACACAGTACTGTATGTTTACCATTGAATCACTTTTCAACATTACGTAAAACATCAGTGGGGGATACAGAGGGGATTGGATGCAGGGGTTTACAAAGTGGATGCAAAAATTGTACATATACTATACTTTTCATAATTTCTAGTTAAGGTTCCATTTGACAAAAAACAGAATGCTATAATGAATAAAATATCTGTTTGGTCCTCTGTCTGACTTTCTCGCTGTGGTTATCAGTCGTCATCAATTCAAAGAAAGTGAACTTGGCTCTGTTCTAACCCTTGATATCTCGTTCCCTTGCCAATAAAAACAAGATATTAACTCTTATGATGACTCTTGGTCAAAGTTGTTTGGTTGTGTGATCACTTTAGCTAAAAGCAAGTACAAATCATTCCCTTTGTTCCCTCCAGCTCCTTTGTACTTTCATTCCTTAGTAGTAATTTCATTTGGATGCTTTCTTGATTTGTGGAGCCTTTGATTTAAAATTTTGATTATCATTCTACGCAACTTGTGTCCTTACTTATGTAAACATGTTAAGGGAACTGAAAAGTGAGTCAATTTTCTTTTTACTATATTTGTAAGCAATGCATAATAAACTATTTATGAACTTCTTACGTTCGACTGAACTTAATATTTGGAAAATAGTTTTGTTTTGTAGTATCAAGATAAGCCCCTCTTCAAACAAATTATAGAATAAATTTTCACCTGAAAAAGCTTAATATCTTTTTGTGAATATTAAAAATGTGATTGTTTGAAACCAGTAACTTATGCCAGGAAATATAATGTTTTGGTCTTTATTGACAGAATCTAGTCTAAGTAATTAACCGGTGAACAACCCTGACTATGCACTCATGTGAACTTTCTGTTTTAAAAGTAAGAAATAATTTTAACGAATAACCAATTTAAACGGATAATTTCTATTCATTGTTTCTGATAGATATTGTTATAACACAAAATAATTACATTAACACCAAACATTATTTCATTCATATTTCCTTATTTCATTCATGTTTTGGGATAATTATACATTTTCTGTGATTTTGTGATCAAGTGACGTTAATAATTATTGTGACTTGTATAGTTGCAAATATGTAATCCCTATATATTATGAATATTTTTTGACAATGACCTAACCTTATACCAAGAATCTTCAGTAACCGTGTTTTCCAATTTTGTTTTTCTGATTAGTAAGGATATGTTAATAAGGATAAGAAATATTTTGATGAAATAAATTTATATTTGTATATGATGCAGTGATAAAACAGGATAGCGTATATTCACTTAATATTCCCTTTTGTTAACGAGTTGTGATTGCTGTTATTAATTGGCCCATCAGAACGATTTGGTACTAATTCAAGAGCACTGGGGAATTGCGTACCTGATTTATTTTGTGATAAACAGTAGTTAATTTTTTACGCAAGAATTAATATTATATAATGAGTTATTGTTTAAAGCAGCGTAGGCAGTGTTGCAGCCATAAACAGTGATCTATTCATATAATGTTTAGACATTCACTTACGTTTTAACCAATTTATAACCATTATTTTGAAAAGATTTTCCCTTGCTTCATAAATGTAGTTTTTCATATCTTATTAGTTTGATTCTTTGTAAGAAATAACTGCTTCATTAAGCAAATGTTATGAATTCATATGAAATAGTTTGAAAATTTATTTTAAAAATAAACTAAAACCGTTAATCAAGGACGTCCATACACACCCTTTGGTTAATTTAACTAACATAATTTATGGATGTTTATTGATGTACATGTACTTTATTAACTGTGTATGACCTGTAAACTCTATTTTCAGATGAAGAACGGGTATAAAAATTGGTTCCCACATATATATGTTTTTTGATGAATGCATTTTATATTTCTTTTGCTCACCTGCCTATTTTAACACGAGTTGCTTGATAGCCCGCTCAGGCGTGATCTTAACCATATATATTTTCCTTGATATAAATGTCTTCAATAAACATCATTATTTTCATTACTATGAACTCTTGTTTTCTTTCAATTGTGTAACATAATTAATAGAAGTATTGTTATTGAATTGTCAGTTGTCATCTATTGCTCTGCAAGCACTAAGATATGAACATGTCACTCCGCTTTTAAATCCCTTCATGTGTTCGAGGGCGGGATAGCGCAGTGGTTAGCAGGTTCAGCTTCGGATCAAGAGGTCTGTGGTTCGAATCCTGCCAGGTGCTTGCATCTGTCTGCTGTGGAGAACTGTTCTACATGCAGTAAGGCTCGGTGCAATGCTTCACTGAATTTCAGCGTAGTCCACTCTGTTTCGTTAGTTCTAGTCAAGGCTTGCAGGCTTCACCACAATGCATAGCTCCACTTGTGTTGCGAGCTTTCTCCCTGGAATGATACTAGCGGCAGTGATATGAGTGAAATACACTTAAAATCGGCGTTAAACGCCCCTCACTCCCTTCATTGGTATCCCATTGAGAGCAGAATTGTTTTCAAGTTACTAGTAACTGTCTACAAGGCTGTTAACCGTATAGCCCTTACCAAGAACCACGAACCCACAACCTGTGATCATCACTAACTGTCTGCAAAAATCCAAAACACTTCAATGCTTTGGATCAACATTCCTCCCAAGGCATCTGAGTAAGTTAGAGTTGATGTCATAAAAACAAACTCAAGACTCACTTGTTTTGTGCCTTCTACAACTATGCACTGCACTATTCAAGTGAATATCCTAATGCGATGGTTGTAACTTGTGAACCAATGTTAAAAGCACTTACGACTATCCTTTTGTTAAGACAGCTTAACAAATTTCAGTCTCTCTCTCACACTCTCAACACACTGTCTCTCTGATTCTGTGTGTGTGGGTGGGTGTCCCCTCTTTCTCCCCTGCTTTATCAGGGGTAGGGTTTGTACATTATAATTGAAAATAATCTATTTCAGTCTTCATCATCAATATGAATGGTTGTAGCTTGTAAGCCAATGTTAAAAGTACTGACGACTATCATAATGTTGCATGATGGCATTGTTGAACCAAAGCAGGGACAGGGGGGCGGGATAGCGCAGTGGTTAGCGCGTTCGGCTTCGGATCAAGAGGTCTGTGGTTCGAATCCCGCCAGGGGCACGGCAACTTTGTCTGCAGTAGAGAACTGTTCTACACGCAGTAAGGTTTGGGTGCAATGCTACACTGAATTTCAGCGTAGTACCACCCATGGTTCGCTAGTTCCAGCCGATGCTCGCAGGTTTCACCGCAAAGCATAGCCACATGGCGATGCGGGCTTTTTCCCTGCCATACTACTAGCAGCCGCGATATAAGTGAAATACTCTTGAAAGCGGCGTTAAACACCAACTCACTCACTCATGAGGGACATTCCCAGTTGTCTGGAACTTGGTTGTTCCTCTTGGACTTTGATTGATAGAAAAGGTCCCATCCTTTGCACTCACATGAAAACTGAACTATTCTTGGAAGACTTTCTGCCTTCTACATGTTTGATGTCAGTTCTAGAAGCTTTTGCCTAGAATTTGTAAGCTCTCTTAGTCTTAAGTCTTAAGTCTTAAGTGCCAAACATTATCAGTAAGAGAATCTTGAAAATATTTACTTGACTACTTTGCTTTGAACCAAAATTGGCAGCAACTCATGATTGAAGAGTGACTCTTGATGTTATTTTTTTATGCTAATGTATCCAAAATAGTGACACTAGGGAGAAAACAAATGTTTCAGTACATTATATACAAGCATATCAATAATCTAGAGTACATTTCAAAGGAAACCAAGCTTGAAGTTTATATTTTATGGGTGCTTCAAACAGATTGACAGTCAATACGTATAAATTTAAATAGCAATCAAATACACTTTTAGCTACCCATAAAGACATGCATACTAAATAACATACCACAGGTTTAGAATAATGTACTTATGCACATGACAATTTAATCTTGAAGTTTAAACTACGAAACTGTTACTTCTAAAAGAACGATAACTCCGTCGATCCTTTTACGTCAGGAAGATGGCCGCGACCAGCTGGCCATGTGCGTGTTTGTAAACACGAGATGACATTTGAACACCCTACTATGTGTTTGAGCACAATTCCTGACAATATATGACATGGGTAAATCTAAAAAGAAGAAGTTTAGAGCTCCAAAGACTGAGCCAACAGGTTTGACAAGCGTAGCGCAGATAGAGAAGGACATCGGAGAGGACCTAATGACAGGCCATGGCACAGTCGCAAGTGTTATCGAGGAGGTGAGTTGTGAGAAAAATAAAGTAGATTAAAATACCTCATCATGCACTGTCACAGAGATCGTAGAGTCAATCAATTCCAACAGTAAGAGCTGAATACATGTTGTTTGATATCAATTACTGAAATGATAATATGTAAAAGAAATTAAAAGAATATAATTCTGACATGTGATCATGAATCTATATTTCTAATGGAAATAAAGGAAATGAACTTTATGCAATAATTTATTTCTTGTAACTTTGATTTATTTTTAAGCATGTAATTTAGAATGTTGTAATTGTAAATCTATTAATGTTAACTGCTAACAAATATGAAAACAATTATATATTGAGTGCGTAAGTCTGAATGTACCGTAATTTACCCAATAATTAACCTAAGCTTGATCCCCAACCTACCTAAGTTATTTACTATAAGCCCTCAACTACAAATTTTAATGTGAAGAAATCCTGCCGCTCATCCCTTCTTGCACTCCTCAAACTTTAAGATAACAGTTATAAGTGAAGAATTTTGCTGTCTGTTCTTAGACTAGAAAATTAAAAAAGGAATGTTGTTATAGCAAACATGCGCCTGATATCCACATGTTCTAACAACATGGATGACAGCAACAAATCTCTCAAATCAATGATTGCCCCATCAAAAATTTGATCTATCTGCACACAAAGTAGACCTCTTGAAGGTCGGGTGTCATTTCATCTCTTTCACTGGAGTACGGAATCTCTCGAAGGCCGCCGGACTGGACTGGACTACAGCAGATTAGTTATATTTTGGACAAAAAGTCAAGATTTGGTAACAGTTCATCCTTTATTTCAATGTGTAGCAAATAAAAATGCCAGTCGAAATTAAGTATGAGAATGTTGATGGATTCAAGTTGTTAGGCCTATGTCACAAATCATTTACAAAAACTCTCACCTACAAGAGGCGGTTGATAACGGTACCTGCAACAGACAAGTGCAAGAGTGAAATAAACTGATGTTTAATATTTTTCAAGTAATTTGCCTCCAACATTTATAAATACAAATTCACATTTCTCATGTAATTAGGCCTACAGTAGGCCTACGTGGCAGTTATATTCGTACAGTGTCGTATTTCCATAGACTTGCATGTTAATTTACGCTGGGATAAATGATTTTCATGAACTAAGTTCTGTTTAAATCAATGTTAAACTTTTCATCTTGATTTGAAATCATCTCAGCTTGAAGAAAATAATTTAAATTAAATTTTCGGACGATAATTAACTAATGTCATCCAATTTACCTACATGTGTACGTTAGATAAACACGTTTCCCATAGACCGTCATGTTAAATGTTTTCACAACAACGTATATATGTTGATCAAAGTTCTGCCATTCCCAAGATATTAAACGGAAAATTAAACGTCACCGGCACGGCACTGTACTTTATGATTTTTTGTCTACTCGCTATCGACACATCAAACACTACTGCTTGTCAAGTAAGTTTTAAAAACCTATAATATTTGTCAAAGTTTTTAATTTCAATTAAATTTGAGGACCTTTTTTGGTAAATCGATCAATGACGACAACGATATCTCAATCTGCGCAAAGCAACGATAACCACGCCTATCTTGTCACTCAAGTGTCCACTCCAACTTCTGTCAATCAAAACCACGTGTGTCCTGGCAAGGTCAATGACATGTTATTTCAAATTATTTTATTTTCAAAACAGTTACGAGTTGTTTCAAAATATTTTATTTTCAAAACGAATGAATTATTTTGCATGAATTCATGATGTGCCAACGCATTCTTACTTACTGAATAAATGTTCACATGTCAGAGTGACGTTTCGCGAGAGTTCACTTGAAGATGTTGGATAGTGACAATTGTCTGTCGTAAGTAACTTAATTAGCTAGTTGATTTTTTTATTAACAGACGAAAATTCCTTTTCATGTCGTAAATGTTTTGCCTCTCACAAAAACAAACTCGATCCAAATAAAAATATTTCATGAATTTTCATCAAACACGTAATTACGTCCGTATATTCCAAAATTTCTTTTGAAATCGTACTGGAGATTCCAATCGCTTAGTCTAACGATAATCGCGATATGCTACTTGCCTTCAGTATTTAAAAACAAGAAAACAAACAATACAAATATGTTTCCTGAATGATAGTTTTTAAAATAGAAAATAAATATGTTTATATAAAACAATAGACCAAGAATGACCGACAGAGTGTTGCTATCATAAACATTAGTTTTCCCGGAATAGCATTGACAGTAACTCGTTTACAATCGCGCGGGACCTGCTAACGGCTGTCTTTGGGTCCGAGTGTCATTACTCAAGAACTAACATATTTTTTAATAAGCCAATTGTTTGTTCACCACTACGAAAATGTTAATGCAGCATGTGTGTATTAGGATATTCCGATCAAGTGCCATGAATCGGATACTGAACTTGAACATCGAAATTGTGTTTGATCGAAATCCGCAATCAGTGCATGAAAGTATGTAATGGCGTCATGCTGTTTATCGGCAATTTGTAAGTAGATCTTTCAAGATGATCTTTAGGCCTAATTGTAATGCAAGTTTTAGCCACAACAAGATATATAAATGTCAGTTATTTTTTTATCTTTGGAATCCGTGATCATGATCAAATTTAAAGGATTTTTGAGATGATGTTGTGATGACATTGTTTCTAACTGCAGCAAGATGAAGGAAACTCACGATTTGACAGCTCAATTTTGCCTTGATAAAACATTGCAAGGATATTATTATGAATCAAACTGACTAAGATTGTTTATCGTGTACATTGAATAAACACAGTTATGAATTGTCACTGCGTCAGATTTACTTTATTTATCATTGTTTGGAAACCGTCGTCTCTCCAACTTCTTCACATGTGAGAATTTTCACCGGAAGTTTTCTCTCGCATCGACTGAATTTTTCCGTGGAGCCGTGTAACATGAATAAACACTTTTATTACAAGTATTACATATCACTGTTGTGGATTTTTAATGTAGACCCTTTCTGTTGCATTTATATCGAAAATTCAGTTGTTGGATAGATGTAATTGTCTGTTTTGAACGGAGGTCAAGGGTCACAGCTTTCTGCGAGTGGTGGGGCCACAAATGTGGCCGTCAGATGACAGGGGAGTGCAGTGATGGGCCACAAATGAGGCCTAGGGCAGGCTGGATCTTAATGAATTCCTTGCTATGTACCCTGGGCTCTTATACAAGGTTTTTTTCGGCAAATTTATATATTCTCAAACTGGCTGGAATTGTTTATATGCATGGAGACTGACAAAACTACTGTAATGTCAAAACTAATTCTGTGATACAGAACTCATTGGAATAATTTTGTTAACTCTTGTTAAAGGATTTAAAACGCACTCTTATTGCCAATGTCGCAACATTGAACAAGTATGAATCCGGAAAAAAACTTGATTTCAGCTGCAAAGTGTGAATATGTAACAAATTATTTTGATTTCAGCTGCAAAGTGTGAATGTGGAAACAAGAGAATGTGGGTGCTCCACTCTGGCCAACCTGGTGAACGAACCAGAAGCAATTCCACAGCTCCTGAAGCAGAACATTGTGAAGATCGTAGCTCCTCTCATCGTGGACCAGTGCGCTCATATACGTCACGTCGCACTCGGTGCTCTCAGGTATTTTAAATTAAAGGATTCAAAATAAATTTAACTCATCAGAGAGAGAAGAGAGGTAGAGTATTCTAATTGTATTAACAATATGCCAACTTTTGAAGTTTTATTAAGCTGAAAAATATTGTATATTATAGGTCCTGCACAATTTAAGACAGTGCATTGTTAATTAGTGACCAGTCTTTTGTTAGTGAGTTGTGTTATCTCTGTAAATCAGTTACTGCCAAATATTTTTTAACACTGATTGATTCATCATGTAATGTGTTAACCTCCTCCGTGCTGCAGGAACCTGAGTGTGAGCGGGGGTCACGAGGTGTGCGAGGAGATGGTACAGCATGATATCCTCACTCCTCTCTCAGCACTCTTCCATCAGGTAGGAGCTTAATTCCATCAGTCGAACAACTCATAATTAATTATGTTGTCTTGACAAATTATTTATTGAATAAGTTTTGAAATTACCCAAAACAAAAGTGAAATTGTGTCAAATGACAGAATTGAACATCATCTTCAGATAAAAAAAATTGTCATGCTGTTGGGATGTTATTTTGAAATGTTGATGTATGTATGAGTTATCAATTTCAATACAGTATTTGATGTTTCCCATAATTAAACATTTCTCAATAGTTTTCACAATGTGATGAAAATGTAAAAACATTTTTGGTTAATTAATATACTATATGTAAAAGCAATTACAAAAGAAAACAACATCAAAACATGGCTCTTGTTGTCCCCCGCCGCAAGCGGAACGGGGGACTATGTATTCAGCGGCGTCCGTACGTACGTACGTACGTACGTACGTCCGTCCGTACATCATATTTCTTGTTTACGCGATATCTTATGAAGCGTTGCATCCAAAGTCTTCAAATTGTCTGCCTACATTGTGGGAAGACGCAGACACCAGTCAATTTTGGTGACCTTGGTCTTATTTTCAAGGTCACCACGACACTTTGACCACTTTTTGAACTCTTGTTTACGCGATATATCATGAAGCGTTGCATCCAAAGTCTTCAAATTTGGTTTCTGCCTACATTGTGGGAAGACGCAGACACCTGTCTCTTTTGGTGACCTTGGCCTTATTTTCAAGGTCACCACGACACTTTGACCACTTTTTGAACTCTTGTAAAGGCGATATCTCATGAAACATTGCATCCAAAGTCTTCAAATTTGGTTTCTGCCTACATTGTGGGAAGATGCAGACACCAGTCACTTTTGGTGACCTTGGCCTTATTTTTAAGGTCACCACGACACTTTGACCACTCTTTGAACTCTTGTAAAGGCGATATCTCATGAAACATTGCATCCAAAGTCTTCAAATTAGTTGTCAGCCTACATTGGGGAAAGACACAGACACCAGTTTATTTTGGTGACCTTGACCTTATTTTCAAGGTCACCGCAACACTGAGCACTTTTCTAACTCTTGTTAACGTGATATATATCTTTACCAGTTGGACTCAAAGTCTTCAAATTTGGTGTCAGTCTACACTGGGGGATGACGCAGACACCAGGGGATTTTGGTGACCTTGACCTTATTTTCAAAGTCACTACAACACTTTGACCACTTTTCGAACTCTTGTTATCACCATTTATTATGACCGGTTGGACCAAATGTTTTCAAATTTGGTGTCAGTCTACATAGGAGGATGACGCAGACGCCAGTCGATTTGGTGACCTTGACCTTATTTTCAAGGTCACCACAACACTTTGACCACTTTTAGAACTCTTATTAACACGATATATCATGAACCCAAGTAGCTCCAATGATGTGTCTTACTAACTCAATGTCACCGGCGGGGGACATTGCCATGTTAGTGGCAAACACTTGTTAGAAGTAAGTACGGTAGACTACACCATGAAGATGGACTAGGATTTGTAGCAAGTGTGGTGATCAGGTTCCTTGAGTATGAACTCTTCAGACCACTGGCGGTTTTTGGTTTATTCAGCTACTGTCATGTAAATCAACATACCCCTTAACCATCTGGTCCAGGATTAGGACAGAATTACTGTTGGCTAATGGTCATTCCTCCGTTGATAATGTTGTTAATGAGTTGTAATTCCTGGAAACTAGCTGCTCAGAATTGTTTTGCTTAATTATTTCAGCAGCAAAAGTGTTGAATTGCATATGAAATGATGATCATCCCACTCTGTAAATCAACTCTTGTTTCATGTCATTGATTACCATCCATCTGGTTGCAGTACGGATCAGGATGGCAGCCAGAGAAGAAAGAGAAAACTGTGAAACATGCGGACACATCCGAGGATATCTTTGTAGAGGCTGTGCATCTTTTATTGAACTTATGGTGAGCTTGATCATTACATTTAGATTAACCCAAAATGTTTTTTCACCCGAAGACATTTTTTTGTGTATTTTTTTGCTGATTCATAATGATTTTGATAAGATGAACAAATTCCTTCGAAAAGCAATTCTATTTGAAGCATTGTTTCCCTTTATCACTGACTTAAAATCAATGATTCTGATAAATATCACCAAGCTGAAGAAATATTTAATGAAATCAATGATTGGTTTTCAGTGAAAGTACAGACATGGCTGTTTCAGTTGTCAACAAGGAGAACCTGATAAGGTACTTACTGCCCTGCCTCCAGTGGGAGATATACGGCTATAACACCGCCCTCACAGTCGGTACGTCTGGGTTAATAGTCTATATCACCTTCATTTAAAACATATTGTCATGGTCAGTAAAAATAAAACATTGTTTGAGAAACATGTTCATCATTTTACCACAGTTACAAACCAAAGCCGAGGACAAAAAGAATAATTGTATCATCCGTCATCTGTAGATTCCTGTCTTTGATCAAGCCTTATCTGATTTTGATGCTTTAGATCTTTGGTTTATGTTTCAAGCATTAACCTTAAAATGTATCTTTGAGTACTGTTTTTATTTAAACAGTGAATTTACAATTTTGAATATTTGGTTTCATCTCTTTCAGCACATTGTCTCCACACAGTGACGGAGAACAACAAGATGGCTGCCATGATCTGTCAGAGTGGTGAAGTGATGGCGCTGCTACAGAAACTACTCGTTCCCATGGAAACTGTGGAGAGCATTCTGCTGAGCACACTTGTTATAGGTCAGTTGTAGTTGTCAGCTTAGTTCAGTTTCCTGATAAATCATGGGGTCGGAAGGCAAACAGTCTGAAGTTCAAAGCTAATAATTAATTTTAAAAGCCTTGATCATGGACTCAATAAGGTGTTGCAACATTCAGTTGTAATAAAAAGTTTCTGAATGAAAAGATGTGAATACTAATTCTGCAAGGGCTCAACCTAAAACAGTTCTTAATCAGAAGCTTTTGTATCTTGTATGGTATCTTTAAATACATTATCTCAATTTGTCAAATCTACTGCAGGTATTGTTGTGAACGTCAACCAGCTCCCGTCACCCAATGTCCAGGTGTCCAGTATCGTGGAGGTTCTCTCTAAAGTACTGACCATTGACGTGTGTCCGCTCATACAGGAGGCAGCTGTCGGCAAGCAAGCGGTAGGTGTATGTCTTGTAGAAAACCATTGTGAGTGGCAAAATGACAGGATTCAGAAGGGCAAAATATGGGATGGCCACTGGTTAAAGATTGGCCACTAGTAATATTCCGGGATCTGCAGATAAAATTTTGCGTGGCCACTGATTAAAGATAGACTATTTCCGATATTTTGGGATCTGCACAAAAAGGGTTAACACTTTGGCTGTTGAGTCAGACCATTCTGAGCAATGAATTTAAAAGAATCACAACTTGTTAACAAAGAGAATAGTCTGAGCTAAAGATAGGATGTTGGTGGAATATTCTGAGCTTGGGGACTAAATGAAGATGGGATATTGGGGAATATTCTGAGCTTGGCAACTAACTAAAGATAGGATGATAGGGAATATTCTGAGCTTGGCGACTAACTAAAGATAGGATGTTGGGGATTGTTCTGAGCATGGCGACTAACTAAAGATGGGATGTTGGGGATTATTCTGAGCATGGCGACAAACTAAAGATGGGATGTTGGGGGAATATTCTGAGCTTGGCAACTAACTATAGATAGGATGTTGGGTAATATTCTGAGCTTGGCGACTAACTAAAGATAGGATGTTGGGTAATATTCTGAGCTTGGCGACTATCTAAAGATAGGATGTTGAGGAATATTCTGAGCTTGGCGACTAACTAAAGATAGAACATTGGAGTATAGTCTGGCTTCAGCAGGTAGAGGGTTAATAATGTCAGGTTTATTTACTTGTATCTTTTATCAGAAAAAATTTGAAACTGCTGATATTTGGAGTTTTATTTGATTTCCATTAGTATACAATTGAGAATGTAGACTTTATGAGATCAATGAAGCTAGGATACAGTTTATCAGAAACATTTTATCTCACCATTACTCCATCAGTTCAAATGATAACATTGTTTGCAGACTCCTGGTGCTGAAGCTGAGGAGGCCAGTGAAAGCACAGAGAAAAAGGTGAACAACATCTCTGTCTAATATGGATCATAAATTGTAGATGTGTTAACCCTTTGACTAATACTTCTGGAATGTAAATTTTCAACCTAATATATTATCTAAAGCCTCATGTACTACAGAGCCAATGACTGTATTTTGGTTTGTATTACATATATTTCCAATGTGATTGACAATGTGTTTCACATATACTCCCAGTTTTTTGCATATAATCATGGTGCTTCACATTTCTTTTTGTTCATTTCCTTGTGTATGTTCTTATGTTTACCATATTCTTAAATTTTGGATAAATATTTTTACAGACCGAAGCTCAGCCTGTGGGTAAATTGAAGGAAGCTGAGCAGATTCTGAATGCTCAGCAGCTCAGCCTTGAGATTCTCGCTAATCTATGCTGTGCAGGAGGTTCGTAGTTTGACAATTTTTCCTCCGTATTTCTTTAAAGATGTGATCGTTTAACTGCTCCCAGATACAGTGAGTTACAATATTACATTCTTGAAACAAGATGTGTTTGTTAAACACGGATGCCCCCGGATGTAGTTATGGCCAAGGTTAAAGTTTTCTGAATATTGTCCACTGCGGCAAGGTCAAGGTCACAAGGTCAAATATGATGACCTCATCTGAAAGGTCTCTTCACAAGGTATGCACATGCCAAGTATGAAAGCCGTAGCTCTGAGCAATCAAAAGTTATGGCCAAGGTTAAAGTTTTCTGAAGATGTGACCTTGACCTTGCCGCAGTGGACAAGGTCAAATATGATGACCTCATTCGAAGGTCTCATCATTAGGTATGCACATGCAAAGAATGAAAGCCGTAGCTCTGAGCAATCCAAAGTTACGGCCAAGTTTAACGTTTTCTAAATATTGTCCACTTCGGCAAGGTCAAGGTCACAAGGTCAAATATGATGACCTCAATTGAAAGGTCTCATCACCAGGTATGCACATGCCAAATATGAAAGCCGTACCTCTTAACAATAAAAAGTTATGGCCAAGGTTAAAGTTTTCTGAAAATGTTCATTGCGGCAAGGTCAAGGTCACAAGGTCAAATATGATGACCTCATCTGAAAGGTCTCATCACAAGGTATGCACATGCCAAGTATGAAAGCCCTAGCTCTGAGCAATCTAAAGTTATGGCCAAGGTTAAAGTTTTCTGAAAATGTCAATTGCGGCAAGGTCACAAGGTCAAATATGATGACCTCATCTGAAAGGTCTCATCACAATGTATGCACATGCCAAGTATGAAAGCCCTAGCTCTCAGCAATCCAAAGTTATGGCCAAGGTTAAAGTTTTTGTGGACAAACACACAGACTGACAGACGGACAGACGGACGGACAGACAGGCGGACAGGTGAAAAACAATATACCCCCGGAATCTCCGATTCGGGGGCATAAAAACAAGCAATTAAATGTGAGATGCCAGTGGATTGTAATGTTTGTGTATCAATGTTTGTTTTTCAGATGAAGAATGGGAGGACATAGAAAGCAATGAATCAAGTTCTTCAGATGATATGACTATGGAAGTCAACATGGAAGAAAACATCAGTCAGGACTTTGTACGTTCAGTTTGTGATAAGTCTCATTCTCAGCTTGATTAGTTTCCATTGTCCTTGAAAGATGACAGTGGATTTGCATTTTACATGATGTTAAAATTCAGTGTGGTTACAGTTCAGTTTCCACCTTGCCTTCTTGATAAAACTTTTGTTTCTACTCTTTCCACAAGAGGAAAATATTAAAATAACTCCCAGAATAATTTAAAACTTGTTCATAACACAGGTTTTTTGTTTATGAATATCGGTTAATCACTTTCTCTTTTGTTTCCAGACACCAATGAATGCCCCTGCTGAAGTTTATGAATCTTTCCTGAGCAATGACATTCTTAATAAGGTAAGAATTACTCTGAAGTATACACTCTTTCCCAATGATATAATAATGATAAAATGATATAATATAATATTTTTCTTTCAGAATCAGTTGCTATGATTGGAAATATACTGCACAATTGTAATACAAATGTATCAATTATTTCATTTTCATGCTTTTGATCAGTGATGATAATTCTTTCATTCAGAAAAATCTGTACATTTAGTTATACCCCCCGCTACGAAATAAGCGGGATATATAGCGGTCATTTTGTCCGTCCGTCATTCCGTCCGGTCAATTTTCTCAAAAACCGTCAAAGGTACATCAACCAAACTTTGTACAGTTGTTAACCATGTTCTTCTCATCGTGCACAGACAAGTTTCAGCTTTCTGAGATTCCATGGAAACATCACTTTTTGGACTTAAACCTAGGTGAATGAAATTTTGGTTGTGAGTACTCATGACCATACTCTTTATTGAGTTTGAAAAGCAGTTCTGAAATATTATTTTTTTACAGAGTTTTGGCCCTTGAATCCAAAATTGAACTTGGTACCAAAATCACTGTGATGCTCCATTGGGGACAAGTTTTCTCGGCAACTAGCTATTACATCTAGCTGAATGAAATTTGTCATGTAGGTAGTCCAGATGATACTCTTCATCGAGTTCAATGTCCAGTTCCGAAATTTTATTTTTTACGGAGTTATGGCCCTTGAATCTGTAATTGAAATTGGTACAAATTACCACTGTGATGCTCCAATGGGAACAATAAATACCTGAAAAATATTACATCTGGGTGAATGAAATTATGTCATAAGAAAACCAGTTCCCAATAATATTTTAGACAATATTATGATGCTTGAATCTGTTTTTTGAACATTGTAACCTTGACATCTATGATGCTCAATTGACGGATGGCGGATGGCGGATGGCGGGGGTATTCTTTTTATTTATTGCGCTCCGTTTCTATATGATATATTGTGTATTGACAGGTGCTAAACAAGGCCCAGCCAATGGATGAAGCCAGTCTGAAGGATCTCACTGATTGTATAGGAAGTAGGAAGATAATCAATGGGTATGTAGCATATATAGTTTAATATATATATAGTTAAGAAACATACTGTTGGACTGTGCTTTTTATCACACCTGTGTGTCTGTCCATCTGTCCATAATCATTTCATTTCCGGAGCAGAAAACCGTTCATCAGATCTTTCAGAAACTTTCAATGTGTATTAGCTGCCAACTGAAGTTGTGCCTTTTAAACAATTATTTTCCTTTTAATACTATAGCTGCTGAAATAAGTTTAGTAACATTTCATTCTAAGTGGCCAATTTACAGGAATCACAATCCGTTGATAAATGAATAATTCTGGTTAAACATGACATTCAGGGATTTTCATTTCTTGTGTACACAGACTGCTGAGGGTGGAGACCCATGCCCTGCTGTGTGTGAACAACATGGTGAACACACTGCCCCCGACCCAGCTGGGGGGTCTGCAGCAGCTACACAGCATGTGGGAGGGGCTGGTCCAGCTGTCTGCCTCACAACAAGGTCAGTCGTTACCTGCATCAGTTTGAGATTGCTATGGGAATGGTGGGGGAATGGGGGAGATAAAGGTCTACTGCAGCTGCATATCATAGGGATAGAATGCATGTTTGAAGTTTGAAGTTTTCTAGACTACACAATATACTTCTAATACACGCTTCAATGTTTGTAATTTACCACAACTTCCAAACGCAAGGCATAACTCTTGCCAGTCTCCATTACTGGCTGAATTAGGCCTTTCCAGTATTTCCTTAAGATATCTGTGCTAGGAAATTGGGGCCCACTATGCATTTCAGGTGCAGCGACCTACTATCTTGGCATAGTAATGGAGACTGGCAAGAGTTGTGCCTTGCGTTTAGAAGTTGAATTTACCATAACTCACAACATGGAAGGCTGAAGGTAATTTCATTCTGACCTCCCAAGAACAACTTTTAGTAATTTTATTGTGATGAGTCACTGATGTTTCTATTTGCAAAAGAATAATCGAGGAAGAACTGTATCTTTCTTGATGACCTACATCATGACTTAGAATTGATGTGCCTCGTTGCTAGAATGGTATTGACGTCCAATATGGACATGTTTCAGCGAAGAGTTCCGTTGATCTGCTGGAGGCTGTGACCAGTGCAATGAGAGCTGTGATACAGAAACTAGCTGAACTGCAGTCGCCCAAGGTCAGTCTTTGAGTACTTGAAATAATTCCTAATACTGAATGAAGCAGTTACTTGGAACATGTATGGTATCTGTGAGATATATCAAAATGTTTAAAAAATATATCTAAAATATCTAAGTGGTGGTGCAGTTCGTTTTTGTCCCCCGCCGCAACGCGGAACGGGGGACTTTGTATTCAGCGGCGTCCGTACGTCCGTCACATTTCTTGTTTACGCGATATCTTATGAAGCGTTGCATCCAAAGTCTTCAAATTTCATGTCTGCCTACATTGTGGGAAGACGCAGACACCAGTCACTTTTGGTGACCTTGGTCTTATTTTCAAGGTCACCACGACACTTTGACCAGTTTTTGAACTCTTGTTTACGCGATATCTCATGAAGCGTTGCATCCAAAGTCTTCAAAGTTGGTTTCTGCCTACATTGCGGGAAGACGCAGACACCAGTCACTTTTGGTGACCTTGGCCTTATTTTCAAGGTCACCATGACACTTTGACCACTCTTTGAACTCTTGTTAAGGCGATATCTCATGCACAGGTGAAGTTTAGCGCAAATATGTTGCGCAACAGAGATGAACGACCAGTTTTCCCTATGTGCGAACGAAGTGAGCAAAGGTTGGCAACGTATTTCTCTCGACTCGAATCGAAATAATTTTCAACTATCAAAATTCATTGTCCCAAAAATTCAAACTCGACACCCATTTGAACACAGGGTCGTGCTCTCTTGATCTCAACCCCATATGTTACATTTACTCACGTAAAACATATACAATTAATTATTTTAAGCGCCCAGAGAGGCTTCTAAATTCGTTCTTCGGCACCATTCTCACTCGCAAACTTCCGCTATACGGAGCGAATGAATTACCAGGGGAGTTAACTCCTAATACTGTTAGTACGACACGACTTTTTTCACTTTAAATAGTTTATAGGGCAAACTAAAAAAATATATCTCTTTATCATAAAACAAATACTTTATTGCACAATTATAATAAAATGGTTTTATTATCACATTTCTAGACAGTTATTAAAATTTCTAATGTGCATGACGAACACTGTTGCTTGAAATGTACCTTAAAGCTACAAGGCTATGTGGCTACGAAACCTATCTGAATTTGACAACTAAGTGCTAAGAACCAACGATGTTAATAAAAGATACAAGAATAAAAAATCGATCGAGTCGGAGAAGAACAAATCTAACATCAGCGATTGAATATCGAAAAATGTTTAAAAAAACTCCGAAATTACTCGATCTCTACAGACGCTCAAATACCCAATCTATCGAAAAGTTGCACTGCTAATTACAGAGTTATTTCCCTTGGTTTTCAATATTTCGATGAACGTCTTTTAAACTTCTAAAAAATATCAAGGATTACGACAAAACATCCCATAAATAAATATTTAAAAGTTTAATGCAAAATGGGGTTATATTATATTTCTTCTTAATGTAAAATATTCCTTTTCATTCGCTCCGTTATAGCGGAAGTTTGCGAGTGAGAATGGTGCCGAAGAACGAATTTAGAAGCCTCTGTGGGCTCTTAAAATAATTAATTGTATATGTTTTACGTGAGTAAATGTAACATATGGGGTTGGGATCAAGAGAGCACGACCCTGTGTTCAAATGGGTGTCGAGTTTGAATTTTTGGGACAATGAATTTTGATAGTTGAAAATTATTTCGATTCGAGTCGAGAAATACGTTGCCAACCTTTGCTCACTTCGTTCGCACATAGGGAAAACTGGTCGTTCATCTCTGTTGCGCAACATATTTGCGCTAAACTTTACCTGTGTCTCATGAAACATTGCATCCAAAGTCTTCAAATTAGTTGTCAGCCTACATTGGGGAAAGACACAGACACCAGTTTATTTTGGTGACCATGACCTTATTTTCAAGGTCACCGCGACACTTTGAGCCCTTTTCTAACTCTTGTTAACGCGATATATATCTTTACCAGTTGGACTCAGAGTCTTCAAATTTGGTGTCAGTCTACACTGGGGGATGACGCAGATACCAGGGGATTTTGTTGACCTTGACCTTATTTTCAAAGTCACTACAACACTTTGACCACTTTTCGAACTCTTGTTATCACCATTTATTATGACCGGTTGGACCAAATGTTTTCAAATTTGGTGTCAGTCTACATTGGAGGATGACGCGGACGCCAGTTGATTTGGTGACCTTGACCTTATTTTCAAGGTCACCACAACACTTTGACCACTTTTAGAACTCTTATTAACACGATATATCATGAACCCAAGTAGCTCCAATGATGTGTCTTACTAGCTCAATGTCACCGGCGGGGGACATTGCCATGTTAGTGGCAAACACTTGTTTCAATTGTTTGTGATGGGACTAATAAGATTCACATAATCAATGTCATGATATTTAATGTATATGGTTCTTATTTGTCTAATACGCATAGTTATTATACCTTTATTAAATTTGTAAGGTTGCCATTGGTCAGTTGACACCACATGATCAAAAAATATTTTTGTACATTGACCCCCTCTACCAGTGATGAGGTCAGTTTTGTCACGTGACTGTTTGTTTCGAGTTTTTCAAGATGTCAGCTGATCTGTTCGTTGATTTTGTTTTGCAAATTAGATAATTTTTTCGACTCACCAGTATGACTATATGTGTAGTACAACAGATATAATGTTAAATACCAAAAATTTAAAAAGAGATTTTCAGTATAATAAAACACTTAATTACTCATGGTGAGATTATTATGTGAAATACAAGGATTCCGACTGCGGCCTCATCAGGTCCAACTTCCAAACGCAAGGCATAACTCTTGCCAGTCTGCATTACTGGCTGAATTAACCCTTGCGGTATTTCCCTAGCTTTCTTGTGTCGAGGCAGTGAATTACTGCACTGGAAATGCATAGCGGGCCTGGATTTCTTAAGGAAATACTGCAAGGCCTAAATCAGCCAGTAATGGAGACTGGCAAGAGTTATGCCTTGCATTGGGAAGTTGCATCAGGTCAGACTGCCTCGGGAGTCTGGTCTCGAGTCCTTGTATTTTATTATTGATTAAATGTATAGTAATGAATCTCAGGATTTCAGCCATCAGAGAGGAATTATAAAAATATTTTCTCGTTTTAGTTTTCCGAGATCACAATAGCAGACCTGCAGTTCCTGTTTGCGCTGAGTCGACAGTGCGAGAACTCCCAGGTGCGGGTGAACGCTGTACGCTGTGCTGCTACTATCGGCGGACTGCTCGCCAAGAATCAGTCGCCTCATCCACTACTTAAGGTGAAACTTTTACTTAATCAATAGAATATACTCTGGGATGAGAAGTCTTCTATTCTTTATCTAGTTATATAAGTTCTCAAACTTTTCTGAGTCTTTGCCAGGTGTCTTTGAATTCTAAGCACTTTCTGTATTACCTTCATGCACCTCATGGCTTTTAATATTAATGTCTCTTCTTAAAGTTCCCTTTCGGGTGATTTTATAGTTACAATTTTGTTCATTCAACCTATATAGGCACTAACAAATTTACATGGAGAAATGGCAATAATTGCTGAAAGTCCAATGATGTATTGAGATGCAAACTCTAAAACAGTGACTGATATATTTTGATGTCATAAAACAATGGTCTCACGCGGTGAATTGGCTTATGACGTCACAGTGTTGCTGTGGTGATGGGCTGTTCCTAGCGGCCGTTCGGCGAGAAAACGACCCTTTTCGGATGTAATTACAGGTATAACATCATATAATAAATAGAATATCCATCAATTCTTGACAAATACCATGTTTATCTCATCTCGTGAGGTAGAAAAGTTATATATTTTCACTCGTCGCTGCGCCACTCGTGAAAATACAACCTTTCTACCTCACTCGATGAGATGAACATTGCATTAGTCAAGAAAAGACAGTTATCCTCAATATATTTCAATTATCATTTCACATGTTTCTAATTATTCCAGGATATCGGACACTTCCTGTTGGAGGTGATAGGTTCCGACACTGACCTGTGGGTTGTTGCGGAGTCCCTCGATTCTCTGTTTGACGTGTTCGGAGAGGATCACATTGACCCGGTTGTCAAGGAGATAGGACTCGTTGAGAGGCTCCGCAATGTTCTGCCTATGCTGAAGTCAAGAGTGAGTTATTTTCACAGTTTGAGGGATAAATGGAGATTGTATCATCATCCTCCCATCCTGACCACCGTGTTTTGCAGCTTTGCTTTCAGTGGAGTCCTGGAAACATGAAATATCTTTACATTGACCTCCAAAAGTAGTCCGTGCTGCTATTTGTTCTACAGACATGCTGTTGAGCTTTCTGTGATTGACCGATCAATATGTAGCAGGACTAAAAGTTGAGATGATGAAAAATAGAGAAATGTTTTTGGACATACAACTTCTCTTTTCTTTGGAAGGCCTGTCATATTTCAACCTAGATTCTAATGTTGTCGAGCAGTAAGAACAGAAGATGTCAAAACATCACCTACAAAGAATAAGTAGTTTTATATCCACAAAATTTTCTCCAATCTTTGATATATAGCATGTCAATAGAATGAGATTATTTGTTTCCAGGGCAAAGTGAACAACATCAGTACCACTTGACTGAAAATTTGTAGGTTGCCAGGTTGTTATTCACAGATACATGATTTCATGAGAATTTGAGTGAATCATTAGATTTCATTAGATTAAAATAGCATTTGACATGTGTCAGTTTGTTATTGATGCGCTTTCCTTGCGAAATTGTCATCTTCACCACAGATCTCAAAAGTCTTCATTTATTCCACAGATCAACAGCCAGAGAGGCCGACTTGGAGAACATTACCCGGTCATCACAACCGCTCGGACGAATTTGATCCGTTTCATCAAGTACAAGAGCTGTGTGTAGTCAAGGGAGACAACCCTTCCCAACCCTATTTTCACCATAAGTGCTTCCTTAAACTGATCAGGATGCATAATAATTATTGTATGAAAATTTCTTACAGATAAAAAAAATTAAGGGGTTAAGAATACAGATATATTTATTTGACTATGATGACTAAATTTTTAGAACAGCTTGGTTGTTGTTGAAATATGCACTGGCCAGTTTTGCAGATAAGATACTCTAAATTCAAGTTTGCATGCAATTTATTTTTAATTCCAAAATATAATTATCTAAGACCTATTTCAGTAATTAAAATCTTTTGGTCGATATTGTAGATTATTTTATCTATAAGAAACATTTGTATTGTGCTAATCACAAAAACAAAGTGTCGACCCAAAAAACAGGCAACAATTTATTAAACCATTTTGTTTGAATGTATTTGTACATGGGAAGTCATGTATTGTGCTCTGCTCAAGGTGAGATCAGTTTGGAGCTCGACCATGTCAGAATGATGTATTACCATTGTTATATGAAGTATAGAGAAATTATGTGATGGATTGAATTCAGGACCTTTAAGCAATGGTTTGAAAACAAATTCTGAATTGACATTGTCACTTGTTCACTCTTGCACATTGTTCCTTACAATGAATGTGTACAATTGACAAATGAAATAAAATAATTACAAAGAATTTCTTGTGGTTTTACTGATTGAAATGTCAACAGAGAACCTTCCAAAGACATCAGGGTAGATGACACCTTGCTATGCCTTAAACCTTTCAAATGAAGAATAAATCATAAAAGAACTGTTCATTTATGTTTATTGCACATATCAATCCTTTACATATAAGACATATACAAGACATCATCGTCATAAATACAAAACAATTGTACAATACATGCATTGTGAGGAGACCCTTTGGGAATGTGTGAAATACATCAACTTGATAAGCTTTTACTCAACACACAATGCCTGCTAGTTAATTCTGACTTTCAAAGAGTCTGAGCACTCTACTCAAGAGTAATTGTAATCTCTTAACATTGGATATGATTTATTGTAGCACTGCTGCCAAAATTCATTGACCCCCTACCTGCCACTTGACTGACTTAAGTTTGAAGTCTCTGACCTCTTTTCACAAGGTGGTTGAAAGTCACTTAGGTAACCTTGCACTACTGGGTATGTTAATAGATGGTAGTTAACCTTAATATTACATTACTAAATACTATTAGTAAATATTACTTTGTGAATGGGGCACCTGTTTCACATATGAACTGGAATACTTCTAATGTCACCCTGGGTAAGTAGCTTAGTTTGAAACATGTCTGTCCACCCAGCAGTAAATTGGGTACCTGGTGGATGATGGTGGTAAATTCTTGAGCACCTGATCGTGTGTCCTGTACTCTTTGACCAGGGATAATGTGCCAGATTGCATATTGAACAAGCAATGCACATGGATAAAGCATTATATAGATCATGAAGTGTCCGTGAAATAGGTCAATGGCAGGGAGAGGGTTAAGATTGCCAGCATAAAACATTTCATTAGATTTGTAAACTGATGTCAAGCCTCACTACAGTTCTCATTGGACTCAGTTGCCTGAAAGCACATCAGGTGGAACTTCATCCTGGTTTTGAACTTGTTCAGCAGCTCTTCCAGAAACCTGCAAATAACATGTAAATCATAAATACCTCAAACATTTATATAAAGTTTATCCTTATCAGAACTGAAGATAATATTTATCTGAGTCTAGATTTCAAATAAAGCCAGTACCGTGGTAACATTTAGTCTGTACTTACAATGTTTCTACTTTTGTCCATTTTAGCCATTTGAATTGACAATAACTTTCACACAAGCTGACTTCAAGCTATCATGAAAATATATACTTATAAAATATATATATAAATATAAACAACATGAACTTACTTCCTGTCTTCTCCAGAGAGAGGTTTTATACAATCCAGGGCCTCCTTGA
Organism: Gibbula magus; assembly: GCA_936450465.1. NCBI lineage: Eukaryota > Metazoa > Mollusca > Gastropoda > Trochida > Trochidae > Gibbula > Gibbula magus. Next base: position 31,278,245 of record OW388299.1, on the reverse strand, counting down.
AACTGCTTCTGTAAGGGAATCAAATTCATTTATTTCAACTGTGAAATATAACTTCACTGGGTAAGAAACTTAAAAAAAAAAAAGGATAAAAATATTAAAGTTCTGGGTTCTTATAATTCTAAACAAGTGATGCAGGATGACAACAGTGAGGGAGAATGTAAACAGCATTCACTTATATCACTGCAGCTAGTGTTACCGCAGCAACATTGTGACTATACATTAGTGTGAAACCTATGAGCAGTAGCTGGAACTAGCAAACCTATGGTACTGCACTGAAATTCAGTGTTACATTGCACCTTACTGTGTGTAGAACAGTTCTCAACAGCAAAGCTGCCAGTTCAATGGCGGGATTTGAATCCCAGACCTTATGTTCCAGAGCCTAACCACTGATCTATCCAATCCTGACAATAACATTAGATGCTGTTGGCTAGTGAATGCAATACTTCATGTCTTTAAGACATTAAAATTCACAGTAAAGACTTACTTTATTTTTTCATTGCTGTAGACAGCCACAGTCTCTCTCAAAGCATACAATTCAAGCCTGGCCTGTAATAAAGAGCATATCTTCAGTTCAAATCCAGAGAACAACAAGGAAGACTAGTTGCCAGAGAAGAAGAAGAGAATCGCATCCTTGGCTCCCAAGTTATCCTCTTACACATTTTATTGTAACCAATGATAAAGCAAGGGCTAACACTGATTGTAATCCTTTATGGGGATCCTGGGTCACTGAGCATGGTAGAAGGCAATGAACAGTACAAAGGAAGAAAACCAAGATATATGGATAGTCAACTTCTTTATTGCAATGAATACGACGTTTCGGTGTAGATACTAACACAATTATCAAGCAAGATTGGTTGTATAAACAGATTAACTAGGAGATAACAAGATAACTAGAAGATAACAAACGCTTGTTATCTCCTAGTTAATCTGTTTATACAATCAATTCCCTTTACATCAACCTAATCTTGTTACCCCCTCAATATATAATTGGGAATCCAGTCTACATCACCTTGTTAATTGTACATACTCACTGTAACTATATATATTGTCCTCCTACCATATTCATGTATCATTTGCTTGATAACAGTGTTAGTATCTACACCGCGTACCGAAACGTCGCATTTATTGCAATAAAGAAGTTGACTATCCATATATCTTGGTTTTCTTCATTTCTACAACTTCTAAAATGCCTCTCAAAGAAGAAACAGTACAAATATCAGCCCTATTACCTGTATAGCACCGTTGTTATTGAAGCCATGAGAACAGTGTATGAGTCTCGCAATCTCCTCACACACCGCCTCCGCAATCTTCGTCATCACTCGCGTCACGAAGATGGGTGATATGTTGAACACCTGCAATCAGAACTACCATATTTGGAAAATTGATCTCAAGAACATAAAACAAGGTTTTTCGTTTGAATCAACTTCACTTCCTATGCGTATGTATACATTGAATCTCAGTTTGGATTATACGCATCAAATTAACTCGGGAAGATTACTTTTTAATCGTAGGACCGGGTTCACCTGTACAAATTCCCCTGAGATAACAGTTTGTATAATGATCGATGACTTCCTATATCTATGCACTAATACCAATCCACAAACATGGCTATTTGAAGTGAGGTGATTTTGGAATCAAAAGACTTGTTTTCAAAAGTTATTCACTGACTTCAAAGTAGCTGGTATTATTGCAGGAAAATAGTCTGCAATCTCATTGTACTACTGCTAGTATTATTGCAGGAAGAAAGCCAACTTCCTTGTGGCTATGCATTGTGGTGAAACCTGTGAGTATCGGCTGGATCTAGCGAACCATGGGTGGTACTGCACTGAAACTCAGTGTAGCATTGCACGGGAACCTTACTGCATGAAGAAAACTTGCCGTGCCCCTGGCGGGATTCAAACCCCAGACCGCTTGATCCGAAGCCAAACGTGCTAACCACTGCGCTATCCCGTCCCCCATAACCATTTAAGTTGGTCTCACTCACCTCTGCATGTACTTCTATCATACTCATGAGGACTTCCTTCAGGTAGTGGCGGACCTCTGCAACACAGAACAATAAACAATGAGCAAGTATTCAAATCAGACATAAATCAAACGGTTTTTAGCTAGTACTAGCTGCTTTCCTCCTGAACATGGAAAGGACAGACCTAAATCGTAGAACGAAGCACTTAGTAGCGGCACCGAAAGCACAATTCCTTCAGGGTAATAATGCAAATTGAGGGCTTTGAGCATGCTCATGCATTGAAATAGCACTATAAAAATGGACTATTATATTCTTATTATTTTGGAAATGATAATTTACGGTCTTAGTTTGTTGTCTTCACCACACTCACCTCATTACTATCAACACACATCTTGTTAGGAGTTTATGCAGGCATCAAGTAACAAGGGATATCTAGGTTCCAGTCATGATCATATTATGTCTAACACATTTACAGGTAAGTTGAGGTAATATGGATATAAGCCATACTCAAGAGAAACCCTCAACATCATTGTGGCTATGTACCGAGCTGAAAGCCATCAGCATCTGCTGGAACTAGCATAGATGGTACTGCATTGAAATTGTTGCAGTGTAGCATGTAGATTGGTTCTCTACAGCAGACAAAGTTACCAATCCCCTGGCAGAATTTAAAACCTGAACCTGATGATGTGAAAGCTGAACGCTAACCACTATGCTGTCCCGCCCTCCACACAGTTAGGCATATATGACTTCAAATACCTTGAGTTAGGCATACACAAAGCACTATCTGCCTACCTGTAGGTTTCTTCCAGTTCTTCCAGTCGAAGCCGCCTCGGTACATGTTTGGTTCCATTGCTCCCACAATCGGGTCCGACTTCTGCTCGATGTAAGCCTCAAACAACTTCTTATCCAGCTCTCTATAAGTCTCTTGTGCAGCCTGTCGGTGGAAAACTTCATGTAAAACCTGTCATTTCTCTCTATTATTTTACATGATAAAATTGCATACCCTTCAACATCCGTATCTGAACTTATTACATTTTTGGGCTTGTTAGAGCTCCTTTGCCTGAATTAAATGTCCATTAACTTCATCCATTTGTTTCACACCCTCAATTTAGTTTTGGTAAGATGCATGTACACTTCATAAATTTGGATTCAAGTTTCAAAGCAGGTGCTTGGAGACTTGAGAATATGTACTTTGAACTGGCGGAGTAATGCACAACTTATATCTCTACGGTAGGATAAGTGAAATCTCTATGAAGTCTCTCACCTTGGAAGCCTTCTCCATCTCCACATATCCGTGTTTGTTGAGGTTCTCCGTGATACGGGGGATCACTCTCTCACACGTGTGTGCACAGTTGCTTAGCATTATCACCAGTCGCTTGTCCTGAATTATTTCATCATATATACACAGAGGATACTAAACAATCTTCCATTTAATAAAAAATTTATTAAACAAGTTAATGATTCGATAAAAACGTGCTGAAGCGAGTCTGATACCAAATCATTCACAAGTCTTATAAAACATATGATATCATATGGAATCATGATATCAGAATTAAGACGCTTGGGTGAGGATCTCTATGTATTAGGTGAATATAAGGAATATAAGTGAATATAAGGAGACAGAAACTAACCAAAGAAGGGATGGGATCCTCGTACTGTTCCATAGTCATGTCGAGACCTGTGTGGTACCGCTGAGATTTCATTCTGAAATCAATATAAATATATATATTGCTGTTATCCCCACCACACACATATTTTTAGGCAGGTCGTCAAGCGCCTCATCACATGTAGTTATATTTAGAGAGGATATTTTGTGTTTTCAGTCCTATCTCTTATCTCTCATGTATTTGGTTGCAGTTATTGATAAGAAACATATAAGATTTAAAAATCAAAGACATAATATTCAGATGTTTCCATGGATGATACATGGTAAGATCTATTTTTGTAAAGGAAACATAAGGGCGAATCAAATTTCTGGGCACCCTCACTCCTTAGATATGAAATTAGTGTCAATTGATGACAATATTTAATTAATGCCAATAAGCTTCCTGGGTACCTGAGTGATATTGAATATCAAATATCACTGTCTGAAAATATACATTATCAATTTTACTAGGGCCAAACCAAAATACGGTATATATAAAATGAGAGCTACCCATGTGTCTCCATCTTGTGTATGGGCGGACTGAAGGCCAGCTGCTCCATACATTGCGAGAAGGCTTGTAGGAGTTGAGTACACAGTGCTGTAGCCTCCTTCTGGATAGGACGCTGGCTGAAGATCTGACGAGAAATCATTCATCTTGGTGATGATGCTCATAGATATTGACAACACTGGGATTTTAGTAAGTGTTCAGTAATAAAATAATTTTATATTATATACATGTTTTGTGATACTATGTTTTGGGGCTTAATATCTGTATTTTCTTGAAGTGTGGGTTCAAATTCCACAAGAGACTCGACCCGAAAAAGTACAAATGTAAATCTATTCTTGAACTAGTTACAGCACAAGATCGAGGCTGTGCGGTTTGACATTTATAGTAGTCCTGGGCAAAACTGTACTTTATTGCACAACACATTATGGTTTAGGCTATGTTAACCTTTCTAGCATGTCACTCTTCACTCCTTTTAACTTAAGTTTCACTAAAATACACCCAAAATATAGTGACAAAAGTTTTGTATTGAATTGGGACATTATTCATAAAATATATTTTGTTTTTTTTGTTATCATTAAACATTGTTAAATGACATCATTAAATCATTCAAATGCAGAACTTTATAGCATGATAAAGTAAGCCTTTGATCTTGATCCAAAACATGCCAGAATAGATTGTAAATTCAGGAAAGGGTAATAGTGCAGGAGTGGGTAAGGAAAGTTAGGGGTAAAAAATCTTTTCCTGTACCTGAAAACATAGAACTATTCCAATCAAACCCTACCTCTGGTTCGCCCGGTCGGTTGAGGACGACCACTTCGTGCAGGTGTTGTACAGCTTCGTTTACGATGTTCTCAAACAGGGCCGGCTGGAAGGTAATGGGGATAAGTAGAATCAAATATGACATGTCGTTTGTAGTTTTGATATTAGCGAAAATAATAACCTTATCATCGCCTACACAGCTGGCATAAAATAACCAGTATTTGATAATTACGTGTTCAGGCTCTGAAAGCCGGATTAATGTTATCATGTTGTTGTTTCATTGGTTGAACCGCCCAGTATCTTTCAATAGTTTTGTAAGAGCTAGTAAGAGGTACATGATACTATAAGCTTCTAAACATTTATTGATTTTCAACAAGACTAAGTATAAGACATACCAATTGTGTAGTTCCACCAAACTCATCGTCAGTGTCCACAACCCATGTCTCCTTTGTGTGCAAGGACTTCACATCTGTGAAATGAATAAATATCTTGTAATTTCTATATATTCAAAGAAATAATTTACTCTGTCAGCAGAAAGTGTTTGATTGTATTTAGGTAAGTAGGCGTTATTTCCATTTTAGCATGCAAGCAAGAAAATGAGAATTAACATTTTTAGTTTGTGCAACAAATATATATTTATTCTCTGAGACTCTTATTCGCTTTTATGTAACTTATCATTTCACTTATGCCCACTTGAAGTTTGTCACTTTCATAAACGTATTTAAGCTGCTAGGAAGGTAGCTCTGCTTTTTTATGCCTACTTCTCAGACTCATTAGTTCATTATATAACTATTATGAGATCACCTTTTGAAATAAGGAAAGAATATAGATTCAATGGTCACAGGTTACAGAATAAGGAAGAATTCACCCATAAAACTATGATATAACTGCTGTACGTACCTGTAATGGCCTGTTTGAGAAGGGTGAACATACAGTTGGTGCGTAGATCGAAGGCGAGCTCCTGCATCAGATTCATGTAGTTACCCAGAGTGTCAAGGCCTGTCAGGTTCGACGCACACACTCTGTAACAATGAAATTGATACACTTAAAGCCAGTGTATGGAATTTGACCCAACATGTAACCCCCAAAGAATTTTTGTTTTGCGCTGGCAACAGTCAAAGCTTATTTTTATACACTGCTTGAAGGTGATAAAATGGACATAAAGACATTGTATGCAATTTGACCTGACCAACAGTCCATAACTTGGTAACTGTTTCTTAACTGTTTCAAATTCAAATGAAGCACCCATAAAATGTCTTGCTATACCAAAGCATGTTAGCTAATTCCAGTGAAGCACTCATAAAATATCTAATCATCTCCAGCACTCACCTAATCTGCCTGACACAGTGAGGAAGCCATGTTCCAGGTATGTCTTGTTGAGTAACTGACCAAACCCCGTAAGATTCTCGCTCAGACTTGGCGATATTCTCCAGTGATTGAGGCAGGAAAGCCGCTCTCACCAGGTTCGCAAATAAGCTTATTATCTGGTTGATCATAACCTGAAATAAAACATTCACATTCACCTCTTTTTCATAGTTATCATCATAAATCACATCCCTCTAGATCATGTTTTTGTTGTATAACATTTGGTGAAGTTAGCATGAAAACTGGAGAGATATGATCCATACAAATTTTGGAGTGGATAGAAAGACAGACAGAAAGAATCCCAACTCAAACTGCAAGGAGTGGGTGCAAAATGAAACAACACGATAAAATCTTACCTTTAATTTTGAGTGTTTTGTTGTATCAATCTTGAAACCTTTGTCAGAATTCTGAAATCAAAATGTAAAAATCTTTGATGGTAGATATTAACATTGTAATTAAAAAATGTTCCAGCTTTATTATCAGAGCCATAACTACAAAGCATACAATTATAAACCATAATATGATGGGATGGTGCCGCAACCACTTAATATCTATGAGGAACAGTAGCTTTCGAGCTGAAGAAGGTGTTAGAAAGAGCCCTGAATTGTCATTTAGTATTCCATACATCTATATGTTTGGTGGATACAACCCCTTTTAATAATTTCATAATAATTTTTCAATAGGAGACAAGTGGTCTTGGCAATAGCCCCTCGGTATAGGTTGATGACAGTCCAGATTTAACTATCATGATATTTACTGTATAATGACCAATAAAACATGGACAGGAAAATGGAAACATCTCTTACCTCAAACTTGTGCATGAAATCTTCCGTGAAATAGGCTTGCCCAAGTTTCCAGAAGTCGGGAAACTTATCCATCATTAGTTCTGTCAGATCTTCAATGTACATCACTTTCTGAGGTGTTCTATATCTCATACCTTGGAATACAGAGGAAAATTAGTTGAAATGTACATAACTTGACATTCATAATGTGTAGTGATTGTTTATGATGTCACAGACAATACAGATATTCATGTAATCAGTTGAAATGTACATAACTTGACATTTATAATGTATAGTGATTGTTTTATGAGGTCACAGACAATACAGAAATTCATGTAAATAAAGTCGTAATTGCACAAGTGATATTTGCACACATGCTGATTTGTTATATATGTCACAGGTTATTGTTTTGCTCCTTGTCTATTAAACGCAGGTGTTCAAAAATAGAATAACTATGTAAGTTTTCCCCCCAAAAAATATTTTAAAAATAATCTGGCAACTACTTTTGGTTGGAGATACAAAATTCATCCATTGTTATTATTAAATCATTTACATTTCAAACGATTTCATTACCAACAGGCTCCGCATTTCAGAGCATGTAGTTTTAGGCACAGAAGATAATCAATGAAAACCAAATAAATGTTTCAGTTCAATATAAATATTTAATTCAGATACCTCACCTGGTTGGTCTGCCACTGATGTAAAACTGGTGTCAGCGGACACACCTGTAATCAAGACGATATCGACAGCATCAAAGTAAGAACTTTGTTTTGCAAATGTTTGTACAAAACACATCTCACATAGCAGAGGAGAGCTGGGCCATTATTTTGAACATGCATTTTGTATTTGTTTCTCTACTATCTGAATATTCATTCTCTCTCCATAGAGGTCACTCATCATATGTCTTATCCTCTTATCTTATGTTACAACTTACAATACAATACAGCAGTTTCTGGTAAGATCAGTTTAGAATCGTAATTAACATGGAATAAAATTTTGTTGAGCAACCAGTGATGGTTTTTCAAAGACCTATTGCGTCTTTCCTATAGGCTTCTAGCATTATGAAGTAAATGTTATTTTGACAGATGATGTTCCACTTTATTTTGAATGCATAGAAATAAGGGAGGTAATCCATGTTGTAATTATTTATCGTTAAGATTTCTAAAACCAAGAAACCTGCCGCATTGTAACCTAAGTTATGAGAAAGGACTTGAGTAACCTTCGTACAGAGAGAATACAAATGACTTCCAAGAAACTTAGCAAATAATACAGCAGTTGTCTGGTATGATCAGTCGTGGATCCCAATTAACATGCAATAAAACTTTGTTGTGCAATCAGTGATTAATGCTTTTTCAAAGTACCATTGCATCTTTCCTTTTGGCTTCTAGCATCTCTATGAAGCAAATGTCACTTATATTGTATCAGAGACCATAAAATAAAGGAACTTGACTCAGCCGCAGACTGGAATATTTGTGTGCCTCACTAGAACAATATGGCGTCCGGGGAAAAATTCAAAAGTGCCGATTCTGTTTCTCTTATAACTCATTTAATATAAAAATATATCCTTGGTTACCAGGATGTATGAAATAAAGATACGATAAAGTTTCATTTGGTGTATTGTAAATATTACATGATGTTTCCAGTGTTGACTTTTTGCAATCACAGCAGGGCTTCAAGTCGGGTCGATTACACATCTGGCCGAGGCACACATTATGTCTAGTCCCTTTATTTTATGGTCTCTGATTGTATTGACAGATGTCCCAACTTTTTTTAATGCATAAAAATAAGGGAGGTAATCAATGTTGCAAATATTTACCATTAGGTTTCTAAAACCATGAAACCTGTTGCATTGTTATGTGAGACGACTTGAGTAACCTCTACACAGAATACTGAAGATAATAAATACAAAGAAACTTGAAAATTCCATAGAGCCTTCACTTACTTGACTTGTAGTTGCTAATTGGCAATCTGATCCTGCCTGATCCAGAATCACTGCCTGTGTCCATTGTGGAGGCCTTGTCTGGAATAAAAGACAATGGCATTCAAATAATCATCCGAAGCCTTATGGTCATTTAGTTTACAAAACTTATAGAAAATCAAGTGCCACAGCTTGGCAAGAATGGTCAATTTCAGATCTACCAGTATTCCAACATTTCAACAGAGACATCCTTATCGTTCGAAAGTTCATAGATTGGAGTTGTTGCATCACTCAGTGGACACCAGTACATCCAAGTGTACAAATTGAGGTGAGCGGCGGGGGACAATAATTATTAAATTTCTAGTGTAGGAACCCCGAATCGTAATTAAATTGATGTCCATAACCTCTTGTTTATATGTTTGGATGGTACAACCCCCCTTCCTTCTCTAATTTGCTAATGTTTACATTAGAGTACCCACTGGTATTTTTTAATGGATCTATATGATCCCCGAGATTAGTTGTCCAACTTCTACCACCATGGATAAGTGCAACCTCTTTTTTGGCTTCTGGTATAACATAGAATGAAATTAATGCACAGGAAGATAGGAATATAAACTATATTGACAAGCACCTGCTTCCAGATGGTCCTCCTTGCAGTCGTGGAGCAGTTTGATGAGCCAGTCCTGTTGGTTGACCAGACACTCCCACGCCGGGTCTCCGTCATACTCCAGACTTATCAGGTACCTACAACAGGATAGTGGTCAATCAGCATCAAGTTTCAAATCACAAACTCAGTGGCATCAATCAACTGGAACTGTCCTCTAATAATATTGAACCATCAAATTGTTGCTCTACCTTTGTCTAGCAAATAAGCAAGTTAAAGCAACAAATACATTCATGTGTTACTCTTTCAAAATACCCTCTCAGAACATCTTTAAATGTTAAATGATAAAATGAATATGATGTAGGCAAAATTTAAACCTCGACTTCCTCTAACTTAGAATATGCTATAACCAGTGTACAGAATAAGAATGAAAATTTTGTCAATCTGTATGGAAAAATGTCAGCAAATAGCATAAAAGGTGAGGTGAGGTGAGTTGGGGTTTAACGTCGCTTTCAAGAGTATTTCACTTATATCGCGGCTGCTAGTATTATGACAGGGAGAAAGCCCGAAAAGCCATGTGGCTATGCATTGCGGTGAAACCTGCGAGCATCGGCTGGAACTAGCGAACCATGGGTGGTACTACGCTGAAATTCAGTGTAGCATTGCACCTAAACCTTACTGCGTGTAGAACAGTTCTCTACTGCAGACAAAGTTGCCATGCCACTGGCGGGATTCGAACCCCAGACCTCTTGATCCGAAGCCGAACGCGCTGACCACTGCGCTATCCCGCCCCTCCGAGACTATCAACAGTGTAAAGTTACCTGATGAGTTTCTTCTGCTCTTCGAGACTGATGTTGGAGTCAAGGAGACGGGTGTGCAGCATGGAGCGGATATCCTCGATCCTCCTCTCCACCTGCTTGTACACTGCAAACATGGGCGCTGTCTTAGTCTTTGTATATATAGAGATTATTAATTATAATAATAATAATAACACTTTATTGTCCTCATTACAATGTAAATTCGGAAATTCATTTTGTACCATTGGTACCCGGCAGCCACAGTGCAGCGCCAGTTCATGCATTGTTCTGAGTGCCAAGCAAGGAAGCAACAACTCCCATTTTTTAACGTCTTTTGGTATGACGCGGGTGGGAATCGAACCCCGACCTTCCGGGTGATGAGCAGACACTCTACCACCTGAGCTACATCCCCTGTAGACCCAAGGAAGTGAATCATATGATTTTTACGAAACGAGTGTGAATTTTGTTAATGCCCAAGCAGATGCTATACACAAATTTGCACGAGTTTCGTAAAAATCTTTCGAGTGTAATCAATTTTTTTACCCATTCTTTTCTGTTTCATTCGCGTAAAAATAGCGGCCCACTTCTCTTGCGATGGCAAACTACAGTGACGTCATGAACAATCGTTTTATGACATCACAGACGACACAATACGGGAAGTCACGGTGAAACAATCGTTGCTAGGCCAAAGTGATATGTGCACATGTGCTCATATCAATAATATTAACTCAGATATTTTCAAACATATGGGTAATAAACACCTTTACTATACGCTAAGTGGTGGTTGACTGAGTTTTCTCATACTGGAACTCAAGTGAGTCAGAATTCTTTTCCTGCTTATATATGCACCTTTATCATTTTTCTTAACTGAGTGAAGTGAAAAATAAAAATATCATAATGACATCACCTGTATAATGGTATGAAAAACCACCTTTATTATTAGCTAAGCAGTCACAGTTAAAGTCTTTATTCTTTGACTTCAACTAAGCAGTGAGTTTTCTCTAACTGAGTGCAGGGAAATATCACTCTTCTCAACACCGTGAAAATATCATAAAAAGAAAGACGCCACCTATAAAACGCTATGACGTAGTGTGTCCAATCAAGGTGACATCATCGTCCATCACCAATGGCTCAAAGTTGTTGACTTTGGACCAACATAAACATATATTTCATTATTGACAAATAGTTATGGAGTTTGGGGAAAATATCTGACTTGTATGTCACTCGATGAGAGAGAATTGTCACTGTAATCTACATAGAATTTATCAAATTCCCACTGCAAAGCATAACTCTTGCCAGTCTCCATTACTGGCAGATTTCGGCCTTGCAGTATTTCCTTAAGAAATCTGTGCTTAGAAATCCAGGCCCACTATGCATTTCTGGTGCAGCAAATCACTATCTAGGCACAACAAAGCGAGGGAAATACCGCAAGGCTTAAATCAGCCAGTAATGCAGACTGGCAAGAGTTATGCCTTGCGTTTGGAAGTTGAGAATTTATAAAATGAGCAAAGTTGCATTCTTTACAGCTGATGTTACTATTTACATACCGGTACTAATATATAATATGTATACTTGAGGAGGCTGAATTTCAGGGTCAATCAATCACTGATTAAAACTTACCTTTTTGAAAGACTTTGACTTCAGTCTCTGCAAACAAAGACTTGGCCTTCTCGTAGTCATTTATCACCATGTTGTAGTCGCCCTAGTGAGGAGGAGGGAAACAAGATACAGTGACACCTCATTTAACCGGACCCTGTTTATCCGGAACCCCGACCATTTGCAGTAGTATTTCACATCTCCTCTATACATTTCTATGCAAATAATGATTCGCTTTACCACACGTCTTGCTATCCGGACGATTTTCAACTGTAACCAAATTGTGCGGATAAACGGGGTCCATCTGTACATATACACAGTGCGAACTAGCTGCCTGCCAGCTATTTGCTGACTGATTTCAGTCAGGACTAGTTGCATTTTGGATTAACCCTTTAACTGCGGTTCCAAAACTATCCAGGACACTTAATTCTAAAAATATTCAATACCAGCGTTAGCGATACCCAGTGAGCTTGCCTTCTTAGCTGACAGCTTCTCTAACAATATGGTGTATAGGCTGTGAGTTCTAGACTTCCTAACATGGATACAGTACATAACAATGTGAAATGTTTTGACAGGGGTAACAAAATCAGTAAGTCTGAGTCTACCAAATTTTACCAGTGATTTGCCCAAAACATCACTCAAAGGGTATGACTTGCCTCCATTTATAACAATCAACTGTCAATAGTGGCTTGACCTCCAGACAAAGCTCTGTAACTTAGAACAGAAACCTGCTCTAAGTCCAGGACTTATTGACATGTTAAAGATTTTTCAACCCCTTTTTGATTACAATATCAATGAAAACTGATTTTCATCGTAACGAATAAATCTTTTTTCCATTTCAAGGAAAATATTGGAATCAAAGAAGGGGGAGGATCTTGATTTCAGCTTACACAGCTTGATTAGCTATTGAAAGGGTTTGACTATTTTGACAAAATTAAGTCATAAAAATGCATACATATCAATACTTTGTAAGAAAACATATAATATCAATGCAAAATAGTAAAATATTTCAAAGGAAAGGTCAATTTTATCAATAATGTAACAAGCTCGTCAATTAATCGTTCATAATTAGGCTCCATAAAAAGTTTAATGTTCTATTTTCAAAAGTGAAGATGCTGGTAGGACTTTGGAACAAAAGAAGATGAGGGAAGAACATATTTTATTTTTTCATAGAAGATGAAAGGGGCACATATATTTTTGCATAAATGGAAGATCGCGTTTAACGTTTTTTACATGGTAAATCTTTAGTTAAATATCTCAGGTGGTTGGCGCAGGTTATAGTAAGTACTCACTCTCTTGACGTTCCTCTCCATGTTGAGGGGCAGATAGAACAGAAACTTGAACTTCTGGAGAACGCTCAGTGCACTTCTTGTTGAGTCGGCTTTATCTTTGCGACCAAGGACTTCTTGGAACAACCCATCCGCACAGGATTTTGCCTCTGTAACAAAAGATTTTCTCTAGGCATATAACTCTCTTTGAGAAGCAGAGAGATGTTATATGGATTTAAAACTTTTTTATTGCAATAATCTATACAGAAATATAAATTCATTGCAATGAAATTTTTTATAGAACTTATTCTACATCAGTCAAACAAAAGTGAATAATTTCATTGGACAGGTCAGTGAGAACAGTGAGAACATAATTTCTTTCAGTCTGATTAAAACCCACGGTATTCCGCAGAAAAAATGTGCAAAATAGTACATCTACAGGGATACAAACTCATATCGTTCGGAGGTTTCCACGCCAAACCGTCTGGTAACAGCCCATAGATTCCCATGTTCTGACGCAATTCAGTAAACCAATCACGTCCAACAAAAGCTTTCGGTGCGAGAAGCTAAGGGCAGATAACTCTAAACAGCTATCCTTTTGTCTGTTCTGAATGCTTTCAAAACTATGATGTGATTGGTCAGCTATTTGACCTGGCTTTGGCTGCCCTAAACTGGTTCGGAACACACGCCTATATATACGGGATGTTCTCAGACCTTGTGGCGAGGAATCTACAGAACCTCTTCGTATCCCGGTAGATATATTATTTTGCAAATTTTATTCCTCGGAACAAGGTCAATTTTAATCAGACTGTAATTTCTTTCTGTCTGCACCTTTTCAGTTAACGGGTCCCTACAACTCGAACCAACCTGCAGAGGTTGCAGATTCTTTGAAGGGATCCTCCTTGGGGTACATATAGCATAAAAATCCTAATTTTTAACTTGATGACAGATTGTAACTTAATTTTTAAAAATAACAGTAAAAATAAGTTCAAAAAACACAAAATAAGTGTTTTCCGAACGTGTGACCACCCTGTGTAGAGCCCCATCCCAGCGCAAACCAAGGGATGTAACTCTAATCTCACCACTTATCAATCTAACCATGTCAGACAGAATAAGGGGAGGTGGGTGGCCATACCCCAAGGAGGATCCCTTCAAAGAATCTGCAACCTCTGCAGGTTGGTTCGATTCTTTTTCAGAAGGGATCCTCCTTGGGGTACATATAGCATAAGGCAGACTCCCAAAGAAGACTTAGGATGTGGATTCTGTCTGTATACTAAATACCCCTTAAAAGTGCTCTACTCAATCCAAGAAAGGTGTCACACTTACCAGATCACGTGACCTCCCGCGCCGAGGGCTGAGGATGGGTGATCCCTTGGGGACTAACCAATCGGCTAACCAGCCTGATTACCGTTATTCGAGCCAAATACCCCCCCCCCCCCCCCCCCCCCCTCTTTTTTTTACAAAAGACTATTGGGGAGCAATAGGAGTAAGTATTTCCCGCTAGGCAGTGCCACCGGGACACCTGCTGCGGAGGATATAAATGCCCAAAACAGTGAAACTGGTTAGGATGAACAATTAAGGTTAGTTTATTAGTCTTCTTAGAAAACTGAACTGAACCAAACTGAACAATAACTCGAAAGCTCAATCAGCTAGAGAGTGTCAACTCTGCCCACCTGAGAGAACCGACTGACCAAACCGAGCGCGCTCTCTAGAGTGCCTGTCTAGTTGGTAGTGTCGAATGAACGTGCTCGGCCGGCTCCAGATAGCGGCGGAGCAGATCTCTTCGATAGGCAGAGCCGCAGCGAACGCCTTAGACGTCGCAACCGCTCTAACCGAGTGAGCTTTCAACTGACCTGGGGCCTCTCAGCCCTTGTGAACGTAGCCCATGACAATGGCAGACACTATCCACCTGGATATTGACTGCTTTGACACCGGCAAACCAGGCTTGCTACCTCCGTAACAACAGAACAGTTGCTGATCCTTACGGATAGCCCTGGTACGTCTGATATAAGTCTTAAGAACCTTGCGCACATCCAAAATGTGTGCATGGTTTCCAGTGGACCCCGAAGAGGCCGGCTGCATAAGAGTCGGCAGTTCGATAGGAGCCGTCACATGGAACGAGTGGTCGACCTTGGGACGATAGCTGTCGGGCAGCCTGATACTGACTCTGTCCTTATGAAAGACAGTCAGTTCGGGATCAGCAGACATCGCATGGATGTCGCCTACCCGCCTGCCCGACGCCAAAGCCACCAAAAAAGCGGCCTTCCACGTCAGAAGCTGCAGTGACAGTGCGTTCAAGTCTTTGAACCCCGGACCTGAGAGCCAATCCAAAACAATTGAAAGGTCCCAAGTGGGGCTGATACGCCGGACAACCGGACGTATCCTGTCCACGCCTGCTAAGAAACGCTGTACCAGTGGATGCGATCCCAAAAGAGCACCGTCCACTGGTATATGGAAAGCAGAAATAGCCGTAGAGTATCCCCTGACAGTCGATGCGGCTAAACCAGCATCTAACCTGGACTGGAGGAACTCCAAAACAGCGACTAGATCTGTAGAAAAGGGATCGAGAAGCCCTCTATCGCCACACCAGCGCGCATAACAGGCCCATCGATCTTCATACTGAAGGTTTGTCGAATCCCTCCTCGAAGCCAGTATTGTGTCTGCAACTCGTGCAGGAATACCGCTCTCCTGGAGGCGATTCCGGACAGTGGCCAAGCCACCCACTGAATCCTGGGATTCGGGTGTGGCGCCCCTTCCTGAAATAGTATGTCTCGTCTCGAGGGTAACAGTACAGGAGGCTGTACGAGAAACCTGAGAACGGACGGGAACCAACTCTGAGCCGTCCAAAGTGGTGCGATAAGCACCAGGAGGCGAGCTGGTTGATTGGTCAACTGAGAAAGAACCCTGGGGATCAGAGGTACCGGCGGGAACGCCCATAGTACTCTGTCCGTCCAGTCGATCGCGAAGGCGTCTCTGGATAGAGCCCTTGGATCTGGAATTCTTGAGCAGAACACAGGTATCTGATTCGTCATCCCTGACGCAAACAGATCCACCTGGAACGACCCGAACAACAGGGAGATAGTTCCGAATATCCCCCGGTCGAGCATCCACTCGTGAGGTGTTAGGATGCGCCGAGACAAAGCGTCCGCACGGACGTTGTCCACTCCCGGGAGATAAACAGGGACCACCTGAATGCTGAACTGGTCGCACCACAGTAGGAACTGCCACGACTCCTGAAGGAGAGATGGAGACACTGTGCCGCCCTGTTTCAGAATGTAGGATATGGCTGTTTGGTTGTCCATCTCTAGACGAACCACAAGCCCCCTGATCCGCTCTTTGAAGCACTCGAACACACGTCGAACTGCCCTGAGCTCTAGCACGTTGATGTGCAATTTCGACTCCTCCTGTGACCAAAGGCCCGAGGCTGTCAGGTCTTCCAGGACTCCCCCCCCAGCCTGATAGGGAGGCGTCTGTCTGGATGGTGACCGAAGGCGTTGGAAGCTCTAGCGGTAGACCCTTGAGAAGGTTGCTCTCGGAAACCCACCACCGAAGATGCTCTAGCACCCAAACCGGTGTGGTTAGAACCTTCTCGAAGCTGTCCGAGTGTGACCACATTCGTGCCAGCGCTTGCTGAACCGGTCTCATACTCAAGCGAGCTCTCCAAACCACGTCCACTGTCGCCGCCATATGCCCCAACAACTGAAGCCAAGTCCTGGCTGTGTGGGTTGGCGATTGAAGGAACAAGTGGACTGCCCCGATCACTCTGGGCACCCGATCCGGGGCCAGGGACACGGAACCGGAGGCCGTATCGAACCTTGCGCCCAGAAAGACCAGGTCCTGTCTGGGGGCTATGTCTGACTTCTTCAGGTTGATGATCCAACCCAGCTTGAGCAAGATGTCTAACACCTGCTGGGTGGCTTCCTGATTTAGTTCTCGAGACAAGGCTCTGATCAGCCAGTCGTCCAGGTACGGATGACAACACCTGCCCTGCGACCTGGCGGCCTGCGCCGGTATCAACATCAACTTGGTGAATACCCTCGGAGCAGTTGAAATGCCGAAGGGTAACACCCGGAATTGGTAACAAGCCCCGTCGAAGGAGAACCGTAGAAACTCCTTGAAGTCGGGGTGCATTGGAACATGGAGATAAGCATCCTTGAGGTCTATTGACGACAGCCAATCTCCCCTCTCTACTGACGCTATGACCGTTCTCAAGGTTTCCATCTTGAACGTTGGAACCTGTAGACTGTGATTCAAATATTTCAGATTGAGAATCGGTCTGAACCCTCCGTCCTTCTTGGGTACCAGGAAGTAGGTCGAGTAATAACCGCTCTGTTCCTGACCCTTCGGTACTACCTCGATGGCTGCTTTGTCTAGCAAAGCCTGCACCTCGGCACGAAGGACTTCCGCCTTCTCGGGCAACTCGGGCACCTTCGTGTGCCGTATCCCGGAGAAAGTCGGTGGGTCGTACTTCCAAAGTGGTAAGTGGCCCTCCCTGAGTGTGGACAGGACCCAGGTATTTGAGGTGACTTTCTCCCACTCTGAGATGAAGTGAGATAGTCTGCCCCCCACTGGAAGATCTCTGGAAAGACAGTGTACCCCCGTCTCCGGCAGCATTCGAGCTGCTGGAATTTTGGGTGGTGACTCGGGCTTCGGAGGACCTAGGTCGGCTTGTTTTGCTTCCCTCGGCTCCGAAAATTCCGCTGGCCTTTATGCCCACGGAATTGCCCTTTCTTTCCCTTCCCCTTGAATCTCTTCTTGTTGCCCATAGGGCCATTCCAAGAAGCTCGACCGGAACCCCCCGGCGTGGGGTATAGGTCATCAAGGGGGGAAGACCGCACTCGCTTTTCTTGCGGAGCTGGTTCCTCGAGGAGCACTTTAGAGTCCTCGAAGGCAACCTTCTGCTCGGCGGCTTCCTTGACTACGGCCTGCGATCCAGGAAAGAGGGTTGACCCCAACCTGAAAGGCAGGTTCTGCAAGGTGAGGCGTGTGGACTGCGAGTACTTAGACGTCGCTAGCCACAGCCGGCGCATCCCCATAACTGCGCCCATTATCTGACTCGAGGCACTCCTGATTGAGTCCCGAGCCAGATAACTTGATACCTCCGCCAACTGCTTCTGGAACGTGGTCACCTTAGTGCCCAGTTCCTGCATCTCTGCCAGGTCCTTAGCCTGCATAGCAGCAAGGTAGGCCCCGTGCACTGCTACCCTCAGTTGTTGGGCTCCGTTCCTATATGTGTCCTCGTGGGCACGGAACTCGGCCTTAAACATGGCAGCCTGCGACAGAAATGGAGGCAGTCGCCGGCCCTGTTTGCCTACAGAAGGCTGCGCCTGAGCGCCGGACAGGGTGACGGAGGTCAGGACGCATTCGTCCACAACCGGAAGATCGAAGAGACCGTCCTCTCCCAACTGGTACCTCTTGTTGAGTTCAGGCAAATCAGCCTTCGTACGGGCACCAGAAAGAAGAGGATTGATCGCCTCGACCAACAAGCTGTCGATGATGCGGAGCCTGGTCGCCGGAGGCTTGCTGGGAGCAAAAGCCTCCCCCGGAAGTCGGAACTCCTCGGTGACCTGCTCCGGAACGGGAACAAGCGTCTGCGGGATAGCGATCGCTATTCGGTCACGCGTCTCCTTTAGAAGCTCCGCGAGCGAAACAGCACGGCCGGATTCCTCATCCTCCTCTGAATACTCGGATTCCTCCTCCTCCGGGTCCCCGGCACCGGAGCCACTCTGCAGTGACCCAGTGTCCGAAGCCCGATCTCGGATTGTCCGTTTGAGAGGGATGCGGTACCCGGCGCTGCTCACCGGCGCTCGTCCCCCGACCGGAGCCGGTCCCCGGGGCTGCGACGGCACCGGCGCCGAAGCACCGGCGCTCTTGCCCTTGGGGTTAACGGCGCCCCTCGACGTGCTCGGCACCTCGGCACCTCGGCACCTTGCACCGACGAGGGGGCTTTGATTACTTGAGCACGAGGCAGAGCTGGAGCAGTCTCTCGGATGCCTACGTCGGGAGCCACTACCTTGCCGGGGCCTGCGCCCAATTCAGTAGTGCCCCCGAGGTCGTTACCTGCACGAGTGCCGGCCGACCCTTGGGCATCAAGGTCCGGCAGGGCCACGACGGTCAACTCCTTACGGAGCTGTTCCATCATCGACCCCACCATCCCCGTCATCTGCCCTTGGATTATGGTAGCGATAGCTGCCGCGTCCAGATTAGTATTAGTCATGGGTGTGTTAGCAACAGCAACGTTTACGTTAGTCTGTGGTTGTGGAGAAAGAACTGGAGGGGGAGGCGAACCCCCCGCAGCCGGTGACCCCACCTCCATATCCGCCTCATCCGATGAGGAAGAGGGGACAGGAGTGGATTGCACCTTCTTTTTCCCCTTACCCTTTGACTTACACCTTTTCTCTTTAGAGGGTGGGATGGCCCCTTTAATTTCCTGCCCTGCCTTCTGGAGGTTACGGAAGAAGAGCATGTCAATGCCCCTCTCCTTCTTCGCCCTTGGTGTGAAGTTGAGGCACAGCTGGCAGGTAGAGTCGTCGTGCTCATCCTCTACCAGGCATGCTAAGCACCTGTCGTGCTTGTCAGCAGGGGGGATGCGGGACTTGCACCCCACACATTCGGTGAAAGACTGCAAGTCAAACACAGAATGTTTAGGGGTGTGCATGTGTGTAAGTGCAATGTTTATGTTTCATAAAAGTGCATCATACAAACAAACGCAGAGGCGCTACTATAATAACTAAGCACTCGGCAAGTAATAAATAGTAAGCCACTGAAAGAAATAGAGCATGAATATACCTAGTATATCTTGCCGACTGAGACGATAACCCTGAGAATGAAAAATTCAAAAAGGGAGAAATCCTCATCAGTAAAGTGCTGCCCTAAAATGCGAAGCATGATAAAGAACCTCCAAAACAAACAAATCTCAATACAAGAATAGCAAAGTACTAACACATTGCATTTTGTTTGAGATCCGCCATTTTGAGCGTTTTCCATCCGCCATTATTCGAAGCATACGAAGCACGTGCGAATTGAAAAACGAAGTTACAACGCGACAAAAACCATATAAGTAACCTAAACATTCGCCTCTACGAATAAAAAGGGGTTACCACACATACAGTATTCTTAGTCTTGTCCATTTTCATCAAATTGTGAAACTCAAGTCAAAAGGTCTCTCAAACAAAAACACGTCTTGTCTGGTCAATGACAGATTGATAAGTGGTGAGATTAGAGTTACATCCCTTGGTTTGCGCTGGGATGGGGCTCTACACAGGGTGGTCACACGTTCGGAAAACACTTATTTTGTGTTTTTTGAACTTATTTTTACTGTTATTTTTAAAAATCAAGTTAAAAATTAGGATTTTTATGCTATATGTACCCCAAGGAGGATCCCTTCTGAAAAAGAATTTAATGCTGTCTGCCTCAACCATTGGCCTCTCCTTTTACCCTCATTCACCATGACTTGTACACTTTACACCCAATCAACTGTAATTCTTGTTTTCTTGTACTAATTTGTATTACTTACATTCAATCACTTTGCATCTACTACTTCAATAAAGCCGACAGAACATTGTTATTCAGCATTCAAGTATTTACTCCCCTCTTGTTTGCGTTGCAAATCCTCATTGCATTTATGCACTCTCAGTCCCTCACCGTTGTTTCTTTCCTGTATAAATTTATCCCATTTTGTTATTTCTTTCATTCCACCTAATGAAGGATTAGCATATTCTGAAATGTTGTGTATTTTCATGTTATCCAGGAAACTTTCCTCTTCTCACTATTCCTAGTCTAAACTCAAGGTTTGCATATACAGTCAAGCCGCGATAATCCGGCCACCGATAACCGAATCTGGCAGTTTCCCAACGGTAGGAAGATGTAACCAAACTAATCTCTTTAGTAGTCCTCAGTACTCAGTAGTCCGAACATTTCACTATCCGAAAGTTTTTGCTGAAAAACAGAAGCGTTCGGATTATCGAGGCCTAACTGTACCGTATTTGCTCTAATAGGGGCCAGGCCTCTAATAACAGCCGGGGGTAAAGGTGCCTTTAGATGAATAGGAGTCGGGCCTCCAATAAGAGCCGGACCTTTAATAGGGGCCCAATTTATATCGCATCAATTATTACTCCCTATCAGATACATTTCTACTTAAATGTTCCCAGGCTCTAAGAGGGTTAAAGTACCACATTAAATCCGGTATACCGGTACATCAAATGGCGAGGAGTTTGGGTTATTCTCAGAAATTTAAGTCAGTTATCGGAGGTTATCACGTTTATTGGTCAAAACTAAAAATAAAATAAGGGCCTGGCCTCAAATAAGAGCCAAGCCTCCAATAACCACCTGGGTAAGATCCCTTACATGGTAACAACTACTAATAAGGGCCCAGACCCCTATTAGAGGAAATGCGGTATATTCTGTATATCAAAGTATAATATACATTGTAAACATTTCTCACTACATTTCCTTATATATTGTACTCAATCTTTAATATTAAATCAATTTTTTAAAATCCTGCAGATAATCATTAACACATTGTTAGTAAATTCAAACAATCCATGTATTTGTGCACTTTTTATTTTCTATTTTGAAGAGTGCCTATCAGAACACCAGGGTTAGAACATTTGCAGCTAACACAAACATTGAGTTGAGTTAATACAGTTTCCTCGCCACTGCTAGAATGCAACAATTAGTTCAACTATCTACAAAACAAAACAAATTAACATGAAGAAGCAGTACTTTACAGATTCTAAAGATTCTAAATCCAGAGGTTTGAACCCCACTCTTTTGAAAATCTTTGCATGCAAATTTGATGGTCTCCCCCCAAGATTAAACCCCCCCCCCCCCTTCAATGAGTGACCCTCCCCCCCTTCAAAATTTCTGGATCCATGTATGGTTAACTTGATAAATTGACTGATGAAATAGAACATATGCTATTACAAATGAAGACAATAGCCATTCTGTTCATGGTCACAGAATCAAAATAATTTTTTATAAAATTATCACATACAATTTCTGTTTTACTGTGCTATACTTGACGACCCATCCATATACTTACGCATTAGTAACGTTGCATAGGAATCCATGCAGTCACCACGGATTTCATCTGCAGAAAATTTCTCATACATGGCTGAAACAGTGAAAAAACAGCGACTAAGCTACAAGCGAACCGAACATTGACCACAACCCAATACTCACGCATAAGGAGCACTGCGTACGAGGTTATACAGTCACCGCGTATCTCATCAGCGGAAAATTTCTCATACATTACTGAAATTTATAAGTATAACAATTCAAACATGATGACTGTGACGAGACAGTGAATGACAATTTCCTCGCCATTGACATCTGAGATGAGGATGTAAAGATGTTGTGGAAGAGATATATTGTATCTGATATTTGGCTGGAAAAGCTTCTGTAATGGATGTGGTGAAAATGATTAATTGCATCTGATATTTGGATAAAAAACTACTCAAAAGAGAATTCCTCTAATAAGAATAATCTAGAGAGCGTAAGAATGGGAGCAGAGTGAATGAATGAATCCAATGATGATAAAGCAGGATAGAGCAAAAAGTGAGTAGAATGAATCACAGTTTGTTTGGGGTGATGTAATATGTGTTGTATATATTGATTGGGAGAAGCCGAGTTCCTTCACCTGTGTGATGTGCACTTTAAAGAAGGGTTCTATCGGGTTATTTTTTGTGGGAACGAAATTTCGAAAGGATATTCCTGTTTACACATATATGTTATCAATACATGATTAAAACAGAATCAAATTGAAAGATAGTAATGAAGGTAAAATTTTGATGACTATATATTTTACAACTTGATAAACACAAGTGTACATTTGTTGAAAAATAAAACCATGAGAACTGAAGCCATTCATCGGCGCAGCGAGTGGGGGAAAAGTCGCTACAATATAACAGCAAAGTATTTATTAGTTTTATGACATGTTATGTGTTACTATATGAATACTCTATCAGTGTATGTGTTTGGTTATAAAAAAGTTTTATAATTAGGTACAATATAGCGTGTTTTCATTTTACGCAATGCAAAAAAATCCAATATGGCGACTGAACCATCCCTTTAACTCGTATAAGACAAAAGTCAGTTATAACAAAATGTAAAAGACAAAAGTCAGCTATAACAAAACGTAAAACGTATTGTAAAAGAGGTTATGTGTGGAGATATTACCTGAGTACCCTATGTGGGGAGAGAATGCATTTCAAGGCCCACACTTGATCATTTTTAAATCCCTTCAATGAAAAAGATATTCAGTGACAACAAACCTGATATCTGGGACCTAGTACGTGCAAAAGATATACACCCTAACTTCAAGGTAGGAAACAGAACGAGCTGCTTGCGACAAAAGTACCTGCCAAACTCTCGAGACAATCCAAGATGGCCGTCAGATTAGACCGAACTATCGCGTAAGGTCCTTCAGACCTCTGACTTGCCTTTCTCACCATGTGGGCCAATCCAGCCTTCAGATCTTCAAAACTGTAACATTAGTATCTAATCGATTTACACGACTCACAATTCATTAACAAAACATATATTTTGAGATTGGCCACTGATGTTAGAAATTGTTGAATTTATTAATAATTACTCTTTTTTATCTTCCAAGTCATTTGGAAATTATTTTATACTTTAAAATGTCACGAACATACTTTGTGATAAAAAAAATGTTTATGGTCAATCTAATCTTTCAATTTATCTGATGAGTTTCTATGATCTTACCTCGCATTTTGATGATTTTCTAGCAAATACCATACTGAAGAAAAGTTTTCCAGAGAAATATTCCCAGATGCTAAAGAAGAGAAATATTATTGTAAGTTTGGACATTAAATAAATCATGCCTTGCTGGAGTGAAATGTTATTACATTTTATTTGTATAACATTTTACCGAAGGACATTTTTCATGATGGAAACTTATGAAGAGTAGATTTAAATTTTTCACGGCACAAATATTCAATTTCATTGTCCATATTGTGAAACATAACATATATACAATGATATACCATGTGCACATGTGCATATTATACTTTTACCTAGAAAACCAAAGTCATGCATGAAATTTTCCTATTTCATTGGTATTGACATCAGTTGATGCCAGGGCCACTTTTTCATATTAAAATGGAATTAAATGGTGTATGACAAGTTTTCTACTCCAAGGTGTGTTAATTAACTTTTAAGAAACTTTTGCAATTTACAATTGTTTTACAGATAGCATATTCTGCAAATGAATAAGAACTAACACTAACCATCAGGAAACATTTCCAACATCTCTTCTTCTGTGATCTTCACCCTGATAACACAAAGGCAGGATTGTATCAATAGAAAGTTTATAACTGACAACTAAAACATCAAATATTAAAAATTGCGAAAGATTTACAAATTTACTTTCAGTAAAAGATGACTTGAAGGAGAAGGTTCATATCTCAAAAATGCATGTTTCTTATTAATCAAAAATCTATAAGCCATAATCTCCTATGTGAACATCATATTTAAATGAAGAATATATAACCACTGACTTAGCCTCAAATGTAAATAAAAATTTATGAAAAAAATAAAAAAGTTTACACAATTCATAAATTGACTATAACTTAAATGATGATGGTTAAAAACTTAAATACTCAATAAATTATAATAAACATATATACAACCTCTCTACTTATTTGTTACATCGAAAAGATGTAAAAACAGGAGAGAGAAAAAATCATCCAAAAGCTTACTTCTCTCCCTCGTCCGATATTCCAAGTGGATCTTCCTCTTCTCGGTCAGTGAGGGGTGAAGCAGCGCGGCCGTGACGCAAACTCGACGGCACTGTCTGGGATTCATCGATCCACATAGCCGAGTCCTGAAGAGGTCCTATAGTAGTGGGTGGAATATTGGATTAGCATTTACATCTTGTGTATTATGCCAGAGAAACAGGGTAGATATAGAGTTAATACAATGTTAATGCATTAAAACACCCCTCAATGTACTGTGTGATAACGCTGGGCTTATATCTTTTCACATCTTTTCAGTTTTCTGTAAAAGTCAATGTCAAATCCTACTTGAATATAACAGTGATTGGGGGTAGAGGTGGAAGGGGGGACATGCTGCTTTCAAGAGGATTTCCCTCATATCACAGCTGCTAGTGTTATTGCAGGGAGGAAGCCTGCAACACCATTGTGGCTATGCAGATAGTATATATGTACTGAAACTCTGTGCTTTTTAACTTATAGCGTACTCCATTCAATTCAATTCAATAGTTAATTGTTTTCAAGGCCATTTGACCCACTGTAGTGGTAGTTGATTTCAATTAGGGTATTTGTATAACGGTACATGATTTAATTGTTACTTCCTGCCCAAGTAAAGATACGAGGATCCCGTACCTATCTGCAGGAAGTATCCTCTGAAGCCCACAGTACAGCTGCCCATGCCTCCACTTCTGGTGTACACAATGATGTCTCCTTTACCCTTGCCGGGACCTGTACGTGCGATGATCTTACTCGACGTCTTCCATTCCGCAAGCAACAAACAGTCCATCCCACATATCTTCAGTCCTGAAAAAATGGTTGACATAATCTCATTATTGCTCATAATTGAATATTACATCGTCATGCAATTAGTGTTATTATCATTACATGTACACATCTCGATATGATGTCATCACTTATTTTTAAGCCCCTATCAAACAAGACCTGATTTAAGTAGATTGTACTGTCTACAAGACATTTTTACTAAATTCCACACACTACTAATTACACTCTATTCAGTCATACGATCCCTCTGTTGTGGTCATAGAATAATGGAGCTAGATGAACCTCATTTCAAATCACATATTTTCAATATTTAATATTAGGCAAAATAAGCTTACCAATGAAATCTTTAGCATTAACTCCGAGATTCTCTCCCCTGATTGTGATCCTAGTCCCAGGCGGTCCCTCTTTAGGGGAAACCCCTGTAACTAGAGGGGGTGGGCCTCCAGACATCCTTCAACACTCAACAGCAGTTGTCTCCCTTAGTTCATCCTGTTATGAAGCTATAAATTTTCTTAAAATCTGAAATAACACAGGAGTTGTCATCATTCAAACATATAGTGAAGGTACAAATATCGAATACTGTATGAAACATGAACAAACTTGCTAAACTGTCGGTTTCCTTGAAACACTAACTTAATTGATATGAGAGCATTTTGCAGTGTTTTATAAGCCCTGCTATAGAAAGATTTACAAACTTTGAAAGTTGAGGTCTTTGTGGCTGAATGGATAAGCTGGTGACACAGTCAGTGCTAGATTTGTGCCTTTTGAGGGTGAGGGATACTTGTACTAGGGCATAGATAGACACAGCTAGTTCAGATAGGCCTAATCTAAACGTCTCTTTATGTGTGATGACTGCGCACCAGAAGACGTTGACATAGGAAGACGTCTAGCATGCTGGACTAAGACACAGCATGATCCCAAATAAATTGTTTCATTTCACAGTGAAAATGGAATTATGTTCTGTTTATGATATAACCTATTCACAAATTATTCACATGAAACTCAAACATTATTCATAGATATTCGACAAACTAATTTTGATTACTGACTAAATGTGTCATTCTCCAGCCAGGGAGAAAATTGATAAGATATTTTCTTTTAGTTGTTGAATTTTTTTTTTTTAAATTGTGGATATAATACATCAAAACCATTTCAACGATATTTCTGATCTACAGCCAAAATTAATAAAGGTAACAGCAGTTTGGTTCCGATCGTACTGTACTTTTCTCCATCTCAGTTTGTTTTGACACACCCACATCTCCTCTCCACTAACTGACAGGTATGAGGTTTATATATTTCACCCACTTAACCATTCATGCAGACCATAGTATTTATACAGACAATTAGCCAAAGTTTAAGTTTGAATTTTACATTACGTACCACAAATATCCCTTTTCACATTTTGTTTTATTTTTATCCACCCGATACAACGGAAGTAGACGGCACTGTTTCAAGGGAGACAATAATCGATTTTGAGCAGGTGCGCGATAGTGATAGAAGCGCCATAAATTAACACCAAAGAGGGACACTTGTTTCAAGTAAGAAATTTTACTCGAACAAAGGAATTCCAAGGACAACCAAATTCACTTGACTTCAGAACAGAAGAGAACCATCATGCAGTAAAGTATGCCAAATGAGCTATACTACAGTTGTTGTTTGTTTATGACATTGTAACTTACGTTAATCAATTGCAATTAATATAGATCTATGTAATTACAATTAACGCCTTATTTAAAACTTTTTTAGGAACACTGACAAAGATTTGGTGGTATTTATATGATTGAAGAAGTTAAGTTATTTCAAACCTACATATGACAATTTATTTTGTAAGACGATTCTTTTAATGTGATGGATAACAATAAATGCATGATAATCAATGATAATGATCGAGTCCCCGTTTCACTCTTTGAACAGAAGCAGATGAGACTAACACCGTAGTATTTCTATGGTGAATAAAACGTCAATAAGCTTATACAATGTCTTTGTACATTCATTAATTGATTTGATTCCCATGAATCAGCG
Organism: Gibbula magus; assembly: GCA_936450465.1. NCBI lineage: Eukaryota > Metazoa > Mollusca > Gastropoda > Trochida > Trochidae > Gibbula > Gibbula magus. The sequence continues at coordinate 31,250,503 of OW388299.1, read as the reverse complement.
CTTATAAAAATCCTATTAACGATCGAGTAGCTCTATTCACGGTTACATAAGTTCACCATCACCTCATCGATTTAATGAACCAGACTTTATAATTAGAGACTCTCTAATTTGTCTATACTGTCCCTGTACTAACAGATGGTCACTAACTGATTACACAAATATGCAGTTTTGACCAGTGAACCAAAGAGATTAATTATGTGAAATATGCTATGTATTACACGTGTCATATAAAATACCTTATTATGTATTATGTATTACCAAAACGTGTAAGCCTGTACTGCAATATGCAGCCGATACGCATCACGTAAGTTGAGTTATGAAGATAAAGACAGCTGAATGAAGACAAAGCTGCCAAGGAGGGCCTTAAACTACCTAAAATTCTACCCCTTTTTCATTCGAAACAAGAGGCAAAAAGCCTATCAAAATCTCATGCAAAGCGAGCATGGCACCTGCAATATACAAATTCCAAAACAGCACACCACACCAAACAAATTATCTCCAAACCCTTAACTAAACAAAAAATATATTCCAAAAACAAAAATATTGATAGGGCAATAATTAAGCTCCAATCGGGGCATACAAAATTAAACTATCATATCCACAAAACCAAAATCGCAAACATCCACCCAACATGCCCACACTGCCCACAGGCAGAAACAATTCACCACATCCTTATTGAATGCCCACAGTATGCGGCCTTCCGCCACATACTTAAACTAAAATTAAGGGCCAACAATATCCAAACAAATAACATATATCAAATTCTAAACCCACACAATAATCACAGTACCTTCCAAGCGGTCGGCACTTATATAAAGGATTCGGGCCTTTTGGACCGAATCTAAAACACACTTAAAAATCAAATACCATCCAAAATTAACAATTAAACCTACCCCCTCTCCTCCCCCGGCTTAACCTAACCTAGGTAATTTACATATTCCAAATTTCAAAATTTCAAAATTGCCTCCACCTTTTGACCTGGCTTCAAAATTATCCTCTTTATGGAACTTTCGGAACTTTATTAATGGTCCTTGCGACCCGAGTGGGAGAACAGCTCCGCTGAAAACCGCTCGTAAAATCCCCGTACTCATCATCATCAAGGCAATGTTAGAAAGTAAAAAGAACTTAGTTGTCATTGATGCCATTGATTTAAAGCTAACTTGGTTCTATACTTTATGTAAATACTGTCTGAATAATGATCATAATTAACGTATTTCAAAATATCTGAAGATTTGCTGATTGTGTTTAAAACTTGTTATTATAAGAATAAATGAACAATTGGGTTCATATTGAGAAATATCTATCCTAAGTAGTTCTACAAACAGTCTGGTTTATAAAGTTATGGTAAGAAAGGTCGCATCCCGATCGGTCGAATTTCTGATTTCAGAGTAGGAAAATCCATTCGACCGATTGGCACAGTGGTATTTGCTGTTAACTAGCTTATGTAACATTGGATCGTACCAACAAATGACAAGAGGTGTGTTTAGTCTCTCTTTATGTTTTATTATGTTAGAGTCGCATTTCGTAAGAAAGGTTGTGCACATCGTGACTTAAGATAAAAATAACTCCACCATCCATTATCAAACCATCTCATGTTTTAAGTATCGTTTGGTGCCAGGCGTTACTCTCAAAACTGAATAATCCAAGAAACATGGTTCAATTCTATTCTGAATCGTATATTTCAGTTATGTTGACTATATTATCTATTTTTAAAATGTATTTGTTGGCATTGAATATGTTAAAACTCTTCGTAAATAATAGATGGTCAATGAAATAGTGAAAGAATGGTCCAATACTCTTTGTTGTGTGTTTGATCGATAATCCTAGCCATATGGTCATTGGCAGATGTCAAGCAAGTAACCAATGCAATAACCACACTTTACACTTGGTGGGATCTTTTGTTCCCTCTAACAACGAAGGTCAAAAGCAGCCGCCGGCAGTCGAAGCGCTCGTAAAAGGTACCCATTATCCCCGTTGGTCAAGTCAGGATTTAAAAAACGTAAATCCATCCCATTGAATTTATGACATTTATATTTCATACCCTATAATAACATCATATATATAGACTATTTCATTGTTTTTGCCGAATATCATTTCTATTTCATCGAGTGGAGTGAGAAAGTGATATTTTCACGAGTGGCGCAGCTTATGTGAAAATGTGGATTATATTTTCATCGTATAATCACATATTTCATTGTTAGTTATGTAATAAAAAGAGGTATTATTACTTATCTACGTTTGTTTGTTTCAATAAATAAGACGAATATATATCATACATATTTTTTTTATAATTTAGAGTGATTTAGTAATTATTACTATAATATATACATATTAAATGTCTGTTTATCAGGAGACACCGTGTGGTAGCGAACTTACACTATCGCAATCTTAATCGGCATTTAATAAAATGAACGTCATTCGACTTGCATAATCGTATATAAAATGTAATATTTATAAGTCCTTGTTCAAACGAATGCAAGATGACAATTTGTGCAGATGGGTATTTTTATTGGAAGAAAACAATTTCATCAGCAATTTAATTAAAATGAGTTTATAACACTGTGTTATTTGTATTTCCCACCCCTTAGCAGGTCCATTAACAAAAGTAGCACAAATGACATGTCACGTGACCTGGTATTACTTCCGGGGAAAATTGGTGACGTCACGTGGCGTTGACATCATCAACACATTCACTGCATTTCGCCCAAGATGTCGTACGCATATTTATTCAAGTATATCATTATAGGTGACACAGGTATGTTGATTTAATATATTTTACTTTGCATGTGTTAAACTTCCCATACGAGAATCCTTATTGTCTGTGTGTCTATATCCTGAATTTACTGCGTCTAAATTCTGTGCCACAGCATCCATGATCCAAAATGGCGAAGCGTTGTGTTTTGATCCACGAATCACAGTAGAACATCTTGAAGATCTAAGCCTTTATTAAGTGTAGAAAAATATAATTAAAAACCCGGAGATCGATGCATATTTTGACAAAGTGTCTAACACGTAGTTAGTTGTATGTCTCCATTATGTGTCTGTTTCTTCCCAATGCAAATGAGGCGATCATAATGAGATATATTGTTGTCCATACAGAATGACCAGTAGAAAATATGCTATATTTTCAGGTTATGTTTTTGGTGTCTAAAATATAAACTGATATTAACATTAGATGGTAAAGATAACTGAAAATTTACAATTTTAATTGTAGAAGTAGTGTAGTACATTAGTAAAGAGGTATTCAGAAAATGTATTCTTGTTATAACTGTGGCCTGTGAGTGTGTGTGATTGGTACAGAATCTATTGCATGAACAAAGGATGTGTCATATTCTTGTTTAGAAACTTGAGCAAGTATTCTATTATTATATACATTATCATTAAAACTATTTTGGCTTTGTCATTTGGTACTCATCTCTGTAAATTAAAACAGATGATGAAATGTTTGGATAAGTAAATGCCTATAAGTTTCAAATGGTATTTGCAAATTTGGTATGAATTGAAACTGTTTTGAAATACTAAACAGTAAATCAGTTAGATCCTAATCCTGAAGTCCTAACAGTGAAAAGAAAGATTTCTTGACAAATATTTTAATTCAATTTGATAGATTGTTTAAAAATATACTTGCAATGTTTTGAATGATTGCCTCAGAAATATATTCCATGTGGATATAAATGAATACAAAATATTGTTTTTCATTATTTTATTGCTAGCATTACCAATGCCCACCACTTTGTCCTTTGAGAAACTGTCTTTCTGGTAATCTAAACAGTTTGTGACCAGCAAAATTGTCTTTCAATACGGTTTATTTTTACTTAGAAATAACTAAATTGCAACTGCATACTCAATTTTTCACAATTGGATAAGGTTCATAGTAAAGTGCTGGTAAAGTGACTTGGCAACATGGTTCACAACTTCACAGAAGAAGAATAAGCTAGAATTTGTCTTCAATTAGAAGTGGTTGGTTACATTACAGCATTACTGGAATCTGAGATTAAAGTTCACCCCCAATAACTGAAAAGAAAATTGACAAGATATGACTGTCATAATGTGAATTTCAAAAGGATGAAATATTTTACTTTGTGTTTAGGTGTGGGCAAGTCCTGCCTGTTGTTGCAGTTCACAGACAAAAGATTTCAGCCAGTCCATGATTTGACAATTGGTATGTTATTATTGTTATGAAACTGAAGGAAAACCAAGCTCTTGATTGTCAACTTCCTTTATTGCAATATTTACTGACTATAGTACTTGGTTCTCCTTCATCTTTATTACTTCTAAAGGATTTTTTTTTAAATCTAAATTAATCTTAATTAAATTGAACAAAAGAAGTATATATTGTTTTGCTAATCTAATAATTACAGTAATGACCTATCAATTAATTTCAATGTTAAAATTTCAAATTGTTGAGAAAGTTGTTTCTTAATATTGGTGAACTTAAGTCCTACGTAATCTATATTTCAGGTGTTGAGTTCGGTGCACGAATGATCACTATTGATGGCAAACAAATCAAGCTGCAGATTTGGGATACGGTGAGTACTGTTTCATGAAGAATGTTTGACATTAGAGCAAAAACATTAAATGACTTTATAATTTTCCATCTCTCTTTGCACCAAATGTTTGTGTGTGTATCAATTACAACAAATTTGGCATGGTATCCTTTGAAATTTTCTTGTTTTTCGAACAAAAAAAAAGGTTTATTTTTATTTCGAAATTCAGAAAACACTTTTATTCATTACTTGCAATGTCTTTTGCTCTATTTGTAAAAACATTGTTTAGTATATATTGCGATAAAGAACCCTCGGTTCGGTAAATTTTGGGTTCTGTTGAAAAACAAGAATGCAACATATCAAAGTCACAAATTTTTCTTCTTGAAAATAAAGTCTAATGAGCTTAAACATGAATAAAAACCTGTAATTTGAATAAAACTTTTTGAGATTAATAACATGAAATATAGTATGCAGTACAAACCAAACTATACACTTGAGAGGCACAGTGCACTGAACAAAAGGTAAAATACCAAGATGCAACAAATGAAGTTATGAACCATTTCACCCAGTTACTTACATATTTACTGTGTGAGCAATGAAATCGGAACAGAATATAACAGAAAACATTATAAAAGTGTGTTGAACATCTGTTGTCATTTCCTTATGCATGAATTACCAAACCACTCTTACACAACGTGACATGATGTAGTTTACAATAACCTATTCATTCACTATGTGAACATTTTGTGTTTCAATTTATGTATCAATTATTTAAAAAATTCTGTCAAATAAAATAGCTTCCTAAATGTAATACTCAATTATCTTGTACACCCAAAATTCCACTTCATTACTATGTACAAGAAAGAACGTTCTGGGTAATAGTGGTTTTAAAAAATGTGAAATGACCTATGACATCTAAACTGAACCAAAAACCATAAATATCAATAATCAAATGGCAATATAAGTTTCAAACAAGAACTTTACTTGACAAAGGTATTAAACCATAAAACATCAGGCCTCTTCTAGTTTGTCTACTAAATGCAGCAGTGAAGAGCATGTAGAATATTTCACTTAGATAAATACTTTTATTATACCCCCGACCAACGGTTGGGGGTATATAGTTATACCAACGATTCCGTCCGTCCGTCCTTCCGTCCGTCCTTCTGTCCGTCCTTCCGTCCGTCCTTCCGTCCGAAGACAATTTTTGTCCGATCGATTACAGAAAAACTATTCGTCTCATCCTTTTTAAATTTGGTACATGTCTTCTTCACCACTAGGAGAGGTGCAGTGCGAAGTTTAAACCGAATTGGTGATTTTTTGAATTTTTGGCGATTTTTTTTATTTTTTAACTTAGTCAAATTCTGAGCATCTTTGTCCGATCGATTACAGAAAAACTATTCATCTCATCCATTTCAAATTTGGCAGATGTCTCCTTCACCACTAGGAGAGGTGCAGTGCGAAGTTTAAACCGAATTGGTGAATTTTTGAATTTTTGGCGATTTTTTAAATTTTTTTAACTTAGTCAAATTCTGAGCATTTTTTGTCCGATCGATTACAGAAAAACTATTCATCTCATCCATTTCAAATTTGGCAGATGCCTCCTTCACCACTAGGAGAGGTGCAGTGCGAAGTTTAAACCGAATTGGTGAATTTTTGAATTTTTGGCGATTTTTTAAATTTTTTAACTTAGTCAAATTCTGAGCATTTTTTGTCCGATCGATTACAGAAAAACTATTCATCTCATCCTTTTCAAATTTGGCACATGTCTCCTTCACCACTAGGAGAGGTGCATTGCAAAATGTAACACGATTTGGTGAATATTTGAATTTTTGGCGATTTTTTATATTCTTTTACTTTATCATAGCTAGAATGAATGAAGCTACTTCTGTATTGTGATTTGTTGACTTCGTCATTTTCTTTTTCATGTAACTTTCATCAAAAGCTACTTCTGTGTTCTCGTTGATTTTACTATTTTATATTTCCACTGGTTATATTTTGGGAAAAGTTAAATTTTCTTTCCTTTCAGCCATAAACTACTGTATATCTCTCACTGTGCCTTCAGGGGTGTGCTTCCATGTACCTGTTGTTTAAAGTCACTCGAATGAATCGTTATGATGGATTAATTTCCAAAATAAAGTTGAAATCAGTGGTAATAGCAGTAGTGTATTATATTACCAATACCTTTTCAAGTTACTTTTATTCCTATTTTGACTTAAACCACCTTTTTCACATGAAGATCGAGACTTGTCCTACCATTTTCACAAACAGTTTAATCTTCGCAATTACATTTCAAAGCTTATCAATCCTTAGGTGTGCAGACACCTCTCTCTTTAAGTAAAATAAAAATGTCAAACTGAAATAGTCGGGGGTATTAGTGAGCCACGCTCACTTTTTTGCTTGTTCCTATCACATAACCATGTCAAAATACCAACTATTCAAGCTAAGAAGCTATCTACAGCAGTAAGGATTTATATTCAAGTCTGTAACGTTCAGTGTACATGTGTAAATATTTCACTTTAGTCACATACTGTTATGTGACACAATGTCTATCATTCAGCCATATCAAATATCAACACTGCAAGATTAGAAGAAAACTGCAGGAGTGAGGAGTTATATTCACGTCTGCATGTAATGTTTCAAGGCACATGTGTAAAGTCAACTCGACTAACATCAAATGTCAAGTTTAGAAACAAACTGCAGGAGTGAAGAGTTATATTCACGTCTGCACGTAGTGTTTCAAGGCACATGTGTAAAGTCAACTCGACTAACATCAAATGTCAAGTTTAGAAACAAACTGCAGGAGTGAGGAGTTATATTCACGTCTGCACGTAGTGTTTCAAGGCACATGTGTAAAGTCAACTCGACTAACATCAAATGTCAAGTTTAGAAACAAACTGCAGGAGTGAGGAGTTATATTCACGTCTGCACGTAGTGTTTCAAGGCACATGTGTAAAGTCAACTCGACTAACATCTATGTCAAGTTTAGAAACAAACTGCAGGAGTGAGGAGTTATATTCACGTCTGCACGTAGTGTTTCAATGCACATGTGTAAAGTCAACTCGATTTACATCATAGGTCAGGTTTGGAAGCAAACAACTGGAGCAGTGAGGAGTTATGGTCATGTCTGCATATAATGTTAGTAACTGTACATGTGTAAAGTCAACTCCATTGACATCATAGGTCAAGTTTAGAAGCAAACTGCAGCAGTTATGGTCAGACCTGCATGTAGTGTTACTGTACATGTGTAAAGTGTGCGTGATCAATAGTGATCTATTACAGCTCCATCTCACCATGTGTCACACGGCCCACAGCTGGTGTACTTAGCGCACAAGGTCTTCCTTCTATACTGCCCGCATTGTCTCCCTGAATCATATGCTTGACTGGATTTAATCCTACCGATAGCTAGATAATTGAAATTAATTTATTTTCCATAAAAAAAAGGAAGTGATCAGTTTTCTTTTATTTCTATTTATACTATTTCATTAAGTTGTAACATACCAACACTTATTAGATAAATGGGAAGTGCTAGTGAATTATGAAAACATATCATTTTCAGATCCTCTACAGAGAATCTAAAAATGATAATTTTTGTAAATTCGTTAGTACCATTATCATCTACTGAGAAGTCTAGAGCTAATCCTTGATTTTCAGGGGCGGGGTCAAAAATTGTAAGGGGACGTTCACTCATTTGTGTTCATCTAATAGTATTCATGAAAGGTAGATCAATTGTGGGATATAAAATGTATTACAGTTACCCTGTTCTTCTGTCCTTGTAGTGAGTAAAAAAAAGTAATGAATCACAGCTCATGGCTGCGATACTGCTGAAACAACATTAACCAATAACTCACTGACTCATTCACAAGTAATGAATGTAATCCAATGTTGTTCAGTTGCTAACTGTGCTTTTGATATTTAATATAAATTTACTGCTGGTCAAGAATGAACAAAAATTAAAATACTTGTATGTTTGGCTTGTTTGCTTCATAATGAGCTACCATTGCTTTGACAATGCTGGATGGCATTTACCAGTAGTATTTTATTCTGCACTTTTATAACTTACACAGTTGGTGCAGGTTAATCTCCCTCTCAGGTAGCTCCTGTACCACTTAGGAGAAGTAATATTTTGAAGGACTTGCTTGAACATTAGCATTGATAAATCATAACTGTTGTGATATTACATATAAATCCTTTATGGTACAGCTAATATTCCTTTGAAACAACTGACCAAACACAATCGCAGATTCCAAATTACATTCTGCAATTAAATGGTAATGTCCATATTGTTTTTCCTTAACACAACCTGAAAGTGCTACATGTTCCTGGAAAGTAAATAATTTGTTATATGTTTCTTCCTGTACTGGCATAGTAGGATCTCAAGGGATTAATGTTTAAAATTGCATAAAACAATTCTGTGCAGTATGGCCTTCGAAACATGGTAGGTGCAAAGTATAGTCACATGGCTCACTGAGTCACACATTGTGTTGACAGCCTGTGTTGTTTAATGGTAATGAGGACTGGAGAGTGAGAGGGTGTTTATGAAATTGGTTGAATTCTCTTCTATCATTGCACTTACTCTATAGAATTGTATTGCGTATTTATAGACTGGATATGTTCCATCTACAACTTGCAATCTTTTCATCTCTCAAAGAGCAGTTTTAATGTTGAATTCATTTAATAGATACTTCCATTGTGTTTATTCCAAAAGTTACAAATGGTGGTACTTTTTTATGAAGGTAAAAGTAGTGATTTCTGATTGAAAACAAGACAATTTACTGTGATTGATGTGCGCCAATTAGATAAACGTAATTTTGGAATCTTATTTACAACAGACAAAAATACTCATTTCCGTTGATAATGATAAATAGGTCAATTAACTACTGTGTATGTAAATGGTACGTGTAGTTTCTATTTTTGCACATGCATAATGATGTTGGTCGATTTTAATTGAAAACAAGTAATTATGATACATTTTGCAAATGGGGATGAATATGCAAGTTGAATTAAATTATTTGTACTGTAAACAGCACATAGGGTGTGTTTGAACGTATTAAAGCCAAATTATATTTTATGAAACAATGGATGCATCTTTAATCAACTGAAAAAAATAGATATTTTTCTCATTTACCAGTATTTGTGACTTCTTGGAATTGTGAATGCAATTCACTCTTCAACTGTTGAATTAATTAGCGCCATTCTAAGTGACCATTTTACTGAAACGAAATCTCGTAGTGCCACTGTGGATAACCTAGCATTGGCTAGAGAAAGAGAAACACTTATCTTGAATATTACTTCATTGATTTAACCACTGAAGAAATATATGATGCCAGAAAAAAATGCAGTGCAAAGTATGAGCATGATCATGAACGACATAATAATGATAATAATACTTTATTTTCCTCATGACAATGTAAATTGGAAATTATTTTTGAGCCATTAACATCCTGCCTCCACAATGCAGCGCCAGTTCAAGTGTTGTTCTGTTCTTATAATGCTGAGAGCCAAGCAAAGAAGCAACTTCCATCTTTAACATCTTTTAGAATGACATGGAATTGACCCCGAAATTCAGTGAGTCCCAAGGTTCACCGGATTACAGAATCAGAAAAGGAATAGTGTTATGAATATGAAGATTATGATCCGTGTTTCTCTTGCAGGCTGGTCAGGAATCCTTCAGGTCCATCACCAGATCCTACTACAGAGGGGCAGCTGGAGCCCTCTTAGTGTACGATATAACCAGGTCAGTGTGGCTTATTCTTTACATACATAAGTATACTGATATTTATCTTTCAGTGTTGATTATGGAAATGATTATCTTCAGTAATACAACAGCAATCACTTTTGGGAAACATTTCTTGATATTTATCCTTTGAGAATCTAAATATCTCATGAAAAATACTTACATGGAAAAAATACCAATGTGAAACTTCAAACTAATGTATTATTTCTATCGTTTTGAAATATCCTATTACTTTTCTAAACAAATATCCCATTGTAGGCCACAGTTGGGTATTTTTCAGTAATATCTATGGCAATACAGGGTCATATCACCATTCAAATTGTTGCTATAATCTTCCTGTAAGCGTTCAAATAAGGTGCTTCATCATTGTTAGGGTGATATTGTGAAACCAAGGCATTCAATTATTCAGTCAATCTTTATTTTGTACTCGATGTATAATCAGCTTACAGTAAACACATTTGTTGATGTCACAGAGTTATGAAATGTTGCAAATACTGAATTAAAACAAATTTACATTTACATTATATTTAACAAAAACCAACATATATTCTGTTTTTTTCATCTGCTGAATGGTTGAAGATAATCTAAATTTAGCCTCATTTTTGCATTGATGTAATTTTCTTGTTGGCATCCATTGTTAGCCAAGAAATATTTTATGCATCTGTTCTTGTAGCTTTTCTACAAGGTGTGAAGCTTTGAATAATAGTTCTCTTGTTTTCTAGGCGTGATACATTCAACCACCTAACCACATGGCTGGAAGATGCAAGGCAACACTCCAACTCAAACATGGTGATCATGCTCATAGGAAACAAAAGGTACCATATCTTGATGTGTAGTTACTATATTTCAGTTTGTAAATTGATGCCATCATTCAGGGTTATAAATTATCCCTACCCTGTGGCTAGTCGAAAAGATGCGGGACTAAAATGTTATACCTTGTAGTCTGAGAGAGAAGTTAAATTTAGACAATATCATGCAGATTTATTTCGCTAATTGGATTGTTTTTCGGCTAGTACCCTAGAATTACACTAACTCAAAATGGCTAGAACTTTGATGAGGCTAATTGTAACCATTGTCATTCCATGATCACCTATATTCAGAAATGTTTCTCTTGAATTTATATTTGCAATGGAAAATTGTTGATTGAAACATAACAGAATTTTATAAACACAAAAAGGATTGAACCTGCCAAGAACAAAGCTTAAGTATATACAAAATGTATAAGTATAGGCTGTGTAGCCTTCCTGTGACATCTTGCCATGGAAAATACAGAGTTTCATATTGGTTGAACTATTGCTCCAGTTGCACTAGACAACTAAGTCTCTCAGACATTGTTTTGCTAGGTTTATTTTCTCCATCATACGGGTCAGATTTTAGCCTATCATTTTGTCTCCAGTGACCTTGAGGCAAGAAGAGAGGTGAAGAAAGAGGAGGGAGAAGCATTTGCTCGTGAACACGGACTTATCTTCATGGAAACCTCCGCAAAAACGGCCGCCAATGTCGAGGAGGTGTGTACTTTACTCATGTTGAAAATTTTGCTTTAGTTCTCAAAATTAATTTGAATCTGTTACATTGTTTACTTGCTTACAAAAAAACAGATTTTGAAATATAACTACAATACCTTCAGTTGATCACAACTCTCCAAAGCAGTGAAGTTTAGTGAGATATTCGTATACGTTGATAAAATATTAATATTGCCTGTTTCAATGAAAGTTAACCTAATACATTCATTCTTTATGCTATTCCTATTCAAATATATTTCAATGTTTTTATTTTAATTGCTCATGTTTGGTTTCCAGGCATTCATCAACACAGCGAAAGAAATCTACCAGAAAATCCAAGATGGAGTCTTTGACATTAACAATGAGGTAGGTTTACTCTTCCTTCCCAGTGAATTTTAAAACCCATTCATTCAAATCAGACCCCCATCCCCCTACCCCCGCCCCAAAATTTACTAAAATTTATTTTCATATACATGGTTATTCCAATTAATAAATCATGTTTGCATCTTACAACTTTCGTTGCTGAAAGTGTAACTATCCCCATGTTTACAGGCAAATGGTATTAAGATCGGACCGCAACACTCCCCGAACACCCAGAACATGCCATCTGGTGGCGGCGGAGGGAACCAAGGAGGGGGATGCTGCTGAATATGTTACACTGGAGAGAAAAAAAAGGATAAAGCTGATGGAATATATTTAAGACTGAGAGACTTGTTATCCCAAATTCAGTCATTAGGGATAATGTTTCTAAGAAACCATAATCTGTATGTCTGATCCTGTACAATATAGACCATGTACGTGTTATGCATTTCTTTGGAAGAAAAAAACACTGCATAAATTTGTTCTACAGAACTTCATTCTCTCATAGTTTAAATTGTGGTATGTTACTGTACATTTTTTTGTTGCTCTTGAAAACATGCTTAAGTGTTTTCATTTTCGTGTGACTCATGATTATTTGGTATGTCTTTCATTGCCAACATTGTTTCTGTATCTATTTTTAATTATTTATGGTTTTAAGACATGAATTATTCATTTCATCTTAAGTACCAATTTTCCAAGAATATTGTAATTTCATATTCACTAAATGTCCTGTTTGAAAACAGAAACCAAATCTTATAAAAAGCTCACTTTTTGAACACGATATGAATGGCACAGATTAACTGTAAATCATAAATACTGGATATTCTTGTTGTGTAAAAGCATGTTCTTGTTTTTGTTTACAAATATTACTTGGTTGACTATCTCGCTATATATAATGGATATACAACAAAATATTGATAACAAACAAACAAAAAGATTTTTAGTAAGAGTAACAGAAATCTGTATTTATAATTTGGACAATAACACAAAAAAATAGATTTATGAAAAGTTATTATCAAATGGCTAATGAGTCTTGAGAAATATTAAATTTGAGCTCAGTTATCAATTATCATAAATAGTAACTTTTCTAAATTTTGTACTCATTGCAAATGAAAAGGGTTGATATAGCAAAGATTAAAGCGAATTACATAATGGCATTGACTGTTCCGAATGCAAGCTCTTGTTGAACACTCATCTATTTTCTAGAAGTGTGATTGTATGTCATCACATCCATCTCGTTTCAGATTACGATATGGATTTATCTGAGGCAATACGGCCTCATCTTTCTGTGTAAATGCTATATATGTATATACCTGCTGTACAGTTGTAACCCACGCAGCATGTAGAATATTAAGCATTCCAAATTTAACCCTCAGCTTTAGAAAGGTGATGACACTGGTTACTTATCTGAATTTTTTTACGAGTGTTTAAAAACTTAAAATATTGAGCATTTGGAAATGTATTACTGTCACCTATAGGCTATTTAAAAAGATTTTTAAGTGAAAATGTATAGTAAAATAGAGGATCCTTTTAAACAAATATTTTAAGATTGTTTAGCATAAAAATGTCTTTGCAACTTGAAAAACCACATTTCAATGAGAATAAATTGACAAAATTGCTTTTATTTATTTAGAGAAATAAAAATCAAATATATTTATGGTGAAAAGCAATTATTATCTTCATCAAGAATGCTATTTTTGAAGTGCAATTGCTAAAATTAAAACTAATATAAACACATTTATATTTATTTCATGAAATCCATAACAGTGCTATAAACACATTTTTTGACACATGCATTAGCAAGTAGTTGACAGCCAATATCTTCCAAGTATTTCTCTCTGAAAGCTTTATGCTTATGTAGCAGTCTCAATGCGACTCCACCCTTCAGGCTCTTGACATCAAGTTGACAAAATGTTAAAAGAGAAAAATATAATCAGTGGATCATTTGTTTCATTTGAATTGGTTGTGAATATTTCGTAGATGTATTAAAATAGGAATTTGGAGATAAAAGAAAAGAAAATGGAACAAGTTATTTTGAAAATGAAAAGCCTGAAGAGTAGAGCTGTCATTCACTTTGTACTCTTTTAGATCTGTAGAGGATAGACAAAACTCTGCAATATTTATTGTGCTGTAATATCATGACCATTATTGTATGTTGATGTGTGAGAGCACCGAGACCAACAACATGTGTGTAGGCTGCGGAGGGGAGGCAACTCCTTGTTACTCTCCCTTCCAGTAGAAGGTGCACTGTGTTGTGAAGGCAATAAAGGGCGTCATTGGTGAACCGTGGTCTTTCTTATTTTGTGAAATGATGATCTTGATGTTGACCTTCTATCTGATTCATTGCTACATAGTATTCATCCTGTCTCCGGGTAAACATATATGCTCTCGCTCCACTTTCTTACCTTGCGTGCTGTGACTTATGATCCAGCTAAGCAAATAGCTTTATCACAATGGTTTTGAGATTATTAATGCCAACCAGAGAGCCTATCAAACTGCATTTTGATTGTACTCTTCCACTCTTCCTACAAAATTGCTACATTCTTAGATGAGCGTCCTAAGATGAGAAGCAGAAGTTGAAAGTTTTTCCCTTCAAATTATCTCGAACACACACTGAGGTACTTTATCACATGCATGCTGTTGAAGACATTTTCTTATCCATGAAAATTGAGGGTGGCAAGAGTCTGTGCTGTTAAATATATCCTTTATTATAAACCAACTAGCCTTTTAAGTGCTGTCATTGGTTGTCTATTTTGAGATATTTGCAGAGTCACAGGTCACAACACACAGGTTTGGGTGAGGTTCTTAACCAAGGGTAAGCAAGTGGAGTGGGACCATTATATCTACATTTTGCACTGAGACAGGTTGGGTAGTATTTTGATGCAGGACTACCGACCAGGGTGTTCAAGTCCCAGTTGACCTGTTATACCACAATACCACAATGCACTACTAGGGTGTTACAGGGGTGGTGCACTCATTATGTTCATTATGCCTCTTGAAAGCAACCTGCCTCAGCGCGGACACTAAGCTGGTGATGTATTTTACTGAGAAGCTCTTGTTATGACTTACTTTACAGGGGAATCTTAGGATAGACAAAGAGTTGATTTAGCATGGTTTTTGCTTCTGATTGCTCAAGGTAACATATTAAAGTAATAGGTGATATTGTTTTCATTAATAATCTAGAACAAAGAAGCTTGACATGGATTTTTTTTGCAGTATTTTTCAAAAGTATTGAACTCCTGACGATATAATATATAAAAACATCATCATGTTCAAACTACACATGCACATGTGCTAACACACAACCAAATCCATCTTTACACTGACAATTTAAAGGTGAAATGATAAATAGATTCCGGTTTAAATTAGCAAATAGAATCTCTGGATATTAGTTTGTAAAGTTTATTCCACATGCATAGATATCCATTCACTTTGAACATGTTCGACTTCACAAGAACTACAGCACACCAAAGCTTACAGTTTTTAGGGGAGCTACCTTGCGCCTAGGGATTAAGAGTGTGTACAATTGGTCCTGTACCTGCTCAAATATGGCTGTGGCAGGCATTATATCTAAAACCTTTAACGACTTCTCCTGCAGCAGCTGACATAGGAGGTTAGATTTTCACAATAGCATCCTTGTTACATTGGGACTAGTTGATTTATTTGGTCTCATGACGTCTGAAAGACCAGATGAGCTGATGGCATGGGCTGGCGTTGGCAAACTTTTCACATATTCGACTTTTTCCCCAGAACTGCTGCAACCCCAAAGTTGAAATTTTGTGAGGGATACCTTTCACCTCACAGATCAAAGTATGTACATGTGGTCCTCGTCCCAGGCAAATATTGGCATGACAGGCCCTGAAACCTTTCGACTACTTCTTCTATTTTGGTGGAAACTTTTATTGCATCAAGATTCAAGTTAGTTCATTTGGTCTTAATCCCCCTACAATATGGACGTGACAGGGGATCATACTTAAAATCTTTAAAGGACTTCTTCCAAAGAATCAATAATGCTAGAAAGCTCAAATTTTGGGAATATGAACTTTGATTGTTAATTCATTACCCTACTCCCAAATCAAGGGAATGGCAGGGGTGCAACTTACCCCTCTGAAGAACCAGTAAAATTTTGAGAAATGGAGAATACGATTTTTAAATTACCCTACTCTAAAAAAAAAAGGTCTTGGCAGTGGTTAAATTTTAAGATGTCCAATGTCATACTGTTTCAGGTCTGTAAGACCATTCATTAATGAGTGGGAAAATACATAAAGACATTAGTTTATATCAAGGTATAACATATTAGGCTCGGCCACTTTACACATATCATCTGTGCCAGTGCAATGCACGTGGTGTGAGAGAGCTCGTAAAATGTTTCCCCTTACCCAGTCTGATTAAAATCGACCGTTTTCCGAGGAATAATAGTTGCCAAATATGCCTGGATACGCACTCATATCGTTCGGAGGAGATGGAGAGGAATCTACAGAACCTGTTCGTATCGCGGTAGATTATATAATTATTTTGCAAATTGTATTCCTCGGAACAAGGTCGATTTCATCAGACTGACCCCTGCCCAGTTATACACAGCACGGAATGCCAGGCACACACACTACGGAGTCAGTGTAGCTACAAACATGTTTTGCCTATTTCAAACATTCTATTATGAAATCCAAGATGTGCACGTTTGTGTCTCTAAATAACAACATCTGAGCTCTCCTCTTAGAACTTTTTAAGTGCATTAAAATGAATGAACCTCTCATCTGACAATTTAGATAAATGAAATAGGCGTTGGAGGAACGGGTAAAATAATCTTTAAAATGTAGTTTCAAGTCATGCATTCCTTTTTACACTGACACTGAACAATTTCCATGTACATGGGATTTTTAAAGGTCATGTCAAGGGGTTGTACTTTATTTGGAGAACAACTTGAATCTATTTCAGTCTTGAACATCAAACAATATACACCTTGATGAGCTACAGAGCCCATGGCTCTATTTTTGAAGAACAGTTTTAATACAGGAGTTTAATGATGTACTGATTTATTTTAGGATAAAATGCCTTTGGCTCTTATGCTTGACTGCCAAATTTTTAATCATTCGTGAATATGTACTAACATATCACGAAAACCTTTTAAATTGTGCTTTCAACCGGACACTCAGTGTGTAAACTTAAAGGAAGGCTGAAATGAATTATTTTCTATTGAATTCTTAACTGCAATTGGTTCATCAGACTATTTTGTGCAAAAAGAAACCAAAAATAAATCCATATGTTGTTCCTATATTAAACTAGAGCGGCTTAAAAACACCCAAAAACATCGTCTGCTTTTCACCCGTGACCAACAAACCAAAAATGGGGCGGGGCTTAGAGAGTTGGAAGATACCGGAAGTGACGTACGTGAAGGGACGGGGTGTAAACATTCGCTTACTATTTACAATGGCAAACACTGGGGAATCGGTCAGTTAATCTGTTATATCTACGCTTTGCAATGATGCCACATCGCTGTTCTGCTGTGTAATCTGTTCGAGTAATGTTAGTTATCAAGTTTCACTTTACAAATGCACCAAAATATCGTTATATATATCAAATCAAATATAATTGGTATAACTAGTGAGAGACGGTGGATTCATAGACGTTCGTAGACATAGGATAAATCAATGCTAATGATATATAAGATGACAAAATGAAACCAAGATATGATAATATGAACGAAGTACAGTTTAGACAACGAAATCAGATAGTCGGTGTTGTTGTTATTTTTTGTTAGAGATTGTTTGTGTTTAAAATAAAAAAAACAAACGTGAGATAAGCACGCCGGCGAAGTAGACCCTTTTGTGAGCCATCGACAATAAAAGCACTTCACAACATCCTGTTTTTAAACATCGTTAATCAACCGACAACCTAATTTACTAACTGTACATTACAAAAATCAAAATAACTCACCACATATTTTAAAACATCAAAAGAATAATACGTCTACGAATCCACCTACGAAAACATCGCATCCCAATGTTACCTTTTACGATTTAGTTATCACTTATTACACATTAAAACATTCAGAATTTCATAGTTTATAAGATAATGGTTTCAATAAAATGTGTGGTTAATCAAATATAATCAAATAAACATCGTATTAAATTGACAATTCATCAAGAGTGTCAACTAATGTAAGAAACTTACCTTATAACCGTATCCAAAAGGACAATATGAATATCCAAATGCACATTAGACACAAAATGTTAACCTATAATTCCATCGGGTGCTGGCTAAAACGGCGACAGTCCAAAACGTCTACGGAAAATCGGGCGAAAACGTCGAAAATTGGCGAAAACGTCTACACTATTTTTCAATAGATAACATAAAACAATGTTGTCATTCATGATTATTTTATTTACACATATTTTTTATCTGATTTCAGCTCAGATATCAAGCACTCGTAGGGGCCTATAACACTGATAAATTGTTCTCATTGGTATTTTATTGCCGCTGGGGCCGCTGGTTGTTGATAGTTATTTATCCAGAGTTCAAGATCATTCCAAAATTTTTGTGTCACACTACATTCCATATAGACATGAGAAATGCTCTCAGAAGCATCATTATAAAAGTTACACAAATCATTGTCAACAAGGTGCATTCTCAACAATTCTCTTTTAGTAAAAATAACTCTTTGAAGGAATCTATATTGGAAATCAATAAGTTTGACATCTTTCATTCCACGTCGGTATAAATTGAAAATGTTATCCCAATCAAATTCAAAGTCTTTGAAAATCATTTCCCACTTGATACAGATTTCAAGCTTTTTTCAAGAATCTTGAACCTTTAGTGGATTTTAAGATATTTCTTTGATAAATACTGGTGGAGAAATTATAAATAGGAATGTTTCAGCAAGCAAGTCATCAATGTTGTCCCTTTCAGCGTCAAATATTTTGCAGTATTTTGTCCATGCATCAATAACATCTTTCTAAAAGGGTTTTTTAATATGGAAGATTTTATCTATGTTTGCTCCATATTTTAAGATATCAGTATAAGGTATACTACTAGGGTTGCAATCTGATGATGTTTTACAGTAAAGTCTCAAGGTAGATAATCTTAAATCGCCTCCTTGTGCAGCTGCTGTACCAGCCGGTACAGCCCCGACTTGAACAAAAATCAGAACTTGTAACCACAGACTTCCAATAGAAACGGGTAGATGGTATAATGTTGGTAGACAAGAAAGATTATGTACATTTTGTAAGAACTCGATTGGAGATGAGGCTCATCTCGTGTTGTACTGTCCATCATGCATTAAAGGTACATCCATTGTGTTTCATAAAATTGTATTTGGCTTTAATACGTTCCAACACATCATATGTGTTGTTAACAATACAAAAAAAATCACTCAGCTTGCATATTCATCCCCAATCGCCAAACATATCATAATTACTGGTTTCCAATTAAAATCGAGAAACATCATTATGCATGTGCAGAAACCGAAAGTGCACTACCTATTTACATGCACAGTAGTTATATGACCTATTGAACATTATCAACCCAAATGTGTTATTTTGTCAGGTTTAAATAAGATTCTAAAATTACGTTTGACTCATTGGCGCGCGCCACACGCTGTGCATTGTCCGGTTTTCGATCAGAAATTGATACTTTTACCTTCATATCGTCAATATCCTAAGTCGATTATCATTAAAATGGTAGTTTTCGGTAACAGTTGGTACTTCTCGATGAAATGAGACCATATATAACGTTTGTCATATTTGACCCCAAACAACACAATGGATGTACCTTTAAATAACATTAGATATTCATTTCTTCCACACTACTATTGTAACAACCCATCATTAGACAAATTTATATCTCTAATGTCTTGTAAGCATAAAGCATTACAACTGAAATTATGTAACTATGTAAAAACCTGTCTACGTATGCTCCCGTAACTCAAGCTGTACATTTGTATTTTCTCTATGTCACATTTTGTGATCTTCTTGAGAATAAACCATTCATTCATTCATTCAACACGTTTTGAAGCGCCTGCTTCTTAATCTGTAACAAAAGCAATCAACCATGAATACACAGATACTGATTGATTGAATTAATTAGGCCTCGTTACCGCTAATTGCTAATCAACTGCATTAATTGAAGTTGCTGAGTGACATCTAATCTGTCAAAGTTTCTTATTTTATAATACTCGTTGTGAAATAAAAACTTGACATTGAGTTTCCTAATTAATTTTTAGATCATTCACTTGTTCATTAAGGAGGAGTTTGAGTTTATCCACTTATCAATGAAGTCTTGTGATAACATCCAAGCGAACAATGTTGTTTTAATCACAGACAGACATAATTTTATTTCCATGTCACTCGTGATTACAGCGGTATACATAAATCATGATAAATAATATACAATAAAATACACGACCAATCGCTCAGCGATCGATTTATTAGAGATGGATTAAAATGTGAAGTGTAAACAGTACAGTAAAACGTAATATACATACAGAATTAAAATGGGAAATATATAAAATATATATCACAACACTGTCGGCGACTTCAATACACGGTAATACCATACTATAATAATCATATTAATCACATGTAAGGATTAAAACGTAAATAAAAACAAACTAAATAATACTTTTATACTTTATTTCTCTATATAAAATTCATCGACGTTTTCGCCAGGCATTTCATCGACGTTTTCGCCAAATATTCGCCGTTTTCGCCTTTCGACGTTTTGGTTTATCGCCGTTTTGTCCCGTTCCCATTCCATCAATGACAGTACTTGGAAACAGAAGATGGTCAAATAATAACCCTCTTTCAGCAAAAGTCTTTTCGCAAATGGCAAGATAGAAAACCAAATAGTTATGATGATTTTACACTAAAAATAATTTCATTGGTACATTAGATTTAAACAAGAGTTTTTATTGGATAACTTGATAGAGATATGTTCATTGGCTGAAATTTCTAGACTGAATGTCGCGTTAAGTGTATTGTGTGTCACCAAGACAGGACGTTGGCAATAAACATGACATGCTGGTCACCGACTTGTGTTATATAATTAAGTCGGTCCAGTAAACTTGTTATCTGTACAAACATAATTACACTCCTTCCTTCTCACATACTCAGCTTCTTAATTGCGTAAACTAATGTGCTGTAACAACACTTCTCCCCTTTGATCTGGAAGAAACATCTATATGGTCCGCTAAACTGAGAATTGTGTGTTGATGTGCAGAAGTGACACATAAAAGCTATCAGACTATTAATTAAACCATTTCGTTTTCATTAACGATATGTTCATTAAAATGCTTCTGGTAACATAATTCTTTTATTCGATAATGTTCGTTGTCTATATCAATCTGTGTATATGTTTAGCGTGCACAATAGAGCAATCTTCGTGTAAATTTCATTGAGCTTGTTGACCAAAACAGTTCATTTATTTATTCATGAAAGTGAAGTGAAAATTCTTTGCATTCCGTTACATCATATATAGAATATTTTAATTGACAAACTTAAAATACAGTAATCTTTTATATTAAATACAAAATGTTATTTATAAATCTGCAACGTTGTCTCGCTTGTTTGAACAGTCAATCGTTCAGTGTATATGAAGTTATACCTACCATATATATTTATTTATTAATACATACAAAACAAAATTACGTGCCGATTATTCAACATACTTTGATCAATTGATGCTACTTAATCTCTGTTCACCCGATTCCCGCGATAATCTTCTTCCCTTGTTTCAGTGTCACTTGAACTGTCATACCTTCCCTTCTAGTTCCGCGATTAATTGGTACAAACATACTATACAAAAGCGCAGAATGCACTCTAATAAAGCACGCCCCGGTTGTTGTAACCATATAAAATCGCTAGTTGAATAGTTTAGTAATCCGTTTATCGAAAATTTGGGTTGTTTTGATGAAGTTTTCTGTCTTATATGAGCAGTTTAAAAGTGGGGAAAACGCGTTAAATTATGATTAGCGGCCATGTAGAGGCTCCTTCACGTACGTCACAGCCCGATACGCTTCAGTGACCACCCCCGCCCATTTTCATTCTGGTCGCCGGGGCTTAATTGGGCACTTTTAAAAAAAAGCCGTATATAAGTTATTTATGGGTCGATTTCAAAAATTTAAAATCTAGCAATTGTCAAATTGAAACCCCTTTTCAACGAATCCGAAAGTGACCATATGCCATTTCATCTAACCTTTAAATTCTGAAAATGCATAATAAGAATAAATAAGTCGAATTGTCCCAGTTCTCAAGAAACCAATCTACAGAACATATGTGCCATATATAGACAATATAAGAAGAAAACGTCTTTTCTAAATGTCAACATTGATTTTGGCTTGGCAGCTGCAGATAATAAGATCGACAGCTCTAGCCAGACATATGCTGATTGTCATATTTAGGTTATTAGTATCAGCGACTTGGTGAAGCCAGTGGTCACTGTCATGATTCCCTTGAGGTGTCACGTGGGACTTAGTCTTCAGTGCACGACATACTGGTTAACCTATACAAGATACACATTGGTAGGAAGAGGGTTAATCTAAATGTGTAGATATAGTCCTAGTATGTTCACGTTTTATCCATTTAGTCCTTAATGCCAACGTCAACTCAAAATGGTACCCTCGCATCATGAAGGTTTACCCAGAAAGTACATCGATCCTGGTAAAATGAGGACTAACCAACAATTTGTGTACGGCATCTTGAATGTATGCATTTACATTCTGTCATCATGAGAGTTAATCCACAATGTAAATCCTGGCATCGTAAGAGTAAATTATCTTTCAATCTTCATTCTGGCATTGTGATACGTAGTTATGAAGCCAACAACCTCGTATGATTGCGATGAAACCATAATATGCACCCGGATAAAGGTAAAATATACATCATGGAGTATAACCAACCATATATATCCTGGTATCCCGAAGGTCAGTAATGTACATCCTGGCATCATAATGGTTAATTCACCCACATTCACGTCCTTGTATCAAGAGGGATTTACAAGCCACAATTACTGGTATCATAAGGGTTAATTAACCAACCATATACTTCCTGTTACCATGAGGGTTAATTAACCAACCTTGTATTCCCTGTCACCATGAGAGTTAACCAGTAATGTACATCCTCACATAATGAGGGTTAATCAACTCAAAACCGAGTCTAGCATCACAAGAGTTAATTTACCACAGTTAGTGTACGTCTTAAGGTTTGCCTATTGTAAAATAGGTTATTTCAAAATCGATATCATGATACTAAGTCTGGATCCTTGGTTCCCCTGGGTATCGTTCTGACACGTACTAGTATATCTACACTGCCGCTGATGGCTCTTCCGGAGATTTTCAATTACCTGAATATAGAGGTCGAGCATTTAACCCAAAGAGCCAACTATAAACATCGTGGCATGATGGCTGCAACAGCAGCTATATTCTTATTTTGGGTACAACATTTTGGAAACCGCCAATAATTCACAACACATCATTGTCTCCTATATCAGAGGTTACTAAACTCATAGATTCAAAATAGTTGTCATCATAATTAACCAGTCGCGCATTTGTAATAACTTCATTATATTTGTTGTCGTAAAATTAACCAGTAACAACTTCATATGTTTTGCTGTCAGCAAAATTCATGATATTTTTTTATCAGAAAAAGTACCTAGGTGGACTTTTACTATGGCTAATCATTGATATATACAAGGAATTTTAAAAAGTGCCAAGGACAGATCCCCGAGGAACCCCTGCATTTACATGTAGTTCTTTTGATAATGTATACCTTTTATGCATACACGTTGTTGTCTATTGGATTGATAATCCGTTAGCCAATCCAGAATATCACCGCGAATACCATAATGTTCCAATTTGTGCAATAAACCCTTGTGCCTAACTCTGTCAAAAGCCTTGGAAATATAACAAAATATCATACAGTAAAGTTGGTGGTCTCTAGGGATGAACAAATATGGTGATCGATTTAAATGAGTTGGGATGTAGTAGAATGATATGCAGTAAAACCTGATTGGATTTTGCTTAATATACTATGCTTATAAAAATGGTTATGCAAATGCTTTAATATTATTCTTTCTAGTATTTTAGCAAGTTAATACAGTAGTCTATACCTATGTGGTCTGTAATTACCTGGGAAAGATTTATCTCCTTTCTTGAAAACAGGAATAACATTTGCCGGTTTCCACAGAGTTGGAAATACGAATGTATACATTAATTCGCGCACTGAAATATCAAACAGCATACAAAGCGGTGAAGCAATGGATGTACAAGTTCTTTTTAAAACCTTCATGTGGATATTATCTGGCTCTGATGATTGGTTGGCTGGTATGGTTTTGATCATATCTGATACTTCATTTTCAGTAACAGAGATATGTGATATACTGTTAGAACAGCGATGGTTTATTGGTGATGCATTATCCCCGCTATCATTAATATTTGAAACAGATACAAAGTATTCATTTAATGTTTGGGCTTTCAAAATCTGTGAAAACAGAAAATTCCTCGTGTCATGTACAGTTTAAAATGGTAATGCTCAGAGACCCCCAGTCAAATCTAGATTTCTTAATAACTCCCTTTATTTTAGAACAATGTAAATGTTCATGCAATAACATTTACCACGGAGTTCGTAAGTCTCATTCCCTCCACACAAAGGTTACTTTTGTCATTACTTCTTCTCACGTTACGTGAAGAGCATGATTTGAGAATATGTCTGTCTATGAAATTCAAATATTCCAACTGATTGTACACAAAACACAAACATATATTTAGTGGAAAATAATAAATTTCGGAATTAACATCGACCGTGACACACATTAATCTTCCATGTTATGTTTTCCCTCAAATTTAAATTCAAATGTAAGACGTAATTATTTATATCATATGTATTCAAAGGGATAGCACATCTCTTCAAAACGGAATGGATAGTCATGTCGATGTCCCTGCGTAATTACAATCTTAGACGGGAACATTCTGCCATTTTTTCCAACCATGGTTTACTGCAAAATTAGCTGTCTGGTTTAAAATAAGCCACATTTTGCTCAGACGTCATTATGTTGTAAACAGTGCCTAATGTCTTCTAGTCACATTTGTGTCTGTGTTTCTTGATTAATCTGTACAACATTGACGTTTTGCTCTCTTGTGAGTTCACAACGTCGATCAAATCAGTGCCTTCCTTAACAGAAGTTGGAACGTATATACATAAAAAACAAAGGCTAAAAATGTTTCTGATATATATATAGATATATATATAGATATATATATATATATATACAAAAACACTATCGCTGTCGCAATAGTAAAGGTAACTATCGATACTATCGAAACTATTAAATTTGCCTTAGTTATGAATGATATCCCTAAGCCTCACTGCATTTAATTCAAGATTTTTCATTTTAGAATGTCAAAAGGGAAGAACTTGAGTTAGGAATTAGCAAAATGACAAAAAGTATTTTCATTTATGATTTCTTTACTGATTTTGGTTCCATAGTCCTTACATCAATTAAACATTTCTACTAAAACCTATAAGGGATCTAGCTGATTATTTCGTATTTGTACAAAAAACGATATCGCAATAGTTATTGCAATAGTGAGTTACAATAGTCTATCGCTATCAAACATTTCTACCAAAACCTATAAGGGATCTATAGCTGATTATTGCGTATTTGTACAAAAAACGATATCGCAATAGTTATTGCACTAGTGAGTTACAATAGTCTATCGCTATCGCAATAGTAAGGGACAATAGACTATCGCTATCGCAATAGTCTCTTTGGGTCAATAGTCACCCCTATGAAATAGTACGAAGGTCGAACCTGGTAACATTTGATTCGGCCAAAATCAAAGTTTTGATCAGGCTTTCTCAGATTATGTCATAATTGCATGGGTATTAGACTACCACATACGCATGTTTCGCTATGACCTCAATATTGTTACTTATATTTGTAAGTCTATGTGACTTTGGTGACACAGATGTACATAGGCCTAAATATTTCGGTCTATACCACCTAACCTCAGAAATTTAGCATAAAGGCAAGTAAGGGTTGGAAAACTCTTACACTCAGATGGAACACATTATGCATTATACAATATATACACAGGGCAAAGGAAACGATACTATAAAATCAACGAACGACACATACGACTGAAATAGACTTACATCATGTCACCAACTAAACTAAATTTGAAATTTCAAAACATCATCCATTCATATTTCTGAGAAATACACGTTTAAAGAAATTGTCGTTTTCAAATCTCCTTACCTAGACGAGCTAGGAGAGTCAAAAGGCGTTTTTTAGCTTGTTTTGTGACGTCTTGCAGTAATGATACGTCAACGAATTTAAGTCCAAGTAGGTATATTATGTCGACACTTCTTATACTAACATAATTTCCATATTTCCTATAAAAGTTTACCTTAAGGAGACACCGCGTCGAGGATAGAGATATGAGATCATATGTATCTACCTATGCTGATTAACGGGTCAGGTAACGAGTCACAGACCCCAAATTTCAGACAATTAAAGTAATGATAAAAACTACTGCATGTAGACAGTGAAGCGAAGCGTAACTCGTTAGCAGACACGTTAATCAGCATAGGAATATAAAAGTGATCTAATTTTTATCCTCGACGTAGTGTCTCTTTAAATACCAGATAAATCCTCATCACAGACATTCAAAATCGACTTTATCAGGCAGAATAGTTTGTGTTTGGCTCAGTTGAAAATCTGGTATCGCTTCTTTTGTCCCTCGGTACATATGAGAGTGATTGGCACGCAGACGGTTAATCAGATTTATAGACACCTGATTGTTTTTTATTGAAACGGCTAGGATTCAGCATTGTCAGTACAGGACACACCTTGAATTAAAACAGAGGTTATGTGGGAAGAAATGAGCTGAGTAACTTCTGATTATAGAAAATGATGTTTTGTAATTATTGGCAGTTTACAAAATGTGATTTGTATACTCAAAATAAAGATATAGCTGCAGTTGCAGCCATGTTGTTTATAATTGGGTCTTTGGGTTAATAGCTTGACCTCTATATTCTCCGGAAGAGGCATCAGCGGCAGTGTAGATATACTAGTACGTGTCAGAACGATACCCTGGGGAACCAAGGATCCAGACATGGTATCACGATATCGATTTTGAAATAACCTATTTTACAATAGGCAAACCTTAAGACGTACACTAACTGTGGTTAATTAACTCAAGTGATGCAGACTGTGTATTTTGAGTTAATTAAGTAACATGAGGGTTAATCAATAATGAACATCCTGGTATCATGAGGGTTTATCAATAATGTACATTCTGGTATCATGAGGGTTAAACAATAATGTACATCCTGGTATCATGAGGGTTTATCAATAATGTACATTCTGGTATCATGAGGGTTAAACAATAATGTACATCCTGGTATCATGAGGGTTTATCAATAATGTACATTCTGGTATCATGAGGGTTTATCAATAATGTACATTCTGGTATCATGAGGGTTAAACAATAATGTACATCCTGGTATCATGAGGGTTTATCAATAATGTACATCCTGGTATCATGAGGGTTTATCAATAATGTACATCCTGGTATCATGAGGGTTTATCAATAATGTACATCCTGGTATCATGAGGGTTTATCAATAATGTACATTCTGGTATCATGAGGGTTAAACAATAATGTACATCCTGGTATCATGAGGGTTTATCAATAATGTACATTCTGGTATCATGAGGGTTAATCAATAATGAACATCCTGGTATCATGAAGGTTAATCAATAATGTACATCCTGGTATCATGAGGGTTAATCAATAATGTACATCCTGGTATCATGAGGGTTAATCAATAATGTACATTCTGGTATCATGAGGGTTAAACAATAATGTACATCCTGGTATCATGAGGGTTTATCAATAATGTACATTCTGGTATCATGAGGGTTAAACAATAATGTACATTCTGGTATCATGAGGGTTTATCAATAATGTACATTCTGGTATCATGAGGGTTAAACAATAATGTACATCCTGGTATCATGAGGGTTTATCAATAATGTACATCCTGGTATCATGAGGGTTTATCAATAATGTACATTCTGGTATCATGAGGGTTAATCAATAATGTACATCCTGGTGTCATGAGGGTTAATCAATAATGTACATTCTGGTATCATGAGGGTTAAACAATAATGTACATCCTGGTATCATGAGGGTTTATCAATAATGTACATTCTGGTATCATGAGGGTTTATCAATAATGTACATTCTGGTATCATGAGGGTTAAACAATAATGTACATCCTGGTATCATGAGGGTTTATCAATAATGTACATCCTGGTATCATGAGGGTTTATCAATAATGTACATTCTGGTATCATGAGGGTTAAACAATAATGTACATCCTGGTATCATGAGGGTTTATCAATAATGTACATTCTGGTATCATGAGGGTTAACCAATAATGAACATCCTGGTATCACGAGGGTTAACCAATAATGTACATCCTGGTATCATGAGGGTTAAACAATAATGTACATCCTGGTATCATGAGGGTTAAACAATAATGTACATCCTGGTATCATGAGGGTTAAACAATAATGTACATCCTGGTATCATGAGGGTTAAACAATAATGTACATCCTGGTATCATGAGGGTTAACCAATAATGTACATTCTGGTATCATGAGGGTTAAACAATAATGTACATCCTGGTATCATGAGGGTTAAACAATAATGTACATCCTGGTATCATGAGGGTTAACCAATAATGTACATCCTGGTATCATGAGGGTTAAACAATAATGTACATCCTGGTATCATGAGGGTTAACCAATAATGAACATCCTGGTATCATGAGGGTTAAACAATAATGTACATCCTGGTATCATGAGGGTTAAACAATAATGTACATCCTGGTATCATGAGGGTTTATCAATAATGTACATTCTGGTATCATGAGGGTTAATCAATAATGAACATCCTGGTATCACGAGGGTTAACCAATAATGTACATCCTGGTATCATGAGGGTTAAACAATAATGTACATCCTGGTATCATGAGGGTTAATCAATAATGTACATCCTGGTATCATGAGGGTTAATCAATAATGAACATCCTGGTATCATGAAGGTTAATCAATAATGTACATCCTGGTATCATGAGGGTTAATCAATAATGTACATCCTGGTATCATGAGGGTTAATCAATAATCTACATCCTGGTATCATGAAGGTTAATCAATAATGTACTATCTGGTATCATGAAGGTTAATCAATAATGTACATCCTGGTATCATGAGGGTTTATCAATAATGTACATTCTGGTATCATGAAGGTTAATCAATAATGTACATTCTGGTATCATTTGGGATAATCAATAATGTACATTCTGGTATCATGAGGGATAATCAATAATGTACATACTAGTATCATGAGGGATAATGAATAATATACACCCTGGTATCATGAGGGTTAATCAATAATGTACGCCCTGGTAACGTGAGGCTTTATCAATAATGTACATCCTGGTAACGTGAGGGTTAATCAATTATGTACATTCTGGTATCATGAGGATTAACCAATAATGTACATTCTGGTATCATGAGGATTAACCAATAATGAACATCCTGGTATCATGAGGGTTAATCAATAATGTACATCCTGGTATCATGAAGGTTAATCAATAATGTACTATCTGGTATCATGAGGGTTAAACAATAATGTACATCCTGGTATCATGAGGGTTAATCAATAATATACATCCTGGTATCATGAAGGTTAATCAATAATGTACTATCTGGTATCATGAGGGTTTATCAATAATGTACATCCTGGTATCATGAGGGTTAATCAATAATGTACCATCTAGTATCATGAGGGTTAAACAATAATGTACATCCTGGTATCATGCGGGATAATCAATAATGTACATCCAACCTCTAGTGTTTTAAGTAGGGATGTGTATTGCCTCAATTTTTGTATTGCGATACGTATTGCTGAACTGTTATGTATTGCAATACGTACCACAATATATTGCAAGATCCTCTGACAATGAGATATTTCCCTAGAAACCATATTTACTAGTGCTAATGATATTGCAACATGCTAAATGAACTCTACATTCAACTTTTATACTTCTTCTTGCAGTTTAAACATGACACATTTGATAACATGACTTTCAGACCTTTAAAAAAGAATATTTGTAATAGTCCAACACACATTCTAGCACTTCAAATTTTATTTCTTAATACAAGTTAAGCCAGTAAATGTGCGTTTTACAAGATAAATGAATAAATTTGACTTAATGTTTGTTGGTGTTATATATTGCGATATGAAAATCGTATTGCAATACGTGTATTGCACAACTCTGTATTGCAATATATTGGTATTGCAATAATATTGCACAGCCTTAGTTTTATGTGCACTCAAGCTACCAGTCTCACGCACAGAATGTTATTCTAATATATAGAAATATTGAAGCATTCATTCAAATTAAATAAAAAAAATTATTTACATTAATTTATTGGGTAATAATCAATTTACATAGACGGGTTTGCGTATGCATATTACACATACTATCCGTTCTCAGAACAACTTTGTATAACATTTTGTAACCACAAGGCTGTTTTCTCTATTTTTCATTTCAGTCTTATAAAGATGTAAAGAAAATCAAGCTAGAAACCTCTGGTTTAGCCCTGACAGGATAACAAGTACATTATGTCTCTTTTCAAGCAGTTGAGTCAGTACTCACAACATGCAGCTAAGCCAGGTGGCAGGTCAACATAATTTCATGATATACAGACCCTGGACTCCAATTACAGGCCTATGTATTTCACAGCAAGTGAATATATTATAAATGTAGTTTTCCCACAATATGTTATGGTGCCCCGTGCATATCATGTGTCTTGTTTGAGGGCCGGTTTGATAAAAACCAATAGTATTACATTTGGATATTTGATGATGGTCACTAAAGGGGCACCCACGCCACGCCCTTATTTTTGAGGACAAGGTAATGAAATTTACGAATATAAGTCTTCATCGATCAAAGATCATATTCCCCAAATATGAGCTTTCTAGCAGTGCTGGTTCGACAAAGAAGTAAACCTCATAAAAATTGACACGCCCATATTTTGGAAGTAGGGTCCTGAAATTTAAACATCTCAAGTTCTATATATCAAATATCATATTCCCAAGTTTTGAATTGTCTAGCATTACTGGTTCTTGTGAAGAACTCGTTTGAAGTTTTTAGGGTGAATTTACTGCCACGCCCATATTTGATGGGAGTCGAGACCAAATGAACAAATTATATTCTCTGTGTAATAAAACTGTTAATTTGAAAATTTCAACATCACATGTCAACTGGTTTCGGAGAACAAATCGTGCTACTTATGCAATTGAGAGGAGGTGCGAGTACCTTCCCACAAAACATTTCAGCTTCGGAGTGCAACAGTGCTGGCCTTTCACAGTCTCCTGCAAAGATAAACATTTGGATGCTTACTACATGGAACGGAAATACAGAGTGAATTACCTTCTTTTTTTTCCAAAACAGCGTATCAGGCGTGAAACAGGTGACTGGGTAATAAATTGTTATTTTTATGTCGTATCGAAGCAATTAAAATTCAGATCCCATAAACAATACTTATAGCGCTACAAAAACACGTGTAGCGCCAGCGTTCGATGTTATGAGGTCGATTTTAAATTAACAGACATTGATACTCCATGCACCATGAGAGACAGATACTTCGACATGCTTATAGTGTCATACTCGATTTGATTAACACCTCTCCCTAATAAAGACCGCTTTCTGCCTGAAATGGAAATATACACTGAGAAAATAGTCAAAAACATGCTTGTTTTAAAAAAAACGTATTACTGAGAACTAAAATTATACCACCAAACGTCTACAGAAAGACCATTGACAGTTTTGTTTCCGTTGCATAATTAAGGTGAGCAGATAAAATATA
Organism: Gibbula magus; assembly: GCA_936450465.1. Taxonomy (NCBI): domain Eukaryota; kingdom Metazoa; phylum Mollusca; class Gastropoda; order Trochida; family Trochidae; genus Gibbula; species Gibbula magus. Next base: position 31,218,482 of record OW388299.1, on the reverse strand, counting down.
ACATATAACATATAACACATAACATATAACAAGATGCACAAAAAAAACATTGCATGCAATGAATACAAAACCACATATCCATGTGTATATGGTAAGAACCATCGTGCTCTGTCGTTGTATTTGCACCCGCTACCCTACTACCATACCCTGATTCCCTGATCCATATAACTGTCGTTTTGGTTTGTCGAGCAAAAGAGGCAGTACCCGGATGAGAGGAGTACGAATGATCAACGACGTTCAAATGACATTTTAATTCGCTTAAAAAAATCATGTTATATGCTGTTTAGCGACGACTTACCAGCCTACAGCAAAACGGCAGTTTTTGGACTCAGGGAAGGGTAGGCCTATTGTAGAAGCTTAACGAATACATATATACCGATGGAGCAGGATGGGTAAGAACAAGTTCTGGTAATGTGCCATCGGAGAAAATAATTGAATAGAGCTACGGTATAGTCAAACGTCTTAAGAACAAAGAGTCAATAACACGTGCTGCCTCGTGCCTGAATGACTGCAGGCTTTTCTCGACATACTCCTCACAAATCTCCTGAATAGCTGCCATGGACTCCTCATGTAAGACTGCCCCAAATGTTCTAGGGTTTTGTGGAAACTGATTATTCCAACCAATCCGTCGACCAAATTTTTGCCCAGACATGCTCAACGGGGTTAGACTCAGGGAGCATTACTGGCCATACATGGATCTTGGTACCTGGATCTTTGTAACACCATTGCCCTTCAGATGTTGGATCACAGATTCTACCAATCCGTCGGCCAGTTTTGTGGGGTTAAAATATACACTATACATTGCTGGCTGGGATCTGTGCAACACCATTATTCTCCATATGTTGGATCACAGCTTGGGAACGATGGGGTCGAGCTTTGCCATTCATGAAGAGTGGCCTAGTGGCAAGTTTGTGGTCAGTAAATGATCGATACCGACTGGATCCAGCATCTCCTGGATATAACGAGTGCCTCTAAGTGTCTCTTGTAGTGTATGCAAATCAAAGCTTACAGTCAAAGAGAAACACTTCTACACCATAATTAATCACACACCATGCATATGATACGTTTGGGATGGCGTTCCTGGCGTGCCGTTCCACCGACCGATCTTAGCCCTACGATCAATCGTAAACCCTTCCTTTAACATTGGCTAAGGTTGATCTCAGAGCTAAGATCGGTTGGTTGAGCGGCACCATGACCATGGGTGTGTAACGCGTGAGTGTAGCCCTCCATACTCTGACTCGCCCATCACCAGTGTTGCAGGAAGACAAGTCGAACCAGTGAAAAGTTCTCAATGACCTTAAGTTCCAAAGTGGCGGGTCCATACGCTAAAGCTTTACGTTTGTGTCGATCTGTCACGTATCATAAGCGGATCCGCAAACACTCGAGTCTAAATATCGGTATATCTCTCGCTCTCGCTCGGGAAATAACGACATTTGGGCACCCATGTCGTCAAACATAGCACGACATGAACAGTCATACAATGATTATGTCCTCTAGTTCAACGATACGCAATAAGCCACCATAGTGCTGTACCCAGGCGCCTATTATGTCGATTACGGTATAGTGGGTGTTCAAAGTGACACAGAAAGGTCATAAAACGAGAACAGTTCACAGTGACATACATACTAAGTCGATCACGTGATGACCAAATCGCAGTAAGCCCTTGATCGGATCACACGACCGTTATTTGGGTCTTCGTGTCTTTGGCTTCAGCTCGATCGGTATCAGCAGTAGAGAATATCGATCTTTGAAAAGTGATGGTCGATCAATATTATTCAACCTTATGAGTGCTTAATATTTTTATCAAGACATGTACCGTATTTTCTAGTTATTGATGGCAAGTTTAATGTGATCATCATTATGAAATAAATGGGTGATAGCCCGGTGTGTTTTGTTTAGTTTTGTTTTGTTTAAAAATGTTCACTCCCAAAATGTGTTGAATTCAATTTTCGACAGTGATCTACCTCGTATGTCATACAAGCAGAATGAATTTACCTACCCACATCAGTTCGATGATCGATCTGACACTGTCTGGGGAAAAAAAGTACCATTAAAATGACCATGTTATTATATATTGCATAGGAGTCTCTGAAATATGGGACTTCCCAGATGGTGCAGATCCAACGCTAGACCACCTTCCAAAGATGGTGGATCGATGTGCCTGAAATACATAGTGGGCTCTGATTTCATAGCAAAGAAACATTAAGGAAATACCGCAAGGCTTAAATCAGCCAATGATGGAGATTGGCAAGAGTTACCCCTTGTATGGGAGATTGACCCTAGACTTGCTTTTCAAGTGCGTCATGTTTCACGATTGGTGAAGTTAAGGTTAAAATATTATGTAGGCTGCTATGGTCTTGGAGTAAGATTATATCTCCTCGAAATATGGAAATAGCACCCTCCATTATAGGATTAACGCAATAAAAACTTTTAATATCGAAAAGGAAATATTTATCCGAAAATTCGTATCCACAAGATACTAGCATAAGATAACTTGACTCCTACTGCAAGTTTATTCCCTACATTGACAATAATATCAGCGTTCAGGTTTCTATTATTTGCCATGTGGCAAAATATTATTTTGTGATGACGTGACGTAAATAACAATAGTATAATGACGATGCCGGCGGGTAGACAGCCTATATATGCTTGTGAAGTTGATTTTTGCTGATTTCCATTGTCACGAGCTCGGTAATAAATAGAACATTACATTTGTACCCATGGCCTGCAATGTTTACAAAACACTCGAGTCTAAATATCGGCACCCATGTCGTCAAACATAGCACATGGACAGTCATACAATGATTATGTCCTCTAGTTCAACGATAATAAAATAAGATATTAATTTCTACGGACCATTAATATAATACCTAGCCACCAAATACATATTGAAAAGACAGACTGGGTTTAGTCTAAAACTAAGATTCTGACAAAATATATTTTTGAAAAGGACTCCCTTCTTTCCATTTAAAATTGTGATATTTTCAGAATAAATACTTTTTTCAGAGTATAAGACTAGACTGGCTTAAACAATATTTGATGTTTCGCGGACAGTACCAACTATATGGCCTGTACTCACACAGTCTTAATAATTGATGAGTCGCGTTGTACTAAGCTGCTATTTGGTTGTGGCTGACACTGACTACATATATACACATCTGCGTAGGCGAGGCTTGAAAATAAACCCCTCATAGATTGTGTTTACAATGGACGTCAAAATGCAGGAAAATCGGAAAATAAATCATCCTTGAAAATAAATATAGTATTTTGACGTTTGGTTTTATTTCGAAACATGTACCGGGTGAGAGTCGATTAACATCAACAGTAAATCATATTCTTCTTATACTTGTAAAACTAGTGCGATAAAATACAAACGTAGTGTACTAAGACCTACTACTCAAAAGATAACTGATTCAGTTTTTTCATGGCGTGTGATTTACCATCGTTTTGAGCAAAAATAGAATTACACTGTATGTAGCCTAAAAAAGAATTGGCATTGCTTATAATCTGAGGTTGAAGATCTAAAAATGAAATTATCCACATGTAGAACGATGGTCAAACAATTTCTTAAAAATATCTAAAATGTCATAAATAAAATAACTAAGAATGTGAGTCATAAAAGAACAGATCGTGTCCCTCCTCAAACTCATGAAAGAATCGCCCTGACCAATGTACCACCCCCTACCAAATGCTTAACAGGTTTGATGAACATTTGCCTCCAACCCTTCAACCCTGGTGCAGAGAACAGTTGAAACGACCGGAGTCCCAGCCAGTCTAACGACCCCCTCATCCACATAAGTTCGGCGAATACACCACCCATTTCACAGAGAAGTGCACCTGCTTTCAGTATTAAGCTAATTGACCAGCCAATGACGAATACACACTGATTGGCTGTCACTGTGAACACAAGTCAGTGAATAAAAAATAAAATGCTTCCATTTTCCCTATTTATGTATCTTCGTTTGAAAGCTTACATTGCCAATATGATTAGATTGACCATTTTATCAACGGGGGAATTTTAGTCATTAAAGGAGTACATATTGCATACCTGCCATTCCCATAATTTGGCGAGTAGGACATTGAAAATTGCAATTATCTGTCCCGAATGCTGGTATTCTGACAATATGAGCTTCCTAGCATTACTAGTACCTTGTAAGAACTCGAAAGAAGGTTTTAGTAATAATGTTTACAACCAGGCCCATATTTTAAGGGGGAGGCGTTGGGGAGGGAGTGTCAAAACACTTAGCGGGTGCAGTGGTTCTTGAGGGTAAGTCGAAAATATGATATGTTTATGGACAACAGGGGAGGGACGGACACCGATCGTAGACGACGGTCCATGGTATAAGCCCATCTATAAGCTTGATGAGCTAAACAGGTACAAATTACATGATAAATGGAAAAAGATGAGTGACTATATATCGTGTTACAAGTAATCAGTCATTGAGGAGTTAATATTTGTTTATGTATGTGTGTAATGTTAATAATGCTATCTTTAACATTTTATTTTGTACATTAAATTGTCAAATATACAGAATTCATAAAACTATTGATAAATATATTAGCATTATATATTCAATTAATAATTGAGGAACAGATGTTTACACCCATGAATGGAATAAAAGAGGTTGAAAAAAGTACATAAAGGTAAACATGTATGTACGTACACATACACCTACAATCTTTAACCCCTTCGCTGCCAATGCATAATTTATGTTTCAATGTACCCGATTGTTGTCTCGTTATTGATACTAATCACGAAACTATTTCTCAATGAAAATAAATGAAGTATATGTATACATGATCACATTAGACCAAATTGTTATTCAGCTAATTAATTTCCCAATGTATATGTCTCCCAATGCACTTCTCTGGTCTGTCGTTTCTGACGAGTCATATTCAAACGAAGCGCTCGTAAAATACTAAATGTTAGGATGTTGTTCAACTCGTTTTCGTCGGCTACCTCATAAGCATGATAAGGTTTTTGCGGTGGATATAGTTCAACTAATATTGATTTTATGTACCTGAAGGGTTATGCATCTTATGTGTTACGTCTCTCACCTTTCTTCACAAAAATGGTGAAAAGCGTTCTCGATACGGGCGAATGACCAATTGATTGCAATCCTTTAGGCTTACCGTTAGACAAAACACGAACAAGAGATAGGAGTTATCTTATTTGTTAAAGAAATATTGAATGATAGAAAAATAACCCACAAAATTACCCCAAGAAAAGTCTGATATATCGTATTTGGACTTTCACAGATCCTTTACGCTAAACTGCCTCTGTTGTTTCAGAAAATCAATACTTTATAATGAAATATGAATTGCGACACTGTGGCTACAAGTTTTAAAGCACCACTTTAAGATTTAGTTACGGATCTTGTGAACAAGGCTCATTTCTTAAACATTGTTATATTGTTAATAATTTGAGAAAAAAGGACGCATTTAGTTGTATCATTGATGAACTTCAGGCCCTTTTTCCAACTACAATAGTTTTACAAAAGAAATATCGCTTCATTCTACATTCAAAATGTAGATTACCAACAAAAGGCTTCTCAACGTTCAGTAAAAAGTATTTTCCAAAATATATTTTACAAGTTCTATCAGAGCTCACACCGACACATGTTATAGCTGAAGGCAAAACAAGGAGACTTTGCGACAAGATGTGTGATGACATGTTCGGGGGCCTTTTTGGGTTGGAATTTGTTCACACTATGTCAGTTACTTTTATGGAGTTGGTCCGTGATGAATATTGACTTCCTTGGTTTTGCATGATTTTGGGAATCCTCCAACAGCGGTGTTAATTTACAGTAAATATTTCAAACCGAATACCAACACCATATTCCAACAAAGACAGTGTGATTATTTTTATGGACGGATGACGCCTAGAAAAACAAATTTAGCACATCATCCGGGCACCTTCATTCAAGCTCGGTGCTGATTGGTTGACTCCTAGCCAGCGCAGATATTTTCAATAGCGAAGTTGTGTTTGTAAGACTCTCTCTGATTGGATGACCGTTGAGTTCAGTTTGCGTAAATAAATAAGCAAATCTCATTGTTTTTGCTTATGACATAACCTGGCTCACAGCAGAATAAAATTTCCCAGTTTAAAAACACAGTTAACACTTTTTCTACGGTAACAGTAACGAATTAAATCAATGAATCTGCAAACAAGCTATGAAATCAGCCCTCTAGTTTGACCAATCGGAAAGCAGGTCACTGAGGTACCTTCGGTGTATACACGATGCAAGATGTTGAGGGTTTAGCGGCCTAAAGTCTACAAATTCATCCACAGCCTATAAGTGAAATTTTTCGACCAAAGGACAGGTGAGATTGTCTTTTGTCGTATTAAATGATGTTAAAATATACCGTTTTAAGTTAAATTACTCAGCTCGGGTCCCATTGACCACTGTAGCTCCGGATATGGTCCTGGTTTCGCGAGCTTCTGTCGAGATAATTTCTTCAAAAACTACAAGCGAAATGGCGTTCAAAGGAAACTTTTCCCATTGTTCTAATTTTCATAAGTTTACTCATTAAAATATCGATGGAAATGTGTTTTAGAACTAATATATATTGGTTTGAAGACGAGCAGGCAGCACTGTTGTCACTCTCGTGTCATACACGTGCTGTTGTAAATACACTGAACACCGGGATACGGGCACCTTATATTGAGCGAGAGACAGTGACATACTTGAGTGCTTTTGTTCAACCGCGACTCGGTATTAAGTCGGACATGATGATTCTTTGTCTACGTGCCCTACAAAATTTATATTTTCGCTTCTTGGTGATCTGGGACCACCGTGTCATGTTATTCTGCCTCTTATAATTTCAACTTGAAGTGACAAGACTATGGTTATCTGACGGTGGGCACGGCCATGTTCATATTTTCATTGAGTCACAGCATGGGGTGTTTTCCTTCAGAACCCTTCTAAAAGTAGTCGCCTTCTCATCAAACTTAATATTGAAAAAAATTGTAATAGTAACATTGCATATTTTTAGGTAAAATATTAGATTTTATTTAGCAATTAGTCTAAACTGAATCGTCCAACTCTGAAATGCTTGACCTTGTTTTTTTTTCTGGGGTGAAATTAATGAGCACTAACTATGGCTTTTATTTCAAGTCACTGAGGTTGTTATATGTGGATATATAACTCATATGGAATTCTGGGATTTATTTACTGGTGGTAGAAATGCATATCATGCTTTGTGCATGTCATTTCTTGTGTCTATTTTAAGCTTTTCTACCTACTTGGGGAATTCCCAGATTGTCACATCTACAATATTTATCCAAAGATGTGTGATATGTAGTAATATTACCAGAGGAGATATTTCATAACTGGGTAATAAAATATTAATGTTATTGAAATTTTGTAACATGTTGTTCTTTGTATTACATTAGATGAACAATTGAATTTTTTTGTGCCAATTCAGCACTTCGTGGTTGGCTTATGTAAAAGGGTTACTCTTCTTTTCGAATGCATTTAAAAATAATATTTGTAAGCAGTTTCAAAAAGTGTGGTAGAAAAATTATTTAGAAAAGGATTTTTTTTATGAATTGCATAATCATGATAAATAAAAACAAACCATTATTTGGAATGAATTTGAGGAATTCTATTCTTCAAAATGATGAATTACTTGAAAAATTTGAAGCTACTTATCCTTTTAAAATTTGAATTTGTCGAGTTGTATTATCTCATTTGTCGAAACATCTGTACCAATGAACACTTATATAAAGATTGAACATTTTGTATACCTTTTATAATTTGACGAGGAAACATTTGCAGATATGTAGTTCTTAATTTTTAGCTCATCAGGCCTGAAAGGCCCGATGGGCTTATGGCATGGCATGGTGTCCGGCGTCCGTCCATCCGTCCATCCGTCCATCCGTCAATCCGTCCATCCGTCCATCCGTCCATCCGTAAACTTTTCGCTTTTTCGACTTCTTCTCCAGAACCAATGACTCCACAGAGCTGAAATTTTATGTGCAGACTCCTTGGCCAATGGGGATTCTAAATTGTAAATTTCATGACCCCATGACCCAAAATGGGGTCACAGGGGTCACTTCCTTAAAAACCTATTTTCATCTTCTTCTCCAGTTCCAAAAGGTCTAGAGAGCTGAACAGTTGTGTACAGACTCATTGGCCAATGGGGATTCTAAATTGTAGATTATGTGACCCCGTGACCCCAAATGGGGTCACCGGGGTCACATCCTTAAAAACTTATTTTCATCTTCTTTTCCAGTTCCAAAAGGTCTAGAGAACTGAAAAATTGTGTGCAGACTCCTTGGCCATTGGGGATTCTAAATTGTAGATTTCGTGACCCTGTGACCCCAAATGGGGTCACAGGGGTCACTTCCTTAAAAACCTATTTTCATCTTCTTCTCCAGTTCCAAAAGGTCTAGAGAGCTGAACAGTTGTGTACAGACTCATTGGCCAATGGGGATTCTAAATTGTAGATTATGTGACCCCGTGACCCCAAATGGGGTCACAGGGGTCACATCCTTAAAAACCTATTTTCATCTTCTTCTCCAGTTCCAAAAGGTCTAGAGAGCTGAAAAGTTGTGTGCAGACTCCTTGGCCAATGGGGATTCTAAATTGTAGATTTCGTGACCCCGTGACCCCAAATGGGGTCACCGGGGTCACATCCTTAAAAACTTATTTTCATCTTCTTTTCCAGTTCCAAAAGGTCTAGAGAACTGAAAAATTGTGTGCAGACTCCTTGGCCATTGGGGATTCTAAATTGTAGATTTCGTGACCCTGTGACCCCAAATGGGGTCACCGGGGTCACATCCTTAAAAAACCTATTTTCATCTTCATTTTCCAGTTCCAAAAGGTCTAGAGAGCTGAAAAGTTGTGTGCAGACTTCTTGGCCAATGGGGATTCTAAATTGTAGATTATGTGACCCCGTGACCCCAAATGGGGTCACAGGGGTCACATCCTTAAAAACCTATTTTCATCTACTTCTCCAGTTCCAAAAGGTCTAGAGAGCTGAAAAGTTGTGTGCAGACTCCTTGGCCAATGGGGATTCTAAATTGTAGATTATGTGACCCCGTGACCCCAAATGGGGTCACAGGGGTCACATCCTCAAAAACCTATTTTCATCTTCTTCTCCAGTTTCAAAAGGTCTAGAGAGCTGAAATGTTGTGTGCAGACTCCTTGGCCAATGGGGATTCTAAATTGTAGATTATGTGACCCCGTGACCCCAAATGGGGTCACAGTGGTCATGATCTAAGAACCTATCTTTTGCTTGTAAACAATAACTTAAATAACTTAAATATTCAACTTTAGATAGTAAATCAATGAAATCCTGATGAGCTACAGAGCCCATGGCTCTATTTTTTTAAATATTAACAGAGAAAAGTGAATCTTAAATTTCATCAATTTTGAATACCGGTACCTGTAAATAAATACTAGAGGTACAGTTGAACAAAAAGTTTATTAAACAATCATGATTTGTTCACCATCATTTTATAGAAATATATATTCTTTATTTAATTTATAAATAAATTATTTATTTCCTCAGTGTTCTAATTAATGCTTGTCTAGCCTGTCTGAAAAATCATAAAATTATACTGTGTTGATTTTGTAAAAAAAAAAAGAATTGTAATTTGATATGACCGAAAATCCCTTTCAGTTAGTTAAATACAAAATCCCCATGCATGGATCACCTGGTTATGTTAGAACGGCGTGATTTTGTTTGCTGTTATTGTAACTTATAGAGCTGTTACACCTGATGTAACCTTGTTGCACCAACAAAACATTTGTCACATTTATATACTGATAGAACTTAAATTGATTATCATGTTTATTGCGACAGTTGTTGATTATGTTTATCCCAGTCCTTCAAGTTAGCTGAAGCTAGTCCAACCTGCTGTCCCACCTGATACATGTGCTGTGTATATGAGGTGTGGCGTAGTGCATTCAGCTTAGGATAAAGTGGTCCATGGTTCAAATCCTGCCAGGGACTCGGCAACTTTGTCTGCTGTAGGTAGAACTCCTACCTGCAGTTTGGGGGCAGGATAGTGCAGTGGCTAGTGTTTTCAGCTTCGGATCAAGGGGTCAGGGTTTGAATCCGCCAGGGGCACGGCAACTTTGTTTTCTGTAGAGAACTATTCTACATGCAGTTAGGTTGCAATGCTACACTGAATTTCAGCGCAGTACCACCCATGGTTCGCTAGTTCCAGCCGATTTACAGGTTTTACGGCAAATGCATTGCATATAGCCACCATGGCTTTGTTGGCATTCTCCCTGCAATAATACTAGCAGCTGTAATATGAGTAAAATATTCTTGAAAGTGACGTTAAACCCCATAATTCAGCTCACCTTAAAACCTTTTAGAAAAATTCATGTGACCTAGGCTATGCACGATTCAATATTGCTATACACTTGGTCATGAAATACCTGTGATATCATTCAGCATATTTCATTGATCAGGATTTAAAAAATAGGATTTTACTTTGTCCATGGATAATGTAGACTTTCAGTGTCAGGCACCTAAACCAAACCTAAAACCAGGAATTGCTAAACTTTATAGTTTTTACAGAATATGATTTAAATTTATGCCTCAATTCCATTCAAAGTTAGTGTCATATGCTAAACTTTACTTCATGTTATTCAAAGGCAAGTGTACAGTAAAAATGAGCAATTTGAGTATCTTTGTCGTACTAGGTTTACGACATGAGTGCCTTCTAGCAGTATGTCCTGAGCAAGTGCAAGATATGTCTAAATGCAGATACAAGCATCATAAACATATATACAACGATAGGGGATAGAGGGGGGGGGGGGGATAGCGCAGTTTGGCTTCGGATAAAGAGGTCCGGGGTTCGAATCCGACCAGGGGCACGGCAACTTTGTCTGCAGTAGAGAACTGTTCTACACGCAGTAAGGTTTGGGTGCAATGCTACACTGAATTTCAGCGTAGTACCACCCATGGTTCGCTAGTTCCAGCCACTGCTCGCAGGTTTCACCGCAGTGCATAGCTACATGGCGTTGCAGGCTTTCTCCCTGCCATAATACTAGCAGCCGCGATACAAGTGAAATACTCTTGAAAGCGGCGTTAAACCCCAACTCACTCACTATACAACAATAACTTTCTGTGTGTGTCTAAAGTTATGAAATTAAGGAAAATATGCTAATTTACTTTCAAGCATAGGCTGGCTATCTGCTGTCCCCGCATTTAGAAAACATAGAATAGCATAGCACAGCATAGACGAAGCGTGATGTCATAACATTGTTTATGATCACGTCACCATGGCAAAGTAATACTTGCCCCAGAGCATCGTATAGAACATATGAACCCGAATATAATTACCCTTGTAGGTTATAGAGTCAATCCAATCAATTTTAGGTCAAGAAAATATTCCACCTGTATGTATAGCGGTAATAGTATTGCAGCTCTTGGGTGTACTATTCAGTGTTAATACTTATATATATGTGTACTTTTGAACAAGGCGTTAAAACTGTATCACCTCATCCAGAAATATCACATGTCATTTATATCATTGGTAATATTATGAAGGATATTTTGTAGCAACACTGGATTTCTTGCTTTTTGTTTGAGATTGATATTTAATTTATTTTCATTAAAATATTGGATAAAAACTCTTTTGATTTCTAAGATAAAAATATGTATTTAGATATTTTTGATTTGTTATGCTTTATGTAATGATATTTACGAATTCCACTTTTGAAATAGATCATAGTAAATATTTTTTAATTGCTATTTTTGGGGGGGGGCAAGAATTCTATTCGTGATATAGTACTTTGTATGTATGTTGTAATTCTTTATCTATTGAATATGGGAAAACTATTTAGCAAAGAATAAAGCAGATTTTATGTAACTCCAACACTTCTTGAAGGTGAACTGACAATATTCTTCTTGTTTTTCAGGTACTAGTGGATACTGAATCTGCTGGTTCCTGTCTTGGATGCATCAAACAATGGCAAGCATATGAGTGAAACAAAGTGCATGGTTTGACACAGGCAAAAACACCATCAAGGGTGCTTGCAGAATGGCCGAAGAGCCAATGTTAAGCCTGTTTGATTCTGATTCGGCCTTCCTTGATGATTTGACAGAGCCAGGGGCATCCAATATGGTATCCTCCCAAGGAATGGGAGGTGTGATGCCCGGGGCGGACGGCCTGATGGCTGCAGGCATGCCCGGGATGCAGCCGACTCACATGGGCCAGCAACAGGATGCATTGATGATGCAGCAGCAACAGCAGTCACAGCAAGGATATAACCAGATGCGGGGGATGCCTCAGGAAAACTTTGGGGGCATACCACCTCAGAACTCGATGAATCAACAGTATGGCCGCGAGGGATATAACCAGTATGGATCAGTTCCGAAGCTTCACCACATGAACGAGCAGATGGTGATGGCTGGGCAGAACCCAAACATGATAAATCAAGGAATGCCCAGGCAACAGCAACAGCAGTACAATAGTCCGCCGTCTGGGGGTTCCATGATGCAACATCCTTCCAGTGGCTACCAGAACTTTGCCATGTCACCTGGACCGAGGTTGCCGAACCCCCAACAGCAGCAGATGGGTATGGTGCAGAATTCAGTGTGGAATCCCAACCAGACGAGTCCAACACATCCCCAGTATATGTCTCAACAGACGCCGCAACAACCCATGAGCAATACAGCATCACAGATGTCACCGTACATGTCCCAACGTGACTATAACATGACCAACGCACGCCAGCCACCGTCTCACATGGGACACTACCCAGATCAGCAACCGTCTGTGCAGAACAGTGCATATATGCAGGGTTTGGGATCACCACCACAAGGGCGTGTGTCTATGGCCCAGGGAGTAAAGCCTGCTCAAGGCTATCAGCAAAGCAATGCAGCTTCAGGACAACAGCCAAGAATCGGAATGTCCAATTACGTTGGCCAGCAGTCGGGCATGCAGCCAAGGTACCCCAGTGATTATATGACGCAAGGACCACAAGTGAACTCAGGGACCACACCTCAAGGTAAACTTCAACACTATTCCTACAATGCTGGCCAGCCGCAGCAGACACAGCAACAGTTATCTCAGGGCATGGGAGAGTCTTCTTCATTAGGTCATTACCCAAACCAGAGTCCCAACAGTAACATGTCCTATCGTTCCCCCTACCCAGGGATGCCCCAACAAAGAGCAACAACTCCTTCACCGAGACCTACACCAACTCCTCCTTCTCTTACTCCAACTCATTCCTCCACTTCTCAGGGAAATTTTGGTCAGTCAAGCCTTCAGCAATTGGAACAGCTAGTTCCTCAGATGGGCAGTATGTCAAATACAAACCCGTTTCAGAGAGTCATGCAGAGTGCTCCATCTTCAACAATGGAGATGACCATTGCCCAAGAGCCATCTATTTATAGTTCGAGTACATTTCAAACAACCGCTGCTCCCTCGACTGCTGGGCCTGCGACTGCAAGCTCGATGCACGGTACCATGTCTGTGAATACAGGACACCATAACAACCCAAATGCTGTTGGTCCTCTAAGTCCGAACCACGGAATGATGATGCCAAACCAGCAGAATGTGAACAATGAGATTCAGAGACTCCAACACCAGATAAATCAGTTGTACAGCATGCCCCAAACCCAGCAGATTCAGCAGCAGATGCTCGACCTACAGGAAAGGGTACGGATGCTGAAGGCGCAACAACAGCAACAGATCCTGCAGATGCAGCAGCGACAGCAACAGATCCACCCCGGTGGAGGTCCAGTTCCAATGCGTGGACCTCAGGGCCAGCCTGTCCGTGCTATGGGAGGTCCGAGGCCTCGGATGTTGACTGCCCCGATGCAGCAACAGTTGTCGCCTCCCCAACAGACTATGTCGATGCAGCAGCCACCTCAGGCTATGAACCAGCAGGTTGTGGGGCCCATGCAGACCAGCATGCCTCAGTTGTCGCCCACACCTCCCAAGACTCCACAACAACTTCCTGTGTCCTCACCTCAGCGTGTCCAGAAGCAATTAGCTCAGGTAGGTGTCTTCTTGTGTTTGAAAAATGTTCAATAAACTTACTTGCTGTATTATTCTGTTATGTATAGTTCAACTTCCCAACGCAAGGCTTAACTGTTGCCAGTCTCCATAACTGTCTGTTTTAACTCTTGCCGCTCTTCCTCAAGGTTTCCGTGCCAGGAAATCAGAGCCCACTATGCATTTCAGGTGCACTGACCCCACTATCTAAGCACGGAAAGAGGGAAATACTGCAAGGCATAAGTCAGCCAGTTATGGAGTTTGGCAAGAGTTATGCCTTGCATAGGGAAGATACGTATAGTTATGCTTAGTAGGGATGTTATGTTAAGTTGTCAATGCATTTATACATAAGTTAAATGAATAAACTTAATTGACTTGTGCTTATGCAAAGTGGGCAAGGTGTAAACATCGTTTCTGCTTCATCTTGTTTGAACTTGTGTATTTCAGGGTCATATTTACTAAAAATGTAAGGCAATCCTTCACGATAACATTGGCTTTGGGATTTGGTTCTTGCAATGTTGTGAACAAATAATCCACATGCAGTAAGCCAGGTTAAAAATGCGAAATAAGGTTGTTTTAGGGGCCATTCTCCCCTCTTTTCAGAAATGACCATTTAAATTCAATTGTGCCAAATAACTGTGGTTAGACATTTGTCCTACTGTAAACATCTTCTTTGCAAATTGCGTTGATTTCCCTCGACAGACTTTGTGAACAAGAATATACAGCAATGGGGGTTATTTTGAGCCTATGGTGGACAAAGAGCCTCACTAAATACAGGATGGTAAAATATAAAAGTGTTTTTGAGTTAAAGTTGCTGTTGAGACCTTGTACTATTATGCAGTCTTATGGCAAAATGACACCAGTTGATGAGTGTATTTTGACAAGAGTCTCAAGTTTGCTGACACAATACTTGGTTAGCGCTTTGTTCATTGACGTGGTTTTAGAATTTATTGTTTCTTCATTTGCTCGCTAAGGTCGATGTTCCCTAAATTGTCCAATATTCATTCTGTTTCTCTTACAATGGGTCCCTAATATAAAAACAACCAAAGCAGTCACAATCCACCAGTGAATATCACTTATGGTAATTGAATTTCATATTTTTTAGCTCATCAGGCATAGCTATCAAAATTGTATCATACATGTATATCAACCGCTCTTCTCAGTAATAAATTTGGTATGTTAAGAGTTAACTGCATTGTCGTTAAATTAGAAATATGAAATATTATCTAATTTAGATCGAAATTGTTAAAGTCTGTTATCAGGAAGTGATGTTTGCACATGTTGGACTTCTGATTCCAAATGAATGAGAGTTTATTATGATTGCTGATCCTGATGCTTATAATAGTGTATTTATAGTGTAGTAAAGAAGTCATTTAGACCAGCCAGGGCCCCCTTTCACAAAGCACTGAGGTGATCGTAAGTCACTAAGGTAACCTTAGTACAATGTTAAAAGATGGGATTTAAGGTTAATCTTGATAAAGGTTGCTTTGTGAAAGGAGTCCCAGGGATTATTGCACCTATTTTAGCACATCAGTCCATAAACTTTGCACATTTTCGACTTGAAATTTGCGAGGTGTTGCCTTAAATTTAGGGGATAACAGTTGGTACATTTGGTCTTGACTCAAATCCATCCCCATCCCCTTTTCTCGAGTTTCGTAAAAGTCATGTGGCACACTTTCGAGTGCAATAATTTCTTTATTACCCATTCTATAATACTAGTCAGGAAACAGCCCACTTCTCTTGCGACGGCAAGCTACAGTGATGTCACAAACAATCGTTTTATGGCATCACAGGCGACGAAATACGGGAAGTCTCTGTGAAACAATGGTTGCTAGGCAAACATGGTGTGCACATGTGCTCATATCAATAATATTAACTCAGTTATTTTCAACCATATAGATAATAAATGATATTATTTCAAATGTAAGTTTTAAACCTTAAATGATAAATGTACAAAGATTGAACTAAAGTGAAAATGGCTCTATTTATTTTAGTTTTCTGTTGCTGGGTTTGACCTTGCTCTGTACTTACCTGAAATATTTCATAGCTTATCTGTAGGCAATGGCCAATCCTGGATTTCTTCGTTAGATAATAAGTTGCGATTCCTTATAATTGGTCACTCAAAATAGTATGGCACTAATACATTTTAATAGTAGCTATAGACTTCATTGGCATTCAAAATGTTTTGATGATATTTTGTGAAATTCAACTTACTCAATTAGTTCAGCAATGCATCTTAAAGAATTCGAGAATTCAGTTTACTTTTAATAATATACATGAAAAAAAATAAATCTTTCCATTCAATGAAGTGGGTCACCCTTTACCTGCTGATGCCATTCCTGAGTGCCTGATCACGGATAGCCTTTGTACTGCTGTTGTGAGTTGTCAAAGCATTATGAGGAGTTTTGACACTATGCAATCAAGGGAGGTTACTCACTAATCGAAATAATTTGTTTTCAGGTTGTTGATTATGGGATAAATTGAAGACCCATGTTTTTTTTTAGAAATTTATTCATTTTCTTCAGTTTATTCATGGAAACAACCTACATTGAAAATAGATTGAAATATTTGTCTACCTGCCAATATTAGTTACAGTAATTTTTTAATCTAAGATCACAAGTCAAGCACCTGTTTTACAGTCACTCCCCATCTTAGGTCAAGATCATCTGTACAACTCTTTTATTTTGTCATATGATAGGATTTGAGGGGTTGTAAGGTTTGCACACCTTGGCAAATCCACCTACGTGGTTTATGCTTCGACTAATCAGATAACAGGTGTGTGGGTGGGTGTGTGGGGGGGGGAGAGAGACTGGGAATATCACATTTCACAGAACTTCATTTAAGTTTCATGAACTTAGTATGAATCGCAAATGATACTCACAAACAAAAAGAAATACAGACCCTGGCACTTCATGGTATGCCACATCATCTTATTTTGTGTGACAAACATTTGTCGTATGCAGGTGACGTAATCTACAAAATAATTAGGAAGTAAGGATTTTAACATTTGTAGATGGCACAGTTTGAAACTGACAGATGATTTATCAAACGTAATAGAAAGAAAAAAAAATTATGTTATAAATTATTTAAAACAAAGCAACAGTGAGATCATTTGTGTTTTGAACCACCAGCCATGTTGTATTGTCAAAGACGAATTGAGTGAAATTTTAGCTGCAGCTTATTTGCGTATTGATTGTTTCATCTGCGCTCATCGCTAGTCCACTGGCAGATATTACTTGTTACCATAACAAATAACCACTGACGCTGTTGAATATGAATGAATTGATTTTCATTGATTCAAAGCCTTGACTCATCATAAGTAAAGATGTGACAGGGATCGTGCCACTGTGCTTTCATGGTGTAGATTTCGGAACGAAGATTAAAAACAACGTCATGTGGAGAAAATTGGCGAAGATGAGCCTTCGGCTGTAGCTTTGGGCATCAGGTTTGGCAATGGATGTTTGGTGTGTAATCTAGGCTATGATTATTGTGTTGGTTCGTACATGGTGTTGTGGTCGGGCTGAAAAATATGGCTCCTTGGATGTGGTGGAGTTGAAGATCAATAATTGGACAGAAATTTTAATTGATTCATGCTTCACCATGGTTACTGAGGTTTTGAGGTTTTATCAAGTCCTCAGGACTTAATATTGTCATTCTGCATCACTGGAGAAGACATTTTTTACAGTAGGAGTTGATGATGATTAAGAATTTTTCGTTTCTGTTCCACGATACTACCATATGTCACAGCTTCAGTGTTGCCAAAAAGGATATACAGAGGTTTGGGATCTACTAGTGAGGAGTGACAATTGGTGCAGTTTCAACCATTATACACTGTTTTCTTAGGTGACCTATCGAGGAGGGTTTAGCCAATTCTGTGTTTATTGGGCCCTTTGCAATTGAAAAAGAATTCAATGTCTCTAAAATTTAAGGGACATAAACCCACCAGGTGGGCAAATATACACAGGACCCCTCTAGTAACATACATAAAGCCCATTTGGACTAGAGCATTTCTACATACTAGTTTTTACGAACTGTGGGCTGGCTGTAGCTTTCTAATGGTGATTTAAAACCTTGTATAGTATAGATACATAAATCAGTAAGTTATTAATTTATTCTAACAGATGACATAATGCCCTGTATGAAAAACAGTATTGGTACACTTTTTTCATTTCTGTAAATTATTACATCAATTAACATAGATGTTAGTCTGAGAATGATATTTGACATGTTGCTTTTAAATCTTTTGCTAATATGACCCAACAAATTATTGAAGTTATAAAGGTTATTTTGCATATTTCATTCACCATATATATTGAGTGATGTGAAATTTGTTATTTTTACAAGTGGCCAACTACTAGTGTAAATATATAATTTCTCTGTAAAATTTGTTTATTTGTTTTTAAAAATAATGAAAAAGTTCATCAATGATGTTCATTTTGTGAAGTGTCCAGATGGTCTTGGATATCTGTGTGGTCTGATGACGTCATCCAGTTGTTACATAACATCAGCAATGATGTCATATGATTGTAAGCGTCATGCCACTGAATAAAATAGCATGTAATTTCACTCTGTGAAGAAAAAGATCTTATTCTAACCGATGTATGTTGTATGTCACTATTGAAAATAAAATAAAGTAATGTCCAATTTGACATTAACAATAACAAACTAACCCTTGACCAAAGAAGTAATATATTGCTTGAAACAGCCTGATGAAAGACATAGTTTGCCTGGGATAAACTGAGGGAATGTTATATAACTATATATAACTCTATAACTTAACCCTTTACCTGTGGGCCCAGTTATAGTTCAAATTTACCTACGCAAGGCATAACTCTCGTCAGTCACACTCCCTGGCTAAATCAAGCCTTGCAGCATTTCCTTCTCTTTTCCATGCTCAGATATTGGAGTGCTGCAGCTGAAATACATTGTAGGCTTTGATTCTCTTGCATGGAAAAGTGAAGGAAATACTGCAAGGCTTAATTTAGTTCTCTGTCAAGAAAGCCTTAGTTTCTACACCTAGTTGACTGGTCAAATCTCCTTATAAGACAGTTATAAGACAAGTTGGTCAAAAATGTAAAGAAGGTTTTCAACCAGATAGAAATAAGGGCAGACATCCAGAAGTTTTGACCGAAAGGGGTGGTTTTGAAAACCTAAAATGTCATAATGGCAATAAAAATGTAAACTTATATTTCTTCATGCCTCTAAAGGAAGATATCATTGAATTAAAACAAAGGTTACTTTGGAAGATATAACCTCTTGGGAGAGAATGATACAAAACAATAGTTTAGGACATTTCCATCAGTAGGGCATAAAGATAGAAGATGACTTTTTCGTCTTGTTCTAATTAAGTTCATTTTATTTCAAGTCTTCAAATACTTGAATGTTCATTGGTGAAGACAATTCATCGAGGACTGAATTTGTACTATGGCCCTTAAAAGCCTGTGCAAAAAGGCTTCAGGATATATATCACAGCTCCTGTGGGAAGGTAAAAAGCTTTTCATAGGATAAAAAGTAATTCTCCATGTCTCTGTGTTTGATATGCCAAGTGCTACTTACAAATGGTCAGTGAAGAGTGATAGTGTTGAGTGTTAGCTTATTGACCACTACTCAGCCTGTCTGCCAGTCTGTCTCGCTGTCATCGTGTGAGCGTGTGCGTCTTCACCGATGCCAGTCATCTATATCAGTATTTGTATCGGTCTCAATCTTCTCTCGCATACTGCAGTCAGCACTTACAGGTTTCGCAATGTCAGGCCATGATAGTGTTATGGCTCTCTTGATAGATTTGTAGCCACAATTTTATGTTTTATGTGTTGAAAATAACTTCAAAACTCAACATTACTTAAACTGATAGTTTAACAGTGATATTGAGTGTGGACAGCCAATATTTTCAAAGATGTATAAAAAAAATATCCATCTCCACTACCTTGTAACAATTTGAAGGGTGTATGATGTTGGAAGCTTATCTCGCCTGCAGCAGGGAGCGATTTAAACCTGAAAAGTAAAATTCATAAAAATGATGCAAGTACTGAAGCAAGAGACATTTCTATGACCAGTTATCACTGGAAGGTAGCTCTGATAAAGAGATTTAAGACCCCAAAATAATAAAATCAATTTGAGTGAGTATCAACCAGCAGCTTGTCAAGCTGCCTAGCCTTGCTGATGGCCGTCTCGGCACCTGTCTTTCCTCTCACTCCAGTGATGTGTCTCAATAGTTCAGACTTTCTTGTGACGTGAGAGGGATAGCGCAGGGTTTGAATCCCTCCAGGGGCTCAACAACTTTGTCCACGGGAGAGAACTGTTCTACACGCAGTTAGGTTTGGAAGCAATGCCATTATATTTCAAAGCAGTACCACCCATGGTTTTCCAGTTTCAGCCGATGCCAAAATGCATAGCCACAATGGTATTGTTGCAATAATGTTTCTACCTGCAATAATACAAGCAGCCTTGATATAAGTGAAATACTTTTGAAACTTGTGGTAAAGCCTAAATCGCATCTCCTCACCTTTTTATCAGGAACTGAAAATATTCAGGAAGAGAATAAATGAGCCTCTTGGCGAGGATACTGTCTAATTGGTTGGTGTGGGGGTTCTAGTGGGTGTTCTTCATCTCCTGGACATTTATCTCAACAGTTTAGACTTTGTTTTAGATGACAAATTATAGAGTGAACGGTAGCGCTGTACTGATCTACGTGTAGGTTTCATCATAATGCTGAGCCATGGTGTTCCAAGTTTTCACGCTGCAATAATAATAGGGGCTGGATAGCGCAGTGGTTAGCTCGTTCGACTTTGGATCAAGAGGTCCGAGGTTCGAATCCCGCAAAGTGCTCGGCAACTTTGCAGTAGAGAACTGTTCTACATGCAGTGAGGTTTGGTTGCAATGCTACACTGAATTTCGGCGCAGTACCACTCACGGTTAGCTTGTTCCAGCCGATGCTAGCAGGTTTCACTGCAATGCATAGCCATCATTGCGTACTAGCGGCTGTGATATATGTGAAATACTCTTGAAAGCGGCTTCAAACCCCAACTCACCTCACCTCACTCTGCAATAGTGTGATGGAAGTGTAATTCTCTTGAAAGCAGCTTTTAACCCCAACTCACCTCACCTCACTCTGCAATAGTGTGATGGAAGTGTAATTCTCTTGAAAGCAGCTTGATATCAAGTTCCTTAACCTCACCACCCTACGTGGCACTGTCATCATGTTAAACCTGGCTGGGGTGCCAGTTGACCATGACACTGCTTAATATCTTGAGTTTTAGCTTGGTAGAGAAGATAGTGGCTTGATCTCTTGGGTTACTCTTCTCTCTCAACTCTGGTCATGAACTGGCACTGTAACAAAAAAAAATCAATTTCATAAAATGAGAAACGGGAGTTAGACGGTTGACCACGACACTGTTAGACGGTTGACCACGACACTGTCATCTAGAGTATGCAGTGCCAGTCCAGCCTTGATTGGCTGCATCAGGGATAGTTGCAAGCTCTCTCGGCTCTTTGAGGAACTCGGGTCGTTTGTATCGAAAAGGTCTCTCTCAAGAAATTGATTTCAGAAGACAAATTGTTTTAGCTGGTTGACCAGGAGATTCATCATGATTGTGTGGTTGAATCATTGGTAGTTTCTCTCTGTCGTCTTTCTCTCTCTGCCAAACCCTGGTCATAGCTCGCAGTTATTATTGGTTCAGAAAGGGTTTTAAAGGGAAGGTTCTGCTGGAGTGTCCGCCATTTTGTTTTGTGCATTATGGCAATTGAGAAAACAATACTATTTTTAATAATTATATTACTTTTGAATAACAACATGTATATTTTGTTAGAATAATCAGAAAGTAACTAATAAATGTTTTTAGATGGACAATGTCTTATTGTGGTGTATATAGATTTCTACAATGCTGATAAATTATTTTTGATTGATTTGAATGGTTGCTACTCTTTGTCAAATGGTCAATTTTGAACTGTTTAAAATATTACCCTCAGTATTATGATTCAACTAGATTATATACTATAATGATAATCATGCAGTAATAACACATGTGTAAATAAGAATGTCACCTTGAATTTAATTTCCACAAAAATATACCCGATAGAATTGTGGATTTTGATTGGACTATAGGTCACATCTGTAAAGGCAAGGGAGGAAACATGACAGGAGCTTATCCTCAACCGATGTGGATACTGGTCTTCACCTTGACTTTTCTGATTTCTTCATATCGTGATAGGAGAATTTAAATGTGAGAAACTGGTCCAGTTGAGTCTGAGAGTTAGGAGAGCCATTTGACCAGGAATGTGTTATTATCGTGATTTAGCGAGTGTAAGCCATTTGATCAGGAATGTGTTACCGTGACTGAGAGCGAGTGTAAGCCAGTTGAACAGTAGTGTGTCATAAGCCTGGCTGAATCTCCAGTTGACCAAGACACTATCATAACGACTGTTAGCCAGTTGACCAAGACACTATCATAACGACTGTTAGCCAGTTGACCAAGACACTATCATAACAACTGTTCGCCAGTTGACCAAGACACTATAATAGCGACTGTTAGCCAGTTGACCAAGACACCATCATAACGACTGTTAGCCAGTTGACCAAGACACTATCATAGCGACTGTTAGCCAGTTGACCAAGACACTATCATAGCGACTGTTGGCCAGTTGACCAAGACCCTATCATAGCGACTGTTAGCCAGTTGACCAAGACCCTATCATAGCGACTGTTAGCCAGTTGACCAAGACACTATCATAGCGACTGTTCGCCAGTTGACCAAGACACTATCATAGCGACTGTTCGCCAGTTGACCAAGACACTATCATAGCGACTGTTAGCCCGTTGACCAAGACACTATCATAGCGACTGTTAGCCAGTTGACCAAGACACTATCATAGCGACTGTTAGCCAGTTGACCAAGACACTATCATAGTGACTGTTAGCCAGTTGACCAGGATTGTGCCATAAGCCTGACTGAGTGAGTGTTGGCCAGTTGTACAGTGTCATAAGCCTGGCTGAGCAAGTGTTGGCCAGTTGTACAGTGTCATAAGCCCGGCTGAGCGAGTGTTGGCCAGTTGTACAGTGTCATAAGCCTGGCTGAGCTAGTGTTGGCCAGTTGTACAGTGTCATAAGCCTGGCTGAGCGAATGTTGGCCAGTTGTACAGTGTCATAAGCCTGGCTGAGCGAGTGTTGGCCAGTTGTACAGTGTCATAAGCCTGGCTGAGCGAGTGTTAGCCAGTTGATCAAGACACTATCATATCGAGTGTTGGCCAGTTGACTTGAGCAGTGTCATAAGCCTGATTGAACGAGTTTTAGCCACTTGTCCTATTAATGTCAACCATTTGACTTGTATGGTGTCATAAGGCTTACTTAGCAAGTGTTAGCCAGTTGACCAGGATACTGTCATAGTGAGTTTGTGAGTGTGTGGCCAGACCAGCAGCTATTGGCTGTATCAGTGGCAGTCTCACGCTCTCTCGCCTCTCACTCTCGTCTCTCTGGCCTTGCTTCTCAACCTGTGGTATTGATTTGGGAAAAGCCTGTGATGATCGTATTGATTGTGTTGCTCTCTCAGCTTCTTTAGGGTAGGTGAGCAGCCGTGTTGACCAGTTGTAACGATACACGCGTGAGCTCCACTGGCGTCTGTCTGTCCGTTGCTGCTTCTGGCATAGCCAGGACTGATTAGCTGGGTAGAAGCTGGTCATCTGTCTGTAGCCTCCACTAGAGACAGTTGCAATTCACCAGCCTTATTTCTTCCACTCTCACCCACACTCTAACCCAACACATTAAATATGCATCGGGATCATACATAAGCCAGCAATTAACAATCTCTAATTGACAGCCTTCCTTTACAAAGATGCAGTTCTGAAGTTCTGGGATCAACAAATCATGGATTTCATTCCAAGCTTGATGGTGGAGAAGTAATAGCGTGGGTCTCACTGAAAGAATTGACAGTTGTCATTCATTGATTTTAAAATTTATTCGAGGCAAATCAATATGGTTGGAGATATGCCAAGAGGATTTTGATTAGGTCGAGAATCTCTCACGATAAAAAGTGAGGATGTGGGGAAGAGGCGGATGAAATGTGACGAGAGGCTTCCACTGTGTCGTGGCTCTAATTTAACGCTCTCACTTCCAGTAACACTGTTCTGTGCAACAGTTCTTTTAGAAATTTTATGGCCTAAAAAAATAAGAGCATCAAAATTTACGTAACATTCCTTATTTCAAATATGTCAAGATTGAGAGTGTTTCAAGTTGAGCAACCAATGATTCAAGTCTAGATATGAATAAAAACGTGACTTTCATTTTGTATTTAGGACATAGATTTATTCATTTTTTTGTAAAAACCAAAAATTATTAAAAATGTAGAACTTTTAGATACTATTCATTTTCTTTTGATTCAAGGAAAAACTTTGTTTTAAATTGTACTTGCTGATTATTGCCTGAATTTTGACATTAAGAGTATAACTGGACTAGTAAGATTGACATAGGACCTGAGTGAACTGAATTTTCAAGACGAGCAAATAAATACAAAAAATAAGTATCTCTCAGTTTGGACATAATAATTTTATAATTTTGTTTTTTAACCCTGTAATGTTAGTATGTTAGTATTGGTTAAGAACCTTGGCAAGTCTACAACTACTTCAGAGCTCAATCTGTAAATATTTCATAGACTAAATGTTTGTTTTAGCAAGTCTGAATACATATCAAATCGACCATATCCAAGAAAATCACCAACAAAATGGTAAATAAAATTGTTTGAATAAGAAAATATTTCAACTAAATCTTATTCAGCTGAACAGTAAATAATTTCATGCCATCAACCTTGTTTTTTAACTGGAATTAATTAATTGGTTTATAGTAAGTTCAAATTAATTAATGTAATTTGTTTTTAACCAGTTGTTTAATTTGTAAAACATCATTAAACAAATTTTAAGCTTGTCTTTGACAATTTGTTTAATTTGTAAAAAATCATATTTTAAATTTTTTTTGGAGTTGGCCAATAACGGAGACAGCATTCTAGGTAGATCATGTAATGCTTGTTGGTAACTTGTAAAAATTTCCAGCTTATAATCCTGCTTATAAAGATATCTAAATTTGTTGGCCAATAACGGAGACAGCATTCTAGGTAGATCATGTAATGCTTGTTGGTAACTTGTAAAAATTTCCAGCTTATAATCCTGCTTACAAAAATATCTGGAGGGAGAGGGGCAGATAGCCATGTGTCTTTGTTTCCATGGTGTGACTTTGACTGAGGATCCATTCTTTCATCTGAAGAGAGAGGAAGTGATTAGCTAGGACAGCAGGCAGGGAACGAGTGAAGCGTGACGACCTAATTAGAGAGTCTTACATCAGCAGGCTCAGACAATAAGAGGTTTGAAGTAGCCAAGCTGGTAAACAAAGACCTCTCAGATCAATTGTGTGCAAAAAGCTAGGTGTCACTTCCCATCTCCAGACCTTAATTTCTCACCTACCATACTACAGCAACCTCTTGACCTACAAACACAGGTCACATGGCTTTCTGTTTACTACTTCAGGTAAATATCTGTATACTTCAGTGTAGATGCCAACAGGTTTTTCCAACTGGAGGAGATGGGCAGCTTAGCTTGAATTCTGTTTTCAGTATTTTGATGATTTCAAATTTTGAAAGGTCTTCAAAGTATTTTGATACCGTAGCGACATGATCAGTAAACATCAGGTAAAAATGGATATCAATGTTGTTAGGTTTTTAGGTATCAAGAACCGGAGGAGATGGGCATGAAATGTCTAGAATAAGTTTTTGATGATTTTGACGATTTCCAATGTTGAAAGGTCTTTTGAAAGTATTATGATATCAAAGCCACATGGTAACAATGTCAATTTACTTCATTTAAAAATGCATATCAATGTAGTTATCGAACTGGAGGAGATGGGCAAGAGATAACTTAGAATTCAGTTTTCAGTATTTTTCATGATACCCAATTTTGAAAGGTCTTCAAAGTATTATGATACAGCCACATGGTAATACCTATCAATGTACTTCAGGTAAAAATGCATATCAGTGTAGTTATCAAGACACGGAGGATATGGGCAAGACACATCTTATAATACAGTTTTCAGTATATTGAACTTGATATCTAATTTTGAAGGATGTTTTCGCCGCTAATGGCTGCAATACTGCCGAAGCGGCGTTAAACAATAACTCACTCACTTGAGGGGTGTTCAGTTTATTATGGTATGGCTGCACAGTCACACAAATCTGATTATTACTTCAGGTGAATAAGCACTTCATTGAAGTTATCAATAGTCTTTAAAAGATGAAGGTGGGCAGGAATTATATTTGAATTCAGTTTTCAGTATCTTGATATTATAAAATTTTGAAAGGTCTTCAAAGTATTACGACATAACCACATGGTAATAATGCTTGTAAGTACACTCCTTAAGATGAATATGCACTTAAATGTAGTTGCCAACAGCCTTTGCTTTGGGAAAGAACAATTTTAAATGTAAACTTTGTATAGGCTTGGATTTGTTACATCCTTTTGATATATTTGGGAAAATGATATGAAGGTTTTATCTATGAAATGGATAATTGTCTTTACCTGTGGAAGGGAAAGAACTTTCTGGCCTGTGGCATCTCTACCCTTGATGAGAAGACACTTTGCATTTTATTTAGAACACTTAATCACACTTTTACTTTACTGTCAAAAAAATACCAGCAATATATATTTTAGAACAATGTATCTGTATTGTTCTCGTACTGGAATTAATTTTTCATGTCATAATTTCATTCTACATTGTTTTGATTGATTATGTACTGTTGTCTCAGCTCTTAGATGGAAATGTTTTTCCTGCAGAAAGTAAATAAAATTGTCAGCACACAATTTTAGGCTTATTTATAAATTTACTTTTTCCCCAAGTTTGATATATTTGTGGCTGCATTATTGCTCAAATAGCATTAAATAAAAACTTGCTCATTAACTTGACAAATTATGTTTGTTTATTCAGTCACTGCACGATTATGTTGTCTTTCAAACTTATGCTTTTCCTTTGTAAAAGCAGATAGTACTTGTAAAGTATATTACATTACAGGTCTTATTAGTTTATATCAGCCTAATGTTTACTTTTCATATTTTGGTTAGCGCGTTTGGCCCTGGTTTGAGAGGTCCGGGGTTCAAATCCATCTTTGTCTGCAGTAGAGAACTGTTCTACATGCAATAAAGTTTGGGTGCAATGCTTCACTGAATTTCAGCGTAGTACCACTCATGGTTCGCTAATTCCAGCCGACCCTCATAGGTTTCACCTCAATGCATAGCCACATTGCGTTGCAGGCTTTCTCCCTGCCATAATACTAGCAGCCGTGATATAAGTGAAATACTCTTGAAAGCGTTGTTAAACCCCAAATCTACTCTTCTCATATTTTGATATTGAAGCACGATGGCTTGGGTTCCTGTGCATTGCTCAGTTGACTGCTGTCAGTGAAGTTCAGCAACATTGAGCACGGCTCAACATATGGGTGACCTGCTTCATAGCTGGATAACCTGAAAGTTTGAAGGGTTGATTCCCTACCCCATACAGAGACATGTCAGAGTTGAAACTTGTGTTAACTGGGGCAAGTGGCTTCTAAGTTCTTGCAAAAGGTTCCTCTCTTCACCAAGCAGTACAGTTGGGTACCTGGTTTGGAAGTGAAGTCAATGTGATGGATAACCTAAAGACGTCTTAATTGGCAGCCTGGATGCATGCTCCCAGGGGGTTGAGAATGAAAAAGGAACACTGTTGGTCCTTATACCAAAGAAATAATGTGGATGCCCTTTCAGTATGCCCATTTGTGGTGTGGAGTTTAAAGGGGCTGTAGCACGTTTTTTGCAAAATTTATTTTTTCAAATTTCCCATTTACAATGATAGTTTGTCATTTAAATTAACTTTAGAGGGTAAAACATCTTATTACACAAACCAATTATCTGTAGTGGTAAAAACTATGTTGCGTATAAAGCAAAAATTACATGGCGGCCATTTTATTGTGAACACAATTTATTATTTTGTATTACAAAAACAATTCCCATGGCTTTACCGAAACATGTACACTAATTTTAAACTTTATTTTCCGAAGAGAGAATGATGTTTTACTATTGGTGAAATTATTTTTCAAATACATTTCATCAACTTTTTTGAGCGAAAAAACGTGCTACTGCCCCTTTAACATGATATCCTCATATCTCAGTTATTGAATGTACGATTTGCTTTACTTTTCAAAAGAAATATATACAATGGTCAGATTTGTTGGTTTGTTGAACGTCCTCTAGCTAGTTTTAGTAACATTATAGCTAATTATCAAAAAGTATTCATTCGTCTTAGCTGTTGGATTGCAACTCTAGATTGAGCCGGTTCATAATTTTCAATGAGATGTGATTTTGATTCTTTTCACGTAAAATTCATTAAATTAAGAATTATTAAAATTATGAAATTTTAAATGATTTTATAGTAGTTTTATTATCCCCATCTGTAATGAAGTTAGCAGAGTTGTCTTCCTCTGTACGTCCATGTCATGACTCAAAAACTCTTGTTTTCATCTCATCTTTGCAGTGCAGATGTACCTTTTGGGAATTTGAACTTCTTTTAAATTTATTTTTAGCTGTTTCTATGGAAACAAAATTTAAAATTTCACTTCCAGAACAGAACTTGAAAGATGTTAGACTTAACTCAATACAACTTTGAAAAAGTGGAACTATATTCTGGTGTTGGGTGAATTTATGACCAAAGTCTATTGATTTGAATAGCTTTTGTAGTAATATATAAATGTGAGTTATTAGGATTAGTTGAAGGT
Source organism: Gibbula magus (assembly GCA_936450465.1). Classification (NCBI taxonomy): domain Eukaryota; kingdom Metazoa; phylum Mollusca; class Gastropoda; order Trochida; family Trochidae; genus Gibbula; species Gibbula magus. The sequence continues at coordinate 31,189,742 of OW388299.1, read as the reverse complement.
AAATGGCTTTATAATCCTTTTTCAATATAAATTTCCCGAATTGGGCGGGGGATATAGCATAATCTGTCGGCTTGGTTTGACCTTGTATCAATTTAGATTCATTTCAATTTTGCTTCCAAAATACCGACAACCAGGAGAAAGTGAGAGCTGCAAGTGATGCTGAAATTTTAATGTTTTAGATAATTTACGAGGTTTATTGATTGCCGAACAGGTGGTGTTCAAACCAGTTTAAATTTGTTGGCTTTATCGGTAGAATGAAGTCGGATTGCCTGCTCTATTGATAATCCCGAGTCGAGTCAGTGTGACATTGCATTGACTCTGACACAACCAGAGATAACTTTTTGGAGAAACTGCAGAATGTTGGACTTGATTTCAAGCTATCTATTTTATTTTTTTGTAGCCAAGATATTTATTCTGCGAAATTTGAAAATGTTGAATTTAACCTTTTAGCTACAGGTTTTGGAATATTTCGGCATAGCCTATCTTCAGCTTGTGGCAAATGAAAATTTATTCCTTCGCAACGACTTGTCATTTCTGTAAATTGGCCGTTCAGAATGAGTTTGAAGCAATTCAGTAAATGGCCAAAGTGTTTACTTCCAGCACTTGGTCGTCTTTCACAAATGGATAAAATATTTTTGGTGCTGTAAATCGTCTTGTGTTTTTATCATAGATATATCGCAATTTTATATATTAATGTTGAAAGATTGAATCATTCTTTATTGAATTGGTTTAAACCATATTTCAAGTTGTGCATGTGTACCTTGATAGTAGATAAAACTGATAAATCTTTTGGACATGATAAAACTTTAGACAATTTTAATTTTGAATTTTTTTGCTGTCTAAAGTTTCATTGAAATTAGTGATAAACAGATACAGTCTTGTAAGAGTTTTATAAAAAAAATATATATATAAGCCATAACTTTCAAGGATGTTAATGTTGCTTGAAAATAAGCAGCTCAGGCACCATGTAATCAGTTCATGAAGCTAAGGCCAATGTTAAACTTTCAAGGGGGTCTTTATCATATTTGAAGTCTGCATTAAGGGTGTGTGTGTTCTGTATTGACGGGCTGCCTGCCTACAAGCTAGCATGCTATTGAGTGATGTGTTGTGCTCTGACGCAGCAGCACTAGCTGACAGGTGGGGGAAGCTTGCCCAGCCTAGAATAGTCAGTCGGTGGGGACAAAGAGGGGTCGACCGGGTGGAATATGACAGTTAGAGCATGCCTTTGTTCACTCAGCCAGACCCTAGCCACAAGCCACCAGAGATCAGGCTGCGAGTAGGGGACATGGCAATTTGCAGCCTCGTTACTTTCTACTGACATGCTCCCTCAAGATTATCCCTCAGAAAGGTAGCTTAGGATATCAGTTGGCCAGCTCCCTAAATATCGAACACTTGCAAGACAAGATCGGTTCAGGGTAACAAAGAGTCGAGTCGAGTTGAGCTATTTAGGATGTGATGTTGGTTGTGATGGAAGGCTGATAGTCAGGTAGGAAGCCGAGATTTGCACCGTGTGGTGGGACATGGCGTGAGAGCTGTGACCACGGTGACTACCTCGTCCCCCGGGACTGTGGTGACAAACTAGCTGTGTCAGTCGGATGCTGGGGATCTTGGTAGCACAGCATGCTGTATTGAAGCCTGGTCTAGATCCCGATCATGCATATTAATTTGATGATGCAAGCCAACCTTGCACTTCCTGAAGGTATTTGGCTCTGGTTCACAGAGTGCTTATGTCACCTTATCCTGAATTATGAGACCAGGGTAACATTTTATGGGCTTTGTGAAATTGATACCCTTCTTAACTGTGCACATTATTTTAATTGTCTGGAAGTAAAAAATTGCTAATTTTTAGGCGGTTTGGTTTATGATTTACATTAAAATGTAGATAATTCAAGCAATAAAATGAAGGTTTTCTAGAGCAGCTTTTATTTTATGTGAATATCATATGAATTTTAACGAGATAAAAATTTAATGAGGAAAGTATGTAAGGCTCGTAGATATTTTTGTATAATTTTGTTAGTGTACAGAGAGGTTGTCTGATGCAGGAGATGATGGCCCCAGTTTAATGAGTACGCCAGATAAGACTATCATCCCTGGGCGGCTGATGCAAGCAAGCCTTTAAATATTTTGAACCATAGCCTTGCACACACCATCCACAAGTAAAGCTGATAGCAGCCTGCTGGCTTGGCAGTCTGTCTGGCCTCTGCTCCACCACTCTCCTAGCCTCTCCTCTCCTCTCACCGGGCTAGATTTATGACTGCATCACTTTCATTGCCCTAGGTAATATAGGTAGGTGTATTCAGCCAGCCTGTTAGCAGCACAGAGAGAGGCGAGGTGAGGAGAGTTAGACTCATCATTGAGAGTCAGTCTCTCACTCTTTCCCCCCCTGTCTGAACCTTTCTAGCACTTATTAGTGAGAGAGACGGGGGGTGGGGAGGACTTGCCCTAGTTACCGGACACAGTGCCTCAATCCGTCCCCCCCCCCCTCTCTGAACCTTTCTTACACTTAATATAAAACACTGAGGAGAAGTGAGAAAGACTTGGCCTCTTCATTGAGAGTCAGTCTTTTTCTCCTCCTTTCTCTTTACTCTGTCACTGATGATAGAGGGAGAGGGGTGAAGAGTGAGCCTAGTGATTAGGAGTCTCGCTCCTAAGAATCTTTCTCCTCTCGATCTCTATCCTCGCTCTCAGTCCCTTACTTTACTGAGGAGAGAGGGAGATAGACTTTTAGGGATAGTCCTTTAGTCAGCCTCCCTTTAATACTAGCACTATTTCTCTTTGCTCTTCCCCTGGTCTTGCTCACGATCTTCTCCTGTGTCCCTATCTCTCTCTCTGACTACACATAGAGAGGGGGAGAGTCGGTCTCCCTTTAAATTCTCACTCCCTCTCACTCTCTATGTTCCTGTCTGATGCTTTGTAACACTTCTTCCCCACAAGATGCCTCATCTCAGCAGTAGACCTGTAGCCCGAGGCAGCATATTGGCCAGGAGATGAGAATGATAAGCTGGAGTGTTGGCAGGATGGGTAACCATATGATCTGTGAACTACGTTCTGATTGGCTGAAAGTGCTGTGGGCATTGGTGTGAGGTGAAAGGTTGGGGTCAGCCACTTTGTCAATGGAGCCAGGCTGGCTTAACACTGATGCTTGATGAGCTTGGTGTCATGGAAACGAGAGTCTGCCACACAGTCAATTACCATACTCCCTCATTATAAGGCAGATAGGTAACACATAAACTGGCGACTGAATTATCTCCCTTGTTGAATCATGAGCACATGTGTGCAGCCTTGCAATAAACCTCTGTGTGATTATGTAACCACCTCCTTCTTAATGGGCTTTGTTAACTTGTTAAGTTTTTCCCTTATAGTGAGGAACTTGTAAACACCCTTCTTTATCCACATGCCACACCAAAGACCAGATGGCTGATTTGACTTAATGTAGTCATGTGAAATTATCCATCATTTCTTTCTGCTATTTTTACAAGGTGGATAATGCAGTAGGGATGCTTTATGAAGGTTTTACATGATAGGTCTGGTCTTAGGCTCTTTGTTAGCTGCTTGTGGCTTTTTGAACAGCAGGTTTTACTAATTTTTATCCCCAACTATTTTTCTTTGTATGAAATTTGAACTTTGCACATTCTTGGTTCACAGCCTTTGTTCTTGGATGGGGAAATGAAATTTCTGCTTGGGTGGTTCTGCTAAGTTGTTCAATACTTGCTCAAAAATTCAGGAGAGGAAAGTGTGTTCATTATTAATCACCTTGTTTTCTATTAGAAATAATGTGAAGCTTTTTGTATTGTTTCAGTGCATAGGAATCCTATCATGATAATTGGGAGCTAATGGCAGTTAATTTAGACAGAAATTTGCTTTGTCAAGAGCGATGTACTTGCACATGGATTCTTAGTTATTGTGGTTTCTGAGGTGGTTTTTTTCATGAATGGGACACAAGCTCTTTTCTCCATTGATATGCTGATTATTTTTGCAAGAATTGTTCATTATGATTCAAGTTTCAGCGTTCATGATTTCTAATTTCATGTGTTTTCTTGTTTTGTTTCCATTTTACCGCCACCAAAATCTTCATTAATTATGAAGGATTACAATACATTGTCTACATTTTGGGACAGAATGTTTGTTATCCATGCTCATTTATTCATTCATGGTTAAATATTTTCTTTGCATTTCATGATTTGTACATTAACCAGTTACAGTCATTATATCCTAATCTTGATTTTCTTTGCAGCTGCAATATTATTTAAATTATTTCACAATTCATCATTTTAGTATTAGTCTTAAGCAACATATTCACTGTCAGTGTCAATAAATGTTCATTCTCTCTTATAGCCGCTGACCCCAAGCAGCCAAAGTGACCCCGCTCAGCCGCCACCTACCTCAAACCGCCTCTTCGCCGCTGAGTGTGAGCAGGCCCCGCCCCAGCTGCAGCCCCAGTCCTACCCCCAGGTGGATGGGCTGGGCATAGAGACGCCCTCCCTTGACGATCACATGACCCTCAGTCCGCCTAGTCTCGACTCCCTCTCCACTCCAGTCATGCTCGATATAGACTTGAATGATGATAAGAGTGATCTAGTCAAAAATAAGAAAGATGTTAATCAGGAAAAAGCAGACAAAATCATAGCCGAGGCTATTGCCAAGGCCCAAGCTCAAGGCCAGCCTGTGCCAAATGTACTCTCTCCTTCGGGAATTCCTGCAACAGTCACAGATATTGTAGTGGGGGACACAGAATCTGAGGACAAAACTCCCAAGAAGAAAAAACGTATACGAAAACCAAAGGCAGACACGGGTGAAAAACCAGTGAAGAAGAAAAGGAAAAAGAAAGATGCTGAGGCGGTCGACGGTGTCGTCGCAGCTGCTGGTGATACTGTTACCGTGGTAACAGGAGGGGAAGTAACTGAAGAGGTAGCAGGGGAGGAGAAGAAAGAGAACAAGGAAAAGAAAGAGAAAAAGGAGAAGAAACCAAAAACTCCTAAATTGAAAACTCCAAAGAAGAAAAAGTAAGTTTCAGTTTTGCTATAATAGTTTTAAACCTAGTTTTCAGACTTCATTGTAAATTTACTTAAAGCTTGAGGACGGCCACCCATTCTACCAATATAAAATTTAATATTAGAAATAGTTTTAATAATATTTTAAAGGAATTTATTATGCGGTGCTATGGTTTATTGATAACAAAGTATGATCTTTCAATGTTTCATCTATATAATGTATCAGCAAAAATTTCTATTAATATCATTCATTTAACGCTAAAGCGCACCACATACAGATCTTAAACATCTAATTCATGCTTTCAATTCACACAGACCACCTGCCACGTTACTAAAGGACAAGAAGAAACGAAAGCGTGCCTCGTCAGACGTATCAGATCTAGATTTATCTCCCCCTGGATCTCCTAAAGAGGAAGATGAGTCACTCGTAAGTAACACATTCACTTTCAATCTTGTGGAAAGAACCATCTATTTGCTTTGCATGTCATATTCTTACAAAAGTGAAGATCACAAATAACTCAATGCAACAAGTTTACAGACCCTATTTCTCTGCATGATTTGGTAACAGTTGAAAATCGCCTGGAAAGCAAGTTATGCGGTTAATCGAATATCATATGCATTAAAAAAGATTTGAAATGGTACTGTGTGGATGGCCAGGTAAAACGAGGTCTGACAGCAATTATGTGCACGTGACACTTTCGCCTAGCAACTTATATTTTTACCCGAGTTGTTATGTTATTGTCTGTGATATCAACGTTAGGTCAATGAAGCGGACCATGCCAGAGAAGCTGTAAATTAACCATTGGTGATTCAAAGGGAATAAGATATGTCGCGAAGTCTTACTGGTTTCTAACAACTTGTGCATCAGGTGTCTCCTTCACTGTTGTTTAAGTAAAAACATTGCCCTTGTGTGAAAATCTTTTCCATTATAATTCCAGAAACGAAGATCAGCGCGTAACACAAAGAGGAAGAAGTACCTAGATGACGTCGATCTTAACCTGTCTGACGACAATGCAGACATAGATGTGGAAGGGGGCGGCGATGCCCCTCTTCAAATGAAATCGGTACAGTTTTTTCTGGTATGTGCATGCTGCATGTGGTTGGGGCGCAACTCGGACAGTAGTGCAATACTTGAGATTTTTTTTCAGAGAATCGAAATGGGTTGAAATTAGCCATATCAAAGCACCAACAAATTGCACTAGTACATTTATGAAGGTATTAGTCTAACCCCATTCCTGCTATATATATATATATATATATATATATATATTATGTTTATATCTTAGTAATTCCGGATGATGATCATTTCAATTTACCAGCTCCGCGTCCTTTCACCTGGCATGACCTTAGACTGGTGTTAATTTCTAACCCTGACAAAGTAGATATATTATATATACCGGATTACCGGTAGACTTCTTTGAAATAATTATTTTAACAGACAACAACATGTTCACTGTGGAACATCACGACGGCAGTGATGCTTACTTTGTGGGCGACCTACTTCTATTTCCCGAAAATATTTCAGTTATCCGTACTCAAAAAGAAGTTACTCCTCTGAAGTTTTAAAACAAGTAGGCATTACAATTGATTGGTTTTGGACTTTTTCTGTTGATTTTAGATTTTCAAATGAAGCACATAAAATTGCAAAGTGCTATTTCTATTGAAAAATTTTGTCAACTTATTATTAAATTAAAACTATATTGTTTCACAATTCTTGAATTTATCCCAGTTTTCTGTGTAAGCACACACTAACATCATGAAAATTTACCTAAATTGCTTCTTGTTTAACGGTAAATATTCAGACTTACTATTAGATTTTGTGTTCTAATGTATACTGATCCGTTGGTATCTAACTCACTTGTTGTTGTTGTTTCCAAGTTCATTTCACTTGCATGTCTATGATGTTCCGTCATTTGGTGGATGTTTTATTTGTCTTTGTCTAACAAATGATGGTCATGTAGTAAAGTAGTTAATTGTGTTTCATTTATAATATACTAAATGAGATTCTGCGTAATGTAAGAAAGTAAGTATTTTAAAAATATGACTCCTCAATACTGTTACACAGATAGCCCATAGAACACCTTGAAGTACCCAGTTCATACCATTGCAAATGGCCTATGTACAACAATCACAACCCTTTATCAAAGAATAATAACAAATGATAATCATATAATTATCCCTATAATCTCAGAAAATAAAAATTGACGTGATGAAAAGTTGTCAGCACTAGTATAAAAATAATCCATTCAGTTTATTTGTGTATAGAGCTTCTTGTCAAGCACTTCACGGTAAAATGTTTCTGTTTTTAGGATAACCCAGCGGAGGAAGATGCCCTGGTTGTGGAGAAGATCATGGCGAACAGGATGAGGAAGTACGACAAAGAGGTACGAGTTTATCTTAAGGGAGAATATAATGAATACAACATGCAATAACAAAATAAAGTTCATTGCTCTGTCTGGGCGGAACAGCGCAGTGGTCAGCGTGTTCGGATTCGGATGGGGGGGGTTCCGGGGTTCGACTCCCGCCAGGGGCACGGCAACTTTGTCTGCAGTAGAGAACTGTTCTACACGCAGTAAGGTTTGGGTGCAATGCTACACTGAATTTCAGCGTTGTACCACCAATTGTTCGCTAGTTCCAGCCAATGTTCGCAGGTTTCAACGCATTTCTCATATTGCTAGCAGTCGTGATATAAGTGACATACTCTTGAAACCTCAAATTGCCTCACTTCACCTCACCTCATTGCTCTGTCTTCTATCATACATGCTTTAAGATTCGGTGTCGTGTTCCATGAAATTCAGTGTTATAGCATTCTGAGTTGCTACCTGCATACGTTATGACGTTATGATAAGGTGGTATCAGTAATGGAGTTATAATAATGCAAAATACAATTTTAAGTCACACGTGTTTGTTGTGAAATGATTCAGTGAAATTCAGTGTTCTACCAATTTGGATTTGTACTTAAGTTTTATTATTTGAAGATTGGCTGATGTTAAAATAATGGAAGCCTTTTAACATATGATTATGATTTTTTTTACATAGGATGTCGAAGAAGGTTCTGAAGAGCCAGAAGAGGAGGAAGAATTCTTTGTTAAATACAAGAACTAGTGAGTATAAGATTACTATTGATATTTAAAAATCAACATTGACGATGTACCTAATTTTCAAGAAAAATGTCAGGTCTTTTAGTAATATTAGATATATGTAAAAAAAAAGATTTTTTCGCTCAAATTCTTCTGCATCATAGCATTGTTTCACTGTTTCGAGGGAACTACCTGTGATATGTCAATTGTGAAAATGACCATCATATCATCGTTCAGGTAATCCTCTTATGGATGTTTTCACAGTGGCAAGGAAAATTGTACATCTCACACTGATGAAAACACTTTCCTCAAACTGAGAGAACTTGATCTTTAACTAGGTAGCACATGATAAGCATTTGACTATTCTAGTTCCTACTTGCACTGTGAATGGAGAACGGCACCAGAGTTAGAGCGAGACAAGAGAATCCACTCCAAGATTAAAAGATACAGGATGAAGAAACTACAGCTCAACAGCATCTTTGAACAGGTATGTTTCACTTCATTTGACACAAAACATGTTTTTGCTTTGCACACGTAATAAATGAAAAAAATTGCGGCACTTTTTTTTTGTGGCAGACAGTTACTCACTTCCTTTTACTTCTGCTGTGAAATAAAGAAAAATTATAGGCTTGTTGCTTAATTTATCAAATTAATTACTGATTGGCTGTACAAAAGTTCCTAGATATTGACAAGAGGAATATCTTTATGTCATTCAAGCATTTCCAATATCACTCTTAAGCAGTCACAAATACTCTTTAGATATGTACTGGGATACTTTTTCATGGATAAACAAATTCCGCAGTTAGCACAGGTGCATTTTCTCCCATATGTCTTCATGCAGACTCGAGTGGTTATTGAGGTAATTGACTATTTCTTTATAAAATATATTCCAGTTTATAATTACAAATTGAAAAAGAAATTTCCTTTTCCACAGAATGAAGACGACGAATACTTCAACCCCGACTACGTTGAAGTAGACCGTGTGCTGGACATGTCTGTGACGAAGGACCCTGTCTCGGAGGAGGAGCTAACCCACTACCTAGTCAAGTGGCGTGGCCTGTCATACGAAGAGAGCACCTGGGAGTTACAGCAAGATGTCGACCCTAAGAAGGCAGAACTCTTCAAGAAGTGGAAAGAATTACCGCCTGAAGAAGAACGAGCTGTAAGTTATTTCTCTTTTACAATTCAGAGGTTAGGTGCAGCTTTGTCTGTTTAGGGACCGATTTTCCCTCCTTTTGAGTTTGCTGGTGAAAAATTGCCTACCTCATTTATCTTCCGATCTATGACTCTGTTTAGCTCTGAACTGTCAAAATAGTTTCCCTGCTCTACTACGCACTTTCTAGCTTTGTTTTTGCTGTTACCAATTCGCTGGTCTTCGACTAACTGAAAATTCCATTGGTCACTCGTAACATACACATTTTAATTAAATTGTCTAGCATTGAAAACTACTGATGTCCAAATGACACCATCTTCTTTTGAAATTGGACATTTTACCAGTTAGTGGGCAGAAAAAATGCTTTGAAAAATGTAATAAAAAAATGACTATTTTATTTGTATATTTCTAAAGATTGAAACATTTTCACACTGAGTAGCTATTTTGTATTTACTGTCTTGGTGGCATTTACATATTATATATATCCTTTTTTATGAGAAACTAAAATTGTTATTTGATTATTTCAGGAAATAGCCCGCCCTAAACCCAGTGAATGGAACAAACGAGATGAGACTCGGGCATACAAGGGAGGTAACACGCTGCGTGAATACCAACTGGAAGGTGTTAACTGGCTCACTTTCTGCTGGTATAATGGGTGAGAATTCCAACCTGGATATTTGGATGTTACTATCACAATAATATAAGGAGCAGGAGTGGGTCAATTTGATATCCCTTAGATAAACTTACTAGGATGCTTTAGATCACACCCTGCCACATAATAAATTGACACAAATTCAGATTTTGTTGATATCTAATATTCTTTTCCTTTTACTTACCGCACGCGCCATTCAGATAATAATAACTCGGTGTGTATAACCTGAGATCAAGTATTATGTTGCTCCTCAAGTTTGTCTCGCCATTAATGGATTTAGTATTTCCCAAGTGTCGTTAAACAATAAATCTCTCACTGAAAGTTGTATTATATATGAATTTATCTTTTATCATGGCTATAATAAGCAAAATCTTTATTTTCAGACAAAATTGTATCCTGGCCGATGAGATGGGTTTAGGTAAAACGATTCAGAGTATCACATTCCTGTTTGAAATGCACCAGTATGGAGTAAAAGGACCTTACCTGGTGATTGTACCATTATCTACTCTTGGAAACTGGCAGAGAGAGTTCGAAACATGGACAGATATGAACGTCATTGTCTACCATGGGACGTGAGTAACCTTACATCAAGACCATATTCATAATAGTTTTTCGTCGTAAAATCACCCATGTTTCGCTAGTTGATGCTCGCAGGTTTTACCTTGATACATAGCCACAAAAGTGGAGCAGGCTTTCTCCCTGCAATATTTTAGCGGCTATGATATGAGTGAAAGACTCTTGAAAGCGACGTTAAACCCCAAAACTCCCACCTTCACCTCGCTTTGAAATAGTGTTTTAAAAGAATGTTGCTAGAGTCTTCAGTTTGTTTTGTAACTGTAATGATGGTTTTAGTGAGTCTATTGGTTTAATTTGCTTTATATAGTTTACAATTCTAAAGTTTCATTTAATATTCTTTGCTTCAGATCAACAAGCAGGAACATGCTGCAAGAGTATGAAATGTTCTTCAGGGATGAGGAGGTATGTGCAACAGGGCTCTTGTTAGTCAAGTCCATCAATCAATTGACTTTTGTTTGATTTTGAGACCCACTCAAATTTAAGTCACATGTGATGTTATATATACCTTTTCATGAAATGAAGTCAATCCAAAGCAAGTTTGTTCAATTCCGCTGGAAAAATCCTGAACAAAAGTTAAAAGTTCAATGGAGAGAGAGAAAGAGATACGAGACAGTGAGACCGCATAATGTTACTTGTTAAATCTTGGTATAAATTTATTAAGGAAAGCAGCAAACTATTATAAGTATTCCATAATGTTACATTAATCATTAATAAACACCAAGGTACTGTCACTGAATGCTTTGCTTCATTATCCAGGGCCACAAGATCCCAAACCTGTACAGATTTAACGCACTCATCACCACATACGAGGTGATTTTGACCGACCTAGAGCTACTGACCAATATCGAGTGGAGGGCAACCGTCATCGATGAGGCTCACAGGCTCAAGAACAAGAACTGCAGGCTCATGGAGGGTCTCCGCCAGTTCGATATTGTGAGTGATCGAAGGAACAATCGTTATTTCAAAATATTTTGCCTATTTGCAAGATGGTTAACCCTATCCAAACATTACAGAAATAAGATATTTCAGGAGGCATGAGGTTGAGATTTTATGTTTACTTTTACATTTTAATTTAATTAATTTTCAGGAGCATCGAGTATTGCTGACCGGCACACCCCTTCAAAACAACACTGAGGAACTATTTTCTCTCCTCAACTTCCTCAACCCTACCAAGTTCAACTCATCGCATTCATTCGTTCAGGAATTTGGCGAACTCAAGACAGAAACCCAGGTGGACGAGTTGAAAAAGGTATGTTGAAGTGTTTCTTAGCGATTGCTCTGGTATCCTTCCTTTAGGCACTGGTTTGCTAGTTTTAGTCCGTAACTGGAAATTATGGAAGTTTCTTCGGTCCTAATATCTAGTAAATATTACTGTCCTGTAAATTATCTCATCTCCTTGAGGTATGGTTAAAGCCACAGATGTATATAACATTTAAAACTACCTTTTCCTTTTGATACTTTCTCATATGCTTATGTGTATCGCTGGACATAATCATTGTATGCATATATGTAATTACAGATTCTGAAACCAATGATGTTGAGAAGGTTGAAAGAAGATGTGGAGAAAAATCTGGCTCCAAAGGAAGAAACAATTGTGGAGGTAAATATATCATTTTATAACTAACAAATAGTATTAATACATGTCAAAGTTATGTGGTGATAACTCTTACGCTTGACCTGACTAATCTTCGCACTACTTTCAGTCATCCTGCCAGGTCTTGACAATATTAGTCAATGAAGGACTGATCTACATGTAATATGATTTTAGCATTTAGTGCATTTCTACCTTTCTACATGGTTAGCCAGTTCCACTTAACATTAACAGGTTTCAAAGCACAGTGGCATTATAGTTTTTCTCCCTGCAATAAAACTAGTCTCATTTATATAAGGGAAAGACTCTTGAAAACTCAATACCACATCATTTGCCATAAAATATTCCAGGAATTAAACTAGTGTTTCTCATTGGGTACAAATCAGAATGGTTCATATTTTACTTTTCATGGTAAACCTATTTGAAATTAAAAGGTTTTCATTTCCAAATATCTGTCCCAGGTTGAATTGACGAACATCCAGAAGAAATACTACCGTGCTATATTGGAGAGGAACTTCCAGTTCTTGTCGAAAGGCAACACAAGCTACGCTAACGTTCCTAATCTCATGAACACGATGATGGAGTTGAGAAAGTGCTGTAACCATCCATACCTTGTGAAAGGTGAGAATGTGATGCTGATCTATTGGAATATTTAACTGTTCCGAAGTTTATCAATTGCTGTGTTACATCAATATATGTAATACATCTTGTCAAATGTCTCCGTGTTAGAATATACCATATGCTCAACTTGTGAAATTAAAGTTCTTGTATATTTGTGGATAAACAGAGTTGTCTATAGGCAATATTTTCGAGTCCATATTCTGATCTGAGAATAAATCTATGAACCTCATGTTGAGAACAATGCCCAAGAGGACTGCCCTAAATTCAGCTAATACAGTTACCTTTGAAAAACAGAATTGATGGAAAATTTAATGTTGAAACTGTTCCACTAGGTTGTGGTGCCTAATTGAGAGAGGCAGAGACACAGATGAGGGTTGAAAATAGCGGTTGACATTTCTCCATATCGCTTATCTCCCCTTATCTCAGGCATAAAAACAAACTTCTCACCAATTCCTCTTTTCTCCTTGTAGGTGCCGAGGATAAGATCCTGGAGGACACACGAGAAAAGCACGGGAACGACCAGGAGCAGATGCATGCGGCTCTAGTCCAGTCGTGCGGCAAGATGGTGCTGCTCGACAAACTCCTCCCCAAGCTGAAGAGTGGCGGGCACAAGGTCCTCGTTTTCTCTCAGATGATTCGGGTGCTGGACATCCTTGAAGACTACCTCGTACAGCGGAGGTGCGCACAATTTGTCCTCTGATAGTAATCTATAGTTTAAGACTGGTTTTGCTCTCATGTTATCATGGGCGGACACTAGGTAATCTCCTGCCTGTCTCTGTACTGTACATTCATGTGGACACACATGTTTCTATTTCCTCAGCCATTCAAATATTTGTTATTGACAGAATAACCTCAACTACAATGTTAAAAAATAAGATGATCAAATCAGTTGGTCTTTACGATAATATTTTCATGTTCAACAATAGATAACTAAACTTTCACCAATGGCAGGTACTTGTATGAGCGACTGGACGGAAGGATTCGAGGCAACTTGAGGCAAGAGGCAATAGATCGGTTTTCGAAGCCAGAGTCAGACAGGTTCGTGTTTCTGCTGTGCACGAGGGCTGGTGGACTCGGCATCAACCTGACGGCCGCTGATACTGTGATAATATATGACTCTGACTGGAACCCTCAGAACGATCTGCAGGTTAGTAACATGATTTATCAAGTTAGTTCGTCCCTTATGTGCTGTTACACAGTAACTCACTATCAAGTAAGTTGGTTCTTGCATCAGGGTAATAATGTGTGTGTGTTGAACATGCACCTTCGTGTTGTGGAGTCCAGCAGGATAAAAGTACCCTCATCAATATTATTAGTTGCTTCTTTAAGATGTTTCTAGAAATATTTCCCTTCACGATGTTACATAAAATGTGAATATTTCCAGTTCATGTTAAAGGACATAAATTAAAAAAGTTTTCCATGGTAGGAATGTCTATAATGTCAGTATTTCCATGAATAGGGGAATTATGAAGATTAAAATTGTTTGTGAAAAGGAAAATAGCAAGCTGAGAAATTCATCTTTGATGTTATGGATAGGTTTGGCATGCTTTTAAACAAGTAAAAATGAAATTTGCTAAAAGATGAGGTTGAGTCTCATTTGTACTCACTTCCGATCTTTGTTGACAGGCCCAGGCTCGATGTCACCGAATTGGTCAGCAGAAGGCTGTAAAAGTGTACAGATTGATAACGCGCAACTCGTACGAGAGGGAAATGTTCGACAGAGCTTCACTCAAACTGGGTCTCGACAAAGCTGTGCTGCAGTCCATGAGTCAAGACAAAGCTAACAATCCGGTTAGTATTCTTATACAGGAAATTGTATTGTTTTCAAAGCCCTCTTTTGAGTACTTAACAGTTCAATTATCCTAGCACCCATATGTTTTTGTTGCTTGTCCGATACCGCTCTTGATTATGAGGGAACTCAAATTTGTCTTGCTAATCTATGTATTGGAGAAAAGGTCATTAGTTTCTTTATACACATTTATTTTAAAAAATAACTATATAACTATTTCACATGGCCGGATATCATTTTACACCATAAAGCTCTAAATTGCACCTGAGCCCCCAAGCTTCAACTCTTTTCAACAAAATTAACCAAATGGATATAAACTTATTTATCTGGCCTTCACATTTACCGAACATATTTTGCTAAAAAAAATTGTATTTCACATGAAAAGTTGACATTACCTAACTTGAGCATTCCAAATTTGAAGAAAAGAATTGTAATCATAGAAGTTTCTCAATGATTGTTTCAACCAAACTAACCCATCGTTTTATTGCCCGTCTTGCAGCAATCCCAGATGTCCAAGAAGGAGATTGAGGAGTTGCTGAAGAAGGGAGCATATGGAGCGTTGATGGAGGACGACAAGGCTGGGGACGAGTTCTGTGAAGAAGATATTGATCAGATTCTCCAGAGACGTACCCAGATTATCCAGATTGAGTCCGAGGGCAAGGGCTCCACTTTTGCTAAAGCCAGTTTCAGCATGTCCTCAAACCGAAGCGACATCGATATCAACGATCCAAACTTCTGGCAGAAGTGGGCTAAGAAGGCAGATCTTGATGTGGATGAGCTCAAATCAAGGGTATGTATGTCTTTCTTTTACAACAGTCGCAGCTACTTTCACAATACTGTCGAAGCGGTGTTAAACATAAACTCAATCACTCACCCTTACAACAGTGCAAGAGTTGCAATGATTTATGATTTATGCTCCATTTATATATATATATATATATAATACCGGTATATATAGTGTACAATGAATGGTCATTTATTTTGTTCGGTCTCTTTGCAGAACAACCTCATTATCCAAGAACCTCGTCAGCGGAAACAGACTGCTCGTTATGGTAATGAGGATGCCATGATGGAAATGAGTGATCTTGAATCCTCGTCGGAGAGCGGCGCAGAAGACGACGAACTCGGTCTGAGGAGCGGCAGAAAGAGCAAGCGAGGTCGTAGGAGGGGAGGGAGGAATGACGACGACTTTGACCCGATGGATGAACCCACCGGTGACGGTTTCCATCGATCCGAGTGCTTCAAAGTGGAGAAGAATCTCCTTGTCTATGGGTGAGTTTGTCAACTTGCAACGGCAGAATTCTGAAGTTAAAAGCAATTGGCATCACATCTCTCATCAAATTTGAATGAAGTCTCTTGCACAAGGTGACACCACAAGTCGTGTCTTAAGTGTGGGTCATTGAATCAGCCTTCAAACTCTTAGATTATGCCATATTGTTCAATTTTCATGTAATGTTTGGTTTAAGTTGTACATTGTGTATATGAAGCCGTTTTGATGTAAAAAGAATTTCCTCTGATCTGATCTTGGTTTCTTTGCTGGATAATGTTTATAGTATATTTCAGAAATAAGACTTTGACTGCTATACTGCCGAAGCGGCATTAAGCAATAGCTCACTCACTCATAAATAAGATACTAACTGATATATTTTTCCATTTAGCTGGGGTAGATGGAATGAAATTCTTGCACATGCACGGTTCAAGAGAAGGCTGGAGGAAAAGGATGTTGAAGTCATTGCAAAGGCAATTGTAAGTCATATTTTTCTCCTTAATTGATACTTAATCAAAATGTTTCCGTAACTATTTGATTTATGCACTATCTTTAGTATTTTCTCAAAAAATTACTTCAATAGCTTGTTAAGTGATTTCTTGATTTTGTGTTACAGTTGGTACATTCCCTCCAGTTTTACAAAGGTGATGAACGAATCAAAACGTTTATCTGGGATCTTGTGTCACAAACAGATGAAGATCAACTGAAAAATCACTCAGGTTTGTATAAACTATTAACTCCAATTTCAAAATTTTCCAATGCCATTATTAGGACATAAAAAAAAGCGAAAGTCATACACTTACTTGACAATTTAAAATTTTGGATACATCAAAATCAGATTTCAGGCTTATGACCATTGCGTTAATAATTATTTTATTTTCAACAATTTTTTCCAAGTTTGTAAATTGAAAGTTAAATTAAAGAAACGATACATATTTGAAATACTAAATATGATTTCTGTTTGTCATTACAGGATTATCTGCCCCTGTTCCAAGAGGGCGAAAAGGCAAGAAACAAAAGCAACCAACAAAAGGTCCCGAATTTGAAACTTCTCAGCTGGACTTTGATCCTGATGCAATTCTTGATCATGGGTACAAGCGGCATCTCTTCAGACATTCAAATAAGTGAGTTATAATTTTCATGTATATTTGATTTTACTTATCCTGCACTAGTAATGAAGTCATCCTTTTCATACTGGTTCAGTAACATTGCCAGAAATAAGCCTATCCCTTGGTCAATATCACATGTGCCCCAATGAGGATTATTGCTTCTTACCAATGCTTTTATGTATAGACAAATATGGAATTGATTTTGTTGTCTAAAATGTTTAACAGTAGATGTGTGCATTATGTCTGTGTAAATGGATGTTATTAGCTCATCAGGCCTGAAAGGCCCGATGGGCTTATGGCATGGCATGGTGTCCGGCGTCCGTCCATCCGTCCATCCGTAAACTTTTCGCTTTTTCGACTTCTTCTCCAGAACCAATAACTCCACAGAGCTGAAATTTTATGTGCAGACTCCTTGGCCAATGGGGATCCTAAATTGTAGATTTCGTGACCCCATGATCCCAATTGGGGTCACAGGGGTCAAAACCTATTTTCATCTTCTTCTTTAGTTCCAAAAGGTCTAGAGAGCTGAAAAGTTGTGTGCAGACTTCTTGGCCCATGGGGATTCTAAATTGTAGATTTCGTGACCCCGTGACCCCAAATGGGGTCACAGGGGTCACATCTTTAAAAACCTATTTTCATCTTCTTCTCCAGTGCCAAAAGGTCTAGAGAGCTGAAAAGATGTGTGCAGACTCCATGGCTAATGGGGATTCTAAATTGTAGATTTCATGACCCCGTGACCTCAAATGGGGTCACTGGGGTCACAACCCCAAAAACCTATTTTCATCTTCTTCTCCAGTTCCAAAAGGTCTAGAGAGCTGAAATTTTATGTGCAGACTCGGCTAATGGGGATTTGAAATTGTAGATTTGGTGACCCTGTGACCTCAAATGGGGTCACAGGGGTCACAACCCCAAAACCCTATTTTCATCTTCTTCTCCAGTTCCAAGAGGTCTAGAGAGCTGAAATTTTATGTGCAGACTCCTTGGCTAATGGGGATTTCAAATTGTAGATTTGGTGACCCCGTGACCTCAAATGGGGTCACAGGGGTCACAACTCCAAAAAACTTTTTTCATCTTCTTCTCAATTTCCAAATGGTCTAGTGAGATGAAAAGTTGTGTGAAGACTCCTTGGCTAATAGGGATTTTAAATTGTAGATTTGGTGACCTTGTTACCTCAATTGGGGTCACAGGGGTCACAACCTTAAAAACCAATTTTCATCTTCTTCTCCAGTTCCAAAGGGTCTAGAGAGCTGAAAAGTTGTGTGCAGACTCCTTGGTCAATGAGGATTTTAAATTGTAGATTTTGTGATCCTGCGACCCCAAATATAGGTCACAGACGTCAAGACCTTAAAAGCTATTTCATCTAGAGATTGTATGTGCTCTTTAAAGGGAGGTAATTTAAAGGAAACAACAGTAATGAATTAAATCTTCAAGTGTGACTTATTTGTAGGCATTTTATCTCTGGCCTCAGATAGGTCAGAGAGGTAAGGATCTTAAGACCTATTTCATCTTCTCCATTTAAGTGCTTCCTATGTGTGATACCTCTTACCTAGAAATTGACATTTTGAAATAGTTAATGTAGATAAAGCCTGATGAGCTACAGAGCCCATGGCTCTATTTTTAGCTCATCAGGCCTGAAAGGCCCGATGGGCTCATGGCATGGCATGGTGTCCGGCGTCCGTCCATCCGTCCGTCCGTCCATCCGTAAACTTTTCGCTTTTTCGACTTCTTCTCCAGAACCAATGACTCCACAGAGCTGAAATTTTATGTGCAGACTCCTTGGCCAATGGGGATTCTAAATTGTAGATTTCGTGACCCCATGACCCCAAATGGGGTCACAGGGGTCACATCCTCAAAAACCTATTTTCATCTTCTTCTCAAGTTCCAAAAGGTCTAGAGAGCTGAAAAGTTGTGTGCAGACTCCTTGGCCCATGGGGATTCTAAATTGTAGATTTCGTGACCCCCATGACCCCAAATAGGGTCACAGGGGTCACATCCTTAAAAACCTATTTTCATCTTCTTCTCAAGTTCCAAAAGTTCTAGAGAGCTGAAAAGTTGTGTGCAGACTCCTTGGCCAATGGGGATTCTAAATTGTAGATCCCGTGACCCCAAATGGGGTCACAGAGGTCACAACCCAAAAAACCTATTTTCGTCTTCTTCTCCAGTTCCAAAAGGTCTAGAGAGCTGAAAAGTTGTGTAGAGACTCTTTGGTCAAAGGTGATTCTTAATTGTAGGATTGGTGACCCTGTGACTCCAAATACATGTCATGATCTAAAAACCTATTTTTTGCTTGTTAACAATGTATTACTTGAGATAAATTAAATATTCAACCTTAGATAATAAATCAAATCCTGATGAGCTACAGAGCCCATGGCTCTATTTTTCAATGTTGAAAATAGTTTAAGTCGTTTTTCAAATTCTCATTTTAGAAAAATGTGCCCCAAAGAGGATTATTACCAATGAGTTAGTCGGATGAAATATGTTTGCTTTCGGAATAAGCATTTCAACAGGTAGACTGTTATTTTACAGAAATTAGGTTTTATGTGTATTGTCGCCGCTAATGGTTGCAATACTGTTCAAGCTGTATTAAACATAACTCACTCAGTTATGTAAAAGGTGACTGCTGCTTGAAATCTGTAGGCAATCTATTTTGGGTCTAAAATGACATTGTATCAATCCTTGTGTTCCGCAGAGTGCTATTGCGTGTGCGTCTCCTGTATTACCTGAAACAAGAAGTGATAGGCGACGAAGCTGATAGGGTCTTCCAGGGCGCTCCCTTCACGTGAGTTCGCATTATCATTGCTTTTATATATTGACAAAAATGGAATTGATTTTATTTATTGTCTAAAATGTTTAACAGTAGGTGTTTGCATTATGTCTGTGTGTCTGTCTGTTATTCAATGTTGAAAATAGTTTGTCGTTTTTCAAATTCTCATTTAAAAAAAAAAAATTCAACAGTTTATTAATGAAAAATTACTTGTTTGATAAGATGTTAATCCATAGAACTTGTTTTTTGATTCACCATACCTTTTTAAAGGAACTCTCAAAGAAGTATAGTTAGATAAAGAATCAATCTGCTTTTCATGATAATTCAATGTTATGCAAGTCATTCTTCAGTTCCTCATGATTCAATGCATCTCCGTCTCTCCTGCAGTGAAATTGACATCCCAGCTCCATGCGCCGACGGTGAACTCCCCTCTCTCTGGTGGGACGAAGACTCCGACCGATCTCTCCTCATTGGCGTCTTCAAACATGGTCAGTGCATACAATAAAACAATAAGACAACAAGATTTTCTGGTTATCAACTTTTTAATAGGTTCAAAATTGTTATCCTGAAAATATTGTTTTCTTTTGTATTCCATTTATAAATGCCCTTCAAAAAATTAAGACAATAATTCTGGAAAAAAAACTTAAACCCATTCCTTTTGAAACACAAGACCCTCAACATCTGTATATCTTTGCAATCTGGGATGATTTTGTTTTCAGCCAAATGCTGGGCTCCTAAGCTGAAAATGAAGTAATATTCTAGGCAATACTGTGGGTTAAAGCCAATCTTTTGACCTAACCAATCAACGATTATCGTCATAGAGTTCTGGCTCCTGTAATTCAACCACATCGAAATGGTCAAACTTTGATAAACTCGTAAGTTGAAGCATTAACTGAAGTCTTTAATCTCTTCTACAGGCTACGAGAAGTTCAACTTGATGCGGTCTGACCCATCCCTCATCTTCCTGCACCGATGTGGACCACCCGACAGCGAGGCTCTGGCTCGTGAACAGAATGATGATTACGATGGAGAAAAGTAAGTTGTTGCACAATTCATTTAGACTTTGACGGAAGCTTGATGTACTTCATTCTCTCCCATTATAGTCATTTCTTCTCCTGTCACCACTATTTCTCAGTATCAAGCAGGATGTGCTGATTTATTGATCTTTATTACATTTTAAAGAATTGATTTCTGAAATATTGAAGGCATTCTGATGATGACCCGTCATGCTAATACAGAGTCCTGTGCACCTGGATGTGCTGGGTAATCGGGAATAACTATGAGTTGAATAATCAATTCTGAAGAGTGCAAAATCAAATTTTCGAAATAATTAAGTAGCTCAATATTCGGTATGTCTGATAAAAATAGGACATAGCAAGTTAAATTTGTTATTCAGGGGTAACACATCTGTATATTCAATATCAAGTCTATAAAACATGATAAACTGTATGCAGATGTACCATTGACTCATTGTATTACAAGCAAAATATTATTACCAAAATATAATTTTATAATATGATACGTGAGGAGATGCAACTATTGGATAGTAATGAATGAAGTGGTATTATGGGACAATGTACAAATATTATACATGTAAGGCTGCTCTTTACCGCTAGAATATTTTTCTTGAGCGTTGTGAAAAAAGGCTGTAAAGTAACACATCTGAAGAGAAATATAATTTCTCATTTATTATTACAGAAGTATTTTTACTATCAAGCAGGAAGGAGTTCTGTGCTCATTTAATAATCTTATTACATTTAATATAGAATAGATTTGGTAATTATATACTGAAGGCATTCTGATGATGACCCGTCATGCTAATACAGAGTCCTGTGCACCTGGATGTGCTGGGTAATCGGGAATAACTATGAGTTGAATAACCAATTCTGAAGAGTGCAAAATAAAATTCTCACAATGATAAGTTAAATATCTCGTCAGCCTGAAGAAAAATAATCAAACATACTATGTTGCAGGGATGATGAGAATGACATGGAGGACAAGAAAGACGACGAGGACGATGAGGATCTCTCTCAGAGCTCGGCCCCAGATTCTATGAAGACCCCAGTGAAAGCACCTGCTGTGTCAATGGATGGTAGGGACTACTTTCAGCTTATGAAGTGTTCGAAATAAATGGAAAAATAGCCTGCCTAGAAGTGGGTCTTTGTCAGTTTAATGGTAAAATTTCCAGTTACTGGTACAGTTCCAGGTACTGACTTGATTAAAAGTAACAATGGCACTGGCTATGGATGTGTCTAATTTAGAAAACTTGCTTTAGCTTTTGCAAGTATGCATTTGAAATCAATTTCAACCCGTTAAATGTTGAAATGTTGCTCAAGCAAATTTGAACAGAGTTTCACTCAACTGACAATCACATTGAATATATAGGTGAACGACACACTTTGCACCCTTGATTTTATTTTATGTATCATGTTGACAAGATGTGAGAATAAAACTGGTGTGATAAAAAGTCAATGTGTATGCCTGTGTCAAGTGATTGATGCATGTTGTTTCTCTTCCTCTCGAATGCTATGACAATAGCTAAGTGAACACTTACTAATTACTCTGACCACTCTGACATGCTCCATCTTCCTTTGTAGAAAGCGACAAGTTGCCTTTCCCAAGTCCGTCTGAGTTGAACACTCGACTGAGAAGGGTAATCACTGGCTACCAGAGGAACCATAAGAAGGAACAGTTGAAGATGCAGCAGAAAGCCAAGGTAAATTGAGATATTATTAAAAATATTATCAAGATTTATATTATATATTAAAAAAAAACATCATCCCACTTAATACATCTACTACAACTTAAAGCATGTATAGCTTCCCCTTCCCAAAATTGGATGTAACAGAAAATCATAAGCCCTGTGTATTGATGTTGTCATTTCCTTTATACTATGAGGGTCATGCTTTACATAAAGCAGCAAAGCATCCCTAATTTACTTGTCATCCAAGTACATGGTTGACAAAACCAAAAACACATAGTTATATATATTTGTGCACCCACCTTGTAAGCTTCACACACCTGGGGGATCATTAGGTCAAGTAATGTATTTGAAACTTCAATTCCTGATAATCAAAATCAATTGAAACTATTCTTTAATGTGTGTTCATATGAATCGGAATTCAGCTTTAATCTATGTACGTGCTACTGTTTCTCTTCAGAAAATGGAACGGAGGTCAAGGGCTGAAGAGACAACGAAAATCAGGGAGACCAAGAAGAAAGAATATATGCAAAAGTAAGTTTTATTTTAAAATAATGTCGGGAAAACATTTTCAAAGGTTCAAATAACATACAAAATTACTTCACTATTCCATAATAAATGGGGAAAACATATGTAACCTGCAAAAACTGAGTAAAACTAACAGTTATAATTTTTTACTTACAGTCGCTGGTCGAGAAGAGAAGAAGCAGAGTTTTACAAGACCGTGTCCACGTTCGGAGTAGAGTTCCACAAACCAACGGGACGATTTCGCTGGGATAGATTCCGTTGCTTTGCTCGGCTGGACAAGAAGCTTGATGAAACTCTCGTGGACTACTTTCACGCTTTCTACTATATGTGTCAAAGGGTCTGTGGCAAGTTCAAGAAACCAGAAGATGGTAAGTGTTTATAAATAGTAGATCATCATGGTTAAGAACATTTCATTAAGTTGATTGTGATGCTAGTAAGACAAACATCAAGGTCATGAATGAATGAGTGAAATTAAATTTCTAATGGCTGAAGAGTTAGGCAATCAGCTGTGCAAGTCAGTTGCTGTCCATGTGAAGGTTTACTCTGGAAGAGGTGAATTATTTGAATTATAAGAGTTACTGAACAATTACTCGCTCACTTAACAAAAAATAACCTAAAAATGTCAGCCAATAAGTGTTCCGCAAAACTTTCACAAGTTTCATGTTGTTATAATTGGGACAAAAGCAGAAATAATTAGCTTACAATCTGTTTCAGCAGCCAAGCCACCACCTGGTAATACGTATGTAGAACCAATAACAGAAGAACGAGCCAGTCGCTGTTTGGCCCGTATTGATCTCCTGAACAAGATAAGAGAAGAGATTCTAGTCAACCCCAAGTTAGATGAACATATCAAGCTGTGTCAGCCGTCCTTTGACATGCCGTCTTGGTGGCAGTGTGGCAAACATGACAAGGAGCTGCTCATCGGTGCTGCAAGGTTCGAAATGCATGATCTTGTCACTCGTGCTAAGGTTTAAAAAATTAATTAATGGCTGCAATACTGCCGATGCGGCGTTAAACATGAACTCACTCACTTTAAAAATGTAAAAATATAGAAATTCGATGTGATAGTCTGTTTCGGGAACTATTAAAGTTGGTTTTGTTGGCAAAGAGAAATCTTTACGGTAGTCTCTACTTTTGTGAACAAGTTTATGTTGACGTTTTTAAAATTGAGGATTTTATCATGTAGGCATGGCGTTGCACGGACTGATTACTACATTCTGCGTGATCCCACCCTGACTTTCCATGAAATGCTGCAAGCGAAAAACCTTCGACATCAACAGCACATGATGTCTCCCTTTGCAGGGATGCCCATGGGAAATACTCCAGGTGAGTTGGTTGACTTTACTGCAACCGAAAACCATTGTTCATTTTCACCTTTTCTTGCAAGAATTGTTTGTATTATGTTAAACAAAATCATTTGTGAGGTTAATTTTTTACCAATTACTGACCGTTGACATTAGGTTTTCAGTGAGAAGCAGCAGACTACTGTATTCCCACATGTGAGGGGGCGGGATAGCACAGTGGTTAGCGCGGTCGGCTTCAGATCAAGAGTTTCTGGGTTCGAATCCCTATACTAGCAGCCGCGATATAAGTGAAATGCACTTGAAAGCGGCGTTAAACCCCAACTCGACTTACCTCATATATGTGAATAGTCTTACTGCTAGTAGTCTCTCACTACTTTATACACAGAGACTTTCTAAACCTAAGAGACCACTCCTGCTTGTGTGAGTGAACAAACATGGCTGTGCGTGTACATTCAATATGAACAGTCTTATACATAAACTGCCAACCTGTCTCCATCATAAATGTAACAATTAAAATGTTCAGTATTCATGCAAAATGTATGTCTAATTTAAAACTAATGTAAAATATAAAACTGATATTTCAGGAACTCCTTCTAAAGAAGAGAAAGCAGATGGGGAGGAAGAGAAACCTGTTGTGAAGTCCGAGAATGGTGAAATTGCAGAAGAGAGTGCTACAGAATCCAAAATGGAAGTAGAAGAAGAAAAGAAAAGTGCTACCTCAAATGACGAATCGGAGGACGTTAAAGTTGAAAAGGTTGTGAAAAAGGAAAATGGTGAAGTGAAAGAACAGAATGGTGACTCGGAAAAAGTGAAAGTGAACGGTGATAATAAAATGGACACTGAAAGTGACGAGGAAAAAGTTGTGAAGAAAGAATCCATAAAGGAAGAAACTTCACAAGAAGTCAGTGAAGATTCTAGTGTTGAAAACGATAAGCAGAACTCTGAACAAACAAAAGAGACTCCCAAGACTGAAGAGGAAACAAAGGGGGATAACTCTGAGAAAGAAGAGAGTGAGAAGGTGAAGGAGGAAAATGTGAAGGAAGAGAAGGAAGAAACGGAAGTTAAAAAGGAGACTGAAGAAACGGAAAACAGTGAAAGAGACTTGGTGAAAGAGAAGGTTCAGGAAATAATTAATGACGTTAAAGAAAAGAAAAAGCTTGAGATGAGAATGGAAGAAGAGCTGATGAAAGACAATTTGCCGGTTAGTAGAAAGAACATTTAATATAAGGAGTGATATTGGAGGATCACCAACTTTCTCAAAGTCCTGTTCAAGTGAATAATCGCCGCTAATGGCTGCAATACTGCCTAAGCCGCGTGCAATAACTCACTCAAGTAAATACTTCAGATAAACTAAGAGTGATCAGGAATCTGTGCACATACTGTGTGTACTCGTCCTATTATCCTTTGAACAACAACATTTTCTCTCTTGTTGCTCACAGTATAATAAATCCTAGTATAAATTACTGTAAAACTTACTGTAAATATTCCAGATGATGACTTTATCGGCTTTTATCTCCTACTCGATGACCCTTCATTCCCATCAGTAATCAAATTATCCTGATAATGGTTTTACATTGTAACTTTCTCTTACAGCCCTACTATGGTCACCTGAATGACGAGTCTGGGTACATGGATCCCGATGGTCCAGAGCCAGGAGAAATATTCTCAGGGAGAAGTGTGCTGGGAACGGTCGTAGACTGGCCTAAGGTGTGTACACTGAGCTCTTCTTTATAAATATATCATTGACATTTGACATATACAGATGTATACATTGCATCAGTAGAGACATTGTCTCATGGTATACTTCAATGAGAGAGGTCGCCGCTAATGACTGCGATACTGCTGAAGTGGCGTTAAGCAATAATTCACTCTCACTCAATGGAGAGTTTTGAAGTGGCGTTCTTCGAAACTATGGTATACTTCAATACAAAGCAATTTACTTCCATGGAATGTTTGTCTATTTCTTTCTACGATGTTTATTTTTTCAGATCATGTAGTGATGAATACTATAAATATTAACCTATGATGGGCCTCAGCTAGATGATCATAAGTTGTGATACGCACTCATCAATCTGTAGCTAAATTGTTAAATGTATGTATATTTGTTTTTTCAGGACCGAGTGATCTTTCACCGACTAGAACATATCTGTTATACAGTGGAGAACGGCGAATGGCCGTTTGCTCGAACAGCGTCAACACGCCCTCCGTTCTTCGCCCAGCCAGGGTTCGACTCACGATGTGCCACGCCCGTTGGTTCGTCTACACCGAAAGGTGACGGGTCCTATATGGACTCTGACGCCGGTGACTCGTTACTGGAGGCCCCCACGCCGCAGGTGATGAAGCTAAGTGGTGACAATGATAAGGACTTTGAGGTACTTGTGTCAGAGGTAGGCTCATTTTATCTGCTGCTGTTGCTGCTGATGCTGATATTTCCACCGCTGGGTTTGCTGACTGGTTGCTGCCTAAATGCCTGAATACCTGCGTATTGTTTCACCCGCCCACCCACCTGCCTGTTTGCCTACAGTCCCACTCCCCTTTTTCATCAGTTCTAAAACAGTTTTGAATATCTGAGGGTCATTTTGGGTCTTACTTTAGATATTTGTTTTCCTCCAATGAAATGTAAAATGGGTATTTAATGATTTTGAACGTGGTGACACAAAAAAAAATACTATACTTCGTAAAGCATCAGGTTTTCCCAAGGGGTACTAATAAATAATACGCATGATATCCCAGAATACGCCTACCTGAGCAAAATGCCAAAATGGATTGATATAAACATTTTGAATAAATTATTTTGCAAAATGGCACAGGCTTTATACTATTCCCTTTTGATTGATAATTCTTTTGGGACATGGATCTGATTGGGATTATTTGTGGGCAAATTTTGTTTTGTTTTGTTGGATTTTAAGCCATTCATTTATCATTCCTTTACTTTACAACTGTCCAGCTTGTTCAATTATGCTAGGATGGAATGCCAATTGCTCAAATGAATTGTGCTGAGTTTGCTGTAAATGAAGTTATTTTGTGATGTGCTTGTTGTGCTTAATTGTCATGGCAACATGCAGCATGAGCTTCATGATTGATCACCTTAGCAACCATTCATTGCTTAAAATTACATGTTCACATATATATATATGTATCATGTTACTTGATTGTGTAAAGTAAACATTCTCTAAATGCAAAAAATCAGTTGCTATATTGCCCAAAAACTTGCTCACATAATATATACTACCAGTACTCAGTAAATAGATTTCTCTCAGGGAAAAAACAACACATACAGAGTTCATATTAAATTTAGATTCTTTGGAGGCATGAATACACAGAGTTGATTATATCTGGGTTGGATAAACTGTAGCATAGAGGCGGGATAGCGCAGTGGTTAGCGCGTTCGGCTTCGGATCAAGAGGTCCTTGGTTCGAATCCCGCCAGGGGCACGGCAACTTTGTCTGCAGTAGAGAACTGTTCTTCACGCAGTCAGGTTTGGGTGCAATGCTACACTGAATTTCAGAGTAGTACCACCCATGGTTCGTTAGTTCCAGCCGTTGCTCGCAGATTTCACCGCAATACATAACCACATGGCGTTGCGGGCTTTCTCCCTGCCGTAATACTAGCAGCCGCGATATAAGTGAAATACTCTTGAAAGCGGCGTTAAACCCCAACTCACCTCACCTCACAGTAGCATAATTTCCAAAAAGCAAAAGAAAAAGGTTGATGCAGAGAAACGCAGAATGAGCTCTCTTGACACTCCAGTCACTCATGTCACCTTCATGTCGCTTTGCTGCTTTTTATTTTGCAATTTTCGTTCATTTTGTCATAAATCTTTTTATAAATTGATAATTGTTAACTTTAAAACTTAAAAATTCAACTTTGGAGTCCCCTTAAAAGTAATAAAATGGAATAAATTTTAATGGAATTTCTCTTTTTCAAAATTTCTTTTACTTATAAAATTTCAACCATAACCTTTTTCTTATTCTTGACCCTTTACTGACTCAAAATATTTCCTCTTTATAGGGTGAAGGCTTGAAAATGACATTCCATAAACGAGGTCGTGGTCGCAAGAAGCGCTATGAGATAGACTCTGAGAGGGGAGCAGAGAGCAAGTTGTTAGGTAAGTAATATCTTGGTCCGCCCAAAATAAAAGAGGATTAATCAATGAAAAGAACTACTCTCGTATTTGATACTGAGGATTGTAGATGGAAAATGGAAACATCTGACATTGTGTGTGATGTCAGGCAGACCAAGTGAATATTTGCTATTATCTGTGTAACATAACAAGAATTTACATGATTTGTTTTCACGAATTGCAGAACTTAAAGATGAAATTATTGATACAATCACAAGCGACTAATAGTTGAAATATTGTCTAATCTGCACTTTAATTTCAAAGTATCTTTGATTATTAGATATTAAAAGAAAACTAGGAATTGAAACGAACATTACACAGTCTAGTTACTATGACAACTGTTGAAAGAATCATTTAACAGAACAGTTGCTATGACAATAGTTGAAACAAGATTTACACAGACCAATTACAATGACAACTGTTGAAACGAACATTACGCAGTCCAGTTACTTTGACAACTGTTGAAACAATCATTACACAATCCAGTTACTATGACAACTGTTGAAACGAACATTACACAAGTCCAGTTACTTTGACAACTGTTGAAACGAGCATTATCTGTTGCAGCTGCACGAGTGCAACAGTTGTTGAACCAAAGCACACAAGGAGCGACAAGTGCTGCCTCCAGCGACAACGAGAGTCCGTCTGAGGCAATGAACTTGTCTGGAGTGACGCCAACTATGGTATTTTCATATTGAATTAGTATATTGTATAGTTACCGTTGTATTAGCAGGTCCCTTCATATTCTATGATGGTCAATCTGAAGCAAATGGCGAGATTATTTTATCTATTCATTATTTGCTAAAAGGTTGTAATTCCTGGAAATTGGCCACTCTAGTATAAATTAATTTTGAAGCTGAAATTTTAAAGTTTTCAAATAATAAAAAAAATTTCAAATGTAACGATAGTGTGTTCTGCTCTTGAAAATTCATTATGTGTTCTATGAATTTCTATCAGTTGAATACCTTAAGCTAGAAGTCTACAACAGGTGCTAATATGACAATTTATTTGAGAGCATTAAACACATTAGCATTGTTTCTCAACTATTCAGAAACGCAAAGACAAATGATTAACTCTTCCCTGCCATCCCTTGGCTAATATAAAGGATTTCTGAGAAGCAAAATCTGATGGCTAATGGCGCAAGTGGTATACTTTCCAATGCTGCACAAACTTTACAGGACATACATCTGTGATAATTGTTTCAGACTCCCAATGACAGCTTTTTGAATGGCAGCAACGCAGCAGACTTGGATCCTTCTCTTCTGACAGCCAGCCTTGTGAGTAGAACTACGCTTAAAGGGACAGTTCTAGCGGGGTATTTTGTGTGGAAACAAAATTCATAGGGACATTTCTGTTTACATATGTGTCAATAATACATGATTATAAAACAAACAAGTTGAAACACATAACTGAAGGTAATATTTTGGTGACTTAAAATTTGACATTTTGACAAATAATAATGCACATTCATTCAATTCATCAAATCAAATGGTTTATGCAGATCGAACAAGGCCTGCTTCCAGAGAAGAAGCGAAGAGGCCGGAAGCGTAAAGCTGAGAAGATGGCCGAGTTAGCCCTAGCAGAAGCCATTGCTAAACGTCATCAAGCCAGGGTGCTGGCTAGTATCGAACCAGGTGAGCCCCATCTGTGTAGCGTATAAAATAAGCTTGATAAAAATCCAACTTCTCCACTCGGTGTGGAAAAAATTCTCAAATTATTGTGAAGTAAAACGTTGGTATAGGTGCTGTAAAGTGGGATATGTTTTATAGACTGATTGATTTGAGCAAATGAAATGTACATGTCACTATGGCAATTGTTAAGACTTAAGGTGTGTCTCCCTGTTTCCGATCGCCGCTGATGGCTGCGATACTGACGAAGCGGCGTTAAACAATAACTTCACTCCTGTTTTTGACAGAAAGGCCTAAAATGTAGAACTTGGTTGGTGTTGTCCTGGTCTTGCTAAGTTGCATGTTATGGTACGAAAGAAAAAAAAATTACATCAAGAAATTGTTTTTGAAGTGGAACTTACTGAAGAGATGACATTATGAGAGGCTTGTTAATCTAGTAATAAAATATACTGAATCTATCATGTATGCTTTTATACCTGTTCTATTTTCCCCTTTTGTTGTCAAAGATACCCGTATTCCGGTGATCTGTTTGGAAGACGGAAGTCGTCTGTCTGGAGAAGAAGCTCCAAAGAAGAAAGATCTGGAGGCCTGGCTAATGACACACCCCAACTATATCATCGACCAATCAGAATTTCCGGACGAGGAAGAGCCAGGGGAGATAACTCATCACATGCCATCAATGGTTTGTTTTCTATAGCACTATACAGCTTTTCCTTTTGTCATCTCTGGCTGTCAATAAAAGCTTCTATTTCTTCAGCTTAATGTTCTGTAGTGAACTGACATGTTCTGTAATGCTTATTTACTGCATGCGTGTAAGGGCTTTTGTAACTCGCTTTGAAGTTTTTGATAATGTTCAATGTTTTGTGTCTCTTCGTATTGTCACCAGCGCTCCTCAAATAGTTACAAAAGCCCTGTTCGTAATTTGATTTTCATAACTGATGTCTTATTCAAGAATAAGTCAAATATATGAAAATGATTAATCCAACATGTTAATACATAAATATACATATATACTCAATAACAGTAACATTAATTATGATACTAATAACTTAACCAAATCCGTTTAACATTGAATATATTAACACACCAAAACAAGTTTAAATTATGTTTTGGACCATTAAAAAATAAAAATTTTGGAATACCTTTTTGACAAAATTGGTCATTTTCGTTGGGAAACAATTGAAATTGCAGAACATTTTCAACAATTTCTGTTTTGTGAAACTGTTATCTATAGTCTGTTCTTCTGTTGGCACTATTGAGTTAAACACTGGGTACACTTGATTTGTTTTGATTGTTCGTCGACTGAGACACTTGGTTGGGAACAGCAGAACATTAGTGTACTGGTTGTTGATTTCAGTTGAGCGGCTGTGGTTGCCTCATGCAATTCGCTCAATGCATTTGATACCCCAAGTGAGCATGGCTATCGGCCGGTATAGAACAAATCAAGTGTACCCACAGTGTTCTGGCTCTAAATTTCAAATCTTATGGTGATTAGATTGTTGTAAGCAAATTTAAACTTTTGGTACTACCTTAGCACTTTAAGGGCTTCGAAAGTTTGCTTTCCTCATCATCAGAGTTGAAATTCATGATGATATGGTATCAGGCTCTAGATTATGATCCCGTTAGTGCTTGGATAGTTTAAACTATTACTTACAACTGTCTAATTGCTGAAAAAGTTTTGAAAATCTCGGCCCGTATTGCTGTTGAAAGAATATGCTTATGTGTGCTGACGTCACATTCTCGGAGACCAAATTGGACGCACTATACCCAATGTAATACAACTGGCCTGCCTAGCTACGCATGGCATACGCCTCTAGTTCTGCTGCTGATATTTTGTTGCTATAGTTTGCCATTTGCATTGTCCCGCATTTCAGGAGCACTTTGATAAGCCAAGGGGAAGGGGGCGTCGCCCTCGTGTAGATCCCAGAACTTTGGATGTAGAAAGTCTTACGGGGGAGGAAAATGTGTCAGTT
Source organism: Gibbula magus (assembly GCA_936450465.1). NCBI lineage: Eukaryota > Metazoa > Mollusca > Gastropoda > Trochida > Trochidae > Gibbula > Gibbula magus. The sequence goes on along the minus strand of OW388299.1, from coordinate 31,157,892 downwards.
GTAGATCGGGAAACCGGCAAAAAGGTGAGACGAGGGGGAAACAACACTCTGGAACTGATAGAATGATGATTCCAATTATTCTCACTTAGTTTTCGTTGATACTGCATGAAAGCACTTTGTCTGCCGCACCTGTGGAGTGTTTTGTACTCTGGTTTACATTTCATTGTTTGTAAAGATGACAGGTTGACGTATTGTCAACTGTTTATAGTATATTTGATGATTATCTTTAAGATGTGCATGTTTAGTTGATTAAACCGTGAGCAGTATATAATTAATAAGTAGAAATACTTCTAATCCATTAAAATGCATGTGTAGTTCATATATATTGGCAAGATTATAGTGCTTTTAGTTAAATGATTTGAGAGTTCTATTGTTTTGATAAATGTCAGTTTATTGCAGCATTAAAAATATTTTAGAGTTAAAAAAATTCACTACAAAATATATCTATATACATACCAAATATTTACAACATAGACATTCTCTTAATATTAATTAAAGACTTAATTCATCATATGAATAGTTTTTAGCATCAAGACAATGTTTTTGACTGATTACTTTGTTTCCAACTGTAACTGTAGTTAAAGCATGTTACCTGTTCTTTCTACTAGATCACTGGAGCAAAAGCACCTCCTCTAAAACATCTTGCAGAATGGTTGGAACAAAACCCTGCCTATGATGTGGAAGCTAAATGGAGCGAGTTGGTTCGTGCAAAGGTAATTATCAGCTTACCCCTTTACCTGCTGAATAGCGTAATCCCAATCATTCTGTGAGGCCTAATTACAGGAATCAAACTGATCTTAAAAGGGAATAATCATGGAGAATTTTAAAATAAACCCCTCAAATTCAATCAAACATTCAAATCTTAGTGACTTTGAGTTTTACCAACATCATCCAGCAAGTTTATGCAGTATATGAAATAAGGCTTTTACCTTTCGCCTGGACAGGTAGCTTTTTGACATTTTTGTATAATTTTGCTATGAAAATTGACAACATTCTGCTTTTGGCTATAAAAATTTACAATATTCTAATTTTGGCTGGTAGCCTTCAGGCAAATTTCATACACTGCCTTAATGTAGAGAGAAAAGATTTTGTTAACCTCTGACACCATTTATCATCTCTTGCAGGGCGTGGTCCCGAAGGCAATGGACTCTCGCCTGTTGAAGCCATCAGGCCGTGGACGCAAACCGAAGGAGAGCCTCCTCCACCCATCATTTCTTGGTGCTGAACTGGGCTACCCGGGAATGTCCATGGCTGCTATGTCAGCCTTTCCAGGAGCTGGTCTAATGGGAAGCTACCCGAAACTACCTCTCAACCTGCCTTTTGGTGCAATACCCAACCTTGGATTGGCCAACCCCATGCTTGGACTTGCTGGCTTTGGATTACCTGGTATGCCAATGCCTTCGGCTGTTGGTGGGAAGGATGAGTCTAAAGAGAAGGATTCTGAGAAGGGTGAAGGAAGTGAGCGAAGAAAAGGTGACTCAAAGTCGTCGACGTCAACGTCATCTGCGACACCTCACCCTTCGTTTCCATCAGCATTTTACTATAACCCTATGTTGTATAACCCCATGCTTGCAGCTCAAAGTCTTAGAAACTTCCCGATTCCCACTAGTCTCCCTAGTTCGTTTGCTGCCATGGCACAACAATCTGGTGCAATGAATGGACGTATTGAGTCAGAATCTGAAGAAGATGCTCGACATTTGGAAGAAGAAGCAGTGAAGCAAGACAAAGCCGAAGATCTCTCTGTGAAGAAGAAATCTTCTAGGAGCGAACCCACAGATATGTCCGTCAAGAAAAGGCATAAATCACCTCATCACAATAAATCTAGTGTACAGGAACAAGCAACAGATCTCTCTATAAAAACAAAATCAGGTCTCTCCTCAACCCCATCAAAACCAGACAATAAAACACCCAGGTCTGACAAAGTCAAAAAGTTAATGAACAAACCCAAAATTTTAGGTTCGTCTAAGCTTAGTAAGATTGTGGACTCTCTGAAAGATAAAGTGATGAAAATAGATTACAAGAAGCCTGACGAGCCTGAACCTGAAAGTGAGTCTGAGGCTTCGAGCAGTAAAAGTGAAAGCAAAGTGTCTGTGAATAAGACTGAGGACCCTTCCCCTGCGGACAAGGGGGAAAGTGAAAACGTGTCCGAACCCCTTGCCCTCGACAAGTCTGAAGGCAGCAAAGAAAAGGTTGAGGAAGAAACCGCTGCAAACGACAGCGACAATTCATAAGTGTTCTCACCTTCTCGTATTCGATTGATTCACTCTTTGTGCTATGATCAAATGTTTACCGGCCAGACCACCTACTTGCCTACACTGTAACACCACCGTCACATTCACCTTGTGGAAAGAGCACCTGTTGTTGTCGTCTTGTTGGTAATATAAACAGCCACTATTACCTCAACTAACTATTCATTCATCTGGTCATATTGTGCTAGTGAAGCTGTAAACAAGCCATGTGACTGGAGACCAAGGGCACCTGCACAAAGCCACCTTAGACAAACACTGATCTAACACTAAGGAAGCTTTGTGCACCTGGCCCATACCCTTCCTGCTGTTGATAAGCCTGGCTGGAGAAAGGACTCCCGAGTTTCATTCCAACTGTCTCCTCTTCCGAGTTGGAGGCTTTTCTCACTAACGGCGGCCATATTGCGCCGACACCGAACCCTGTGAATCTGAATTACCCTTGTGGTGTTAACTAACCCCATTCAATCTGCCTTGGATACTTCACCAAATACCTCAGTATTAAAACTGCTGTGTTTTCATGAAAACCCTCTATGCATGTTTTCGCCGGGCTTGATGTGGAGCTTTGGATTCACACCCACTGGGTCGTATGAAGTGAGCTGCTTAAGTGTTGTTAACAAACCTATTGTAGATAATCTCTCCGTTCAGCTTGTTCATATGATTGCTGCATCCATGGCTTTGTAAATTGCACCTGTTTCACAACAGAGGAAAAAAAGCTGGTCTCAGGGCATTTTTGTAGAGTGTATGACTATATTTTGACATGAAACATGTAGTGGTATTTCACATGACCTGGGCACACAAATTGCCCAGGGTCAGTATTTTGGTATTATAAGCTAACGTAACAGAAGGCAATCAGTGAAGGGAGACAACTCTCCCTTTTTCCCTCCCTCCCTCTCATTACCTCATAAGACAATGACTGACCCAGTTAAAAGTGTATGTTTGTATACACTGAAGTAGTCACGGAACTACTTTCACAGACTTCTGTATTGAGTTGTCCAATTTGCAATGAACAATTCCTTAGACAGTGGAACTGTTTTGTTGGGATTTTGTTGGTTCGCTGCTTTGCTGCAGAGAGGACAACCAACCTACATACCATGTGATTGTACCATTGTTATGTCTATACCTTCAGTTGTGTGGTGATGTATCAGTCAGTCAGTGAGTATATTTTGTAGTACATTCATTGTATCATATTCAGTTTACATAAACCATTGCTGCCTCTGTTTGTTTCAACTAAGTCAAGCATCTCATGAGATTTCGTTTCATATCGGAAAGGTTTATTGGTAATTTTATGTTGTTTTGATTGCTCGGAGCTGCTGCTGAGGATATGGCATTCTGTAATTAAGAGCAGCTTATGTCACTTTTCTCAGTAACTGCTTTCAACCATTTTTGTTTGCAACATTTTCACTTAATGTGGTATTTTTTATCTTCTTGAAAAGCTATCAATGAAATTGGAAAAAGTTTTGTGAATCAAATAATCATGTAACTTATGAATTGAAATATGGAATCGTATCCAAGAAATTATGAAGAAATTTGAGAAATTTAGTATTCTGAAAATATCATGTAATATGATGCATGGATTATTGCTCAACTGTCTGCGAACACAGCGGGTAAAGTTTGTACAGATTGAATGCACTAATTTATGGCTAGGAGACTGCATGTTAGACCTTAGGTTTCTCATTCTCTACTGAATTCGCACCAAGCACCTGTTTTAGGTATTGATTATCATGAACAAGTCAATTGAATAGCTTTTAATTTTACATAGGAAGATCAGTTTTGTTTGAATTTTTCCTTGGCATTTTGTAAATGTTTGGTTACTTTTTTTTGTAGATAGCTGTTACCTTTTTAGTTTGAATTGATTCTTGTGTGTCGAGCTTGACCACCGTCATTGTTTATTTCTATCATCTCATCTTGGCCAAACGGTCATATAATTTGGTCTGGAATTATTTTGAACTGCCATTTGTATTTTATAACTGCTAGAGAAAGAAAATGTGTAAATGTTTGTACATTCCTATTTGCAGTGTCACAACGACTGACCACTCGTGTGTAATTGAAATATTCAGGTCATATCATTTAAAGAGTCGATCACATCAAGTCATTTTCCACAGGTCAGCATTGTATACAGAATGTGGATCTGAGATCCCGATAGCCTGTTAGGACTACTCGCAATAGCCTGTACTCCTTGACTAATTTTACACACTAATTATAATTTATGAATCAATTTTGCACAAAATTTATATTTTCATGATTGCAATTTTAGCTCGACTAATTCTACACCATATTTTTTAATTTAGAATTTTCAGCTTTGTTATGACATTTATTTATTGTGTGCATTGAAGTTTTCCTATCCAATGTGAAAAGACCCAGATAATTGCTAGTAAACCCAATGTCGTCAATTTGTACCAACATTTAGTACTTAAGCTGTGGTTCAGTTGTATTTTGTATGTCAAACAACTAAATTTTCATTTGTACAAAAACCATGCAAAATGTCGTTTCAAGACTTGAATATATTTTGCCTGCCATTTGGATGGGAAAAAGTGTATATTAAGGTATTCTGATACTTCAGAAATAAACATTAAATTGAAAACTGTGTTTTGTTATGAAATTACAAAGGTTGGTTCAAGGTGTGTGACCAAATATTGCAAACTTTACAGAATACTACCGGTATAATGTATTGAAAGCAATTAATTGTTCAAAGAATACCTGGTGGTAATGAGTTCTTTCAGGGATGGTTTCACTGCACTGGTTGCCCTGGATACAAGCATAGTTGGATGGATTTAATTGGATTAAAATCGACCCTGTTCCAAGGAATATAAGTTGAATCTTAACGGTATGAACTCATTCTTGGTTTCCTATTCACAGGGGGGCAGGATAGCGAAGTGGTTAGCGCGTTCGGCTTCGGATCAAGAGGTCCGGGGTTCGAATCCCGCCAGGGGCACGGCAACTTTGTCTGCAGTAGAGAACTGTTCTACATGCAGTAAGGTTTGGGTGCAATGCTACACTGAATTTCAGCGTAGTATCACCCATGGTTCGCTAGTTCCAGCCGATGCTCGCAGCTTTCACCGCAAAGCATAGCCACATGGCGTTGCGGGCTTTCTCCCTGCCGTAATACCAGCAGCCGCGATATAAGTGAAATTCTCTTGAAAGCGGCGTTAAACCCCAACTCACCTCACCTCACCTCCTATTCACAGGTCTGATGACACTCTGTATGAGCAGATGTTCTGATGCTAGTTCAGAGTTACAAAATCTGTAAGTCAAAGGTCACTGACTTGCCAAAGTTTTCTTTGAATTGCCACAAAACAACCCAAAAATGTTCTCTTTTTAAGAACATTTTATTATCGAAGTAGCTGTGACTTAGTGAAAAAATAGCTGTAAGTCCATACTTGTTCAACCCAGTAGTTTAGTGCAGACTAACCCTTATAAGTGAACAAGTCACCTCATAGCTTTAAAATTCTTTATGAATCATTATTTACTTGTTCCAAATTTTATGGTCGCTAATGGCTGCGATACTGCTGAAGCGGCGTTAAACAATAACTCACCCACTCACTCACCAAATTTTACGGCTACAGTGAATTACGGCGTAGTACCACCCATGGTTCGCTAGTTCCAGCCAATGCTCACAGGTGTCACTGCAATGCATAGCCACATGGCGTTGGGGGCTTTCTTCCTGCCATAATACTAGCAGTCACCATATAAATGAAATACTCTTGAAAGCAGCGTTAAAACCCCAACTGAACCCGTGTATTAAAGAACATGAGAGAAATGCTGAAAAAGTAGTCCGGTACAATAGGTTTTATTTCTCAGAACACCGTAAATTTTCATCGGACTAAGATTGAATTTAGAAATTTAACAAGATGAGTTTTGTGTGTATCGTTACTTAACATGGTTTGAATAAATATATCAAAGTGTTCACAAGGTAAAAAAAAATAGAGCCATGGGCTCTGTAGCTCATCAGGGTTTATATTGTTTAATGATGAAGACTGAAAAAGATTTTTAGGTCATGGCTTGAGGCCCTTATTTGGGACACCACAGGGTCACCATATCTACAATTTTTAATCCCCATTGGCTAAAGAGTATGCACACAATATTACAGCCATTTAGGTCTCTTTGCTTTGTAGGAGAAGAACATTTATTTTTAGGTCATGGCCTGTGAGGCCTTTATTTGGGGCCCTAGGGTCTCCAAATCTACAATTTAGAATCCCCATTGACAAAGGAGTTTGTACACAACTTTTCAGCTCTTTAGATCTTTTGGAACTGGAGAAGAAGATGAAAATAGGTTTTTAAGGATGTGACCCCATTTGGGGTCATGGGGTCACGAAATCTACAATTTAGAATCCCCATTGGCCAAGGAGTCTGCACACAACTTTTCAGCTCTCTAGACCTTATGGAACTGGAGAAGAAGATGAAAATAGGTTTTCAAGGATGTGACCCCTGTGACCCCATTTGGGGTCACGGGGTCACGAAATCTACAATTTAGAATCCCCATTAGCCAAGGAGTCTGCACATAAAATTTCAGCTCTGTGGAGTCATTGGTTCTGGAGAAAAAGTCGAAAAAGCAAAAAAGTTGACGGCCACACGCCGGACGCCATGCCATGTCATAAGCCCATCGAGCCTTTAGGCCTGATGAGCTAAAAATGAATGTGAATGATATGGTCAAGTCAAGTTTATTAACTATCTTGGATTAATCAGTTATGAAAGTAATGGCCAAGAATACAGTTTCAAAAATAGCTTCATGTGCTAAGATCATGGTAAAAATCAACAGCTTATTGTTTGAAAGGCCTCCTTGCAAGGGATGGACAGAATGAAAGGCATATATTGACCAATTCAAATTAATGACCAAGCTTAAAAGTAAGTAATTACTGCGTCAAGGTCACAAGGTAAAAAGTTTTGACCATCTAAATGCCCTTCAAAGACCACCTGAAAGCTCTCCTAAATTTTGGGTGCACTTGTCAAGTACCAAAGGCCTCTTACTCAAAAGTTATGACCAAAATGAAAGTTTTTTTGTACAGACAGATGGACAGGTGTAAAACAATATATTTTAGGATGTGCTATGTCACAGACACTAGGACAGAGGACGGTTTTGTTTGACACCTCTGGGTATCAGTCTGGGTTCCAAAGATATGGGGGGCGGGATAGCGCAGTGGTTAGCGCGTTCGGCTTCGGATCAAGAGGTCCGGGGTTCGAATCCTGCCAGGGGCACGGCAACTTTGTCTGCAGTAGAGAACTGTTCTACACGCAGTAAGGTTTGGGTGCAATGCTACACTGAATTTCAGCGTAGTACCACCCATGGTTCGCTAGTTCCAGACGCTGCTCGCAGGTTTCACCGCAGTGCATAGCCACGTGGCGTTGCAGGCTTTCTCCCTGCCATAATACTAGCAGCCGCGATATAAGTGAAATACTCTTGAAAGCGGCGTTAAACCCCAACTCACTCACTCACTTACCTGGATATGCGCTCCAAATATGAACGAATAAAGTAGCCCATATAATGCCAAATATCTTCCTCAGCAAATCAAATCCCTTAAAGATGTTATGACACCACTTTACGAAGAGGGATATCTTGCATATACGCCGACTATAATGAAATTTATCCCAGCATTAATCCATGGTGATGACGTCACTCTATTGTGTTAACAGTGGATTATTTTTAAGAATCTACTGGTCATTGACTAATCCAGTCAGGAGGGGTGTCAGGTTTTGACATTTTCGTAATGGCTCACAAAGTAACTTGTTCAAGAATGATGTATTTTGTCTTGGTATATCTGATTAGAATCTTAAAATATCTGATTATTTTTGTAATGTCTGACCAGGGAATCGAACATGTAACCCTTCGACTGTTACGCAGCGGCCTAACCGATTAGGCTACCAGGCCTGCTGGTAATCATTTGATTGTTTGTCAGTAAGATCCCTGCATTCAAAACAACACTGGTAAAGTGTGAAACGCATGAGGATCGTGCTGAAACACATGAAATGCATGAGTTTGGCTGTCAGTCAAATCGGAAGATTTGCGCCATGCACGTGCGTGGAAGAATCCATTTCATAAGGGTCGAAGCTACGTGTACCATATCCGATGAATGGGCAACGAAATTTGCAAAATAATATTTTTTTAGGTTACATAATTGAAATGTATTGTCTATAATGCTAGATAATCACATATGTATGTTTCGTGACGTCATACATGGATTAAGATGGAGAATGCATTCGGAGCCGTGGATTCGTTAAAAATAATCAACTCGCCCCTTCGGGGCTCGTTGATTATTTTTAACGAATCCACGGCTCCTCATGCATTCTCCATTACTTCAGGGGATATTGCCAAAAATGGAAAAATGTAAATTACCCGATAGAGCCACAGAGGCTTGTATTGCTGAAAACAAACAGTTCCTAGGTCCAATACTACAATGCGATATATACCCTATACTAATAAATAAATTTGGAACCCCCATTAGCCAAGGAGTCTTTTCAGCTCTCTAGACCTTTTGGAACTTGAGAAGAGGATGAAAACAAGTTTTTGGGGTTGTCACCTCTGTGACCCCATTTGAGGTCATGGGGTCAAGAAATCTACAATTAAGAATCCCCATTAGCCAAGGAGTCTGCACACAAAATTTCAGCTCCCTAGACCAAGTGGCCTGATGAGCTAAAAATGCATACATCTGATTAAAACCGACGGTATTCCGCGGAAAAATTTGGGGTCATGGAGTCACGCAATCTACAATTTAGAATCCCCATTAGCCAAGGAGTCTGTACACAAATTTTCAGCTCTCTAGACCTTTTGAAAGTTGAGAAGAAGATGAAAATAAGTTTTTGGGGTTGTGACCCCAATTGAGCCAAATTGAGGTCATGGGGTCACGAACTTTACAATTTAGAATCCCCATTAGCCAAGGAGTCTGTACACACATTTTAGCCCTCTAAACCTTTTGGAACTTGAGAAGAAGATGAACATATATATAGATTGTTAAGGTTATGACCCCTGTGACCCCATTTGAGGTCACGGGGTCACGAAATCTACAATTTAGAATCCCCATTAGCCAAGGAGTCTGCACACAAAATTTCAGCTCCCTAGACCAAGTGGCCTGATGAGCTAAAAATGCATACAATCTGATTAAAACCGACGGTATTCCGCGGGAAAATGTGCAAAATAGTGCTGAAAATGCATACAGTTATTATAGCTTCAAAATAAATAATCGACTCCCCTGCATTGAAGAATTGTCGGGTTAAATCGGTGTTTGAAAGCAATAATCGCCGGGGAAACATGAATTTTATCAATTGTATAGAGATATTGGTTATACTAGCTATAACATATTAAATTCAGCTTATGTACACACGGACAGTTGATGTCCTTTTCATATTACGTGTCCAGACCTGCACACACAAGTTGATTCTGAATCTGGCTGAATGAAATCACCATATGGCTTGAATCGAGATCGATTCACAGTGTGTTATAAACTAGCTTTCCGCGAGTCTCTTAATTGATAGTAATTAGGCTACCCATCATACAAAAATAACGGCAGTCGCACGCGCTTCTTGTCTCTACTTGTCAGAGGAACAACTCTGATCATGAATCAATTGAAGAATTATGTGCACAAAGTAGCACCAAGACAATTACTTGAAATGCCCTCCCAGTTCCTCCGCCTATGACATGCATAGACTATACATATGATATTATATTCATGAAGAAGGCAATACAAAATAATACTAAATTTACATTATCTTGGCAAAACAACCAATTTTTCGTAAAACTGAACTTCTTTGCTTTTACTAAAAGCTATTTTATTTCAATGACATCTGTTATGTATATAATGTCAAAAGTGATAAAATTAAGAGTAGTCTGTAAAACCTTGTATTTCTATATTAATATATTTGCTCACAATAGTCGCAAATCAAAGACATCACCATTTAAGGCGGTGTAACACGTTTGCATATTATTTTTTTCTCTAAAATTTGTCATTTATTATTCAAGTTTATATAATATATTGTTACATTAATAGAGGGTAAAACATCTCATTGCACAACCTGATAAGCCGTATACAGAGACACAATTTTTTTTTAAATAATGCAATTTTTCAGAACTTTATTCTCACAAATATGAAGACATATGATTAAGAAATGAGAAAAATATAAACGTGGGGCTTAATGGGATATATTAAGTATGTGGCCAATTAATTTAATTAAATAGTGTAACCATGAGTGTCTTTCCTGTAACAGTTCTATTTTGTGGTAAAAATGTTTTAAAATAGTGATTATTTTAAATTATTCAAAAGCATGTTAAAACCTTGTCTTTTAAGAAGTAGGTATATCACAAAATGTGCTTATAATTCATTAAAGAGTTAAAGAATAGGTCCATGTTTGCCAAGGAAAACAGAATTCTGGGGTAAATTTTCAAAACCGTTAGATTCCAAAATAATTGACTTTGTAATAACAGATTTTACTGATATTGTCACATACATTTTAAAGTATTCTTTCAGAATATTCAACATTATATTATTAATATTTACGTAACTAATTAAACAAATGAATGGTGTTACAGGAAAGACAACACTGTTATTGTAAGGACACCCTATGTTACTGGACAGACAAACAGAGAGAGTATCCAAGAATTCTACTGATATCTCAAGACTTTGCCAAATTTTATTGGTTGAGCTACATAAAGTATTAAAGGAATGACTCACAATACCACTTTAAGTAATTTGACTTTAAAGACTTCAATTATATTTAAAATAATGTTACAGGAAAGACATAAAATGTTACGTAAAAGACAATTCAATAACATTTAGCTATATTCGATGAGATTGGATTGGTCATTTAGATCAAGTCAAGCAAAAACGATGAATTTCAATCATAGCTTCACATCTACAATAAACTGGTTCATGAAACGTTGTATTTATTTTTGGTATTGATCATGTTTAAATATTTTGTAACAGTAAAGACTAATCGGTGTTACTGGAAAGACATTAAAGAACAAGTTTGAAAATTATTGTGGAAAGATTGACTAGAAGAAATGTAAGTGAAGCTATGGTTGAAATGACATCTGGATAATGTCTTCTTTTGCCATGTTCATACGTTTAGGTAAAATAAAATAGATAAGCTATCTCAAAGATTTGTTAAACGGCAGGCAATAATGTTACAGGTTGAAAGGTGTTTGGAGAATATCTAAGGACTGTGTATATTGTTATTTGGAACACTAGCAAATTATCTACAAAGTTAAACCGAAGCATATTCATTCGAACAATGCAGGGATTAAATGATTGAGCAATCAAACTTGATCAACACTTTGTTATAACAAAATCTGCAAAGAGCATAATATAACTCCATTTTAATGGTTAAACCAGTATAGCCTACCATTGTAGTTTCAAGTGACATGTTTCCTTAGTAAAATCATGCTATATAACTGGTAAACAGGAATTGAGGACACCCAATATCTAACTGTAATATAAAAGTATCTACCCCTCACCCCCTTCCCCAAGACAATAGCCTGAGAGGGGCGTGGATAGTTTGCAGTATGATATTGGGTTTGGGTTTTCCTGTGAATGGTACTGGTCCACGAGATTGTTGGTCATACGTTGCGGATATCAATCATATCAGGATCAATAAGACTGTCACAGCATGATTTCTCCCTTGAAATCCAAATAAAATCAATTCAAGGCTTATCTTTGGTACTACTGAATCCTATCTCGTCTAGTTCACGTTAGACAACATTTAGTCTTTGAAAGTTAATAATTATTCTACCTTTATCAATGTTATTTATTTCATTAACAAACTAAACGTTTTTGTATCTATATAAATGGATGAATTCGGTTTGTCTATAGGTTCAGTCAACTGTAGGGGCCTAAATGAGTATTCAAAGAGAAAGGATGTTTTGCATTTTCTGAGAGATAAGAAATATGATATCTACTTTTTGCAAGATACACATTTTTTGAAGGACAAGGAACCATTCATTAGAAGTGAATGGGGCTCTGATGTTATTTTCAACAGTAATACTGGTCAGTCTAGAGGAGTTGCCATATTGTTTTCAAACAAGCTGAATTATAAGATACATGATACTTTCAAGGATGAAAGGGGTAATCTTCTGATTTTGAATGTAAGTATTTGTGAAAAAAAACTAACTTTAGTAAACCTCTATGGCCCTAATTCTGATGAACCTGAATTTTATGCTATGGTCTTGGATAGAATCAAAGCCTTTGGAAATTCTCACTATATTCTTGCTGGTGACTTTAACCTTTGTCTGCAACCGTCTTTGGATAGTTACAATTATAAGAATGTGAATAACCCAAATGCTAGAAAGCAGGTTATTGAAATGATAGGGGACCTTGACCTTGTTGATGTTTGGAGGGATCATAACCCTGAAGTACATGGATATACCTGGAGACGTCCTAATCCTATCAGACAAGCAAGGCTAGATTTCTTTCTCATCTCCCAGAATTTATATTCATTTATTTGTCAATCCTCTATAAATGTTGCATACAGATCAGATCATTCTCTCATTGACATCAAAATGAATTTTTCAGATAAAGATAGCCACAAAAATACATATTGGAAGTTCAATAACTCTCTTTTAAGAGATCCAAAATATGTCTCATCCGTTAAGGAAACTATTAATAATGTTGTGAAGCAATATGCCCCCTTCTTGAACCATGAGGCAAACATTGATGAATAAAGCTCTCAGAAATTGATTTTTCAGTAAATGATCAATTATTTTTAGAAACTTTATTAATGGAAATAAGAGGAAAATCCATCTCATATTCATCTTTTTTTTAAAAATGTAGATTGAAAAAGGAACAAGACTTACTGGAGGATATTAAGGGTTTGGAAGACAATTTTGTTGAGATTGATAAATTGGACAAAAAAAGAAAAGAATTAGAGGAAATCCGTAAAGCAAAAATGGAGGGCACCATTATTCGCTCAAGGGCAAAATGGATAGATGAAGGAGAAATGGTCAGCCGCTATTTTTGTAACCTAGAAAATAGGAACTATGTCAGCAAAGGTATGTCCCAGTTAGTTTTAGAAGATGGATCTACTGTAGAGAAGACAGAGGATATCGTTCTTGAAGCAAAATCTTTTTATGAAGGATTGTATTCTTCCAAGGAGCATATACTGAAAGATTGTGATCTTGATGAATTATTTGCTGATGAGGATTTGTATAGACTGAGTAAAGAGGACTCTGACTCATTAGAAGGCTTAGTAACTTATGATGAAGTCCTGAAGTGTTTGAAGAAGGCCAAAAACAATAAAAGTCCAGGTTCTGATGGGTTTACTTATGAGTTCTTTAAGTTTTTCTGGAAAGATTTATCCCCTTTCTTGTTGAGGTCATTTAATTACAGCTTCTCCAATGGTAGTTTGTCAGTGACTCAGAGGCAAGGTATTATTACATGTATCCCAAAGGGGGATAAGCCTAAGCGTTTTTTGAAGAATTGGAGACCTATTTCACTTCTCAATACTGTTTATAAACTTCTTTCTTCTGTTATAGCTGAGAGATTCAAACGTGTTCTCCCAAAACTGATCAGTACCGATCAAACTGGCTTCATGCCCAACAGATACATTGGTGATAACATTAGATTGATTTATGATTTGATGAACTACACAGAATCAAATGATATTCCTGGAATGTTGTTTTTAGTAGATTTTGAAAAGGCATTTGATTCGGTCTCATGGTCATTCATAAATAAGACACTATCATTTTTTGGATTTGGAAAAGACATTATTAACTGGTTTAATATCCTTTATAATGACGCTAGTTCTTGTTTGAATATCAATGGCACATTGTCTCCTTGGTTTTCTGTGGAACGGGGCTGTAGACAGGGTGACCCCCTGTCGCCATATATCTTCATCCTTTGTGTAGAGATCCTGGCTGGTCTTGTAAGGAAAAATCCGAATATCAAAGGAATTACAGTTGATAATGAAGAGTACTTGTTGACTCAGTATGCAGATGACACAGAGTTTGTTCTTGATGGTTCTCAGAAATCTTTTGAAGCTACAGTTGACACCTTGAATTTCTTTGCTGATATATCAGGTCTTAAAATTAACAATGACAAGTCTCAGGTGGTATGGATTGGTTCAAGAAGGAATAGTTCAGTAAAATTTTTGCCTTGTCTACGTCTTCAGTGGAATCAAGAATATTTCAAGCTTTTGGGTGTTGTCTTTTCAACTGATTTGAATGCTATGATCAAAAAGAATTTTGAAAATAAGTTATTTGAGATTCAAATAATTATCAATCGATGGATGAAAAGAATAATTACACCTCTTGGTAGAATTGCTATAATAAAATATTTGCTTATTTCTAAATTAAACTATCTTTTCCTTACTCTCCCAAATCCACCAGGTACTTTTCTTCCAGAATTAAACAAGATGCTTTTTAAGTTTCTATGGAGTGGAAAGCCTGATAAGATCAAAAGAGTTGTTGCATGTAAGTCAGTGAAAGATGGTGGGTTTGGTATGATTGAAGCTTTTTCGTATGTCAGTTCTCTAAAGTTGTCTTGGATGAGAAAGTTGTTGGATGTTAATAATGAGTCCAAATGGAAACAGTTGTGTTATGCCTCCTCTCCAAAGCTTTCAAATCTAGCTGTATTTGGTAACTCTTTTCCAAGTAAACTTGCAAAGGAAACTAGGAATGAATTTTGGTGTGATTGTATTGTTGCTTTTGACAAGTTTACACATAAGATCCAGCCAGAGTCATTTGATGAATTCATAACAGAGCCAATTTATTATAACAAACATATAAAAATTGGTAATGAGGTAATCTTTTCTTCTTCATGGTTTGATAGAGGTGTAAGTCGAATTTGCGATTTTATTAATCCAGGTGGTGGTTATCGTATCTAAGAATTCAAAAATACCTATGAACTTGACATTAACTTTCTCCATTACAATGGCCTTATTAAAGCTTTCAAGATTTATCAGGATAAATTAAACATTACCAAGCCTACTTCTTTTGAACATTTAGATGATAATAATGTTATCAGAAAACTTTTATATGTACAACAGATATGTTATTGAAAAACATATAGCATATAGCAAAAGCAAACAAGATAAGTTCTATGCAAAATGGATGTTATACCATGATGTTGCAAATCCTTCCACCTGAATTATTTCTTCTTGCCATGATCTCATGTACACATTACAACGGGGTGAATGTGTGAGTGAATGTGATGTTTGTCATTGTCTCTTTGTTGTCTTGAAATGGAAAACAAACCAACAGAAATCTGTTTCACCATTTTAATTTCAATGGGGCTTCTGCGTACCTGGGCAGGAGTCCCCTTTACTGTAACAGGACCTGGATTTCTGTAATAAAGAGTCAATTACAAAAAAAAAATGTTATTTATTTCTTTAAAGGTACATCCATTGTGTTGTTTGGGGTCACATATTGCAAACGTTATAAATGCTGTTACTTTATCGAGAAGTACCGATTGTTACCGAAAACAATCATTTTAATGATAGTCGACCTAGCATATTGACGATATGAAGGTAAAAGTAGTGATTTCTGATCGAAAACCGGACAATGCACAGCGTGTGGCGCGCGTCAATGAGTCAAACGTTATTTTGGAATCTTATTTTTAACAGACAGAATGACAAATTTGGTGAGATAATGTTTAATGGATCATATAACTACTGTGCATGTCAATGGGACGTGCAGTTTCGGTTTCTACACATGAACAATGATGTTACTCAATTTTAATTGGAAACTAGTAATTATGATATATTTGGTGATTGGGGATAAACATGCAAGCTGAATGAATTTATTTGTATTGTAGACAGCACATGTGGTGAGTTGGAGCGTATTAAAGCCTAATAAAATTTTATGAAACACAATGGATGTACCTTTAAGCTTCAGTACTGTGTATTCAGTTTGTCTAGATTTGCTAAAATAAAGATCTGCAATATATTATAGGCTCTAATTTTAAACACAGCCATGCGATAGTTTAGATGTCTTATCCATTGCAAAAGATTCAGTAACAATGTTAGGTCTTTACTGTAACAGTGAAGGTCTTTGCTGTAACACTTTGTATAATGCTTAATTTGCTGCTTTTCGATAATTGAAAATAATGCACCTACCTGCTTAGATACCCCCTGATGTTGTTTCTACTATCAATAATCAGATTCATAATTTGAACATTTCTTTTTGTTTTAGTTGTGATAATCTTCCGCAGATTATTTGCTGTAACAATATAATGCCTTTACTATTTCTAGCGTAAACACGTGATGCTTTGATCTCTGTGATTTTCTTTAGAATTTGAAGTATTGCACATGAGGATGATGCATTATATTTAATAAATCTTTCATTTTTAACATAAATATAAAATTATTGTAATTAGATTTTAAACAAATAAAGATGAAATGTCTTTGCTGTTACAGCTCTGATCTTTTCTGTAACAAGTCTTTTATTATAGGGAAAGACTGTTACATGAAAGACAATATCTCTTCAAAAGTGCAATTAAAAACAATGACTGATCCCTCTAGTTGACCAGACCTATAGTCTGTGTTGATTTCAACAATCCAGATTGAATTACAGACTCCTACTTCTTTGATACTAGACAGCATATGGGGAAATAAGTGTTACGGGAAAGACATCGATAACAAAATACTCTCTTTATTTATACCTTGAAGTTAATTAGTGAATTCCAGAGCACATGGCTAGTTTTGTGAAGCAAAATATAGTACTGACCATGACAGGACTTTTTCCTGGCAAAAACTTAGGGACCATCTATTTGTTCAAGATTATATGGCACAGGAAAGATATTTTTGCTGTGACAAACCTACGACAGTGTAAACATAATATTAAACATAAGCCTAGATTGAGTTGATACACATAAGAATTGCTGAAAGTGTTCTTACTTTCAACCACATGTGGAAATAATAATATTTAGACATTTATTTTCAAAAGGCAGATGTTTGAAATTGCATTTCTCTTTGCTGGGACATCGAAGTTAACCACTTTAAAATCTTATAAATCAAATTAGAAATGAATAGGTTATATAATTACAAATAACGGTGTTGTTTTAGTCATATTAGATGTTTACATTTATATTAAACTTAAAAACAGGTTAGTTCTGCCTGTTCTCGCTGATTTAGACACCTTAGAATTTGGAGGACAGGAATTGTGCACATTGTTTAGAATGACTCATAAAGCGATAATTTTGTGGAACTCGTCAGTGTGAGAGGTTGATTTGTTGGTCATATGCGATTTTCAGATTTCAGACAGCAAGGTGGTTGACTATTTCACCATTGTACTTTGAGTTTTTAGGTATCGCTGCATCAGTCAGATCACTTGAACTACCTTCGAGTGGCCATTTTAATGTGAACAAATTAAAATGGCCGCTCCATATAAAATGGACTCACATGGCTTATCCGAACCATGTACATTCGTTTTAGAACTCTTTTTATTGATTCGGGAGATTTATTTAGTCATTGGTGACACTTATTTGCGTTTATGTTAGATCAATTTATTTCAGTGTTTAATTAGTCTATACAAATGCAAGAAGCTTTTAAATTGATGCACAAACAAAAAAAAGGAATGTGCAGCTCCATGACACGACTGTTGACTAAATTATTGAAGCGTACGTAAAATAACCAAGTAAACCTGAATATTGTGTTTTTCAATTTGCATTTGTATATATTGACATGCTTCATCACGATATTGAGCATTTTCTAACAGATTGTATAGTTTTTCCTATAAATAGTTAATTATATATGTTTTGTTTGTCTTTATTTGGATTGATTAGTCGGGGAATTCATCTCTGTTTTGATAAACAAATCCTTCGTACGCAAATGTATGCAAATATCTAGTAACTTCGAACAAGATGAACATGCGCTGGGTAATAAATAAAAGCTGTCTACCTCAAGCATTAATCAATGCACATGTGTGTACATTTGAGTTACCTCGGTCTGTGTTTACCCGTATCCATCAACAGTCTCTTTCCATATATAGCCAACCTTCAGAATCAGTGTAGGTGTAAAATGTATAGGTTTATTGCGGCCACTGCATGAGGAACAATGGGCGTGAAACGCTAAATTAACGGTGTATGTGAAATTCAATTCACAATATCTAATCTTACGTCAGATTCGTGTCCCTTCTTGATCATTACCGGAGTCTAAAAATAGCAGAGTCTGTCGATACTTATCCGATCACTAATTGACAGTACAATAAGCAACCTGCCCACTGCCGACTAATACTTTCATTCACAATAGCATACGGCTCGCGTGCGCCGGCTTTTGCTCGCTCGCGTTCTTTGTTTTGACGGGAAGCCGGCAATCTGACAGATGGCTAGCGAACACCACTCTCCACCCCTATACGAACTAATGGTATAATCCAGACTTGATCGGGTGCTTTCGTCACCGACTTGAAACCTGTACGAATCAACAGACTTGAAGTTACTGTGTCTTTGTTCAGAACAAAACATGTTCTCACATGAAATTATTTTGCCCCTTTTGCCCGTTATCTTTATCTTCAACCACATGTGTCTATTTTTCACATATTTGAATATACATGTTGTCACATTTGTCTAGAATAATGATATGGGTATCAAATTTATATGTGCGACTCAACGAAAATTGATCCAAAGCAATTGGGTCGAAATTTCGTAAAATACACATGGAACATCATCATTTTATTAAACTGTTTGAGAGACATTCTAGAAGTTGGTTTGATGAAGAAGACAAATATTTATGGATGATCAACTGTTAAGAAAGAAGTTGATCATCCATAAATATTTGTCTTCTTCATCATTTTATTAAAGTATAATTCAGAAATGATTATTTCGTAACCCCACCGACCGTTGAGTAGTAATTTGTAGAAGTAATTCCTTTTAAAAATGGGTAATTTTACTATTGATTCAATGAATGACTTCAAAACTTCAAAACACAATTTCTTCAGAGGCAATAACACGATAAAAGTAAAACGAAACAAATGCAGAATCAAATATCCAATACATGTAAAATACTCCCACAATTAATGATTTTTTTTTTAAAAAGTATTTTTTTTTACAATAATGCTGCACTACAAAATAACTCTATTGAAAATACAATACTCATTAACTTCATTTTGATATTCAAACACTTTTGAAACTTAATATTTGTTATATTTTCAATGGATATGGTATAAATAAAATTCGTAATTTAACCGAATAAATAACTTATTATTCTAGTCAATGAAAAAAAACACACTTTCAAACTTGTGACGTCATCGTAAACGTCATGAAACAATAGGATGACGTGATCAGACGAATGCGATGAGGTGATGCGATCTAGACACACCATTCATAAAATCAAGGACCGAGATTGAAATGTAGTCATTTATAGACTTTTTAATTATATTGAGGATATAATAAAAAAAAAAACAAAGAGCATTTAAAAAATTTTCCCATGCAGATTTCATCTCGTAAAATAGAAATTATATAATTACACTCGTGTCAAATATCCTCCAACTTCACTTTGTACGTTATATGACAGAATATTATACCTTGAACATAGAACGGTCAAACATCAACAATTTATAAAACAATTAAAATAAACTAATTTATCTAAAAACATTATTAACACTAAGTCCATGTATTTATAGCTCCCCTGTCTTTAATTTTACTACATAAGTTTGAGTATGGACATTGGTAGCATGTTTACATTTAGGTCACCCGTGCAAGGTGCCCGATTCATCCGCGATTATTGGGTTTCCATTATATCGGTGCCGTGTAAAGTAAGATACACATAGATATACGTCGTTGTCAATAGTTGTCTTCTTGTTCATACTTTGATGAACATTAACATAATCAATGAAGGAAAGCTTCAGTAAAATTAGAACTACTTTATTTTGCGGATATGACCTCACGTGCGTGAAGCGATGACATGTCCCCGTTTTTCCCGCCACTCGAGTGAGTAGCGGTACAATACGCCAGTGATCGGCTAGCCATTGTGAGCTCCGATCAAACGGAACGGCATTTTCCTCGTCCAAGATGGGCTTGTCCGACGAGGGAGAGGCTAACGTGCAACAAAGATATGAAGAATTATGTCTGGACTTAAATATGGACAAAAGTGCGGAGGTAGAAGCATGGGATTCGTACCAAAGGATTCAACTACACTACACACTCGAGGTACGGCTTTATCGTTCGGCCATGTTTAGTTTAAATGACCGGTATTGTAGCTTCCGCCGCTCGCCTCCAGTACAGTTACAACCTACCCATTAACAGTTACTTTAATTGAATTATGTCACACCAATTACATACTTTAATTCAGAGCAACTCCAAAGCAATTTAATCCTCAGTGCCGCTTTACATGCAGATGTGTTAGGACGAAGGAGTTGTAAATAGATTTGTTATGATCATATCCGATATTGTGTCAGCCGCGAAAATAACATATATTTGATGTCAATTTAGTGGACCCGCTGTCTAATTTCAGGGCGATCAGTTACATTGGTTGGCATGTGCTTTGTACGAAGCTTGTCGTCGGATTGTGGTTCCGACCGTGGGTCGAGGCCAAGTGGAAGGGAACTGTGTCTCTCTCACAAGATTGCTGCGATCAGCGAAATTCAGGTAACGACGAAATATCAGGTTACCTCGCCTTTCATACCAAATAACACGGTCAAGTTACCAGGTTGATACTGTGCCAAATTCTCTGGAAAAGACTGAATATTACATCTCGACGTCATCGTAACACGGAAGTAAAAACGTTCTTCATAGCTGTCTTATGTCATAATTATTCTTTATTTAAATGTTCCATCCTAATTTTTTCGTAAAAATATTTATTGTATTTTGCAGCCTTATCCAGTTTTTCAACAAGATGAAAAAATGGTCCGATATGGCAAGTCTGCCACAAGAATTCAGGGATAAAGTTGATCGGCTTGAGAGAAATTTTGCCGTTTCCACTGTTATTTTTAAGAAGTTTGAGCCTATATTTTTGGATATATTTGAAACGCCAAGTGAAATATCTCGCCAACAGAGAAGCCGAAAGCAGCGGTAAGTTTATTTTCCCTGAATATGTTTATAATAAAAATTTGCTTTGCTTTTAGTGGCTGTTGTAGCGATCCACTTGCTTCTTTGCTCATCCTCATCATGAAAGGTCAAGGTCGCATAAGAGTGTGTTGCTGAGGGGAACTGGGAAGATTGAGCTAAATTTAGACAACCTGGCACAGAATAGAAACGCCGGTGATTTGCATATGCAAATGAAAAATATTTCTTTTCTGCTTTTTAGTTTTATTGAAATTTTATGAATATCAGAATTATACAGAAAAAATGTACACTTGAAGCTTCAGTTTAACTTTGATAAAATAAACCCTAAAATTTAATGTTTTGTTATTTAGACAATCTTATGTGACCTTGTAAAATGATATATATTTATATGCTTATAGATATAGACATGACATAACTGCTTCTGTGTTTCATTTGTTTTTTGTTGTTTTTTTTCATTTATATTTCTGCTTGTTTATTTTCTTTTCCCTTCATTTAGTAATTTCATATTTTGATTTTTCACTGACAATTTCCAGAAAATCTAGTAGTCGCAAGTCATCTGAGAAAAACAGGTATATAATCCTCTCCCACCCTGCCTCCACATCACACACCCAGCTAATGAAAATAGTTCCATCTGTTACTAATTTCCAACATGAAAACAAGTGCCAGAAGTATTTGCTACAGAAATGCTCATCAATGCTGATTGAAGTATCAAAATTTGATCTGAATATACTTGGTAATCTAGCTCCATTTCATGTGATGTCAAATGGAAATAAAGTATGTGAAATGTTTTCACTTTTCAGAGTTCAACTATAAATGACATTTACAAAAACTATAGTGTATTTTGAAATTCAAGATTCATGATATAATCCTGTTTTCCCATTAGACCGACCATACATGTTTTGCTGCTTCTGGCACTTTTCCCAGCACTGTATTTTCCATCCAAAGCAACAACATCCTTGATTCTAAACTAACTTGACTAACAATCTTTTCATACATTACTTACTCCACTGATAATGCTGAGCTTGCCGTTTTTTCAGTTACTATGATCAAACAGGACTTCAGTGATCCTGAACAATGATGGCAGTATAAATTCAGTTATAACACATTTAGAAACATCATCTGGTATATTGTCCTGCTCCATCAGGATTTATGTATCCACAAGGCTACTTCAGTCTCCTGATCGTGTAAGCAGCTTATGCCTTGTATCATGCTATGCATAACCGGCCAATAAAATGACTCTAAAGGCTCTGTAGCACATTCTGCTTACTGAAATAAAGTGATCTCATGAAAAGGTAAATAAGTGTTACCAATGGCTGGATAATACTCCTCCATTAATAATGAGAGTTCTAAAACGAATGTACATTGTTTGGTCAAACCATGAGAGTCTGTTTCCCTTTGAGTGGCCATTTTAATGTGTACACAGTGACGTTGAAATGGCCGCTCGAATGTAGTTCAAGTAATCTGACTGATGTAGCCATACCTAAACACTCAGTAAAATTTTAATGATGGAATGGTCATTCATCTTGCTGTCTGCTCTCTCAGATTTGCATCAGACCTACAAATCTACCTCTCGCACTGAAGAGGTCCAAACCATTTTATACGTTGCACAATTTTCTTCCAGTACGGATAACCATTTTCTATGGATACGGTTTATCGGGTTGTGTATTAAGATGTTTTACGACTAATATATTCATTATTGTATAAACTTTAGATTAATAACAAATGGAAAATTTGAGAAATTTTTTTTTGCACAAAACGTGCTACAGCGCCTTTAAATCCAGCAGTATTAGTGATCGCCAGATCCGGCATAAGATAACCAATGAGTGATCATCACAAGATTTCATTGACTGACAACATAAAATAATGCTATATATAGTGAATGTTATCCAACCTTCAGCGATACGAGGCAAAACCTGCTTACACACTAAGGGGGTTGTATATTTGCTCCAATACACACTGTACCCTGTTGTAGCAGGATGCTGGTATACACTGAACATTGGCAACTTACAATGTGTCGTTGGGGAGTATGCAAACTATAACTATTTAATGAGATATTGATGAGTATCTGTTCTTTGAAAATGTGCATGTTGATAACATGTTAATAACTAAGGGTGCAACAATACATCGATGCATCGCAATTCTATGGCATACAATACGATACACGATACAAAATGTTGAAAATCAATTCGCTACGATACATTGTATCATAAATGACTTCTTAACCAGTTTCAAAGTAAGATACATTCGGCCGAGCACGTTTTCTATTGTACTGGTGACGAATGAATTAGTTCCTGTTCGTTTTTGGTTTCGTCTTTCTTTGTGAAGGTTGATAAATTCAAAGGATATATATATGAGCCATCACAAATCAATAATTCAAAGAGAATAGATCAGGAATGTTAAAACAATGTTCGTATGGATTTTCTAAGAAAAAAAACATTTTGACAATCACAAGATAATTAAAAAGAGATCGCCCTTAATCTAACAATACGCTTTGAAATGCGAACATTGTTTGGGAAAATAACAATTACATATCGCAATCGGGAAATTGAATGGAATGGAGTCGATTTAAATAGTTAAACGTAGTAAAAAATAGTAAAAAATTATTATCATTACAAATACTTATTATTATTCTTCATAACAAATTTCTAATGTGGATTGCATTAACATTTATGAACACCAAGTTGAGCTGAATGTTTTCATGATAACCTGAACGACAACCATTGTAGTTTCCTGACAACAGAAGAACAGAAGAATATGTCGAAGTACAAAGTTACCTAAATTTTACAATAACATTTTTTAAGAACATTGTTCAATGTTTATGCATATAAATGCGTATATTTAGTAACTTTTTCCCAGCAAAGTTAACATGAAATCAGGAATTAAATTATGTATTTAATGTAACATATGTTCTCTAAAGCTTTAGAAAGAGAATTTGATGTCATTGGTATTTTTGTGACAGTATAACAGAACATGTCAATATTTTTAAGTGGTTTGGGTTTATTTAAGGAACTATATTCAATTGTGTCCGTCCAAACATCAAGATTCTTGTTAACACAATATCTAGTGAACTGTTGAAAGCCAATGTCTTCAAGTTAGGTTATTATGATGTTGCCAGTCGATTTGGCGACAGTCTTTATTAAGTTTAATATTATGATATTACCAGTCAATTTGCCGACAGTTTCCAATTATGTCACCAGTTGATTTGTTGACATGCTACAGTAACAAATTAACAATGGGTCATTTTTCTGCCAAAAACCTCCTAGATGATAAATTCGACCTGAAAGTGTCATTCAAACAATAAAGAATTTGCAAAACCATAGATCTTGTTATGTATGGTATGTCTTCATCTTGACGAATTCTAAATGCCTAACAAAGAACTTTCATGTTAAATTGTTTGTGGCAAACATTTGTTATGAATAATTTCAAACAGTTCTATGGAATAAAAACGATACGTTGATAAATTTTCTCCTGATTGTGACAACGCTTACCGGTAGAATTTTAACATAGTGATAACAGGTTGTATTTCTCCATGACAAAGATAGCTAATAGCACTCTGTATATATATGTAAGGATTTTATAGCAGTATGTTCAGATTTAACTTCAAAATAGCTGCACATGCCAGTTTCAAGCGGGTAACGTTTTATATGGCATTTTAATTTGTTTTGTTGGTTATCTTAGCATAGGGATGCAAATCAATTCAAACATTATACATAGTCTATAGTTTGATTGTCTAACTTCAGATGTAACATTTTATTTCAGTCGGCTACCATGCACACCTGCCGATGTTTTCAATTTTGCATGGACAATGTTCGTGCAGGTGAAAGGTGAGAAGATGTTTATATTTCTTATGATATGATAAATAATTCCAAGGGGTTCAAACTTTGTTTAATTACAGGGTACAGGACTAGTATTAGGTGGAAACAGTACACTTGACCCATGGTTCGATTGATATTTGCAGTGCATGACCCTCAGTACGGTATACACCGAAAATACACTTTGATGTTTGGTGCACTGAATAAAAAGCAAAATGCAGGGTTCAACTATTGTAGTTAATATGAACCGTTTCACCCTTAACTAATGACAACAATTCTTTCACTTTGATCAATTCTTTTGCTTTTGCCCATGAACCATTTGAATTTTAGACAGAGTTATTTTCAGTATATCACATAGGTTTCTGAAAATTTGGGACATAATTTAACTATTAACCATACTAAATACTACCTTCGAAATATTTTTTAAGTTTAACTTACAGATTACTTGTCCATGGGCAGGATGATGGGAGGCAACTATTGAACATTTACTCAACCTTGCAATCCTGATTTTGATGTAGGAATATTGTTTCTGATCCTGATTTGACAGAACATGTGACTGTATGCGTGGATGAATATCTATCGGTATCAGTATTCATGCTATGAATAGCCCAATATAGTTTTACCATCAATAATGGATTGTTCAATCAAATGCAATGATGAATTCTAAGTCAGCATCAACTTGAGATAATTATGAAATAATATATGTTTTCAGGCAACTTCCCAGCTATCAGTGATGATCTGGTCAACTCGTACCACCTGTTGGTGTGTTGTATCGACTGGTTCTACGCAAATGCTCTACTAGGTGGTCGGAAAGATCTACTCAATCAAGGATTTTCAGGTACCATTTATCTGTACCTCGGGGAAAATGAAGAAATCTGAATGATAATGCAGAACATCTTACATTGAACCAGCCTTGAGAGTCGATATGTGTTTCAAGGAATAACACAGAGTTCATTTGTTATGTTGTTGTTTTAGCAAATTGTTGATGTACAAGTTTAGAATCCATTTTATGGGAGGAAAAGTAACTTTAAAAAAGGATTTACTAGATATTTCACTAAAAATAGGAACATGTACACTGCCTGACCAGAAGGTTTTAAGTCTTCCATAAATCATTTTAATTAACACCAATAAGTGTCATGAGATTTGGAAATTATCTTTTTCGAATTAAGAGTTTCTTACAATTATAATTTAACTAGTTTGTTTGATATGTTAACTGAATTGTTTTGCCAGGTCTGCCTGACAACTACCATAGTCGAGACTGGAGGGCGCCCACCGAGGCCCCGTGTATTATACAGCTGTTGTGTGAGAAACACGACGGGCTCGTGGTGGAGGCTAAAACCATCAAGGAACACTGGTGGAAACCTCACATCAAGAGGCTCTTTGAGAAGAAGGTTTGTGATTTTTCAAAGTTTTGAACTAAACATAATTGTAACAGATTGAGATTTTCTATAAACTTTCAGTGTCATATATCAACCGTAAAATGTTGCACAACTGAAGTGATCTGTAAATAAACTATGTAATTCTAAATGGCACTGTGATAGGATTTGAATATTCAATGATTAAGACAGGTTCATAACTGAGATTTGGCATACAATTATCCTCCTAAAATTTATTTTTCATAATGCTGATTTAAAAACCTAATGCAATTAAC
Source organism: Gibbula magus (assembly GCA_936450465.1). Taxonomy (NCBI): domain Eukaryota; kingdom Metazoa; phylum Mollusca; class Gastropoda; order Trochida; family Trochidae; genus Gibbula; species Gibbula magus. The sequence continues at coordinate 31,131,269 of OW388299.1, read as the reverse complement.
AGAACATAGCAATATATTTATGCAACATATACATGTCTTATTTGCAGATTTTGAAAGGAAAAGCAGATACCCTCTCAGCAATTTTAGAAATTGGAAACTTTGAAGCAAATAGGTGAGTGGTTCATTTCATGTTGAATTTAATTTTCAGAAACAAGTTTGCTTGCATCATTTGAAGAGTACATTCTCAGGATTTTGCATTAGTTAAAGTTCTACTTTGAGTTGAAAGCTTCTTTCAGTCAGTGGAGTAACATAGTGACAATGATTTTGTTTCGATTCTTGAAAATGGTGTTGAACCAAAAATCACTGACAGACCATCTGCAGGTTTCATTTGTGATCAAAGCTATTATTGTATAAATAATTGTTGTTGCTCCTGCTATAATATCCAATAGCCAAAGTAGTGGCAGTTGACCAGTTTCTTTCCCTGAATCATCTTTCTAAGAGCATGTATTTGAATATTACTATTTTTCTCTCCCGTAGCAAATCTATCAACAGTGCATATGAGGAGTATGTGTTGAGTGTGGGTGACTTCGATGAGCGAATATTTCTGGGTGAGGAAGCGGAAGAAGAGATTGGAACTCCGGGTAAACCTGGGACGGACCTCGCCGAACAGATGGCTATGAAGAAGAGTCTCAAACAGCATGTCAACGAGGTAGAACATGTTTATTTATTAACTTACGTAGTTCAAGATCTCAATGCAGGGGACGGGATAGCACAGAATGTTTCTACTTGCAGTAAGGTTTAGGTGCAATGCTACATTGAATTTCAACACAGTACTATCTATGGTTCGCTAGTTCCAGCTGTCACTTGCAGGTTTCACTGCAATGCATACTCACAATGGTGTTGCAGGCATTCTCCTGGCAATAATACTAGCAGTGCCAAATCGACCCCCAAGTCACTTCAGTGCCATGGGTTAACCAAAACGGTATTGTGCATTTGCCCTGCAATACAAGCTGCAGTGATACAATCTAAAAAGGGGCATGACATTGAACCCTAAATAACGTCACCTGTGCCTTCGATGTCCTTGTTTGATGTCTGTATTGTTGTAGACTAGATGCAGATAGGCAAAATGGTTCTTTCGTTTCCAAGTATTCATTGTACTAGTGGAAGAATATGAAGCCTATCTTTCAATCTTATTGCTTGTTATTCCCCGCCGCGCGTTAAGGGGCGTTCTCACGGTGCGATCTGTAGTAACAACATGTAGCTTGCGATTTGTAGTAAGAAATAGGACATGCTCTATTTTCTGCGACTAGCTTTCTACAAGTTGTTTACGATCCGAAGTCGTTACGATGTAGGGGTTCTCACACATCGATCGTTTTGCAAGCTACATGTTGTTACTACAGATCGCACCGTGAGAACGCCCCTTTAAGCATAAAGCTGGGGATATAGTATTCGGCTACATCCGTTCGTGCGTCCGTACAAAATGGAATAACCAAATACTATTCACTGGATTCTTTTCATATTTTGCATATGGGTTCATCATGGGGAGAGTAATGTTCCTACAGAGTTTTGTGACCTTGACCTTCATTTCAAGGTCACAACAAGACTTTGTCATTTTACCCTTGTCAGCGGCATATTTCAAAAACCATTCGCTGGATTCTCTTCATATCTTACATATAGCTTCTCCAAGGAAAGATAAAGGGCTGATTAGATTTTGGTGACCTTGACATTATTCTCCAGGTCACAGCCAAACGTTAATTTTTTTTGCCATGTTAATGTACACGTAAAGCTTGTCAGCGGGATATCTCAAGAACCATTCACTGGATTCTCTTCATATCTTACACATAGCTTTCTAAGGGAAGACAAAGGGCTGAATAGATTTTGGTGACCTTGACATTATTCTCAAGGTCACAGTGGAACTTTGAGTTTGTCGACATGTTAAGCTTGTCAGGGGCATCAATATCACAAGAACTGTTTATTGGATTTTCATCATTATCTTACACCAGTGTTTTTTTAGGGAAAATTTGATTTCGATTTTGCTGATCTTGACATTATTTTTCAATTTTGAAGTATTAAGTTGTGGCCGGGGATCATTTCACCTTGGTGACAACTACTTGTTTTCTTTGATGTACGAAGTATGCAATGTCCTGGTTATTGTTAATATGTGAAAATAAGGATTGTGGTGCATAGAGGTATCTCGCAAAATACAATGTTTATTCCTAATGCAGGATATTTACCATCCAAAAACACATGAGCATGACAACTTCTTTATCATACAATGTCGTTCTTCATTCCTTTTGTGCAAAACAGCTTGACAACATTAATTTTAAAGTTGAATTTTTCATCAGCTAAGTGTATTGATATATGCAAAGGAACAGCATGCAGTTCTCAAGGTAAATTGACACGAAATAATGCCTCCTTAAAAACGCTTTCAGTTGAAATAATTGTTATTTTGGCATGATGGCATGACTTTCAATGTTTTAATGAATTTCAAAATACAAAGTTTTTCAAATGAAAAGTATTTAACGTTAGGACAGCTGATTCGAACTTGCTTCCTGTCGCTTTTGTGTAATCATGAAGGCGAGTCTATCTCACTGAGGGATAAGAGTTACTTCCATTCTGCTTGGTTGTATCTCGTTACACGGAGAGCTAAACTTATATTAAGCTGCGAATTCTCAAATCCCCTTTACACAAGTCACATGTATGGAAGAGTGAAGATGGACGTTGGTTGATGAATATGCGTCTCAAACTGCCTTTGTTGCCTGTCAGTAAAGTGTTTGCTCGGTTGATTTCAACTCCAGATGAACAGGTTGTGACACTTCTTTATTATTATAAATATTGTCACATATGTATTGCACAATATGTTTTTGGTCATTTCTCCAATTAATGGTTATTAAATGAAGCATATATATTTACAAGCTCTATCTGTTATTACAGCATTCGAAATGTTAACACATGTGACATTCTAACTTTCACAAGAAGTTCCGTCACTGTAATTTGCATCTTTATCCGCATATTGCCCCAACTGATATTGAAATATTGGTTGCCTTTATCTTGTCAAGAACACCATCCATTGTACGATAAAAAAAAAGGTTTATACTTCAGTGTATTTTGGCTCAACGTTGTTTTATATACACACGCATGGCTCCATCAGGTATCAGTTAATCCAATGGGCATTGAACGTCACATGTTACATTGACAGTATCAACTGCTTTGCAGATGGATATATAGGAGTGTTATAAGACTTATAATTATCATAATTAAACTGCTTCTCATTTTGTAGCAAAATAATGTCATCTGCATCAACTTTGCCTTCACCCTTGGAAAAAACCCAACTTGTGATGTTATGGCAATGTCACTGATAAAGTCACTATTTCAAAATGTAGAATTTATAATTGTAAAAAAACACACTGCCCATTGGAAAAGTTTGGTTCAATGTACAACAAAATAATTTTTGTATGAAGATATTTTAGATACACTTACCAGTTTAAATCGTTTTTTAAAAGACATGACGACTGTTCTCAGACAAAATTATAAATTAAAATGCTTACAATATACAATAAAGAAGTATCAATACGCAAGAGTACAGTACAAATAGCTTATACACAACATTGCGAAGCATTCATAGAAACTGGAAATACTTTCCATTTAGATAGTGAACAAATATAACATGGTTACCGTATATAATTTTGGATAACACTACCTTCAACAGTACAAATTCTTGTACTTTTTTCTGGCCGAGTCCCATGCGGGATTCGATCCCACACCCTCAGAGTAAGGCAACTATCGCCAGCATTGACTGTACCAACAGCTAACCACATGACCATTTTGCCTCGAAAGGCCTTGAAGTTGTGTTATCCCAGATATAACCATGTTATTCATAGAAACGAAATAACCTCACAGGTTCAGGGGTTCATGGGGAAATTTCCCTTAAATTGGGAAGCGGGTCACTTTTACAATACCGGTAATAATAATAGTCAATTTGTATAGCGCTATTTCCATGCATAAGTATGCTCAAAGTGCACAATTTTTATTATTACCCTGAATGAATTTACTTTCGGTGCAGCTACTGAGCGCTTCACCTGACAGTATAGGTCCATACTTCCCGTGTTCAGGTACCCATTTAAACAGCTGGGTGGACTGAGTGCAATGTGGTTGAAGTGCCTTGCCCAGGGACACAACATAGTATGAGACCCATGGTCTTTGGTGTGAGAGGCCGGCAGGCTACCCTCTACATCACTGTGCAGCTGCTGTTTAGGAAATTGGCCAAAATGACCCCCCAGCTGATCAGGCTCAATGGGTGCTTTTTTGTACACAAGGCGATCCTAGAATATGATTATTACCCAATGTTGCAAATTGTACACCTTTACTGTGAAAAATATTTGATATTTCTTGGGGTTGGGGAGAGAATACCAAAGATGTTTTGTTTATGAGGCACGTTCTTAGCTCTTTGTAATGCCATTTAAAGCATTTTAAGAAACAAAATCATCAATGTATAACAAGAGAAAATATTTGTTTTAGATATGGTACAGAGCCAAAGTGTCTATTTTCTTAAAATCGTCAATGTTTATGTTAGACTTTTACAAGGTTTTGTCCAACTAGAGACACAATAACATGTGGGAAAGAAGTAAACATTTAATTAGTTCATGTCCGAACATGTTGAAGTTGGTCACTGTTTCGATCTGTACTTTCTCCACACCTGGTCGTGGTTGAATGAACTTGGATAATGACCATCAGTAATGATAGTGTCATGCTCAAGTGGGATTAACAAGGGTTTTGTGTAGGACATTTACCTGGTAATTACCTTTGTGTGGAAATAAGGGGGGATTAGTGCTCCATTTACGTACAATCTTTAAATCTTGTAACAATGGGCTGCTTGCTGAAGTGAATCTGTTTGAGTATACCGTGTAATAGATTCTTACCTTACGTGCTGTTATCTCTTACATGGAAATTGTGAATTGTCGGTTTATTTAAATGTCTGATAATGTTATGGATGATTAAGAGAGTAACGCTTTGTTTTGTATAACTTGAATTGTAGGGGACTGACAGATGTCCCAATAGTAAATTTAAAAAAAATGTGTTATCAATAATGAAACAAGAGATTATATGGAGACAACTATCTTTCAACCATATTGAAAGAATGAAATCAGAACTTACTTCAGCCCCGAATCAATTGTTTGTTTTGTTACCCAGGGATCATTGCTGCATCCTGTTTGTAGCAGTCAATTAATTACATACATCTCCTGCAAAGTGAAAATCGATGCGGCCTGTAGTGCAATATTAATGACCGTATCTAGTGAATAGTATTGCTGTGACCACATCAACATCATAGTAAACCCCCTCTTTAGTCTATATGAATCCCCCTTGCTCCCTGGATACATCCCTTATGTATGTAACATGAAATTGGGCTACAGTAGGTTGTAGAGCTGTGTATTACCTCAATTTTTGTATTGCAATATGTATTGCTGAACTGTAATGTATTGCAATACGTACCACAATATATTGCATGATCCTCTGACAATGAGATATTTCTCCAGAAACAATTTTAACTAGTGCCAATGATATTGCAACATGCTAAATGAACTCTTAAATTCAACTTTTATACTTCTTTTTGCTATTTAAACATGACACATTTGATAAATGACTTTTCAAAGATCATTTGTCCATCACACATTCTAGCACTTCAAAATAATTTTCTTAATACAAGTTAGCCAGTAAATGTGCCTTTTACAAGATAAATGAATAAATTGACTTAATATTTGTTGGTGCAATATATTGCGATATGAAAATTGTATTGCAATACGCGTATTGTACAACTCTGTATTGCAATAAATTGGAATTGCAATAATATTGCACAGCCTTCGTAGGTTGATCTCTTGGCGGTGTGGTAGTTGTAACTCTAGCATGAAAAAAAAGAAACTATCACTTAGCATGGGATATATTTTCATATTTCCACTTGTGTTCACCATGATGATACGAAGGTCTGAAATGAGTGTTTGTAAATAAAGTCATTATCACTTATTTGCCCCTGTTTCTTGTGATCTTGTAGAGTTTGAAAATCTGTTTATTTATTACAATACCCAGTAGATTAATTATGAAGTAGATGTAGATTAAGTAGCCGGGGGTCTATAGTTAGTGGTCATCTTGTCCATTTGTCGTGTTTTGTCTCTCTCATAACTCGGACACTGATTGTTTAAATAGTACAAAACTAGATACATATGATCACTATGTGTAGATCTGTCTATTGTATGTTTCCTACCCTCATTTGCATGATGCATGGACATTTTCTTAGTTTTTCGACTTCATATTCTGGAGCACTCATAAAGTCCTTCAAGTGGCTCTTTGAGGATATGATAGTTTCACCAAACAATGATCCACATATTTGCATGTCATGGATTAGACCTACATATGAAATTATTAGCAGCTCCGACTAAGTCGGAGCTGCTATCAGTTTTTGTGCAGTTTCCGTGCAGTTTCCATCGCCGCCGCCGGCGCGTTTTGTATTGGCTATAACTTTTTTCCAATAAGGTTTTGAGAACTCATATACATAACTTCTTACTTATACCCCTGGGGAATTTTTTTGACATGTTCACATTCAAGGTCAAAGGTCAAGGTCACGAGTTCTGAAATCGCTTTAAAAAATCCTTGTAAACCGATAACTTGAAAAATATTTGTGCTATCAGGCTGTTATTTGGTGTATATCAACTATGGAGAAAGGCCAAGCTTTGAAAAGGTTTTCACTAACATCCGTCAAAGGTCAAGGTCATAGCGAGGTCACAACTTAAGCATGCTTTTGCGAAAATGTCTTATTTCAACTATTAACACTTTGAATCATTACATGATTGTGATACACAATGAAAAGTGATCACTGATTGTGTGACCTTGAATTTTTAAGGTCAAGGTCATGACATAGGGTTGTGGTCACCAGTTCTGAAATCACTAAATAACTTCTTTCCAATGAGGTATCAACACCTCATATACATAACTTCTTACTTATGTCCCTGGTGAATGATTTTGACATGTTCATATTCAAGGTCAAAGGTCAAGGTCACGAGTTCTGAAATCGCTAAAAAAAATCCTTGTAAACACGATAACTTGAAAAATATTTGTGCTATCAGGCTCTTATTTGGTGTATATCAACTATGGAGAAAGGCCAAGATTTGAAAAGGTTTTCGCTAACATCCGTCAAAGGTCAAGGCCACAGCGAGGTCACAACTTAAGCATGCTTTAGCGAAAATGTCCTTTTTCAACTATTAACACTTTGAATCCTTACATGGTTGTGATACACAATGAAAATTGATCACTGATTGTGTGACCTTGAATTTTAAAGGTCAAGGTCACGAGATAGGGTTATGGTCATCAGTTCTGAAATCACTAAATAACTTCTTTCCAAGGAGGTATCAACACCTCATATACATAACTTCTTACTTATGCCCCTGGGGAATTATTTTGACATGTTCATATTCAAGGTCAAAGGTCAAGGTCACAAGTTCTGAAATTGCCCCAAAAAATCCTTGTAAACACGATAACTTGAAAAATATTTGTGCTATCAGGCTCTTATTTGGTGTATATCAACTATGGAGAAAGGCTAAGATTTGAAAAGGTTTTCGCTAACATTTGTCAAGGTCAAGGTCATAGCGAGGTCACAACCTAAGCATGCTTTTGCGAAAATGTCTTATTTCAACTATTAACACTTTGAATCATTACATGATTGTGATACACAATGAAAAGTGATCACTGATTGTGTGACCTTGAATTTTAAAGGTCAAGGTCACGAGATATGGTCATGCTGACCAGTTCTGAAATCACTAAGTAACTTTTTCCCATGAAGATATTAACACCTCATATAGATAGCTAAATTTCTTTCTTATACACCTGGTGAATGATTTTGACATGTTCACATTCAAGGTCAAAGGTCAAGGTCATGAGTTCTGAAATCACTACAACAATCCTTGTATACATGATAACTTCAAACTTTTTTGTGCTATTAGGCTCTTATTTGGTATATATGAACTATGGAGAAAGACCAAGATTTGTAAACGTTTTCGCTAAAATCTGTCAAAGGTCAAGGTCACAGTGAGGTCAAAACTTAAGCATGCTTTTGTGAATATGCCATATTTTAACTATGAACACTTTGAGTCATTGCATGATTGTTATACGCGATAAAAAGTGATCATTGATGGTCAAGGTCATGAGATATTGGTTAAAGCCACGTTAATCCTTGGATCAAATTTTGAAAGAAGAAATAGGTTTTAAGAACAAACTTGTGAAAAGTGACCCCAGTGATGATTAGTAATAACTCGAATAATGAACAAATTTTTGTTAAAAAGAATTCCCATTTTATTGATGCTGACGAGAAGGCGGAACAGGGAAAGGCGAGACCCTAAGTTTCGGAGCTGCTCTGCTGCTAATCTAGTTTTTTTTCGGTTTCCATGGAAACATGTTGTGAACAATGACCATATAAAGTAATTTTGTGTGTAGCCTATTTTACGATAAAGATGTAAGCTTCTTAGCCTCATGAACATTTATACACAGTTCAACCTTGATACCTACTTACGAAGATATGAATCTTATTTTAGTGGTTTTGAATCATATTATGACTAAATGCAATATCTGTAGTCTAGAAATGTCATATTGTTCTTTCTGAAGTGTATCTTTGAAACTCACACTCTGCTTTCATAAAATAACAGTGTTATATTCATGCTAATGACATTTGTCTTTTACTGTTTTGAAGGTTTTTCTTTGACAGCGGGGATATGAGCGAGCTTATTCTCTTGTCAAATTATTTGTGACATTTAAATGAGTTTCTTATTTTCCTTCAGACTCGCAGTTTAGCCCCCTCCACCCCTCTGACTGGCCGCTTATACCTCAAAGACAAAGACCCCAGTATTACCCCGGTTTCCACGGCAACCCAGAGCGTGAGTCGGCTACAAGCTCTGCTGTCGGGGAGGAAGACATGTCCCAGTGAAGTTCTTATAGAAACATTTAGGTAAGTAAAACTATAGGAAAATAAATTTGGAATGCACTCTAGGTAAAACTTTCTTCGATAAAATGTGTCCGTCTTTTCAATGTAACTTGCACATTGTTGATTATTTACAAAATTGACATTACTCATCATGTTACTTAAGAACAAGACAAATTTGCCAGTCGGATGATAAATATCTTGCCTTTATCTTTAAAAATAAACCAAATTAATCTATCAAAAGAAACATTTAGAAATAATTTTCTGTAATTGAAATATCTATTTGTGACCCTTATTGCTCTGCAAGTTGGATATTTTTTAAAATCAAGGTTTCCATGCTAGGAAATCAGGGCCCACCATGTATTTCGGGTGCAGTGCTCAATTATATACAGAAAAGTGAGGAAAATACTGCAAGGCTTAAATCAGCCAGTTATGGAGACTGGCAAGAGTTATGCATGGAAGTTGTACAAGAGTAGGAAATGTCCATAAATAACTTCTCAATGTTTTTCAAAGAAATTATTTTGAAATGTTCTGAATGATTTTCAGTGAATGCAGTCAGAACCCGAAGGATACCATAATAGTTCGAGTGAAAGATATGGGGGAAATATTTTGTACTCAGTATATTCAGGTAAGTGAGATTTACATATCCGGTTCAAGTTTGCATGTTTACATTATAGGATTCTCCAGAACGATTTCAGGTTATTGTCCTATCACCAGAAGGGAAAATCAAACCCAGTATTTCGTTTCTTAACAAACGAGTTGCTGCCTCATATTGTGGTGTTTAATGGCAAAGCAAAAGTCATTTCCATAAAGTAATCATAGATTTACAATCAATTGTGGGGGCGGGATAGCACAGTGTTAGCACATTCGGCTTCGGATCAAGAAGTCCAGGGTTCGAATCCCGCCAGTGGTCCGGCAACTCTGTCTGCAGTAGAGAACTGTTCTACACGCAGTAAGGTTTGGGTGCAATGCTACACTGAATTTCAGCGTAGTACCACCCATGGTTCGCTAGTTCCAGCCGATGCTCAAAGGTTTCACCGCAATGCATAGCCACATGGCGTTGCGGGCTCTCTCCCTGCAATAATACTAGCCGCCGTGATATAAATTAAATACTCTTGAAAGCGGCGTTAAACCCTAACTCACTCACTCACTCACAATCAATTGTAGCCAATTCTTTCAACAAAGGTTACAATTGATTGCAGTGTTGCCAAAAATTAACTCCACAATTGCTTGTTGAATGGGACCCATATCATAAGTTTACCATGTAATTTGATATCTTTTAAAATAGCAACCATAACAATAAATTACTAAGATCTTCATGACTGTAAAACCAGAGAAAAATATTTTAAATACACACGGAAATGTAGATAATGAACTACAAAGAAAAGTTAGCTGAATTATTATTATTTTAATTTCTGTCAAACTACTTATGTGCTTGCTGCAAGGAGAGTGTCAAATCTTGTGTATTTTAGCCAAAAGAACATCACAAGGCCACATAGCTGGCTCTAGAAGTAGGTTATGTGAATGACCTCATTTCGAGCAAAGTAGGTCGAGTGAATATGCCTCGCTAGTTTTGTCGCACATGAGTGATCTTGCCTGTTGAGCAAAGCGTAATCGATACCTCAGTGTGTTTATACTTGGGTCGCAATTACGCAAAACAGGACAGCTAACTTCCAACTGTCCTTTCAATAGTTCTTATACCTGCAAAGTAGAATAAATCCAAGGAGTTAATCTAATGCCTTGTCATCTGAGACATATATTAGTTTCACAACACACTGTGTGCTCATACCTATTGAGCTGAATATAGGCTTCGTTGTTAACTCCAAACTCTAAGTGGGGCAACAGCTAAATGAGCTGTGAATAATTTATTTGGATTTTGTTCATTAATTGCTCCCGTGACAGATATAAAATATTTTCTAAGAGCAAAGATGAGTTGAGTGTGAGGTCACTAATTATGATGGTAATTAAGAGGAAAATAATTGTACTCTGGGGAAACATTACCCTAACATGACATTTCGTTTATGTCACACTTCTATTCTGTAGGCCTAAGCAGAACAAGTTTTAATTACCATAAGCATGTTTTAGAACTTAAAAATATGTGGAGTTTTAGCATAGGATTGTAAAAGATTATGAATAATTCACACTGTTAATCAAGGGATTGTTAATATGATTACAAATCTTATCAGAGATTTAAAAACAAAATACAACCAGTCATAATTATGGAATGTTAAAATTGAAAACGTTTCAGCTTTGACAGAAAGTTTTTGTGAAAGTATTGTGGAACATTTTATAATCAATACAGTTAGTGCTGCCTCCCTTGAAACTACCCTCCTCCATTATATAATATTTCATGTAAAGTTTCTCATTAGGCCAATCTGTAGACGCGTCGGAAATACTAAAGTAAGAACCATTGTCTGGTTAACAAGTTGCCATATAATGTTCAGCTCATCGGGTCTATGGGGCTTAAGGTAGGAGTTGGCCACTATCTTCCGTAAACTTTTCATATTTTTTTGCTCATCTCACCAAGGGGTCTAACATTTTTCTCTATGAGCCTCCCGGATAATTACGGGACCCGCAAGTTAGGGGTTAAACTTTTCATATTTTTTGCTCATCAGGCCTGAAAGCATGGGTTGCAATTGGGTGTCTTCCGTAAACTTTTCACATTTTCAATTTCTCTCAAGGAACTAGTAATGTTATTTTGAGAATATCTTTGTTAGATGGGGGACTAAAATTTATAAATTTAATTACTCCACTCCCGAAAATAAGGGTGTTCAGTGCTATGATAAAATGGTCAGGCTAATAAATTTGGTCGTGTAAACAGTTTTCTGACTTGCCTAATTTTATGATTCACTATCTTCACAGTGACAGAAAAACATTGTGTATTTGTTATTGGCTAGTGTATTGGCTGTATATTGTCTGCAGATGCAGTCCACTTTGCTTGAATATTGGTGAAGGATATGTGGAATGGGGTGTCTTTATTGGGGGAGTGGTAAGACTGAAAGTGTCATAAGATTGGAGATTGCTACCCATTACACTTCATCGCTTCTAAGCCGAGGTTCATTAAACTAACGAGACCTGTAATCTGTTCTCCCAGTACAATTATGCCTTGTCGAAACCAACTTTAATCACACTGTGAAAACATCCAAGTCGGAATGATTGATGTACTTGCAGTTTGTGTTGATATGACAGGCTGTAACTGCAAATCTCACAACGTGAACAGACCTTGGGTGAGGGGTTGAAGACATCTGTCCTTCAAACTTTGTTAAACATTGGTAGAGAGTGATAGTATAGTAGTGAGAGAGGACATAAAAATATATTTGTTTGTCTGCGGCACATTCTTAGCTATTTTCTTTGACATTCAGGGGTGGAAATTTGCCATTGCCCGACTCCCGGGGAAAGTGAATAAACTAGGTCGGGCAACTAAAATGCTTAATGTTACTTGCCCGTGGGCAAGTATTATACATTTGAAAACTCGCCTATGGAAAATCAATAACATGTTGTCAATATGCCATAATAAAAAACACAACTGTCTAATTACGGTGTCTGTTATTATTTGTTTCATGATATGTCATTTTTTACATCGTAAAACGAATCACAAGAAGCTGTCAACGTAATAAACTGTCTTGTTTCTTATGTGCCTTATGATTGGTTGTTAACTTGGGTACTCCCCTGTTCTAAGCCAATCAGAAAAGTTAATGCAGCGTCAATGGGATTCCCGGATCGCGCAGCATTACCGGTGAAACTTAAATTGTTGCGTATGAAAAATGATAATGAAGACATGATTTAATGTCATATGTAAAGAACTTTAATATTGGGAGCGTAGTTCATTCAATATCTCTCATATCGTATTTGATAAATCTGAAAGAATTACATTATTTCTTAACCCAAGTACGATATGAAGTGGCTTTTTCAAGATAAGTTTGTCAACGTATTTTACACAACAATTATGTATTTTATTCACGGAGGCCTATTTCATTAGTCACCGGCGAAACTGAACTGACACTCGCTTGTTCGAGGCATAGCGATAATAAATAGGTTATGGAATTTGTTAGTAAGTTAACAATAGCTGATTACGTAAGTAATATTTATTGCGTGAATCACGCTTATTATTAAAAGTACCAGTACTGCAACAGGTTTTTTTTATCGATCGCGGCGCATGTCGATGCATTGAACCATTAACGCCTAGGGGGGTCCCTTAATTGAGTCACTCGTGGTGTGGTAAACATGGCGGCGCCATATCAAAGTAGCATAAAAAGTTTCTTTGGTGGTAAAAATGAATCTGATTCGTCTTGTTTAAGAACATTCTCGGAGTCAAGTAAGCCTAACATAAACAATGACATTTCTTCAAAGAACAAAAAGTATGATAGGGAAAAACGGGAGAGAAAATTTGTTGTCTATGTAAGTAAATAGGCCTACAATGACTCAGACTTAAATTGATTTTATAGTTATTTTATTTACATATTATAATTGGGGCAAGTGGAAATGAAGTCAGGGCAAGTAAAAACAGTGCTGGTACTTGCCCGAGGGCAAGTACAAAATTATTTGAAATTTCCACCCCTGACATTTCAGGATTTTGACAAATGGTTTGATCGTTGTAGTACTTGAGAAACATTTTGTTTTAGACTTTAAACCTTGAAAATAGACCATGCAAATTCTGGTGAGCTCCAGAGCCATTAGTCAATAAATGGTTTGTCTACAGAAAGAATCATTGCGTTTTATTTTCAGTAGCCAATTTAGCAAATGATCAATTCAGAAAAAACTGCAGCACAAATGGTTGTTGATTAAGAGATTGTATTGCAGCCCTCAGAAGGTCACCCCGGAGCTCATATTGACTTTGCGAAGCGCCGACTGCAGCTGGGAGAGAGCCTGTACTACAAGATGTTGGAGAACATAGTTACAGGGGAGAAACAGAGGCTTGGCAAGAGCGGCAAAACTAACCCTTCTGTACGTAAAACCTTTGCAGTTCTAATGTTTTGTGGCAAGTTTCACATTCAAGATCATTCAGAGGCTCTCTGTCGATTGTTACTTGGTGAAGATTTCTTCTTACTTCTAACTTGACAGTTGAGTAGCAGATAATTTCACTAAAGATTTGTCAAAAGTAGTAAATGTATCTTACTTGACTCTATGTTAGTAGCTGACATTGCCATGTTAGTGGCAAACACTTGTATATATATATTAAAATGTATCATCGGTGCTCATGTAGGCCGAATAAATTTATGTTTTTGCAAAGCAACAACTAAGCATAACATATACGTCTTATATCTGCATTAATTCCAGTAGAGTAACTGGCTTGAAGGTTTTAAAACATAAATAACTGTGATTGTTTAACAGATCTTTGCATAGAAAAATGATTCTCTGCTACTAAAATGTTTGACATCTGATGTTATGTTGCCTCCAGCTCTCGGTGCAGGGTCTGTTAGACCACGATCTGTTCCACCGCTCGCTCTTTGCCTGCTGTCTGGAGATAGTCATCTTCTCATACAACTCTCAGAGGTAGATATAACCAATTTATTACCCATATGGTGAAATGTAGACAGTGTAACAGCTATCATATGTTCACAAATCAATTTTGTCTAACAACTATAGTCTTTGCACAATTTCTGGTATTTTGTCGTCAGTTTAATCATTAAACAATTGATTGTGACATCTCTGTAGCTTCTTTTCGCAAGGATAGGCTACTTTTCATTATTTCTGTGCTTTGAAATAGAACAAAATGGGTAATGAAAATATTTCACTCTAAAGTGTGCCATGTGTTATTTATAAAAATATTGCTAAGTGCTAATTTGTTAGAACACAGAACACTCCTTTCCTGTAAGTCTTATCACACACTTGCTTGAGTAATAAACTTTATTTATAGAAAGAGAAAGAACTGGCAATGGTCCGAAGTTCACTGCACTGTTTACCACTTGAGATTTGATAAAAAAAACTGTGCAAAATGTGTAAATTTATACCTCCACTTAATAAATTTGGAAGTCAATTCTTATAAATTAACATAATATACTTGTATCCGATGTTTTGAAAAGGTTTCAATTCTCCAAATACATAAATTTGTAACAAGTAGAGCTGTACTATTTACGCGTATGAAGACAGAAGATGTCAAATCAAAATGTCATTGGATTATAAGCCCCGCCTACAACGCAATCTTCAGCCAATGAAAATCCACAACGCAACAATCCATGAACCTCACATTATGGGGGCGTGACTAAATGTGATGTGACGTTGCAAAATTTAGTTTATGCAGGTATAAACTGAATCCCTGTGACAGCGGTCAGCGAATCAGATCCACGCAAAACAATTGCTATTTATTTATTATCCGTTGACTAGTCTGTTATTCACTTTATGCCTGGATGATCTGAAAGTTTGATTTCCTGCCTTGCACTTGAGTAGAACAAAATCTGCAAAATGACATGGTAGTTGCATCTATTGGCCCAATATTATGAATTCATAGGAAACAATTATTTTAACATCATCTTTAACACAACCTGTACTATTAAATTTTCATCTCAGTATTGAATCCTTTCCCCTCCAGGACGTTTCCGTGGATCGTTGATGTGTTTGGGATGAGTGCCTACCACCTGTACAAAGTGATAGAGATCTGTATCCGGGCGGAGGAGGGACTCTCCAGGGACGTCGTCAAGCATCTTAATCACGTGAGTACTTGTCTCGGCAGAACAGAAGCTTGCTTGGACAACAATTTGCAGTCATACAAAATCTGTCTGAAGTTATTTCTCATGTTAAAAAATTATTAGAACAGGCAATCATTGCTCGTAAATTTATAAAATGATTTTCAGGGAATGTATTCAAAATGTAAAATTTTATTTGCTGTAAATGGACGAAAGATTTTTGTCGCATCCTGCTCCATCAGGGTATTTGCTCCTGATCCAACAAGCCCCTGAAAGTGAAACTAGCTTTCACCCCGTGGTGATGAAGATTGGTTACTCTTTGCTATATATAGCTTGTTTGATGCCAGCAAACACAATTTTGTGATTAGAATTTCAATATCACTTACCGATCTTCTCACCCGGGCACTGCCGATAGTGTCTGATTTTGAGTCATTTTATTGGCTGGTTATTTATAGTACAATACAAGACGAAAGCTGGTTACCCAATCAGGGGATAGAGCCATGCAGGTGTTAACACCCTGATAAAGCAGGATGGTTTGTCCTAAATTTGTTGGAATGATTAAATTTGAATCAATTTTTGCTCAAATAGAGCAATTTTCAAGCAGCAACATGAACACTGATCACTAAAAAAAAATTAAAATTTTCAACCAAACCTTCAATTTAGATTGAGGAGACCGTGCTGGAGTCGCTAGCGTGGAAGCGGGACTCTCCTCTCTGGGACTCTATCCGGGAGAACAGCGAGGATATCCCTATGTGTGAGGAGGTGGGTACATATGGTTCTCTAAGCTGTAGGCCAGACCTTGGGATCAGATATTCTGAATTTCATTTATGGATAGAGTCTTGACAATTGTGAGTTCGAAAGAACCAAATTTATTCATCATTGATTCTTAGTGATAGGGTGAATGCAAGCTAAAATACAAATAGTTTTGGCAAAGCAATGTTCTAAAAGTTAATCTTAAAATGCTATGAAAGTTGTAACTTAGCAATGCTTGGGATCCATCCACAATAGTTCCAACACTTTATCGGCGTAAGTCCATTGAAGGAGAAGAACCCCCACTCGAGTCAAACAGTTATCTGTAACACTGAATGTCCCCCCAGACTCTCCAGCGGAACCTGTTGACGTAAACGGTTACACAGCTTACTTTGTAAAGTGTTGGCTTTACTAACTATTCCACATATTTGCAGGTAACCCCAGCGAACCAGATTGACAACAGCAATGTGACCTCGTCCCCTCTCACGCACCCCAGAGTGAAATCTCTGGTCGGGGAGGGCAGGAACACACACAGGGTTGTCAAAGGTGGGACTTCTTTCATATTCATTGCTTCATACAAATGAACTGCTTGGCAGAAGAATTATGTTGAACTGAAGAAATATGCTTGTAGTCATGTTTATAATGGGAGAACAAAATATTTTCTTTATTTTTGTAAAGATTGTTCGTCAATAGTTTGAAAGCATGAAATATAAATGGTGGATGTCATATTTATTTGTCAATTTTCAAGTGAGACAGAAAGTCACTATAGGACATTTCTTATGATAGATACAGATATTTCCCCAGTTATATATATAGTTGCCCTGTTTATGACTCAAATAACTAAGCTGTAGGAATATTTTGGTAAACATCAACATATTTGTACCTTGATGTGCTATCATAGTTAATAACATAAACATAAACTCCAGACCCTCACCAGTCGCCGCCTGGTCCGTCAGCGGTAGATCGCTTCTCCTCGCCTCAACCCGGTACAGTCAAGCGACAGCTGTTTGGCCCCACAGCAAACCAGAATCAGTCGTCTCACGCAGCCAGCCACACCGAGCTGGTCAAACAGCTGAACAGTGGTGTGTCCGACACAGTTGTTCAGGCCCCTCCCACCTCTGAGGCAAACACACTGTCAGCAGGCCAGACAATTATAGCAGTGACTAGTGACGGTAGACAAGTAAGTATAGATGTTTTTGCAGATTCCTTAATTTCATTGCTGTATGCAACAGTACGTCAGTTCAAAAATAAAATTGCTCAACGCAAGGGTGTACATGGAATATTTCCTTAGGTAAATCTTTCTTTCAAAATTAATTTGATTTATAGTACTAAAAATTAGGATCACTTTTTTCATTGGCAAGAGCAAGGCAACACCTAACAATATTTTAATAGTTTGTCAAAAAAGTTGTATGTGTACGTTGACATTGTACATGTGTGTATGTTGTTTAGGTGCTAATCTCTGTGCTTGTCAACTGTTTATGTACAAGTTGTATGTGTACATTGACATTGTACGTGTATGTTGTGTAGGTGCTAATCTCTGTGCTTGTCAACTGTTTATGTACAAGTTGTATGTGTACGTTGACATTGTACGTGTATGTTGTTTAGGTGCTAATCTCTGTGCTTGTCAACTGTTTATGTACAAGTTGTATGTGTACGTTGACATTGTACGTGTATGTTGTGTAGGTGCTAATATCCGTGCTTGTCACCTGTTTATGTACAAGTTGTATGTGTATGTTGACATTGTACATGTGTGTTGTGTAGGTGCTAATCCCGGTGCAGAGTCTGGTTACAGCGAGTCCCAGCAAGGTGCCCCCCTCTCCCAGCAAGTATAGTAAACCCAAGAAAACCGGCTCACTTCCTTTGTTTTTCAGAAAAGTGAGTATTAGTTGACAACAGAATTTTCTTCAAGCTGTACAATTACATGTAATAGCAATTTATACACGACTTATTATCTCATCTTATAAATGCTGTGACCATTAAAAAAGCTTTATGTTAAACATCATGTAAAAGGTAAATTACATAATCAAATATGGATGTATGAATTTTCGAGAGAGAAAAAATTAATGTAAAATTTCACATTTTGCTATTATTATTCAGTGGATATTCTAAACCCAGTGCTGGCAGTAGCAGTTCCAACAAGATGAAAACTTTATCTCATTGAATCCTTCTTGTTCAGGTATACCATTTGGTGAGCGTGCGACTACGAGACCTGTGTGACAGGTTAGAGGTCAATGATGATGACCTACGCCGCAAGATGTGGACGTGTTTTGAACATGTGTTTGTACATAATCTCGATCTGATGAAGGATCGACACATCGACCAGCTGTTGATGTGTGCTATTTATGTGATGGCCAAAGTAAGTATGTTTCATGTCTTACCTGTAACTTTATCTTTAAATGTAGGGGTTAACAATTCTGAGGTCGGAGGTCACTGACTTAGCAAATTGTACCTTTAACTTGCCCAAGAGTTCACCAAAATCTCTTATTTAAAACACTTTATAATCAAAGCAGCAGAACCTTTGTGATTTATTAAAATACACTGCTGCAAGTCCATTACATACTGACACTAAAAGATTTTTCAACCCCTGAAATGTGAAACCAATAATATTTCACATTAGTTCAGTCTTATGGAGCATTTCATAATGCTAAAATATGATTTATGAGTGTGATCATTCCCTCTGGGTTGTGGCTGCCCATGCTTCAATTGCCTAGTCTACATTTACAAAGAAAATTTGAAATAAAAATAATGGAAAAGCATTAATCGGGTGTAAGTTGATATCAGAACGGGTGTGGTTCTAATACTGTTAGTAGCTCCTAAATTTGGTCTTCTGTGGAGAACTGTTCTGCATGCAATAAGGATTTCCTGTAGTGCTCTTTTAAATATTGCAGTCCCTCCGTTCTTCCCTATTTCCAGTGAACACGTGCAGGTTTCCCTGCATAGCCTGAACAGTATTCCATGGTATCTCCCTGCTGTAAAGCGAGCTGCTATATTTTGAGTGAATACTCATGAAGGCAGCGTTAATGCCCAAAACAGGGGACCAAAAAGTTGAAATTATATTAGCATTTTAACAAAATGATCAGGGATGTACAATTTTCCTCGGTTTTTGTTTTCATTTAGAGTTGGTTTAACAACTGTAAAATGCTCAAATACACTGTAAAATGCTCAAATACTCTAATTTCCTCTGAAATATCATTTTGCTGTTGTCATCCCTGAATGATGTGTAAAATTGAGACCATGTTTATCTTGTAGGTGTGCAAGAAACCCCTAACATTCCAGCAAATCATGAAGTGCTACCGAGTGCAACCACAGGCTCAAAGCCATGTGAGTATATCCTCATTTATTAATAAGTATCCAAGTATCCTCCTCCGCAGTATGGTTGGCAGGGGGTATAAAATTTACTTCTGTACATCTATGCAGTCTAGCTAAGTTTTCGGACCAAAACTCGAAAAATGGTTGATATATTGGCATGAAACTTGCTACATTCATCAAACAAGTCTTCCTTTATATATTTTTCTGCGGAGTGAGATTGATGCTGACAATATTGCAAGACATATCCATATATATCTTCTCGTTCTAGTTGTTTGAACACTATATAGAGGATATCTGTCTTCTTGACAAGTGAGATAAATATTGTTGACGGAATTCTTTTACAGTTCTCACACAAGTTTGTGGTTTTGAACTGCTCTAATGAAGAATCTGCAACCTGTGACAATGTGTGCAAATTTGTCAGTCATGTCCTGAAAATCTTTATTTTATGATCCCATGTTAATTTCACTTTTCAAGATCTGGTGTTAATTGCTAGTTTGTCAACTCTATTATATTCATTGTGCAGGTATATAGAAGTGTGCTGCTGAACGGACGACGACGCAACATGTCCGGGAGTAGTGACAGCAGTAAGAGTGTCGCTAGCGGATCCTCCTCGCCAGTTGCTATGGAGAGGGAGGAACGAGAGAAGGAGAAGAGTAAGAATTTCATTTGTTGTTTAGAATTAAATTGATCTAGAAACCCAGGCAAATTCCTTCTTATAATCAGCTTAGAACTAGGATCCTGTATGGTAACAATGAATATAACTCGTCAATTGTTTTTGTCACTGCTGTTTTAATACACAGTGGACAGTTTTGGATCTGTCCCGTCCGGTGATTATGCTGTTCAAAGTGTATTGGAAGAAGACATTCACTCGTAAATATTTGATCATTAAGAAATGGAATTAATAAGCAATGACTAAGCTATTGAAAGTACTACTCCAACGCTGACAGTCACTATCAGTCGAAAGCTCGATATGTCTTTGCATCTCTACTAATACCATATGTTCCTACCCCACAGAGAGAACAGAGATGTTGGTTTATATCCGGTCTGACAGTACCTTACCGGTCCCTCAACCCAACAGTCAGCCTCCCACCCCAACCAAACTCATCGGTGCGGGAGTCGCCTTCGACTTCGAGGAGCGTGGCGACCTTATTGAGTTCTATAACTCGGTATGTACTGATTTCTCATTGGTGTGACGCATGCAACAGGAAAACAATTCTTGGAGGGATATTTCCTCGTTTGAAGATTTATAGAAATGATGCAACAAAATGACTCCAAACCATTATATACCAAGAAATCTTTGGCCAAACTAGGTAGCAAAAGTAAAATAACAAAAAGATAGTTCTATATTATGTTGCACATTCAAAGTTTAGCACAGTTATTAAAAAAACACACTTAAAAGGAGGATTCTATCGGGATATTTTTTGTGGAAACAAAATTCTGGAGAATTTTCCTGTTTACACATATAATGTTATTAATACATGATTAAAACACAGTGAAATAGAAAGAAACTAATGAAGGTAACATTTTGATGACTTTATATTTCACAACATGATAAACACAAGCGCACATTTGTTGAAAATAGAAACAATGAGAACTGAAACCATTCATTGGCGCTGTGGGTGGGGAAAACTTTGCTACATCAAAACAACAAATTAATTTATTAGTATTATGATATGTTATGTGTTACTATGTCAATAGTCTACCAGTGTATGTCTTTAGTTATTAGAAAGTTGTAAAATTAGGCACAATATAGCGTGTTTTCATTTCACGTGATGCAAATTATCCAAGATAGCGACAGAACCATCCCTTAAAGCTTTAAGGGACGACAAAGTAATGAACAAATCATAATCATTTAACAAACTGTAAGGTCAGGACCAAGGAATACTATGCGTCTAAATACAGCGTTGCTTTGACAATATTGATAACTTACATGATTTCACAATGTATCAAATAACTTGATGCATCAGCTCTCAGTTCCTTGCTCTCTCTACGTTTTCAGGTATTTGTGAAAAGGATGAAGAGTTTTGCTCTGAAGTTTTCCGCTACCTATCCACCTTCAGTAAGTGTGTTATTTTATTAAAGCTTCAATACTTCTAATATAGCTTCTATACGCTTTTGTTCTCCAATATCAGGTATAATTGCAATAAATTTGTCAAATGAGGTTTGTGAGGAATTTCACTTTTGGTCCTTGTTCTTAATGTTAATGACATTATTAGATCATAGAGATAAATAACTATATAATGGAAGCACTCTTAACCGGCACTCGTTGGGACTGGAAAAAAATGCTGGTGTTGTGAGTATGGAGAACTTCATGTTTAGATGTTTAGAGAATAGGGTTTGTTTGTAAACCTCATGAATTTCTCTCCCCAGGATGTGCCGCCACTGTCCCCCCTACCGCTTGTGAGGAGTCAGCAGGCGTCCCCCCGCCGAGTGTCCAGCAAGTACCCAGTGTACATCTCCCCACATGCCGGCAGCATGACACACCCCACCCAGCCTAAGGGTCTCTCCTTCTGTATCAACAGGAGTCCTGCCAAGGTGAGACGGACATGTAAAGGTTCAGAATAATCAGCTGAGTTCAGCCCATGGAGATTTTCTCGAAAAGGCTAACTAACAATCATGTATATTAAGTCATATTAATCTGAGAGAAAGCAAGATACATATTTTCTGAACAATTAACCTTTTGATAATTTGCCAATCTTCCAAGAAGTGTACGATTTGACGGAGAAAGCTGAACCCTTAATTACTTAGATTACAGTAGTAATACTGATAACAATATGTCACAGGAGAATGAAGGAAGAAATCATAACAGAAATATTTGATCTAACTAAAACAAGTGTTTCTTTCCTGCAGGAGCTGAGAGCAATCAACAACATGGTGCGGATGGGTGAACGCAAGTTGACTGGAAAGAGAATCCTTGAGGTGGGCGAGGACGACGGCGTGGACGACAGCCCCACAAAGAAAGTGTGTACAACCAGTCGACTTATGCGCAGGCTGCAGGACGTCAATTCAGAACGACAGGAGGCCAACGGAATCATGAACTAAATACTCTGGAAAGTGGTCGTAAGGCTTGTCCCACTGTCAAAGAAAGAGGGTCTTGAGTGTTAAAGATTCCATGGATTTTACGCTGATGTGAGAGAACTCATGTGTTTGGAGATTTGGAAGATACGTGTTTAGTTCCTTTGGTGTTGAGGATCATGCATTTTCAGAGCCTTCAGCCTGCTCGAAGAGGATTTGAATTTTGTAGCACTTGTCAAGTTTGAAAGGATGACTTTTCGCATTGGATGTAATGCCAAGAGAGGTTTGTAAGTTCAAAGCCTGCAAAATGTATGCCTATGTGAAGAGGATTTCGATATCCAGAGATGATTAGCATTTGGAGCATCTGTTTGATATGATTTTATGCATGAAGAGGATTGGAATGCAGGCAGCCTCTGTTGTTGAATTTTGGCCATTATTGTACCGACTTCCAATAATTTCCTCTTTCTCATTGGGTAATGCCAAAAGAGAGAGTTGAAACCTGTGTTGAAAAGTGATACCTCAGTCGGTTGATTTTATGCCATTAATATGAAAATGATTTGAGTCCAAGGAAATTTGAACGTATGCAGTCTCGCTCAGTGGATTTTATACCAACATGGAAGTGACTTTAATGTTTAGATCCTCTTTCTCAGTGGGATACGCTAAGAGAGGATTTGAAAGTGTGAATCTTATCGGTGAAATTTGTCCCGATTAGGAGAGGATGAACTGTACAAAAGAGCGAAAGTGTCACATTCAGGGAAGAACCGATCTCAAGTTTCGACTGATTGAAGGAAGGATGGGTGTCGTGTTTCAGGACTGGTTCTCTCCCTTACTTCACAAACCCTGTGACAACATTCAGTCAGTGTCTTTTTATCTTCCATGTCCATCAGTCCATACAAAGAATTTTGGTCATAGTTTACTCAACTTTTCAAATTCTCTGCTAAAATCATACAATGGCTTGATTTCCAGTTACAACTTTGTGACTGCAAATTAAAAAAAATGTTTAATCCTGAATTTTCCTGATAAAATCATGAAATGTCTACAGCAGTTTCAAACCAGGTAATTATGTGCCTGATTGTAAAACTACGTCAAATGTAAATTTTACCAAAATGTTGTTCAGACTGTTGACATGGAAGAGACAGCACTTTTGAAAGGACAATTACCTCCAGACAACCTATACTGTATAAATAATAAGAGTGCTTGGCTGTGCTTGTAATAGGCCAAATGGCTGAAAGATATGGTGCCGTTCAACAGCAGTTGAACAAATGTGTGAATGTTATAATCTATGTGGCTTGGCCGAGAAGTTGTCTTGCTTATGGCACGAGGAGTCTTTCACATGGTATGCGTTACCATAATGTATGTGGAAAAAGTAATATTTGGCCAGAGGCAGACATATTAATAGTCACTATTATTTATTTCTATCTCTTTCCAAAAGGAAGGAATTTAATATTTTATCCGAAGATGAAATCTTTCTAGTAGATATGTGATATTGTGTAGAATGTGATCTTGTTGTTTGAAAGTTCTTGGGAAAGGCATACCTTCTGATTGTCCGAAAGTTTCATTTTAGTAGACATTGTTACTATTTCTTTGATATGTTAGAAATTTTCTACAAAATGAAATTATAAGATTCATGATTTTCAGTCAATGTGGGCGTCTTTAGGATTCTGTTGTGTATGAGTTATCCCCAGTTGGAAGGTCAAATTGGAAAAAAAGCAACCATTTGAATAATTGACCTATCTATCTATTAATTAAGCTGTCAAGATTGAAAGTTGTTTGCAAGAAAATATGTGATTCTGTTGAATTTGAATTGATGCCTGAAGGATACAGGCGAATGTTTCTTTCACTACTGTCCTTGTGTTCTGATTTTAATCAAAAGAAGAATGATTTCTTTGGCATTATTTCGTAATTGAGATTTTGTGGAATTTGAACTTGAAGGGACACTGCGTCGAGGATAAAAATGAGTCATCTTTATCACACTAAGCTGATTAGAGTGTCTGCTAACGAGTTACGCTTCACTTCACTGTCTACATGCAGTAGTTTTTATTACCAATTACGTCAATTGTCTGAAATTCGGTGTCTGTGACTTCTAACAACCATGTTAATCAGCATAGGTAGATACACATGATCTGATTGTTATTCTCGACGCGGTGTCCCTTTAATGTACGATTCTTCCTTACTGTATTCGACCTAGTTGGTGCCCCACAAACCCTGATGCAGAGATGATCAGTGAACACGAATATCAAACTTAACATTGGTTGTAATCATAGGAATGCCTCCAAGGGAATTTGGCTGGTGCTTACAAGATCAGTACAGTAATAAAGATTCGTTTTGTTAAAAAGATTTAAGAGAAATATTTCCTAAATTATTGTCATCGGTTTCTCTCTTTATTTCTTTTTCATAGTAATACCAAGTGTTTGTGTGAATGTACTGTTTTAATGGGGGGAGTATTTTATATGATAGAATTTTACCGTACTATGCAAAACCTTGTTAGACAAATGTTGAAAGAAGTTTTATTTCGTTTAACAAGGTTTTGGCATGGACTATTTTGATAAACTTTTGAAAACTTTGTAGTTTTTTTATGCACAAGAGCAGGGTTCTTATGCTTTTTGATACTTTTTGAGTATGCATGATCTTGTTGCCATAGCAACCTTCAAATTTTGGGTTTCCATCTCTGTGTGATCTAGCATGCAATGTGAGGATATTTGAAACTAGTCAAATGTTCAAAAAAATAATAGTTGTAATTTTAGCATATTATATAATAATATATTTGAGAATTTGTAGTCGTTTCATTGTCTTAAGAGTGGAAAAAAATATTTAAATTTTATCCCCCCCTTTTTTTAAGGATTTTTCTGTCCACAGATAAAATGTGGAGATGTTTTCTAGAGGTGTGTTGAGGTGTAAACTTAATTGGAATTTCAAGATACTACATGCAACAAATTGTCATCATATGTAACAGTTTAAGCTCTATATTGTCCTTTGTTTGTAAAAAGTATAATTAAGCCATTTAAAATTTCATAGCTATTCCTGTAGGAAAGATTGGAATTTTAAACAACTTTCTTTTTTAAATGTGTCCCGTAATACAGAAAAAAATATTGGTAATTTTATTACCAGAATGATTATCACAGACCAGGTATGTTCTCATGAAAGTAGCACTGGCGGTTCCAGAGAGTTTTTGGGGGGGGGGGGGGGGGTTCAAACTCTCCCTCTCCCCAAAAAAGACATGCAAAATTGTTCAAACTCATTACAATATGGGGATGCCTCCTCGATAATTCCTGGTACCGCCTATGCCTTGTAGCATTTTAATCACACCTCCAATACTCTCATACTGCATCGTCACACCCCCTGTTATCTTGTGGCACTGTGTCCAACCAATTTTATGCCTTACCACTATAGTTTTGATGCGACTTTTAGATAGTGTTGCAAGTGGAAAGTGCTCTACCTCAGCCAAGCAGTCGTGGCTTTCAAATATTTGTTAAAGTTTAGTGCAAGTTAAACTTAAGTTTTTATCAGGATTGATAAGTTATGTGAACTACTTTAGTGATACTACAACTACCATTAGTTTTAGTGTTTAACTTAAAATGTTCTGGTAAACACCCACGCTTCTAGTTCTTTTCAGCCACTATGTAAATTGGAGACCGTTGTTTTATGCAGAAATATTCACCTTATCTTTGGTATCTATTTGAGTAAATATGCTAATTGAGACATATACTCTTTATACGTTTTTTAGAAACAAAAGATTTAGCATTCAACACAGTTTCCAGCGAGAAAACACAAGTTTTATCCACTGAAATCTTGAATGCCACAGGTTTTAGCAACTTGTTGTACTGTGGGAATGGACTTTACTTTACCATTTATTAATATTGATAATAAAATTGTTGCATGGTTGTTTTTTTTAAAACCAAGACTGTTCCTCGACTGCTGTATATATATCTTATTTCGACTCCAAAATTGTTGAAGTGAGTCGTGAGCCAATACAATGCATGAATTTATATATAAAAACAGCAAATCTTGATTGTATAAAAATGTCTTGATTTTTTTTTCTCCTTCAATATGTTTTCGATCCTTGTTCAGTTTTTATGCCTATCCAAATGAATTTTCTATTAAATCTATTTAACTTTATTTATTTATCGTTAGATTGACTAAATGAAGTGAACGATGTTCAGTGATGAGAAAAGCATTAGTGCTGGTTGAATTGTACAAATTGCTGTGCCAAAACATCTTAAAAGTGTTCTATATTTCTGTTCGTATAATTAATATCTTTACTCAGATTACTGTTCCTTTTCTGACATGTTCAATTGTTGAATGAGACGTGACTGTCTAAATGGGGTATTTGTTCCATAGGGCATATCTTACAAACATAGTTATTAATGACCATTAGTGAAGTCTCCAAACCAATTTCTATGAATGAGACATGATTTCTATTAAATTCATGATTTCTTGTCACCTTGGGTTGGTTTTTGTTAAGATTTAAATATATTTTGATTTTTCCAACTCCTCAATTGTTAATTAAAGACAATGCTTTGCTTTGCAGCTATGTGAATATATCCGTCCAGGCTTGTAAAAGTTAATTAAATATCCTGAACAGAGTGAAAAACAAAAATATAAATTACATCAATAATCAATTCTGTATGTGATCTATTTCCTTAAATCACAACTTTCCTAACATTCTCGCTACCTTAAGACATGACTTCTGCTCAGTAGTCCTAGTTCTAGGTTTCCAAAGTTCTCTTAGTGCTAAAATAGTCTTAAGTGCAATTCATTAACATTGGCTTACGACTATCATGTCGCTAAGGAAGCTTTGAAAATCTAGGCCATGAATACAACCAATCACAGACCCGATATAGAATCATATTGTCAATTTCCTAGTCTCGTTGCTGATTTACAAAAATGCTTTCTATGGTCGTTTGGTTTTGTGTATGTGAATTAATATTGCTTATGTGCATTTTATAGACAGTGCAGAGCAATTAATTTATATTTCTTCGTTGATATGAGGGGTTGTTTAAAGATATTTGCTGCAGAGATATCTTAAATGTTAATATCATGAAATATCCCTTCATGTATTGGAACTAGGTTTACAGACATTTGATATTTGGAGATAAATACTGATATATTGGGGGTTTTTTGGTTAGCAAATTTGTATATTTGATGAGGTAAAATTTTAAATATATATGATGACAATAATAAGAAGAAAAGAGTTTTAAAAAATCCATACATAAACTTGTTATCTTTAGTTGGATTCAGTGATGATATCAATCCTGCTTGACATCACCATGGAGTTTAACATATATTTTCAGTGTCACAAACCGTGAATCTTGAAAATTAGATTTTAAATGTTAATTTACAAAAATAAACAACTGACATTGTACAAATTTAGTTTAAGAAAGACAATGATGTTAACTTCAACTTTATGTTTTAAAATATTTCTATCATGACATTTACTGCTTAAGATCTTTATCCGCAATATTGTCTTTACTTTCTCTGTGGTTATGCAAGTTATGCCTTGAGCTATGGTACGAGTCGAGAATGAATTCTGCTTCTTTTATTTTTGCTTCCCTGTTTCATCTTCTATCTTGTTACTAATCTGCAAAATGCATTTAATTTCGTTTTTATCTGTGCGTGTATGAGTTTGATTGACAGTGATGGATTTAGAACTTCTGTGCAGCATTGGTGTTTTGTTTTGTTGTATGTATCTTGTAACTATATTGTAGCAATATTTTTACCAACAGGATGGTTTAAGCGCTGTCTTACAACATTGGAACGTAACACAATAAACTACTTTCAACTATAATGTATGTTGTAATATTTGATGGAATTTATTTAAATGTAGTTGTAATGTCGAACACTAAGGCATAACAGACATTACATCTTACATCTAGGAAATTGGCATCCTACATGTTTCCAGTTTATGCCATCAGCGGATTCAGAGAGGGGGACCAGGGGGTTCAATCCCGCTCCTTTGAATATTTCTGTAACCACTTGTGAATGCTTTATGAAGAGGTCAAGAGTACATGTGTGAATATATGTGTAAAATTGGTGGACATTAAGCATAGCCCACTTTTCAGAGTCTAAAACAGAAAAAAACAAGATGTATTTGTTTAACAATGTCCCGGGATCCCCAAAAAAGTTTTGGCCTAGGTTGAAGTTTTCCAGACAGGTGAAAAACAATATACTCCAGTATCTCCCGATTGAAAAGATGTTAAAAATATTTTATAACGATGTGCACAATTTTTAGGCTTAATAGAAATGAAATATTTATTGATAAAGTTATATACACATTTGATTTGTATCTCTGATCAGTCCCCAAGTTCTGTATGAAATATCTAATGATCTGGTATGTAAACAGTAGATTGAAGATTGTTTGATCAAATATTAAGCCTTAAAATGAAATGACAAATATTACCATGATAATACATGTTCAACAGAGTTTTAAAAAAAGTATCTATGTGCCTATATTGACATATTGCTTTGATAGCTGGTTTAAGAACTGTGCACTGGAGTCCAGACACTGAATGTATCTGACCAGCTAAATGTAGATCAACTAGCAAGGAAGCAACACAGCGCTATCGCTTGTTCAAGACAATCACAAGGCTCTGTGCTGTGGCATTGAAACTCGCTTAGCATATAGGATAGAGTTGGGTGATTACTCAAGTTTGATGTTCGTCAGCCAAGCAAACCAAACAAAATGACACGGACATGCTTTCACAAAGCACCAAGTTCATAATAAACCAATAGGATTACCATAATGTGTTGTCAAAGAAAGAAAAGGACTGATGGGTTTCAGGATGGAGCTAAGGGATTATTTGTGGTAGTAGGTTAAGGACACCTGAAACCCCTTTCCTGTTCCAAAGTTCAAGACAAACACATATGATCTATTCTATTAGATTAGCGATCCTTCAAACGGCCTTGGCAAATTTAGTGCCCAACAGATTTCATTACACTCAGGATGTACCGTTTCCCAGAAAACTTCCATCCCCGTTTCTCCAAGGTCACGTGAGCTAAGTTTCCGGCGACCTGTCGAGTGGAATTGTGGGTCGGTAAGGTAGACAACTCCCTTCCCATCAGCTGGAACCATACCGTGGAGCTCAGCTAAAAGCAGCTTTCCCTTGGACTGGACAAACGAGAAATGGGAGAGCGCTGTTGAGAGTTCCCGGCCATGTGGATTACCATAGGCCAGATTGTTAGTGAGCTTACGATACTCTTCCTCCAGATAGGGTTCGACGTTGACCCAATCTTCCAACTCGCCTGAAGAAGACATGATCTGGAGGTGAGCCACGGGGCTGTACTGGACCTTCAGATCTGGTCTATACGTGTTGAGGGATGCGTTGAAGAGGGTCACAAGGAAGCGGGCGGTCATCTGACAGATGATGTCCTCAAGGTAGTGGCTCGGGCAGCGCTGTTTCCGGTACCGCTTCCCAACATACCTGGTGTGATGCAAAAGTGAAAGGGTTATTGGAGGAACAGCGGATGGTCACACTATTTTTTTACACAACATTTCAATACTCTATAGAAATGATTAAGCTAATTTGGAATTTGTTATTTTTCAAAGTGAACAATTTTCAGGCAAAAGAGACTGCCATTTGAACGTAAGCTGGGTTTAGAATTTAGTCTCTTTTCATTATGAAAGTGAACATTTCCTCTTTTGACAACAGTCATTTATTGAGTAATATTTATATGTATTTCATTACCACATAGAGGTCGTCAAGGTCATTAGACTACCAATTGCATCGAAGTAATAAAATCCATGTCTTCAACCGCAAACCAACTTCCCAATGCAAGGCATGAGTCTTGCCAGTCTCCATTACTGGCTGATTTAGGCCTTGCAGTATTTCCTTAAAAAAAATTGTTTAGAAATCCAGGCCCGCTATGCATTTCTGGTGCAGCGATTCACTATCTTGACACAACAAAGCGAGGGAAGTACCACAAGGGTTAAATCAGCCAGTAATGCAAACTGGCAAGAGTTATGCCTTGCGTTCGGAAGTTGCCGCAAACCGGATAGGCTACTTTTCATTTGCCATGGTGTTATTGTTATTGACATTGAATTCTAAACACAAATATACTGAAGAACTTTTGCTATAAATCCTCTCTTCGTCATAGGAGTCATCACACTTAAAAACTGTTGTTTTTAATTGGAATGATCCTACATAATGATACCCACGCACCTGCCGAGAACAGCCTCCTGATGAATGTACTGCACATCGAACGCCTCCCTGGTTCTGCCCTTCTTATTGTCCGCCAGTTCCAGTTTAGGTCCGAGCCAAACCAGCGTGTTCTGCGCGGTCCACACACCAGTCACAGGGTTAAACCTGAGTAGGCGGGCCCCTGGAGAACATCGAGCATATTGATCATGGTTTTAAGGGGTAAACTGATTGGATTGGGTTCGCAAGTGAAGATTATAAATTGTAGATTTTGTGACTCTGTGGCCCCAAATAAGGACCTCACAAGTCATGACCTAAAATATATATTTTCAATGTTTTTCTCCAGAATGAAAAGGGATAGAAAATTGGGGATAATAGATTTGGTGACCCCGTGCCTACAACAACAGTACCCCCAGTAACATATTTCATCTTGATTGTGTCATCATTAATAACACATGTTTAAGCAGGATGTACCTTCGAGTTTCGTTTCCATACAAAATACCCTGATCGATCCCTCTCTTTAACTGGAGATATACTGCATTAATTTGTATTATAAATTGGAAATTCGAGCACGCTAACAAAACTAAAGTGCCTTTAAATCCGTTAGCATTTTTACGACTGGGACAGCGAGTCTTTAAACAGTCATTTGTTACTGTTTGTTTAATGACCTCCTTTCACAAAGCAACCTTTACTAAGATTAACCTTAAAGGTACATCCATTGTGTTGTTTGGGGTCACATATTGCAAACGTTATAAATGCTGTTACTTTATCGAGAAGTACCGATTGTTACCGAAAACAATCATTTTAATGATAGTCGACCTAGCATATTGACGATATGAAGGTAAAAGTAGTGATTTCTGATCGAAAACCGGACAATGCACAGCGTGTGGCGCGCGTCAATGAGTCAAACGTTATTTTGGAATCTTATTTTTAACAGACAGAATGACAAATTTGGTGAGATAATGTTTAATGGATCATATAACTACTGTGCATGTCAATGGGACGTGCAGTTTCGGTTTCTACACATGAACAATGAAGTTACTCAATTTTAATTGGAAACTAGTAATTATGATATATTTGGTGATTGGGGATAAACATGCAAGCTGAATGAATTTATTTGTATTGTAGACAGCACATGTGGTGAGTTGGAGCGTATTAAAGCCTAATAAAATTTTATGAAACACAATGGATGTACCTTTAACTCAAATTCATTTACATCACACTGAGGTTAGCTGAGTACCTTACTAGCATCTATGAAAGCAGACTTACGTTTGACTGACCCACTCCTAGTATGTCTGAAGTCCCCGACGAAGGACGGAACAGCAGAGAGCAAGGGCGATGCAGAGGCTCCTCCGTCCACGATGCTGCTCTCATCACTGCTGTTGATGCCACTGTCGCTTCCGTCAGAGCCGCACTTCTCGGTTGATTCAACATAACGGGTGAAAGTGCTTACAAGGGAAGGTAACTCGTAGTCAATCTTCAGCTTGCTGATGTTGGGTCTGAGCCTGCTCTTTCTGTGATTTATTTCCGGGAACTCTCCTTTCTTGCTAAATTTACAACCGCAAAGCTCTCTGAACGTTTCCACTGGAACGTCATAATCGGGGATGCCGTATTCTGATGGACGGATTGGTAAGCCCAGTTCAAGTCTCTCCCCAGCCTTGACATCCTCCTTCTTTCCGTCAGGGCTGAATGCGTCAATGTCTCTTCCAGTTCCAAAAGTTACAAAATGTCGTCTGCTTGTTGACTTCTTCTCAAGATCTTTGCTGGAGATTTCAATACAGCAGCTTGCTGTCGGATCGATTATACCGAGGCCAAGGTCAACCATCAATGAATTAGCAGTGGCCATAATGTCAGGGGTCAAGGTCAGAGAACTGGTCTTAAAGCCGGCTGAAACCAGTTGGTGGCAGTATTTCCCGTAGAGAAACATGGCGGTCTCTTCAAGTTTAATTGCATATTTCTTGTCTTCTTCACGCTCAGAGAATCCAAATGATAGTTTGAGAAGATAGATGGATCTGATGAACTCGAAGAACTCTTGTCTGCACTCCAGATGCCACTTGGACTTGTGGACGGACAGACTTGACGTCACCTCGGCAATGATCTGCTCGATCAGGTTCAGGTGATCCGGACTACCCGGATGGTGTCCTGTGTACATCGCCAGAGCCTCGGCAGCTTGGTTCTACAAATATACAGTCGGTTTCTTGAATGACAAAGTTTGTTTTTGTGAACACCAATGCTTTTATAGCTACCTGTTGTAAAGACATAGACATGGAAAAAGGTTTTTGATGAATATACATAGGCGCAGGAACAGGCCCCCCCCACTTCTGAACCTGAAAAAAGTTCAATAGCGCCTTCTAGGAGCAAAAAGTTTGTGTCAATTTTGAAGAAAATTTCTTTTCTCATACTATTTTTTCAGAAACAGATAATATGACGAGTCCTCACCCTATTTTTAACACTAATATGGATGAAAATTTTGATCCTACAGCATCTTCTAGTGAAAATACGACATGGCAACCCCAATTTTCAGACGAAATTGAAAAGAATGTTGTTCCTATAGCTGTGTTTGGTGGGAGGAGGGTGCTTTGATACGTTTTTAATACGTTTCAAAAATCGGGAAAATGGGGATCTTAAATTGCCGAGTTTGTGGCCCTGGTGGTACTCAGATGCCATGGCCCAAAAAACCTATTTTAGGCTTTTTCTCCAGAAGTAAGAGCTAGAAAGTTGAAATATCGACTCCTAAGACATTTGGGATTGAAATTGTACATTTGGTGACCATGTGACCCCTAGTAAGGGCAACATTGGCCACTCCTGAAAACGTTTTTAGCTCATCAGACCTGACCTCAAAAACATATTTCGTCTTTCTTCTCTAGAACCAGCTCTGTAGTGACTACAGACAGTTGGCATCTCGTGTACATACTCCTACTGTCACTCCTTAGATCATGGATATCTTGATTAATAAGGGCCCAAGGAACCACAGCATTAAAACCTATTTTCGTCTTTTTCTCCAGAACCACTGATTCCAGAGAACTGGAATCATTAGTACAGTTAGCTTGGCAAGCGGAGATTCTGATTCATATGTTTGGTGACCTATTGATCCCTAATAAGGTCCTCAGGGGCCACAAACTCAAGGACTATATTTGTCTTTTTTTCCAGAACCAGTAACTCTAGAAAGTTGAAGTTCTGTGTACAGGCGCCTTGGCAAGTGGGGATTATAATTAATAGATTTGGTAACTTTTGGGTGTCATGGTTTTATGACCTTCTACAGAATGAAAAGTCTTTGTATTGGTCTCTTGGATTATGAATTGTAATTTTTCAAACAATATGTCATTTTGGATGCTATTTCAGGATTAATTCTGATCGAACTGAGATATGAATGTTCTTTCTCCGTTTCTGGAACAAGTAAAACTTGTCGACTTTATTTCAATCCTATTTTATTTCCATTTTATCGTGACTTCCGTTGTCTTGTTTGCAAATATTGAAGCTCATACATATCCCTTGCAATTACAACTATATGGTCCTGAGTACCCTAACACACGCACTCAAAAATTCCAAATTGTTGCGATTATGGACTAATCGTGGCCTAGTGTAAACGCAGCATATGCAGATTAAACATTTGTTATGATTATTATCCGAAATATTAAGAACAAAAGAACTAGGAATATGATACATGCTAACTTTCAACTATCTCGCGAGTATAGGTCTCTGCCCCTTTCATAGCTAGGACATACTGTCCTTTCTCTCAAAATGAATGATTTCTATTATAATTTTTTTAAATTTCCGCCTTTAAAAATGTGTTAACGGTGCTTATTCTATTCAGGTGCATGTTTCAGTTCAAACACATTTTCAAATGTTCATTTCTGATTTGATCTAGGTACAATTTGGTGTATTTTCTTGACATAAAATCGATTTTTTTACAGCCACACCTGTGTCAAGTGACTTTTTTGGGCCTCAAAAGCAAGGTCACGTGACATTTTTGGCTTCCAAAGCAAGGTGACGTGACTTTTTTTGGCCCCAAAGTAAGGTCACGTGACTTTTTTTGGC
Source organism: Gibbula magus (assembly GCA_936450465.1). Taxonomy (NCBI): domain Eukaryota; kingdom Metazoa; phylum Mollusca; class Gastropoda; order Trochida; family Trochidae; genus Gibbula; species Gibbula magus. Next base: position 31,096,503 of record OW388299.1, on the reverse strand, counting down.
CCAAAAGTAAGGTCACGTGACTTTTTTGGCCCCAAAGCAAGGTCACGTGATTGTAAATTTAAATAATCAGTGAAACACGCTTTAAACCCCCCCCCCCCCCCCCCCCCCCCCCCCCCCCCAAACCAATCAACACAGACGGGGTATTCTGACCCAAGCTCGATCCACCCCCCGCTCTTAAGAAAAAAAAATTGGGCCCCCCCACCCCAAAAACCGTTCCTACGCCACTGATATATTTGAATATTACCTATGTTGTCCTAAATCCCTGATAAGTGACAATCTTTATTTGGTCAGAGAAGATGTCATCATGATCACAGAGCTCAGTGCTGACAAGCGGCAGGCTCCTCTCTGCTATCCAGACTAAAGACACACCTCTTTCAGTCTTACTATTGCTAGAGCTTAGAGCATATGCCTTATGGATTTAGCTCTATATAAGTCGCCATTATCATTATCTAAATCAAATAGTTACCTGGGCTCTAGCAGCCAACAGTGGGGATCTTGCAAGAGCAGCCGCTTCTTTGCTGGCCATGTGAGCCTGGTAGTATCGGTCGCCATATTGGAAGCCCAGCATCTCCTTCAAGTCCTGATAGTCCCCATGAGTCATCTGACACAAGCATCTGGAGATAAGCCCAATACACTGTTGTGGTTAAGGAAGAAGTGGCCGCGTTTTAGTTTAAACTTAGAAAGACTTTGTCCAATACAACAAAATAAACTTGATAATTTCATACATTTCTTGTTTTATAAACTATACCTTTCCGTGTGTTATTGATTTCAATAAGGAACATTTTGGGGGGTTGTAACAAGTTATGTTCTCAGCTTTTCAAGTTTGGTTTACTTGATTGGCGATTATAAAACTGACACAGTGTTTGTCTCTCGAGATGAAGGTCTACTCTCTCTCTCACCTGGAGATGAGTTCCAGAGACATGATGATCCCGTCCTTCTCCTCCCCCAGGGGGGACGCGAAAGCTGTGATGGACTCGACCAAAGGAGGAACTGCATCTTTCCAACAACCTGAACAGCATCGGTAATGTGTCATTTGTACCGTTGAAATATCTTACATAAACATATTTAAAACCAATGTTTTTAATTTGTTGAAATTAATTACTATTTTACATTCCCAAACCCCCAACAAACTTGTATTTTTTATCATTATTAACTTTGATAGAATTGCATTATCAAGAGCCAGATTGATTCAGAAGAGAAAAACGAGACCCCTGCGATTTTCATTCATATACAGTAACACGTACTCATCTTGAGTAGAGTGTGTCCCGTCATCTGCATACACTCTGCTCGAATCTTCTGCTTCTGTTCCTCAGACTTGTACTGCCAGCCCATGTCTACAACACCAACACTGGTAATTCATTTTGAACTTAAATTGGATGGTGGTTGGTGACCATTACGGTCATACTGTCACTCACTCAGATTCCATTTAAACCTGTTAAAGAATGCGTATGGATTGACACTTAGCCTTTGAAAACAACTCTTAACAATTATTAATAAGAAAAAAGACTATTTTGTTATGTCATTGAGGAGACTTAGGGACATGGGAATCAACATCTAGAATGGTTTTCAGGACATTTCGGGTTAGGGCGAAAATATTATTTAAAAAGACCGACTGAATGGCAACTTGACTCATAATTATGACAACGTCTTCAGCTAGATACCAAAACTCAGGAAATTGTGAAGTCCATATTCTGTGTAATTGAAACCTTGTCTTTATAAGTGCAGAAATCTGTCCTCACCTCCATGCTCATCAGCCTGGATGAGTCCAGTAAGTGCCCGGATGGCTCCATGAAGATCCCCCCTGGCTCCCATCACCTCGGCCTGTCTGAGCACGAGTTGAGGCGGGAAGAGCAGACGTGGACACAGACAGTGCAGGAGATCCATCACCTCCACCAGCAACTCCTTGTGCTTCCGACCCTTTGTCGGCTGGTCCAACAGCAAGGTCAAGGCCGACGCCATGTCGAACTTCTGGCAGCGTATGGCGTACCCCACGCATCTCTACAAGTAACGCAGCTTGTTTGAATTATGCCAAGAGTGTAAAAAAATATGCTTGACTTGTTCTTTAAATTACTCCTAAATTACCATGCCTCTGGCGATGTGAATTATGTACGTGTATACATTGTATTGGCAAGGTATTGCTACCAACATATTTCTGCAATTATAGAACTTGGATTAATGAAGTATTCGGTGAGTGGTTGCTATTGAATCTTGTTGTGCAATCAGCAACCCCGCTGTAAAGGTGATATTTGCCAATGAGAACTCATAATGCTATTTTTTCTAAACAGAAACGTTTAATGTGTTTTCCTAGAAATATGATATTTGAGTTAATCATAGCGAGCTGGTGGGTTCGGCGGTTGCGAGTTTCGACTTGCTAGGGAAGATTCCCTGTGAGGTTTCCCTGACTCCAGTTCATGGCTTATTTCATGGTCGTTTAGTTTAAACTAAGTTCCTTTCACATTTCTACTCAAACGAAAATACTGCATTAATCACCTTGAGAATCTCCCCGACCCTGAACCCGCCAGAAGAGTGAGGGACGATATCGAGGTAGTCGTAAGCAACCTCTTGCGGCAGACAGGCCCAATCGCGCTTGAGTGCATGCCCAAGGTATTGCCGTGTCGTCTGGTCCAGCAGATGGAAGAAAGCGTCCAGGCAGATGGCGGCACTGTTCCTGTACGTGTCGGCAGGTACGTTGTAGATGTCGGACAGAAGATCTGTGGATGTATTACTAATGTTACGCATCTGATTGACTGAACACACGATAGTCTGTAGATAGTTGACCGTATAAATTATCAGCTATTTTGGCCAACATGAGCGAATAATGAGGTCTGGTTTTGTACTGGTTATTCTCGAACACTTTCAGCTGTTTCAGAGCAACTTTGTCTTAAGTCGTATTTAACCCTCTCCAGCAATTGGATTTCCCTTATAAAACCTCCAATCCCGACCAATAACTTACTAAGTTCAGGATTCAAAAGCAATAAAGTAACAATGTATATCTTTTTTACGTTATTTATTCTCGAAAATTAGGTTGTTAAACTCAAGTTAATGGCTTAGTCAAAGCTTTGAAGTTCGGGACTGCTAACAAACATGTATTGATACAGAGAAAGACCAACTTCCCAATGCAAGGCATATAACGATTACCAGTCTCCTTTACTGGCTGATTTAGGCCTTGCAGTATATCTGTGCTTGGAAATCCGGGCCCACTATGCATTTCAGGTGCAGCGAATCACTATCTTGACACAACAAAGCGAGGGAAATACTGCAAGGCCTAAATCAGCCAGTAATGGAGACTGGCAAGAGTTATGCCTTGCATTGGGAAGTTGGAGAAATACCAACCAAACAAAGATTCTCCACCAATCCCCGACGACTACTTCATTTAGTCCCCCTTCGTGCGGTATACCGAAATCACAGCCATGGGGAACATATACACATCATATATCATTTCACATATATATTTCTTCCAATCCTCTGAACAGAAAGTAGTACAGCTGCACCAACCTGCATCAGGCTCTGATATTCCTAAACTCCTGCACACGGCGTCAAGTTGGAGCTCCTCTTTGCGACGTCCAGAGTTAGTGATGACTCTGAAAACGTTGAAATAGAAATAGGAGCTGTTAGTATTTGCATTCATGAATTACTGTTTTGGATTTCAAATTCTTGGTCAAAAGAAGCAGTAACTTTTGCCTCTGAGATTTGCACAGTAACCTAATAACCTATCTGGTATACAGGTCATTAGATACGAAAATTTTTTTGAGGACGGTGAAATGGCTTATCATACAAATTTTATTGAATTCTTAACAAAAAGGCAAAATTGCTTTGGATGATTCCATGATGAGAAACCTCTTCAATTTCAAAGTCACAATGTTAATGTTATACTTCTAGCACGATGGTTAATCAAAATTACCTGTCCAAGACGTTTCAACACATTGACGTAAACCCCTCAACCCCTTTTGAATTTCTAGTTTTTCAAAACCAAAACCTTATTGGAATACCTTATTTCCGGTTCGGATTTACCCGATTTTCTCATTCTCTTTAGAAAGACACTGTCTCCATAGGTAGGTGCAGTATGCCCGAGGTCAAGAAAACGAAACGTTCCTTCCCGCTCCAAATCCGGTTTAGTACAATTGGCGTCTTTTTGTAGAGCTCGGACAACGTCCAGTTGTCGACTGTGACCGACCCCCATCTTCTAGTCTAGACGTAGATGGGTTTACTGAGCTGTAATCATAGGTATATAACTTTAAAAGCACCAAGGACTTATTTTAACTTCTTCATAGCACGTCATATCCAGTGGACCCGCGTCACTGTACACAGTGTTGTCATTGGACGCCAGTATCCAATGGAATATGGAAGTTATGCTCTCATTAGGCGTTTATCAATATTGTTTGTGACATGTAGGCTTCTTAAATAGTTTTACAAATCAATTTCGTTTTGTGTTATCGTTCAATCATCAACATTCACAAATAACAGTCGTTACATAAAGCACAATTTTCATTTTAAATGATCATTGTTTTCAAGACAAAAATATGGTTTCATGTATAGAATGACCTCACTTCAATGTATGTAAGTATTCTCGGATATATTTAAGTGATATCGTGTCTGAAAGGAAATCATGTACGTGTATCTATAGCAATGGTAACGTGGCTCTTTCAACTTACTGTTCCATTTGTTGTATTAACAATGATCACGAGTTAAATCAACCAGTAGTTTGAAAGAGAATAATGTGTAAGTAAAAACAGTGTGGTTCTTTCAACGTGTTGTATGAAAGTACTTCTCATCTGAGAAATGTGGTTTGAAAATAATCGTCTTTCTTCTGTGTCAACTTTATAAGTAGCTAATCACGTTACTTTGAGATCAAACAACGAAGTGAAAGGAAGCTCATTCAAGTATAGTACTTAACTCTGTGGGACGTCCGAGGATTAATAGGGATATACACGCTTTACACTATTTTAAGTTACAGAGACCGGGAAATTATGTTCGAACTTTACATCAGAGGGTAAACTAGTGATATCATGATTAATCGTCATTTTATGTAAAATAGAGATGTAAAATGTTGACAGGGTTATATATATCAAACTCTAATATGATCTAAATATACATGTAATGTAGATTTTCTATCCACAGCTTATCAACGGAACCGACTAGTTCGAACGGGATGTCAAGATCTCAGAGCACAATATGAATATGCATGGGGAGAGAGGGTCACCCTGTCTGCATCCTCTCTCAGTTGATTCCGTATTAGTAAACATTCAATCAGTGAAATTGTAACTTATAAATTTCATTTTGATTAGTTACTTCTTTTCCGTTTGGTCAGATATCCTCTAACGAAACTAGAATATGGAGAGAGACATCACTTATTTATAATCAATGTGCGAATGCAGGTACTGCTGTAACAGTCAAACAGCCATGATAAAAACAACGACGATTAGTAATACATTCATTGAAGCAAAATGAATTAAAGGGTTCTTTTAAGGCAGACAACTTAAAAACATGATTTCACATGATCAAAGAAAGACGTATGATCATATTTAAATTAATAAAAACACGGTCTATTATCCTACCTTTTTAAGTATGAAATAACTCCATTCACTCAGGTACCTGTCTAGACGCTAGTATACACGTATATCAGTAGACAACTCCAGGTAATGTCCTTTGATCACATCTCCGGGCGGAAGTCAGGATGTATTAACTGCATGCTGGTGGTGTTAAGCCGGTAGTAGATGGATAATTACTGATACAGATATGAGACAGTTTTAATCGTCCATCCATTAAAGCCTCTGTTGAGCTGTAGAAGTAGAATGTACAATGACGATTTTTGATGTAGTATTTCCAATGTAAAATGTGAACTTACTAACATCTACTATCTAGTTCACTCATTTGCATGTACTACATGTTTTGTAACTTACTATCATTTACCATACACTTTCGTTGAATATAGTCTACCATCTACCATATGCTGTATAAATCAACTATCGTCTACCATATGATCAAGTTAATTCAATATAATCTATCACATTCTTATGTTGATTAACTATCATCTACCATATGCTAAAGTTTACTGTTTGTTTTTGCCATAAACATGCTTCAGTCCACGTTCTGACACACAGTGAATGGAAACTGGTTTGTTTACAGATTGTTGGGGTATTTATTTAAGAGTGCCAATCAAAGAACGTTTCTTTCTTGATGATAAACAGTCATTCCTATAAAAGTCTGGTTGGTGGTAGTGTCACGTGATGGCGTATCCTTTATCTATAGAGTTGAATAAAATACCTGACGTGACGTACCACATGGTTGATAAATGCCATACCACAAAATGATGAAAATTTTCCGTGACTTGTGCAGCAGTTGTGCCCCTTGGTGGAGTGTGGGTATATAAGCTTTCTTTGGAAAATTTCGTCCCAAAAAGGCTCTGTGTGAAGTCCGGACTGAGGGCAGACCATGGCAGTGTAAGGCAGACCATGGCGGTGTAAGGCAGACCATGGCAGTGTAGGGCAGACCATGGCAGTGTAGGGCAGACCATGGCAGTGTAAGGCAGACCATGGCAGCGTAAGGCAGACCATGGCAGTGTAGGGCAGACCATGGCAGTGTAGGGCAGACCATGGCAGTGTAAGGCAGACCATGGCAGCGTAAGGCAGACCATGGCAGTGTAGGGAAGACCATGGCAGTGTAAGGCAGACCATGGCAGTGTAAGACAGACCATGGCAGCGTAAGGCAGACCATGGCAGTGTAAGGCAGACCATGGCGGTGTAAGGCAGACCATGACAGTGTAAGGCAGACCATGGCAGTGTAGGGCACACCATGGCAGTGTAGGGCAGACCATGGCAAATGTGGCACTACGTGAGATCTTTACACTTGGTCAATGTAGCGAGCACCGTTTACTCCATTACATCGACCAGGGCTTATGTCCTGGAAGTCCAAACTTTCGGTTGACTGCAATCCCACCCCACCTCATGATGCTTTGATCGTCTATCCCCACAAAAACAACCAGCAGTGAAGCGTTCACCCTTCCTTCTCTAGACTCCATTCTCAGTATTCTGCTGTCTGCCACAGAAAGACAAAAAAGATTTTCGTAAGAAAGCCTACAACCCCTCACTGCTGATGACGCCAGTTCTGACGTCGTTGGTCCCACTGGCGACATGGCCGTCGATGTCTTTCTGTAAGAGGCCTCTAGTCGGACGTCGACAAGAAAGTTTGAAACTTTTCAGGGGGCGGCGAACAGTCTCTGTACAAATGGGTCAGTGGTTAGTGCCAACAATCTGTCGATCAGGGCCCTTATTCTTGAAACGTACGTAGCCCTACGAACTTCTTAAGCGCATTCTTAACAAACGGGTTACGATCAAAGTTAAGACTACGAACGTTTCGAGAATAAGGGTGCGGAAACGGTCCTGCAAGTGAAGGCAAGATGGAGGTGGCCATCTTGACGTCGTATTAACACTCAATCTACAGCTACATGGACAATCATCGGTGCTGTTTGTTGGAGACGTCCGATGGCTGTAAATTGTTTTCAGGATTCATGTTAGCCTTAGCATCCTCGCTGCTTTCAGGAAACAAATAAGAGGCTGAAAAATAGGGCTGTCTAGTTGATGAACGTTGTCTATGTTTATCATTACTTTTGCGAGCATCATATTCATTGATAGTGAAGTTGAGCCCTTTGCTGAATCCTTATGTGATCAGAAGACTATAATGTATTTGGTTTGTCATCTTCCTTCTGTCAAATGAATTAGAAACTTGTTAAGTCAACATGATCTTACCTTCATGCGTTATATGTACTCTTAATGTGCAACGTTTCTTTTTTGGTTCAGTATACTTCTGTACTTTTATACGCTAACCATATATCAAATGGTCCTATTAATTCAGAATTTTGTTTCAGTTGTTTTCAATTTTCTTTAATCCTCATGCTTTAAGGAGATTTACTGTATATCTATAAGTTCCTTCCTCATTTTAACACACTACTGGTTCATTGAACTTAATCGTTGTCACATTGTTCCTTTATATTTTACCTTTTTAGCTCGCCACGCTTCAAAGGCCCCGATGAGCTTATGGTATGGAATTGAATTTGGCGTCCACCTGTATTGCTGTAAACTTTTCGGTTTTTCGACTTTTTCTCAAGAACCGCATTATCTCGGGACCTTAAATCTTGTTTTTCAGATTCCTCGTAGTTTAAGTGATTCTGGCCCCTAATTAGGGTCACAGGGTCCAGGGTTTAAAAACCTGCTTATCTTCTTTAGAAAAGAACCACGGAAAGTTAAAATGTTATGTACACTACTCCTTAACCAATGAGGATTATAACTTGTAGATTTGGTGATGTAAGGTGTCACATCACACAAACCAATTGTGTGATCTCTTCGAAAAAAAACTAAATGTACTAGAAAGGTGAAATATTGTGTACACCTTGGAAGATTGATATTATAAACGGTAGATTTGACTACTCCACGGTCCCAAACAACAGCCACAGTGGCTAAACACTTGAAACCTATTTACAAAGCAGAAATTTTGTGAAGAGACACCTTGACATACATGGATTTTAAATCCCCCCACCCCGACAGCTTCTAAAATGTTCAAATTTATATTTTGTATTAAATAAATGCTGTATATTCTGTTTCAGCAATACACCAACCAAGAGTCATTTGTATTTCTTGACTTCCTGCTTCTGTTTCAATGTGTGTATGCGTGTTGATTCCGTATCAAACCATATTATCAGTAACTTTAAACCAACAAGTGTTTGCCACTAGCATGGCAATGTCCCCCGCTGGTGACATTGAGTTAGTAAGACACATCATTGGAGCAGCAACTTTATATATTGCATTACTGGTAAAAAGTGCCATGATGATCAGCAAATTTTAAGACTTTGGGTGCTTGGGTTCATGATATATCGTGTTAATAAGAGTTCTAAAAGTGGTCAAAGTGTTGTGGTGACCTTGAAAATAAGGTCAAGGTCACCAAAATGTACTGGTGTGCGTGTCATCCCCCAATGTAGGCGGACACCAAATTTGAAGACTTTGGATGCAACACTTCATGAGATATCGCGTTAACAAGAGTTCAAAGTGTAGAGGTGACCTTGAACATAAGGTCAAGGTCACCAAATCGACTGGTGTCTGTGTCATCCTCCAATGTAGACGGACACCAAATTTGAAAACATTTGATCAAACTGGTCATGATATAATATCGCGTAAGCAAGAGTTTGAAAAGTGGTCAAAGTGTCGCGTTGACCTTGAAAAAAGGTCAAGGTCACCAAAATCGTCTGGTGTCTGCGTCTTTGCCCAATGTAGGCCGACACCTAATTTGAAAACATTGGGTCCAACCTGGCATAGTAAATGGTGATAACAAGAGTTCGAAAAGTGGTCAAAGTGTTGTAGTGACCATGAAAATAAGGTCATGGTCACCAAAATCCCCTGGTGTCTGCGTCATCCCCCAGTGTAGACTGACACCAAGTTTGAAGACTTTGAGTCCAACCGGTCAAGATATATTGTGTTAACAAGAGTTAGAAAAGTGGACAAAGTGTCACGGTGACCTTGAAAGTTGGGTCAAGGTCACCAAAATCAACTAGTGTCTGCGTCTTTCCCCAATCTAGGCTGACTAACTAATTTGAAGACTTTGGATGCAACGCTTCATGAGATATCGCCTTAACAAGAGTTCAAAGAGTGGTCAAAGTGTTGTGGTGACCTTGAAAAAAGGCCAAGGTCACCAAAATTGACTGGTGTCTGCATCTTCCCTTAATGTAGGCAGACACCAAATTTAAAACTTTGTATGCAACGCTTCATGAGATATCGCATAAACAAGAGTTAAAAAAGTGGTCAAAGTGTTGTGGTGACCTTGAAAATAAGGTCAAGATCACCAAAATCAACTCGTGTCTGCATCTTTGCCCAATGTAGGCCGACACCCAATTTGAAAACATTGGGTCCAACCTGGCATAGTAAATGGTGATAACAAGAGTTCGAAAAGTGGTCAAAGTGTCGTGGTGACCTTGAAAATAGGGTCAAGGTCACCAAAATCAACTAGTGTCTGCGTCTTTCCCCAATCTAGGCTGACAACTAATTTGAAGACTTTGGATGCAACGCTTCATGAGATATCGCGTAAACAAGAGTTCAAAAAGTGGTCAAAGTGTCGTGGTGACCTTGAAAATAAGGCCAAGGTCACCAAAATTTACTGGTGTCTGCGTCTTCCCACAATGTAGGCAGACATCAAATTTGAAGACTTTGGATGCAACGCTTCATAAGATATCGCGTAAACAAGAAATGTGACGTACGGACGGATGCCGCTGAATACATAGTCCCCCGTTCCGGGTTGCGGCGGGGGACAAATATATACTAAATAAATTCCTTCCATAATTTCATAAACCATCTACCACAGTTAATGGTTTTGAAAATTGTTTTTCCTCTCGGATATCTTTAAAGTGAAATCTTGTGCACATAACCAACTACATCTGCATTCTATTTCTGTTTTTAGTCCCTTGTTAGTATTTGAGGGATAGGTTGTAATCGGGGAAATAGGGTACCTCCTGTTCTGTTTATTGTTTGTGTCAAACTCTGTCAATTCTTTTCCACCCTAGAAACATCTGTGGTCCCCTTACTTGCACTTAAATCGCACCAGGAGCACGGCAACTTTGTCTGCAGTAGAGAACTGTTCTACACGTAGTAAGGTTGTGGTGCAATGCTTAACTGAATTTCAGCGTAGTACCACCCATGGTTCGCTAGTTCCAGCCGTTGCTCGCAGGTTTCACCGCAATGCATAGCCACATGGCGTTACGGGCTTTCTCCCTGCCGTAATACTAGCAGCCGCGATATATGTGAAATACTCTTGAAAGCTGCGTTAAACCCCAACTCACCTCACCTCACTTGCACTTAAATCATTATAGGCCTCTTGTTTTTTGGGAAAAACAAAAGATCAGTTATCCAAGTAAAAGATACAATGAACATATGAATACTTTATTTACATACTGACACATAACAAATCTCAATAGGTTTTCTTCCTCTTCTGCATCCATAGATTAAACGGAAGGAGGCTATTCTTCTGTTGCACTTTCGAGTCAAAGACATTGAAATCACAAAGTTGTAATGTCTTTAGGTACCAGTCACATACAACCTGCAATAATGAAATGTTCATCCAATGAAAACTGAATCTTATTGATCAACATGTCTACCTCACTTCCCAAGATCTGGCCACAAAGCCTTAGAGATGATGTTTCAGGTCCTTTTCTGAAACTTTTACCTTCCATTCATCCAAGTGCCAAGATGCCAAGCGCCAAAACAAAACAAGAGTCATCAGAAGATGACATATCCCACCGGTCCCACATAATTTGTAAAACACATCTTTGACAGATAATGTATATCAATTACTTCAGTTAGGGGGTAATACACATGCTGAGTTCGAGGCATGATAAAGGGTTTTGGAGTTCTACTACAGAAGCAGACCTATCCCTGAACAAAGTCCAAATCCAACGTGTTTCGATGAAAACGAAAGAAAATTTTTTTCAGAAATCTGATAATATCAAAAGGCATCACTTCAGTTTGTGGGTAATACACATGCAAAGTTTCAGGAAGATATGATGAATAGTTTTGGAGCTGTGTTCCGGAAACGAACCTATCTCTGAACAAAGTCCAAATCCAACACGTTTCTATGGAAACAAACAAAAAAAATTTTTCAGAAATCTCAAAATATCAAAAGGCACCACTTCAATTGGTGAGTAATACACATGGAAAGTTTCAACCAGATATCATGAACCGTTTTCGAGTTCTGCTCCAGAAACGAAATGATTACGGACGGACAGACGGACAGGGCGACGACTATATCACACGGTATTACATACCGGTGGAATAAAAACAAATATCCATTGTGATTCGTTACTTACAGATTTGAAAAAGGTTGATACAATGGGTTCAGAAAATTATTTAGATACTTCTCAACACCTTTAGAATTTTATTATTAACAAGTTATAATTTTTCTCAAATTATAAGGATTGAAATATTCAGGCGCACAACATTTAAAAAGCTGTTCAGACCAGGGATGCAGAAATAGGTCTATTTGCCGGACATGTCCGATTGTAAATCCAGTTTCGCCGAATGGAAAATTGACCTATCGGACAGACACTTCAGACACTGACAGGCTTGTAATCTTTGCCCTAAAAGTAAGAAAATTACTTACTGTGTTAAGAAAGACAATAGTACTCTCCTTGGGCACATCCTTCTTGAAAGACCTCGCCTTCAAAAGAACAATGAATCAGTCAACAGCAGTATCATTTTCTGACAACCTTTTGCAATCATTTTAAGCACTTCCCCATAAAAACCACTCTATGACTCCCCTCTAGAGTTACAATCTCATTAAAATCAGATCGAACGTAGAACTACCTTGTTGTGCTCTTGATCTGAGTTCTGTCTTATGATCTTAACTGAGACCTTTCACCAGCTCAGATATTGAATCGGTCTGAGGACTTCTTAGCCTCATCGTTGATTGGCTGTAGTGAAAGTTCACATGACATGACCCCTATTGAACAGTTCTCAGATCAATAACGCAGCAAGGTACAAGCGTTATGTCCTCTCTGAATGTAATGAGATTCATAACATATTTAAGTCATGGTGACTGTTCCTTGACCAAGGGCGAGTCTTGTAAAGAAATGCTGTTCATTATTCAAACACACTCTCAATTTTATATCCTTGTTTCACTTGTCTAGTGATTTTTACTTACCCATGAAAAACAGAAGTAATTTTAGAATATAACACTAATTTCGGATTTACAAATTTGAAAACCAATAAGCCCTGTTGAGTTAACATGTTAACCCTTACGTTGCGTATATATATTTTACCCTTTTTAGCCCCTGTGGCGGAATTTACAGGCTCGCAGCTCGCAGCAGTAGTTTGAGCTTAGGCACTAACGAGCTCTGCTGGCGGAATTTCCAGGCGGCGATTCCGGTACCGTTTTTACGAAATATACCGCATCTACATGGCGAATACGGGCTATATACGGGCGTTGAATACAAATTCAAGTCGCGGCACCCGTACACAAATGGTTGCTTTATACCCGCATCTTCGAATTATTTTTTTACGATTTTTCTTTACTTTTCTATTACTTTGTAAAGATTGTCTTTAATTCGGGCCTTATAACATCATGAATTTGGAGCGCGCTACTGAAATTTTTATATGGACTTGAAGACCAGATGTTTGTCTTTACAATGATATAAAAAATATTAGAATGCGACCTATGGTTATAATTCTATTGTCATCTAAAGTTTGTCTTTATTTCCAGCTTCATGAAATCAAAACTCCTGAGCGCGCATATTGCGAAATTTATATGTGCTTGTAGATAGTTTATTCCTCTTTACAATGACATAAAAATTATTAGAATACGACTTATGGTTCAGAAAATATAACCAACCAAAGGAGAGTGACGCTACCCCGACAGTACCACGTGAATGGTCCCGACGCGCACCAATTTACTGGCACTGCTTGGTCCCCCCGGGACTGTGCTAATTACAGTACCGTTACCTCCTCGAGACCTCCTCGAGACCTCCTCGAGACCTCCTCGAGGGTGCCAGAGCCGAGCGCGCGTGGAACTAATGGGTACTAATGAGCACAGCATACACTAATCACCGCGGCGAACGCAATACATGTTGCGCGGTGTAAAGTTTGTCTTTATTTCCAGCTTTATAAAATCGTAAATTATTTCGCGCGCATGCGAAACACGTATGTACTTGAAGACAATTTATTCCTCTTTACAATGATATAAAAATTATTGGAATACGTCAAATGGTTCGCAATATATGAAGAGCGTAAGGAAGGCACCCCCAGTACTTAGAAAATTCATTTTTGAAAAACTAACTTTTTGCGACATCTGGCGCATCATTTGCCGCATGTTTATTTTTCGCTGCGCATATACATATGATACATGGAATTGAAGACAATTTATTGCTCTTTACGATGATGTAAAAAGAAAAAAAATGCGCAACTTCGTTCGGAAGCTATAGCGTGCCAAATGAAGGTACCCTCGGTACTTTGAGGCAACTTTTTGACTATCGCGCATATCGGGGCACGTGCCGCAACTTTAGTTTTTCGTGCGCATGTATAAATTTTATATTGAATCAAAGCCGAATCTTTCCTCTTTACCCCATGTAAGTTTTATGAAAATCGGCCACCCGGTTCAGCATTTATGGGTGTTTTTTTATGATGCGGTTCTGGCTGAACTTCCAATGAAAGCTCGCATTCACTTTCTCTGTCTCTTTGATAAAATAAAGAATATTTTATTTGCAATGACATGTATTACAATGAAATTACAATGCATTTATGTACAAACATACACAATATTTACCTGCGGTTGTGCGCAGAACAGCTTTAGGGACCTAACAAGGTATGTATATAATGTGTATATACTAGTCCACACTTCGGCTCTCTTTACTTTCAATTTTCTTCTTCTTCATTCCCTTCTTCATTTCTTTCTTTTTCCGTGGCAGTGATGTAAGCCCTGGAATAGTCAGTGGCGGTGTGGTACAGTTTGAAGCATGGTGCGGCGCACAGAGAAACATTACAATCTGTACATTCATAAGAAGACTCTCTGCCTACTCGTTTTTTCTTCCTTGCTGGCCCATTGCCTTCTTCAATCTGTTTTGCGAGGACGGCGCGTTTTGCCTTAGAGCATACCACACACATCCTTGTGACGTTTTTCTTCCTTCCGACAGGCTCAATCTTTGTCGGAAAGTGACGTCCATGAAGACGAGTGACACTCTCGTCGCTCGTGCTCGGCCGACCACGGGGACGTCTGCAAAGTGATGGAACTTGTTCCTTGTCCGCAAATGTTACTATATGTTGCGCCAAAGCCTTCCTGTATTCCCGACTTGTTTTTAGAGGTTTATCTTTGCTGTATTCTTTATAAACGATGTAAGAGTTCAACATGGCAACGTTGAGAACGTGAAACCAAACCCGTTTCCACCACTTCAGGGTCTTCACTCGGAACGGCGTGTACGACAACATCTGGTCGGCCCGATCAACACCTCCCATGTACTTGTTGTACGTTGTTACAATGCGCGGCTTGAGAACTGGTTCCCCTGTTGCCCGGTTCTTCTTCCCTGTTTGTTCAAGTTGTGTATCTTCAACAGTAGACATGAGAAGCACTGATTTTCTATCTTCGTAGCGAAGAACGAGTAGGCCATGGTTGTGAGAAACTGTCATGTCCCCTTGCTTGGCTTTCTTTTTAGGTTTCTTGACTGAATCAGGAAGTCCCTTTCGATTGGCTCTCAACGTCCCCGTGGCACCTATTCCCCGCTCCCACAAATTTATGTACAGATTTGTGGACGAATAGTAGTTGTCCATAAAGATGTGATGCCCCTGTCCAACGTAGTCGTTCACCAAGTCCATGACTACATCATAAGTTTTGCCACCTTCAGAAACCGGTTCATTCGTTTTTCCAGTGTAGAGTTTGAACTTGCAAACGTATCCGTTGTGCGAGTCACACAACATGAAAGCCTTTATCCCATACTTCTTAGGCTTGTCGGGAAGATAAACTTTGAAAGATAAGTTACCTTTCCAGGGCACCATGCCCTCGTCGACTGAAATGTTTTGATGCGGTTTATACACTCTTGAAAAACGGTGAACTATCCGGTTATACAAGTGTCCCAGTTTATTTATTGGTGAAAAGCACGGGGTGTTACGGCCCGGCATCCTCCTGTTGTCAGCCAAGTGTAGGTAGGTTATAAGAAGCCAAAACCTGTCTCGGGGCATGCACTTGGCGAAGAAAGGCGTTGAGGTAACATCACTTGTTGACCAGTAATCAGCAAAGTTTCTCTGCACAACCAATGACATGGCAATTGTCATGGCTACAAATACCTTCATCTCTTCTGCATTAGTGTCTTGCCACTGTTGCATTCTTGAACGGGGTCTTAGAATTTTGTCCTCCATTGCTTGTTTGAAATATCTATTGGTTTCCGTTGCCATATCCTCATAGTCATCATTATGTATAAACAAATTGAAAAAGTCAATAGGTTCAGGGTTCTCAGGAAGTTCTATGAACTGGCGCAACCCAGTTTGACCAGTGAAAGGCAAGTTTACACGTGGCCGCGGACCATCCACCCACTCATCAAACGTCTGTGAATTATCATGATTATATTGTGGTATTTCGGCAAACTCCTCCTCAAAACCACTAAAGTCTTCTTCGGTGGAATTACCGGCGGCTAGAATCTTTCTGGCAATCTCTGTCTCTATATCACTCAGAGCATCTGTGTCACCATGTTCACTATCTATTACAGTGTCCCGATCATATGCATCATCACTGTCTAAACCACTGCTACCATCACTGTCAGTTGACTCCATATCAGAGGCTTCATCAGCATGGATCTCGTTGATGAAGTCGTCGTCGCTTGTAACGGCTTCAAAGCTGCGTGTCCTAGTATGCAACGTCCTAGGCCGTCGCAGGGCCTTGCGTCCACGTCCGCGCAGCATTCTGCTTCAACCTGTAAATGATTGAAAATGCGTTAGATGTATGCAACATATAACATGTGATTAGAGACAATAAACATACAGAGATAATGAATGTGAGCTTCATGGACGTTCATTTGCCAGTTTCAGAACCTCCCGGCGCATCTAGGACGACTGCGCCGCAAGCGCCGACGGCGCCGACGGCTTCTGACATCGCGCCGATTTTTCCGACGCATATGTCAAACGGACCATTTTCTGATTTCCTCGGCGACGTGTAGCACCGGGCGCGAGGCCCGGAAAATAAACTACTATGTCAGGGAAGCTCGGGTTGTCAGTTGCCGAATGACTTCTCTTTTCGAGAAGCAGAGCATCCAAGGAGCGGTCTCTCGAGGCGGAGCCCGGACCCATGGGAGCATACTCCCATGCTCTCCGGGAATTCCCGTCCCCGTCTTCCGCGGCGGACCCCGGATTCAATCGCGGGACAGGTTTCCCATGTTCTCTTTTGAGAACGAGAGACTCCGAGGAACAATCCTATGGGACGAACCCCGGATTCTATTGGGAATGGGTTCCCATGCCCTCTCGACATATATAGCAGAAACCTTCATACCTCGGAATGACACGAACCTTTATTTCAAAGTAGAAACAAAAAAATAATTTGCACAAAAAGTTTGGGGGGTGGCGACCAAAAGCGGGGGGGGTCCGCGCACCCCCCGGTAGATATTTATACTTGTGGGTCGGTCCCGAAGATGACGGACCACGCCCATGTTCATGGGAATTTTTTCTCATTATGTCATGGCGAATCCCGTCGGAAATTCCCCTGCTCACGAAAAAACTAATACCTAAAAAAGTAATTGTGATACAAAAGAACTTTGGTAATAAAAGTGGTGAGGAATCAAATTCTCCATCTGCTCAGTTCAGTCCGCTACACATATAAATAATTCTTCAAATCTTATTGAATGAAACGTCTTTTATTCAATAATGTAAAAGATAAAATAATAAATTCAATTCAAATGGTTTGGAAAGGTGCGCCCTCGCATTTGAATTTTAGAAATAAAAACCTTTCGCAAATGGCATCAGTAACAAAAATGTTCACGCATTTTTAGAAACTCCGAAAAGTGAAATATTTTCCTGAGAAAATATTCCCACGAAAAGGCTTTTCCCCGAGCGGCGGGTCCCGTACTCAAATATATTTTCACTTTTATGTTATAATTTTTTTTCCAAAACTGGAAACAAAATTCCGTCATGACAGTTGTTCATCGTTTATAAAGCTCTATATTTGCGTATCAAAAGAACAGTATTTTAGTTATATATTATCATACTTCTTCACTTATGCGTACATCAATATTGCGGCTCTTCGCGCATGCATAGTTCTTCCCAAAAACATGCGCATTATATCTGGAATTAAAGACAATGTTTTTCTCTTTACAGTGATGTAAAAATTATAAAAATCGGACTTGCGGTTCAAAAGTTATGAAGTGCGAAAATTATACCTTTTGGCGCGGCGCTTTGCGCATGCAGAGTTCTTCCCGAAAACATGCGCATTATACATGGAATTGAAGACAATGTTTTTCTCTTTACAATGATGTAAAAATTATAAAAATCGGACTTGCGGTTCACAAGTTATAAAGCCCGTAATGATGGTATATGCTAAGAGCGCCACTTATTCAAAGCCGAATATCACCTTCTGCGCGACACCTGGCGCATCAAAAGTTATTGCCGAAAATACACGTATTTTATATGGAATTGAAGACAATTCTTTTATCTATATACTGATAAAAAAATTATGAAAATATCCCAAGTAGTTTCTTAGAAATAGAGCGCCGAGGCATGTTGGGGTAAATGCGCCACATGTATCAAAATTCAAAAGTGCGAAAGTCGGCTATCTCTGTGCGATTGCTGTATTTTCAGTTATGTTAGCGCAATTGCGATTTTTATATGGGAATAAAGGCCATTCTTTCCTCTTTATTTTGGTATAAAAAAAATGAAAACAACCAATTGGTTCATATGATACGAAGTGCGAGAGAAAGGTAGCTTATCGCAATATCTTCCCGTAATTAGAAGCTATCTGCCCATGTGGCGAGATGCGAGACAGATAAGCATAGGCTATCTGCCCATGTGGCGGGATGCGAGACAGATAAGCCTGTACGGGCCTATCTCACCCCGGGGCAGTGCAGACACTTAGGTGCTAATTAGCCGCCGGGCAGTGTAGCCATCGGAGCGAAGCAGGACAAAATTGGCCTTTTGTAAAGCTAATTATCGATGCGTTACGGGTCAACAATGCACACGCAAATTGGTGTGAATTTTGCTGGACGTTCTGACCAGACACTGAAGAAAGTTTTATTCTCATTGCGGGCTGCGAGGCATAAATACAGCCATTCTCATGCAGCGAGTCGCGGAAACAATCGACTCGGGACCCGGTATGGAGGCTAGCCCAGTACATAGACAGGCGTGAATTCTTCTAAGTAAGCGATCCGGGATCCGTACTGGAGTACCTACGAATCGCTTATAGCCCGCCCGGATTATTCCGTCGCCCGCATGTTAAGGGTTAATACAAGTAGTTTAGTTGCCCTACATGGATAGTTTACTGTAATAATAATAATGGATAGTTTTTATATAGCGCACAAATCTCCAGGTTGTGGACTCTAAACATCATCACCCTGGTCTAACCTAAGCTGCCGCAAAGCGCTTAAAGGTCACCTCCTCCACATCTTACACCAGGTACCCACTTACTGCTGGGTGAACAGAGGCACAAGTTGAATAAAGTCACTTACCCAGGGTGACACCATAAGTCTTTCCACTCATGTCTCAGTGTGAGGCAGGGAATCACCCTTCAAACTCTCAGTTAATTCAGCAATGAAGCGGGTAACACACCCATGCGGCAAGCCGCGCCCATTGTTGCTGAACTTCACCGATAGCGGTCGACTGAGCTATGCACAGGACCACGTGCCACCACAAAAACAATGTTCCAGAAACTATTCAAAGGTGAAAGACATAAATAGAGCATCAAAGTTATCTAACACTTTCACTAACAGTTTCAAGATGTCGGTGGGCGGCGGAGGCAACTTCGAACACGAGATCCTTCACTTCTTGGTCTGTGCTACCTCGCATTATCTTCTCCTGGGAGACCTTGTGCTGGAGACAGAAACAAGATGCTTAGTATCACATGGTAGCCATTGGTAGGTCTTAGATGGAGGACAAAATCAAATCAAGTACCTGCATGAAAATTACTCCGATCAGAATCAGGTACCCAATGATGTAAAGAATACAAAGTTTCAAATATGTCTTGACAAGACATTTAATGTCATTACAGCTGGCATTGGGTTTCATTGAACACATGTGAATATGTCTGTAATCTCTCTTGCAGTGGCGGATCCATGTGTGGTTGGGGTGGGGGCTGGGTTGGTAGAGGAGAGGAGATTGGTGTTCAAGTGGAAAGGTTCAAGTACCATTGACCTCTTGACAAGATTTTATTTTTACTTTCAGATGTGAAAGAAGATGTGCATCGGATGCATCAAATTTTTGCCAGTCGGACATTTCATCTTTGACCCAAAAAGACGAACCCGGAAGTAAAAATTTGTTCATGAATAAAGTATCAGAAAGTATTACTATTTGTTGGTTCTTCATTCATTGCATACTATTAAATATAACACGAAAGCAATTAACGATAACTATTAATTTATCATTAACATGCATAAAATGGTTCATAATTTAAAATCAATGTTTACCAACTACGATTTACCGACAGTGCTAGTTTGAGCGAGTTTACACAAGCAAGTTACAAGCGAATTTGCGTCAAGATAGACGAGAAAATTCTAATAATTTAATTGCACATAGTTCATCAAAAGTTCAAATCATGGACCAAATGTTATGTACCTTCTAAATAATCATTTTAAATTCAAAGGAACTCGTTTTCAATAGCGATATAATTTACGTAAACTCACAACTCGGCAGAGCATGTGGTCCAACTATTTTCCATACGACTATTTCCTATTCAAGATTACTCTTATATTTTATTTGGAGACATATTTCGCAATTTTAAATGAATAACTAGAAGAGCGTTTGCGGGACACCGCAAAAGCAGAGCAGCTCCGAAACTTTGGGTCTCGCCTTTCCCTGTTCCGCCTTCTCCTCAGCATAAATAAAATAGGAATTTTTTTGGACAAAATGTTTTTATTATTCAAGTTATTCTTACAAGTTAAATCATCACTGGGGTCACTTTTCACAACTTTGTTCTTAAAACCTATTTCTGATTTCAAAATTGGATCAAAAGATTAACATGGCCTTAACCAATATCTCATGACCTTGAACTTTGACCTTCAAGGTCACACCATCAATGATTACTTTTCATTGTGTATAACAATCATGCAATGACTCAAAAGTGTTAATTGTTAACATAAGGCATATTCACAATAGCACGCTTAAGTTGTGACCTTGCTGTGACCTTGACCTTTGACAGATTTTAGCAAAAACGTTTTCAAATCTTGGTCTTTCTCCATAATTGATGTATACCAAGTTAGGGCCTGATAGCACAGAAGTTGTTGAAGTTATCGTGTTTACAAGGATTTTTGTAGTGATTTCAGAACTCATGACCTTGACCTTTGACCTTGAATGTGAGCATGTCAAAATATTTCCCCAGGTGTACAAGAAAGAAGCTATATATATGAGGTGTTGATACCTTCATGAAAAAAAGTTATAAAGTGATTTCAGAACTGGTGACCTTGACCCTATCTCGTGACCTTGACCTTTAAAATTCAAGGTCACACAATCAGTGATCACTTTTCATTGTGTATAACAATCCTTTAATGATTCAAAGTGTTAATAGTTGAAATAAGACATTTTCGCAAAAGCATGCTTAAGTCGTGCCCTCGCTGTGACCTTGACCTTTGACGGATGTTAGCGAAAACCTTTACAAATCTTGGCCTTTCTCCATAGTTGATGTACACCAAATAAGAGCCTGATAGTACAAATATTTTTCAAGTTATCGTGTTTACAAGGATTTTTTTAGCGATTTCAGAACTCGTGACCTTGACCTTTGACCTTGAATGTGAACATGTCAAAATCATCCACCAGGTTTATAAGAAAGAAGCTATGTATATGAGGTGTTAATACCTTCTTGGGAAAAGATTATTTAGTGATTTCAGAACTGGTGACCTTGACCATATTTCGTGACCTTGACCTTTTAAATTCAAGGTCACACAATCAGTGATCACTTTTCATTGTGTATAACAATCATTTAATGATTTAAAGTGTTAATAGTTGAAATAAGACATTTTCGCAAAAGCATGCTTAAGTCGTGCCCTCGCTGTGACCTTGACCTTTGACGGATGTTAGCGAAAACCTTTTCAAATCTTGGCCTTTCTCCATAGTTGATGTACACCACATATAAAGAGCCTGATAGTACAAATATTTTTCAAGTTATCGTGTTTACAAGGATTTTTTAGCGATTTCAGAACTCGTGACCTTGACCTTTGACCTTGAATGTGAACATGTCAAAATCATCCACCAGGTTTATAAGAAAGAAGCTATGTATATGAGGTGTTAATACCTTCTTAGGAAAAGATTATTTTGTGATTTCAGAACTGGTGACCTTGACCATATTTCGTGACCTTGACCTTTTAAATTCAAGGTCACACAATCAGTGATCACTTTTCATTGTGTATAACAATCATTTAATGATTTAAAGTGTTAATAGTTGAAATAAGACATTTTCGCAAAAGCATGCTTAAGTCGTGCCCTCGCTGTGACCTTGACCTTTGACGGATGTTAGCGAAAACCTTTTCAAATCTTGGCCTTTCTCCATAGTTGATGTACACCACATAAGAGCCTGATAGTACAAATATTTTTCAAGTTATCGTGTTTACAAGGATTTTTTTAGCGATTTCAGAACTCGTGACCTTGACCTTTGACCTTGAATATGAACATGTCAAAAAAATTCCCCAGGGGCATAAGTAAGAAGTTATGTATATGAGTTCTCAAAACTTTCTAGGAAAAAAGTTATAGCGAATACAAAACGCGCGCGCGGCGGCGGCGGCGGCGGCGACGGAAACTGCGCAAAAACTGATAGCAGCTCCGACTTAGTCGGAGCTGCTAACTATGCAATAAAAAGAACTAATGTAAACGCAAGAGAAATTGGATTTTCTAAATTAGCATACCTCTTTATAACGTGTCATCATGTAAATGGGATGGCGTGTTCGTAGCATCATACAAACGGTGATTGACTACATAACGTCTCGTGAAATAATATTGCTAATTATTCGTTTTTGATAGGTTTATTTATTTTGAATTTGTATAATAGCTTTACCATACATCGATATTGATCTATCATATTTTATTACAATATGTTACCTATGTTTTATGACCGAGATATTATTAAATTTATCCAGATTCAAAGTAGCAAAATCTTAATCTGTAACAAATTCATGAATCACCGGTACGGTGAAGCCACACGTTCATGCAATGTTTATCTTTGACAAAATTTGTTTACAATGCGATTTTAATGAAATCTTTTTCGTAAATAATGTTGTGAAATGGGTCACATCTTTCAGTCACTAAATGACACTGGAAATTTCAATTAAATATCAAACGGTAAGTGTTTTTTTCTGACGACAATTTACTGAAGATAATGATGATTGACGTCGTGCCTCGTGCTGTGAAGAATAAATGTGTCTTCTTGACTGGATCAACATATTTCAATTTCATAAACAATTATGACCCACACAAGCAGGGCCGTTTGCCTTTATTTAATGTTTGTAAGTTTAGTTTTCCTTTTATTTTCTGCAATCGGTCAACTGATGTCCGATAGGTCAATTTTCCATTGGGTCAAACTGGATTTAAAATCGGACATGTCCGGCAAATAGACCGATTTCTGCATCCCTGGTGCATCCCCTCCAAACAGAAATACTCCATTCTTACAATTTGGCCTCAACTCAAGCATAACCGAATCAGACTGGAGTACCCGAGTATCCATCAAAGCTCTAATCACAAGGTGACCACTTATTTCCTACTCAATTCTAAAAAAGGACCAATTACAATCCAGGACAAAGACCAACCTTGATGAGAAGATCAAGAGGTAGCAAGACCTGTCTCTTGCCCGCGTGGAAGGGTGTAGAGCGGAGCAGCGTCACCAGACCTTGAGCCTTGCCGATATGACTGGCAGCATGGTCAGCATGCATGTTCTTTACACCTGAAACATTTATTGTACTTCAGACCAGGCAATACTTTATACCAGGGTACATATTTTTTGGAGCAAAATGTCAAAGAAAGAGGCAAGAAAAGAGAGGAATGCAACTTTGCTCTAGTGTATATGAAAAGTATTCTTTAGAATTTTTTTTTACAGAAATAACAAGAAAATAATAATTTTTAAACTTATATTTTTTGTTCATTTGTAAAATCTGACAACACATGTAATAGGGAGAGAAATAATTGGCAACATGTTAATGGCAAAATTTCAAGGGCACCAGGAGTGAACAAATCAACTGCAGGAAATTTCTCTTTTGTTACACACTGTATTTACAGGTGTTTTGTCTTGATTTGTGTTCCTAGATTTTTTAAATGAGCATTTTGGAGATAGTTTTCTTGGCACATATAGTGTAATCTTATGCATAAACTTTAAAAGGGTTCAAATGAATTCTGACCAAGAGATTCGAGAAGCAGATAAGAGAGGGAAGACACTGTGTGCTCTGCGTAGTCTTCAACCTCAGAGATGTTCCTGTAGCCATGGCTTGTCAGATTCGCAGCCTGAAGTACAACAATGTGGTTGAACAATGCAACTGAAACAACCCCTTGGGTGAAAACAGCAACAAAACATGCAACAAAATAGAGTGCCATTAATCACTGTAAATATATAACATTAATGCATATATTTTGTAATTTACAACAAAGTAATCACAGTGCATGAAATTGGTCAAGGTTTCAGTAGCTGAATGGGTAAGATGTTGGAACAGTGCTGGCAATTGGTGCCTGACTCTGAGGGTTCAGGTTTGAATCTAGACTAACATTTAGTCTCAGAAATATTTTTTTCTTACCAACAACATTTTACAAACAATTCAAATAGTTATACCAAATGGAGCACTAAAGATGCCTTAATTTCAGAGCTATAATTTTCTAGACTTGGTTGGTCATCAATTGAATATTTTGCTCTAGGGTCTGGATGACAGCCTAGTTTGAATCCTGCGAGGGACTCTACCCATAAAACATACAAGATTTATAATTTTGTAGGTAGTGTGATCCAAAATAGAAGATAGGTTTCAAATTCTTACCCTTGATTCAATTATTCTTGTCAACCATTTCTTGTTCAGCTTGAAGTGGTGAATAGCCTGAAATAACATTATAGATCAGGGTTACAAAGTAGTACGACATTGGCAGCACTTGGATAGTTTTATAGTAGAAAAGATGCTTGGCTAGTGAAATGTAATGACAGGTACTCTGAAGGACTAGTTAAATTTAAAGATGATATGATCATATTATGTTTTTGGCTAGCCATATTGTGATATTTTCCCCAATCGGTGGTGGGAGATTTGGTGAAAAGTACTATTCCTAATGGTTTGTACTTTGATAGGGCTAATGTAGATCTTGTAAGTTGTTCGTGAAGTGATTGACATCTAACAAACATCTTCATCTTAATCAAGACTACAAATTTTAATTCATAAATATTCCTTGAAATACTTATTTTCATAATTATCTTTTGGAGCTGAATTATAGACATTGAAATTCTTGCTGTAATTTTTCAAAATTCATATATTGCGAATGAAATATATTGTATGACTGACAGACAAGTGTGCACATACCCCAGATAACTCTGTTGCAATTGGTGTATTTGGCGTTGAACCCTGAAAATTTAATAAGACACGTTTTCATTTGTTGTAACACATCTACTTTTTTTCTAAAAATACACAAAACAATCCTTTCTTTATATGGTTATATTTCACTTATGATTGTCATTTCTGAAATATATGTAGTTTTCCAATATAAATCAATAATTTGAGAGCACCATTTTCTAATAAATACCTTGTATATATGTTCAACAGTATCCTTCCAAAACTGCATGCGGATTAAACCTCTCTCTTTCTCAGATACAGTGTCTGGTACCTGTGGATGGAGTTAGCCAGTATCAATTATAGAATTTTGAAGAAACCATGTAAAGTTTAAATCTACTGAACTTTCAGGTAAATATATATTTTAAAGATAATTCATAAATCTTATAAACTGACATGAATGGTGTACTTTGTGTGTGTATTCACAGTGTTTAAAATAGCTGCCTACCCGTCAACCAATTGCTGGTTATTTTCAGTCAAACTGTCGAACTTTGAGGACTTTTTGAATATTGAAACCTCAAACACGATTGCCAGTCGAGACTAAAACTTACTTTCAACACCTTATGCCTGTTACATAAGCAAATTTACTCTGTTTGAAATAAGGTTTAATCAATAATCTGAGAAAAAGTAACTTTTGATCAATGTTGGCAATTTTTTTAGATATTTTGTATAATATTACAAAGTACATTGTAAACTCAGTTTTGAAGCTTATATGTTGAAACTAAACCCACCTGTGCCAGTTCAACATTGAAGGCCCTGATTGCAAAAGCAGCTCTTTGAACTGCCCCAGGTAACAGGAGACAGCACAGGTAACTCTCATAATCATTCTTACTGAAAGACGAACAGATGAGTATCACTTTTTAATATCAAATTGTTGCTCGTATTGCTATTAGATGGGAGTTGATTTCAAGTTGTAAAAGAAAGGAGAAAATTCGAAAAAAAAGCAATTCCATTTCAACACATAACTTATAGATACAAATAAATAAATTATATTAATTAAAGGGGCAGTAGCACGTTTTTTGCAAAATTTATTTTTTCAAATTTCCAATTTATAATGATAGTTTATGTCATTTAAACTAACTTAAGAGGGTAAAACATCTTATTACACAAACCAATTATCTGTAGCGGTAAAAAATATGCTGTGTATAAAGCAAAAATTGCATGGCGGCCATTTTATTGTGAACACAATTTATTATTTTATATTACAAAAAACGTTTCCCATGGCTTTACCGAAACATGTACACTCATTTTAAACTTTATTTTCATAAGAGAGAAGGAAGTTTTACCATTGGTGAAAATATTTTTCAAATACATTTCATCAACTTATTTGAGCGAAAAAACGTGCTACAGTGCCTTTAAGAGACAAAAAAGGCTTTTCAGGTTCTGATTCAATTAGATTTTTGTTGTACCAGAATAACACTTGTATAAAATTTTAGTGAACAAAATATAAATTCATATTCACTAAGTATTTTTATAACAGTTCATCAGATCAGGCTTATTAAAACCACCATGTAAACAGTATTAGTAACTGAAGTGTTTTCCAAAATGCCTCAACATACAATCATTTTACGAGTGCTTCAAAACAGATTGGAAACCAACCGAACAAGATCTTGACAGAATAGTTTGTGGTCTGAAGTCTTTGTGCTTGAATGACAACAGCATTGTGTTTCCAGTCTCTTAAACTTCTTCCGTGTAATTGGGATCGAGGAAAATGCACGACAATGCACGTTCTCACCAAGTTTGAGTACTGTTAACTTCAACCTTGCTGCCATTCCGACAAGGTGCTCGTCAAGGGCGGATAACTCTAAATTATTTCTTTTCGGTTGAATTACCTCATTAACTCAAATGTATCCACAGTTCGAATCCACAGATGAAGAAACGTATTTTATAAATAGAAACCAAAATGTATTTGAATATGACAAAAACACTATTTCAAGTGAGGTATTCATGACCATAATTGTTATGAAGTCCAAAGTAAAAGTGAGCTTAATCCCATTTTTCACTAACATGTTGAAATAGAAACCGTCTCTATTCTGTTTGAAAAATTTAATTACTCTTTAATTGATGTTATGAGAATATTTCTTTCTTTATCATTTTTATTGTTTTAACTGGATGAATTGCTTTTCATTCATTCATATTCACAGATTCATGTTAATAAATGTCAAATGTACTTCTCAAATGTGAACAAGACGCATCAAACGTATTGAAATCCTGTACACAATGATTGCTATTCTTAATTTATTTTCCGTAATTATGATAGCATCTTTTAAAACGACAGAAACAAAACAAGAATTGGTTGAAATATTTCTTTATTTGAGATTCACAATTTTTTTTTATGTTTTACATATGTAAATTGGGACCATTAAAACATAGCTTGATTACTTATTACATGTACCAGGTATGTAAAATGTCATGAAGTCATGAGGTATCCATAAGTGTCAAATAAATACTCATACATACTTGTTTAATCACTTCATGCGGAGGAAAAGCATATTTTTATTTAAAAGCATAAAATAAATCAAAATAGTATGTTCATAATTTGAAGGCTCTCTCTTCCTAAACATGTCATCTAAGGCACAAATTAATAATGTGGTGATTTTCATCACACATATTCTTGTTGTGAACAAAATTGTGAAATAATATTGATGAACGCGACTCAGAGGTATGTTTGTAACTTTCCAGAGATATGTGGCAATTGTAGATTTTGATTTTGAGTTTATAAAAGTATTGAAATTATCTATATCATACTTGGAATATTGTCCGTCATTCTTGTGTTATATCCCACGTAAAATACATTTATCTGTACCTATAAACACTTACCAACATTGAAGATGATGTTGACAAGTTACACGATTAGGCACCATTTGTGTAGCATACTTCTCATGCATGATTAAGTGACTAAACAAGTCTCACAAACAATGATAATTAAACTCAATCTCATAAATATCACACAGAACATAACAATCATACTTTACTGCAGTACTGCTCCGACCTATCTCTTGAATTTGAATTTTCATACTTGTTTTTTTCAGCTACTAAAACGATTTCTGAACACAATCCTTCTAATGAAGGAGTAACCAGAATACTCAGAATCATAGTGTATGTTCACAGTAAAAATGCTCAAAACGTGTTTTCTATAAATCTTGCTTTTCTAGTGTATTTAACTACAGAATGCCCTTCAAAGACTACCAGGTATGTAGATGTGACTGAAGTGTTTTTTTCTGATGATGTTACATCGACTGAACATGGTTTTTTTTGCTTTGTTTCTATTTCATATATAAATTGTGATACTTTAATATGGATATGTTTGAATTCCCCTGCAAATCATAACTCAGTCTCCACCACAGGCTAATAAAAGCCTTTCTGTATTTATTTAACTTTTCTGTGCTACCATAGCAGCACACACTATGAAGTTCATGTGCAGATTCCTGCTAAGCTAGCAAAGACAATTAACAAAATGCAGCAATGCTTTAATTAGCCAGTGATGGAGAAGGATCAAGGAAAGTGTAGGAATCTCCCGGATACTTGTACCAGAAATTAATAAGCAACAAGGATAATAAAATTAAATCATGAATACATTGTCATTAGACAGATTTGGAAGACATTGATTATTGCATACATAATCACAAACTACCCATCAAGGCATAATTTGTGCCAGTTTCTATCACTGGCTACTTTAAGCCTTGCTACATTTCGGTGCCTTTTCTATATCAGAAATTTCTGATTGCGCTACTGACACAGAAAAGGTGATGGAATGCATCAAGGCTTAGTTTCGCCAGTGACAGATTGACACAAGTTCTGCCTTACAGGACAAGTCGACATATCACATGGATTTACAGTTAAAGCCTCAATTCAGGAAATGATAACCCCTGATTTCATTCATAACATAAAACAAATCTTCACTTGGATAATATTGTTAACAATTTATGTACATGTAATCACTTTGATACATCTTTAGGTTTTGGCGGTTTGAGAAAGCCGATATTTCGTAGATGTCTGACGATAAATGGGGTTGCTGTGAGAGTGATTCCTATTCTGACAGGAGCGAAGACTTTGTGAACAGCGTAGGCGACCACGAATGTACCAGCACCAGCGACGGCCTTGGACTCCAGTATACTCGCTCCAACACCAAGATTCTTTAGGAGCCCGACCACGTCAATACCACTGAAATAAAGAATTTTTTTTATAGAAATATATGTCACATACATAAATTATTCACTAGATATTTGATTAGTCAAAAGTGCAACATGTTTAATTTATTTAGACAAAAATAAACAGAAAGATAAACTTTAAAAGGGAAGTGTCAGTATATACACTGGAAGTGTTCAAAACTATCTTAGTGCTAAGATAGCTTAAAAAATATGGGTCCAGGTTTCCAGTATGACCTGCTAGGAAACTTGTTGTTGAATACAACTTGGGGGTGCAAGGGTATTGAAGGAAATAGAAATCTGCTATATTTGAGGAAGAATAGAAATTAATAAAAGAATCGATACCTTTCTGCGAAACTTTTTGCCATAACTCTCATAAATATGCTAAGATTACGGCATGCAGTGCAGTGACTACTCTAACTCAACTAAAGAGTGCCAATAACATGCAGAGTTAACTCCCTTTACACTACCTGGACACTGCAAGGTAAAACCCGCCGAGTGACATCAGTGATATGCCAATGTGAAATACAATCACAGTGGATCCGTACTCTTTAACTGCTCTTTTTAGCTGCTCTCTCTGAGTGAGTTTAGTGTCTGAGTTACCACCAACCTGAGAGTCAGATTTTGGGTCGGAGGCCGATGTTGAGTAGCCTCTTTTCTGTTTGTGTTGATCGACCACGCTACGAATAAGCTGATCCTGTTCAGCCAATACCTGACCAAGAGATTTCCGGCCTGCACTCATATTCTCCAGTTGATCCATACATTCGCTGAAACCAAAACGATGACAATTTTCCAGCCAGAGCTTGAATCTGACGCAGTCCTCTCCTTGGACACCCTGTGGACATGGAGCATTCACAGACGGAAACTCGGACCATCCTTGTAAGCCCTGAACACTGCAGTTTGCTTGGTTGTAACTTGACGCCTCTTGATGATATTTTTCGGCGATGCTTTTAATGAGTTCATTTTGTTCTTCTAGAACCTCTGCAAGTGTCTTCCTCCCAGTTTGAATGCCTTGCAGCTGTTGGTCGCAGTTCTCCAGTCCGTACCTGCGACAGCTTTCCATCCACAGTTTGAAGTTGACACATTCTTCTCCCTGTATTCCCTGCACACTGCTCTCTCCTACGTCTACGTTAAGCTTCGCCTGCTGGACATGTGACTGGTTTGTGTGGAAAGAGCGGACTGAAACATTGGAAGACTGGTTGAGACCTGAAACAAAGATAACCAATGTCATAAATACTGTGTAGTGCACCAGTGCAATATTCTCACTCTTCAATATAAGTGATATTGTAATTGTCAACCAACATGCACTGTTTCTCTGAATTGAACATGTCTACCTTTAATTACAGATTGAGGACAAGGCAGGAAAAACCTGTATTCTAATGAGTAAATCCACTTGGATAGAATTGGAGCTAATAGATAATGAACAAATTATTAAACTTAAATAATGATAATTAAGTTCAAATACGCAAGACTAATATTAAAATAAAACATCTGTGTATATATACATTTAGAGCTTGTCGACAGCATTTATACATAAGTTTTTGAACTTCCAAATGGTTTACTCCAATCAGCAGATAGTATATTGCCTAAATTTCTAGGTCTGAATTTCTAAGTCTAGTATTGCTTCTGCTCTTGACAGTATAAATTTATTTGTCAAATATAATAAAATTATGTTGTTACTAACTGACAGCAATTCATAGCAAGGAAGACAGATTGACATCAATTGGCTTGTAGTGTAAACAATTGAGTTGAGTGATTTCCTTTAAAACATTTTAAAACAGGTGTGTATTAACTTGGTTATTTCTTAAATGCCTGTAATATAATATAGTCCAGCATATATATTATCAATTACAGTTTCCAGGTGTGCTTCGTAGAAATAAAATAAATGCGTTTGTGAAATAATTATCTGCATATCTCCACATTAGGCCGGATCAAAATATTATGCAACAAAAATCAAAACGATCAAACTGGTCTACTAACCGTATCACAAAATTCGACTACTTTATGTAACTTGTAAGCTCCTGTCCCACATAATATTCATAGAAGTCGGATTATTTACACAGTACATGAAGGATAAACACACACACGTACCCTGAATACCTTGAATGCTAGTTCCTTCTTTTGACTGCTGTATCGCCCTTGACAGGATCGATTTAGCTTTATACAGAGGAATAAAATCGGTTTTGCCTTGATAACCCTCGATGTGTATCGTGCAAGGTGTAAAGGTTCGCTCAGTCCGTTCGGATTGCACAGCAGATGACCGAGATTCGGATTGTGTCTGTGCCGTTGAGGTGGACAAACATCGAAATGACAAGGCTTTGGAGTTTCTCGAAATTGTCACAAACCGATTTGTCAACATCTTGGCCATATCTACCTACTTGTCCAAATATTATGTCTTTTATAATGTGCCGCTATCTTATTGACACAGTTTACTTGCAATGTGTGATGCAGCCCTTGTACGCATGCGCGGAGCTACTTCCGTTGACACAAATAACAATACCACGTGTCCACTTGATGACAGCTCCTCCGTGTTATGAAAAGTTGCATTTCATCATGATATTTGTGATTTGAAAACATGGCATAAAATATAATCAGCGAAACTGCAAAAGGTAGAAACTTTCCGATAAAAAGGCGACCTCTATCTGGAGAAGGCTCGATGTTTAATCTAATTATAAACGTGGATTCGACAAGGAAATCGTGACTTGCAACTCTGTTGAACGTTTTGTACTTTAAAGGGGCCGTTCTGTCGGCGAAATCCGCCATATTGGATTTTGTGCATTACGTGAAATGAAAACACGATATATTTTACCTAATTTTACATTATTTTAATAATTTATCAATTGATGAATTCATCAAAATATTACCTTTACTAATATCTTTTAACTTGACTGTGTTTTAATCAGTTATTAGTAGCATATTTGTGTAAACGGGGATATCCTCTCGAATTTCGTTTCCACAAAAAAATACCCCGATAGAATAGGGTTCTATTGGGGTATTTTTTGTGGAAACGAAATTCAAGAGGATATTCCCGTATACACATATCTGTTATTAATATCAAACGTTAGAGGTCCATTTCGAATCCAAATGTCAATTTTTAACATTGGAAAAAAATTCAAAATGCACTTAGAGACTTGCAACTTTTTAAAAAATATGCGTAATGACAATGCGAACAGAAAAGTTAATGATGACGAATTCGTAGGTAACGTACGTGGTTTCGCCGCCATTTTGAATTTTGACAGTTTTTACAATTTCCCGACCCCATGCACCTTTGACATTCGTCTGCTCTGAAGATACCAGCATTATAAAGCTCATATTTAGACATAATGTAGCTGAAGCAATGTATATTAAGACTTGGTCATTGCATCCGCCAATTATTAAAACTTTTTGCACAGTGACCTTTCAAAGTCAGGCAATTTTTGAAAAATGCAAAATTCAAGGGGACATAACTCAAATACCTACCCATCGAATTTTATGATTTTTTCAGGAGAGTAAGATTGGACTATGGTCTTTATGAATCAATCACAAAATCGCTCGCGAACAGTCATTTCCGGTCATAATAGAGAAACATTTTAACATGGGAAACATTTTCAAAATCAACTAGAGACTTGAAACTTTTTTTCTCAAGATGCACAATAATACTACTAGCAATAAAGTAAATCATGATGGGCCAATTCGCTCCAGCCATTTATAGGTCCAGTTCGAATCCAAGTGTCCATTTTTAACATGGGGGAAATTTTCAAAATGCACTTAGAGACTTGAAACTTTTTGTAAAAGATGCGTAATGTCAATGCGGGAAAAAAGTTAATCATGGCGAATTCGTAAGTCATGTGGTTTAGCCGCCATCTTGGATTTTGAAATATTTAAAATTTTCTGACCCCATGTACCTTTGCGGATGCAGCACTCCGAAGATATTTGCACCTAAGAGCTTGCGCTTTATTTCTAAATAGCTGAAACATTTGGAAATAACAAGTTTAATTGTTTCTTTACAGTGACCTTTCAAAGTCAGGCAATTTTTTAAAAATGAAAACCTCAAAGGGACATAACTCAAATACCTATACATCGAATTTTATAATTTTTTCAGGAGAGTAAGATTTGACTATGGTCTTTATGAATCAATAATAAAATCGCTCGCAAACAGTCATTTCCGGTCAAAATAGAGAAAAACTTTAACATGGGGGAAAATATTCAAAATCAACATAGAGACTTGAAACTCGTTTCTAAAGATGCGCAATAACACTACGAGAAATAAAGTAAATGATGACGAAGTTGTAGCTTACTTGGTTTAGTCGGCGTTTTGAATTTCTTTACAATTCTTTGATTTTGTCAGGTTCATATTGGGTATAGATAAACTACCGGGCAAAAGAAAGGACTCACCTAAATTTGTTTCAATTAATTCAATATTTAAAAGAAATCAGATGTATTTGACTATGACACGATACAATAATACTTATCTGCAGTAGTTTGAATGACTTTGTTGGTGACTGAGGTTAAATTTTAGTTCAAATATCTTTTTGTAATGGAGACAGGGTTAAGAATGAAATTTACACCAACATATGTGCAGAATCAGGCACATTTATTTATTTTCACACAGGATATGTCTTATATGTCGATAAACAGTTGTGTATCATCAACAATATTTTAAAAACAAAATTAAACTTAAAATTTCATTTTTAAAAAAATAATTAAAAAACATGTAGAAGTATTCTTTGACTGCTAACTAAACACCTGTACTTATCAGTTTTGGATTATGACATCAAAAACTTGAGATATTTGCAATTGAAAATCATACATATGATAAAATCAACTGAGGTGAATCCTTTCTTTTGCCCGGTAGTTTAGTTCTAAGGATATGCTAGAAACTTGTAACTTGTTTTTAAAGATGCGCAATGAGATTGAAAATATGTCTCAATTCATTGTATTTCAAATAATTGAATCATTCATTTGCTGAATCCTTTTATCGTCGCTTGCGACTATATTTCCACATTAAAATGATTATAAAGTCGGCCAATCTATCCAGGCGATCTTTCAACTCTATGAAAAGTTCCATTTTGCAAAACAACGTTTTTATTCATTGTATTCACAAATAAAGAAAGATATTTGAGGTTAAACTGACGTATAGTTTGTCAAAATAATACATTTAACATTATTAATTATAATTTATATTTCCCGTCGATTATCACTACGTTATATTTATCAAACTATTTCATCTTCTTCTCAAGTACGAACAGCTCCACAAGGTCTAGAAAACTGAAATGTTGTTAACAGACTCCATGGCCATTGGGGATTCTAAATTGTAGATTTGGTGACCCTCTTACTCCAAATGTGGGTTACAGTGGTCATGACCTAAAAACATATTTTCATTTTTGTCTCAAGTACGAAAAGCTCTAGAACGCTGAAATGTGTAGAGACGTATCACCAATGGGGATTCTAAATTGTAGTTTTGGTAACCACATGGCCCCAAATATGGGATACTGGGTTACTACAAAACCTATTTGTATCTTCTTCTCCAGTACGAAAAGTTCCAGAAAGCTGAAAGATTGTGTACTGACTCCATGGCCGATGGGGATTCTACATTGTAGATTTGGACCATGTGACCCCAAATATGGGTCACATGGGTAATGACCCAAAAAAGTTATTTCCATTTTCTTCTCCGGTACCAAAAGGTATAGAAAACTGAAATATTATGATAATGCCGATCTTAAATTGCAGATTTAGTGCTATTAAAAAGGTCCTAATAAATAATTTGAAATGGCTCCTTAGCCATTTGGGATTATTAATTGTAGATTATGTACCTCATGGGCGATGCCATAAAACCTTTATTTGTCTTTTGCCTAAAAGGCTAAAAACTGAAATATTGTGTACAGAGCGTGTACAGAGCGTGTACATATTCTTTGGCTATGTACAACATTGAAACCTCCTTTCGTTTTCTTTTAAAGAACTAAAGACACCTTGGCCAATGTGGATTATAAATTGTAGATTACTGACCACTTTACCTTGACGAGTAACAGTGCCATTGGATCTATTTTTCTCTAATCACGTGATGTGTTAGCCAACCGTTACATTGTGCGAGTCAAACCATATGTCAACATTATACAGTACAGATAATAGTTTTTACATCTAAGATACGTACATGACTTGCTATATTGGTGTTTTATGATCTCATGATGACATGGAGTATTTGCATTTAACTTTATTTGGCCTGATACACTATGCTGTATGTTAGGATCTGTTTAAATTTGGAACAGACGAGAAGAAATTCGCTTTGCTTAATAACAGAGCTCGTGTACAATAAAGAACAAACATAATTAATAAAAAGCAAGTAATAAAAACGGCACACTCCATTAAAAGACGATTGCTGAAAGAAATGGATTTATTTGACCCCTATTGATAAATATCTCCAACACTTGATCTGGAGTAGATCTTTAGGGATACTTTCAAATTCTTTTGACAACTTGATTTTTAAACCCAACTTCTGCTGTCTTATCAGCGATTAGGACAAGTATTAGAGCGAGATTTGTTACTACAGATAAGCAGCCATGCCAACATTGGAAGAAAAATGTATATGGTTTCAACGAAACTGATAAAAGCGGATATAATGCACATTAATGTAAACATGTAGAAATGAAAACTTTGTTGACATTTGTTATGGAAAACTGCATCAGTATAGGAATTCCATTTCAATTTACTATCTATATATACTATGAAAGTACTTATATTCACTTGCAATCTCCACATTGACAAAAGGAGGACCTTTTTACTTTGATCGTTAGTGGTTTTTGCTTTTCCTGAAATAAATATTGATAAAAAATTTCTCATACCTGGTCACAAAGTGATTGTCTTATCTGTGTAATACAGTACATTTTCTGGAATTTGTCCTACTAACCTCTTTGTACGGCTATGTAACAATGATTTTAACTTTTCATTGATAAATATATCCGTACATTATATACACCACGAAACGCACGTGGTGATACACGTGTTAAACATAGTACCAGTATACGGAGACCTTACACCGTGCACTGAATCTATCTCTCACCACAACATAATTGACAATTCAGACTGATCTGAAAAGTCCAAAGTATAGAGGGAACCACACCTTAAAAAAATATTACTCAACCGTGGTGAGATCACTCATTAGATAACAATGAGTTGGTTACACACAGGTGTGATACCACCGCGTGCTGCCGTAACGTCATTATCGACCCGTGACG
This sequence comes from Gibbula magus, assembly GCA_936450465.1. Lineage (NCBI taxonomy): Eukaryota > Metazoa > Mollusca > Gastropoda > Trochida > Trochidae > Gibbula > Gibbula magus. The sequence continues at coordinate 31,059,940 of OW388299.1, read as the reverse complement.
TCATAGTCGTTTTTTGTTGACGTCACAATGTAAGCCGCGCGACTGCAATAGCGGGTGACCTTTTTGCAAGTGAGCGTCGCTATTTACATCATTGAGTAATAAATAAAATACTAAACTCGGTCCCGTTTGATAACATGTTTATGAAACTCGTGAATGGCATCGGTATTTAACTCGCTTTCGCTCGTTAAAATACCAAACCATCCACTCGTTTCATAAACATGTTATCAAACGGGACGTCGTTTCGTATTCTATATATCTATAATTGTGTTAGCTTGTTTATATGGGATAATTTCACTTCCATAAATAGAAATTATTACCCGAGGAAGTGTGTCATATGACTTTTACGAAACGAGGGTGAATTTTAGTATTGCCCGAGCGAGAGCGAGGGTTATACACAAATTCGCACGATTTTAACAATTGAAACAATTGTTGCTAAGCAAACGTGATATGTGCACAAGTGCTCATATCAATAATATTAACTCGGTTATTTTCAACCATATGGGTAATAATAACATGTATTAATTCATTATCGTTAAAATTGTGAATTCAGTCTGGGAAAATCTATAATTTCAACCCTTCAACAGTGTAAAATTAGAGCCATGGACTCTGTAGCTCATCAGGGTTTATATTGTTTGATGTTTAAGACTGAACTAGATTGTTCTCAATATAATACACAATCCCTAGCCCTGAAAATTGCAGTCTTGAAATTGTCAGTGAAATTGTCAGGTATCACAATTCCTGCAAATTATTGAAGAAAGGGTGATCCTCCCAATTTAAATAGAATTTAAGAAATGAATTGGGCACAAGTTGTGAAACTTATAGAAGCCCTCTCCAGGTAATCAACAACTATTTTACGTTAAGGAGAAAACATGACTCCGAGGTCTTCTGCTCTGAGAATAACCTGAAGGGAGGGATAAAGCTATCCCGACCTTGAGGTTATTCTCAGAGCAGAAGACCGAGGAGTGTTTTCTCCAGCGTATAAACCGACAACTATCAAAATTTACGAGTTATAATTTCGGACGCTCAAAGGGCCTAATTCCTCCGCTTAGACCATTTTAAAAGCAGAAGACGAAGGAGGAATGTTTTCTTCCTATTTATAAACGTCAAATGTAAAAATTTACATTTTATAATTTTTGATTCCCAAATCGTGTTTTTATAAAGGGTATGTCGCCCTCGGTTGCGTTATATCGAGGTAAAGAAGGTATGACTATAAATGGAGTAATTCAACTCCAATCATCATCTCGGTCTGCATAGCCGAGCGGTCTAGGGCGCCAGTTTAGAGAGCGAAAGGTGCCAGGTTCGAATCCAGCTATTTCAACTTGGAAATATTTAACTTTGTATAATTTTCGATAATAATTGTTGCTTGTTGGCTATTGCGTTGCAAGTCTGAAAAATTATTCTAAGTGCATTTCCAGGTCTTACTTTCAAAAAAACCTTAGGTTCAGGTCTTACTTTCAAAAGTAAAACCTCATACCGGGTTATTCTCGGAAGTAAGACCTTATTAGAGGTTATTCCAAGAAAAGAAGATACCTACAAAACAACAGACAGAATCCGACCTAGGTTTATAAAAGGCTAGAATACATAACAAGAAAGGAAGAAATCTACATATTCCCTAAATCATCAAACAAAATTTGGAGAAAAACAATACAAATCCCTTCTCAAGTGAGTATACCTTAATATAAGATACCTACGACAATAAAACACAGGCGGTCAATGTGATCGACAGCGTGCTTTATGAGACAATAAAACATGCTCGTGATTGTAGACGTCTGTTTGAGCGTCGCTTAGCAAATGACGTCACATGTTACGTCACTTTGATTGTTCAATGCTAGTGAACGTGTTCTACGACGGGAGGCATTAATATTTCCAAAAAACATAATATATACAAACAACATAATATCTGCACAGCTTTTATATAAAAGCGAGTAACTGTTTAAGGGCATCTCATATAAGAAATAGAAGACGAGTTGTTGTGCTTTATCGTAGAATAAAACATAGCAGAGAGCATAAAACACTCAGGGCTGCGCCCTTCGTGTTGTATGCTCCCTGCTATGTTTTATTCAACGATAAAGCACGCAAACACGTCTTCATTTATTATTTAATGAATCCTACTTATAAGAGGAAAAATTATTCGCAAATACCTGACCAAAACTCAATGAACATTTTATCATAGCCCTCGACACACTGAGATACGTAAACCCTTGAGAACGTCAGAAATTGTAAGCGATATAAACCGTGCATATTCTCATGAACCCGACATTCCTGCAAACTGGATCTTATATACAGTCGGAAATGTTATGTATGTATCTTTATTACCCATATCGTTGGAAATAACCGAGTTAATATTATTGATATGAGCACGTGCCTAGCAACCATTGTTTCACCGCGACTTCCTGTATTGTGTCGTCTGTGACGTCATAAAACGATTGTTCGTGACGTCACTGTAGGTTGTCGTCGCAAGAGAAGTGGGCCGCGTCCTGCCTATTTTTACGCGAATGAAACGGAACAGAATGGATAATAAAGAAATTATTACACCCGAAAGTGTGTCATATGACTTTTACGAAACTCGTGCAAATTTGTGTATAGCCCTCGCTCTCGCTCGGGCATTACAAAAATTCACACTCGTTTCGTAAAAGTCATAAGACACACTTCCTCGGTTAATAATCTCTATTTATTATCAACATGTTTACTATGGCAACTGTATTGATATATATAAGTTACCTACGGCAATAAAACACAGGCGGTCAATGGGACCGACAGCGTGCTTTATGAGACAATAAAACATGCTCGTGATTTTAGACGACAGTCAGAGCGTCGCTTAGCAAATGACGTCATATTTTACGTCACTTTGATTGTCCAATGCTAGAGAATGTGTTCTACGACGGGAGGCATTAATATTTTCAAAATATAGTTTATGCAAACAACATTATATCTCCGCGGTTTTTATAGAAAAGCGAGTAACTATTTAAGGACATCTCATATAAGAAATAGAAGACTCGTTGTTGTTCTTTATCGTAGAATAAAACATAGCAGAGAGCATAAATCACTCAGGGCTGCGCCCTTCGTGTTTTATGCTCCTGCTATGTTTTATTCAACGATAAAGCACGCCAACTCGTCTTCTATTTCTTAAATATAATCAAGAGCCTTTACATGTATACATCTTATGGACAATAAAAAGATTAAAAAATACATTTGGCATGCCTAGTATAAGAAGATTTTAGGATTTCCTATTCTCTTCCTTTTATATTCTAAATAAAATGTAAGTTAATTTCAACCGACTGGTTCGACAATCTCCAATCATACATAGAACGAAATAGTTGGTTTTACAAGAAAACAATCTGAAACCTATGTTTTTCATATTCTTTAACAAAAATGCTAGATTAGGTACATGAAAAGCTGAACATATATCATGGCAACTCATGACATGACTCATGGTAATTTGTCATTGTTATCTTGAAGAGAACGCTTGAATTCCAGGTCATCAAAAATACATACTACAGTACAGTTAAGTTTACTAACAATGACGAATGCATATTCCAAAGCTCCCTTATCATGAGATAAGATCCGACAAAGGCTTGATCAAACTGGAAATAGTCGTACTGTGACTGACAAAACTTCAGATTTTTCAATTTGTGTAAGGATTGTGTGATTTTCTAATCATTGGCAATTGCATGCACATGATTTTAGTCACAAACTATCAGGAGTGTCTGGATGTGGGAGTGCCAAGATAACAGGTCTTCATTAGGACTCACACGCATTCCTTGCACTGTAAAAGTAGACCAAAATTACTACCAATAGTAATATTTGTAGCATTCGTCTACCATTGCAAAGTAGACACACGTGGAATTGAGAATAGATAATATATTACTTACGGGCATTATAAACAATGTAGATACAAATATTATTTATACAATTTTTTTTTATTTCCCCTCAGTCAAGATAAGCATGCTTTCCATGAACTTCAGTGGTGTTTTTTCCCCCACAGGGTATTATTTCAAAACAGTTCAGAAGATAAAGTAAGTCATGCATTGATCCCTCCTGTCTCAGAGCCTATACGTTTTATCCTCAGACAGGATGGTAAAAAATACCCAAGCAGGTTACACGTATCAACTAAATTATGCCGATGCATAACTTGTCAAGGAGTGCACTAACATTAGCAACTAAACCATCGTGACTTACGAACATGATATAACTTTTTTCAGAACAAATTTATAAATATGACTACACAAGAGTTCAACATTCTTGTGCTTTACAGACCAGTTTAATGCACAGGGGCATAGGAGCTTGAAATTGGATACTCTCAAAACCAGAAAGCGCTAGGGACCCAACCCACCCCTCCCTGACCCATGTTTGATTATCTGCAACACCACCGGACTCAATGTACGCCTCAACGCCTTTAAATATGCAAGACCTCGGATAATTAGACATTTAAGGCATACCTAACATACCGAAGGAGACAAACAAAACTTGGTGCGTTTGACAGCCCATGAATGGACCTAGAAATAACCATAAACTTTAATTGCACTTAAAATCGCACCGCTGCCATGTCCTAGATTTTGGAGGATTGTAATGAAATTTACAAATCGTAGTCTCTGACCAACAAGGATAATATTTTCAAATGTTCAAACTTTCTTGCATTACTGGTTCTATGGGAGAAGTCGTTTAAATATTTTAGGGGGTGCTACGCCAATATTTGAGGTGGGATCAAAACCAATAGAACAAACTATAGGCTCAATGCAACATAGATGGTATTCTGAAATCAGCTTCCTGTGTCAAATTGTTTCGGAGAAGACCTTTAAAGGTTCTATTTGATGTTTATTCTATGAACATTGTGTTTGAATTGCGGTTTGATAACCTTTAAGAGACTGGGCAATATACTTACAGTCGACGATAGACATCAAATATACACATGGAAATTAAGTTTTGTAATAATGTTGTACCTTCTAATGGTTTAGAGACATTAAATTGAGTTTTCGTTAACGTATTTTCAATTTCTGGGTTAAGTACATGGCGCGAACACAACAGGAAATGCATGAATTTCATGGTAGGTTTGTATTCTTGATACAAGTTAAAGTAAATGTGCCTTAAGAAATAAACTTAGAGATAAATGAATAAATTTGACTTAATATTTGCTGGTGCAATATATTGCGTTATTATGTGAGCACATTTTTCCAGCGATCTGATTGGTCAAGAGGCCATCACGTGACCGTCGACAGAAAAGCATATTGACTCCAGCCCGAGCCCGACCAAAAGCAATATTGACTTGAGTGACGTCAAACGATTGTTGCATGACGTCAAACGATTGTTGCATGACGTCATGCTATTGTAACAATGACGTCATCTGACCGTAGTTCCAGCTCTTCAAACCAAATTACATTTTTGCAATACGTGTATTGAACAACTCTGTATTGTAATATATTGGTATTGCAATAATATTGCACAGCCTTACTGTTCACTATTGTGATCTAATATTGATATCCCCCATTGGCCAAACGCAAGGATTACGGGTGAGGATTAGGATTAAGATTCAACTTTTTATCGCATTTAAAACTATTGAAAAGAAAGTTTAGGGCGACACGTAAGTGACCAAATTAAGATCTTGGGAAATCGACGCTCAGAAGGATGGACGGATGATGATGAACTAAAATCCTTTTGAAGCCCTTTTACAGAACTGCTTTACATATATAAATCATACTCCTGCAAAGAAACATTCTTGCAAGGACATCGACTATCGATGTGAACCCTAATGCGGTGTAAATTTGTTACTTACTGTGGTTGAATACTTTTGATTCAGATGAACTATAAACTTAGAAACCGATGAAACATGATATACAATATCATCTACAGTTGTACATTGCTTATATACTGCAATTTCATCTCCTGGCACAAAGTATGCAGGGGTATAATATTAATGATCTCCATCCCTCCGTACGCCGGGGTTGTCTTGTCCGGATCACTTCTCGCCGATTGTTTCTCATATAATGGCAAGAACATTTTAAGCAACACCAATGATGTCAATGAGGGTATACTACAAGTCTACAATACATCAATTCCCTGAGCCCAGAAGGACAATTCCATTAAATATTAGTATAAAATTTGTATCTAGTGTAAATGTGTTACTTATACTGTGGTTAAACACTTTTTATTCAAATGATCTATAAACGATGAAACATAAGATCTGCAGTTTTTAGTTTGCTTATATTGCATATTCATCTCCTGTCACAAAGTATGCAGGGGTATAAACTTATCTCCATCCCTCCGTACGTCCGGGGGTTTTCTTATCCGTATCACAACTCGAAGATTGTTATTACAGCAAAACTATTTAAAGCAACCCCATTATTTTGTTCATGGGACTGGATTTCAAACAGGCTACCCTACTACAATACACTAATTCCCAAGCCCATTAACTCTCGCATGGCTATACATAACTAGAAAGTGTTTTGACCCGTAAAACCAGATGTCTCCCCCATTAATGTTCTCTGTATAATTCAACTTGAACAAGTGTTTGCCACTAACATGGCAACGTCCCCCGCCGTTAACATTGAGTTTAGTAAGACACATCATTTGGTCAAGTGTCTTGAAAATAAGGTCATGGTCACCAAAATCAATTGGTATCTGCGTCATCCCCCAATGTAGACTGACACCAATTTGGACAACTTTGGGTGCTTGGGTTCATGAGATATTGTGTTAACAAGAGTTTGAAAAGTGGTCGAAGCGTTGTGGTGACCTCGAAAACCGCCAATATAGGCTGTCAGAAAATATTAAGACATTATATCTAACCGGTCATGAGATATATAGACAATAAAGTGGTCGAAGTATTGTGGTGACCTTGAAAATATGGTCAAGGTCACCAAAATCCACTGGTGTTTGCATCATCCCCCAATGTAGCCTTGCATCAAATATGAAGACTTTGGGTCCATCCAGTCATGATTTATCGCGTTAACAAGAGTTCGAAAAGTAGTCAAAGTGTTGTGGTGACCTTGAAAATAAGGTCAAGGTCATCAAAATCGACTGGTGTCTGCGTCATCCCCCAATGTAGCCTTGCAACAAATTTGAAGCCTTTGGGTCCATCCAGTCATGATATATCGCGTTAACAAGAGTTCGAAAAGTAGTCAAAGTGTTGTGGTGACCTTGAAAATAAGGTCAAGGTCACCAAAATCGACTGGTGTTTGCGTCTTCCCCCAATGTAGGCCGACACCAAATTTGAAACCTCTTGATGTAACGCTTCATGAGATATCGCGTTAACAAGAGTTCGAAAAGTGGTCAAAGTGTCACGGTGACCTTTAAAATAAGGTCAAGATCACCAAAATCGACTGGTGTCTGTGCCATCCCCAATGTAGCCTTGCAACAAATTTGAAGACTTTGGGTCCATCCAGTCATGATATATCGCGTTAACAAGAGTTCGAAAAGTGGTCAAAGTGGTCAAAGTGTCGCGGTGACCTTGAAAATAAGGTCAAGGTCACCAAAATCCACTGGTGTTTGCATCATCTCCCAATGTAGCCTTGCATCAAATATGAAGACTTTGGGTCCATCCAGTCATGATATATCGCGTTAACAAGAGTTCGAAAAGTAGTCAAAGTGTTGTGGTGACCTTGAAAATAAGGTCAAGGTCACCAAAATCGACTGGTGTCTGCGTCATCCCCCAATGTAGCCTTGCAATAAATTTGAAGACTTTGGGTCCATCCAGTCATGATATATCGCGTTAACAAGAGTTTGAAAATCGGTCAAAGTGTCGCGGTGACCTTGAAAATAAGGTCAAGGTCACCAAAATCGACTGGTGTCTGCGTCATCCCCCAATGTAGCCTTGCAACAAATTTGAAGCCTTTGGGTAAATCCAGTCATGATATATCGCGTTAACAAGAGTTCGAAAAGTAGTCAAAGTGTTATGGTGACCTTTAAAATAAGGTCAAGGTCACCAAAATCGACTGGTGTCTGCGTCATCCCCCAATGTAGCCTTGCAATAAATTTGAAGACTTTGGGTCCATCCAGTCATGATATATCGCGTTAACAAGAGTTTGAAAAGTGGTCAAAGTGTCGCGGTGACCTTGAAAATAAGGTCAAGGTCACCAAAATCGACTGGTGTCTGCGCCATCTCCCAATGTAGCCTTGCAACAAATTTGAAGCCTTTGGGTCCATCCAGTCATGATATATCGCGTTAACAAGAGTTCGAAAAGTGGTCAAAGTGTCGCGGTGACCTTGAAAATAAGGTCAAGGTCACCAAAATCGACTGGTGTCTGCGCCATCCCCCAATGTAGGCCGACACCAAATTTGAAACCTCTTGATGTAACGCTTCATGAGATATCGCGTTAACAAGAGTTCGAAAAGTGGTCAAAGTGTCACGGTGACCTTTAAAATAAGGTCAAGATCACCAAAATCGACTGGTGTCTGTGCCATCCCCAATGTAGCCTTGCAACAAATTTGAAGACTTTGGGTCCATCCAGTCATGATATATCGCGTTAACAAGAGTTCGAAAAGTGGTCAAAGTGGTCAAAGTGTCGCGGTGACCTTGAAAATAAGGTCAAGGTCACCAAAATCGACTGGTGTCTGCGTCTTCCCCCAATGTAGGCCGACACCAAATTTGAAACCTCTTGATGTAGCGCTTCATGAGATATCGCGTTAACAAGAGTTTGAAAGGCGGTCAAAGTGTCGTGGTGACCTTGAAGATAAGGTCAAGGTCACCAAAATCGACTGGTGTCTGCGTCTTCCCACAATGTAGGCTGACACCAAATTTGAAGACTTTGGATAAAATGCTTCATGAGATATCGCGTTAACAAGAAATGTGACGTACGTACGGACGGACGGACGGACGGACGGACGGACGCCGCTGAATACTATTATTAAGACAAACAATTAAGACAGTTTAACATATATGGTTATTATTGGTCAAATAGTTTTAGAGATCTGCTCCGGAAACGAACACTACCCTTGAGAAAGACTAAGTTCAAATTGTTGCATGGAAATAAAAAAAATAAATGTTTTTAATTATCTCTAATCTCCAAAAGGCACATCTGCATGCATGGTATGGAGAGGCAGCATACCAAGTTTGGTGATGATTGGTCACATAGTTTTAGAGATCTGCTCCGGAAACGAATACACCCTTGAAAAAGACTAAGTCCAAATCGATGAGGTGGAAATATTTTTTTAAATTTAAAAAAAAAAATCTCTTACCCACAAAAGGCACATCTACATGATGTGGAGAGACAGAATACCACGTTTGGTGATGATTGGTCACATAGTTTTAGAGATCTGCTCCGGAAACGAATACACCCTTGAAAAAGACTAAGTCCAAATCGATGAGGTGGAAATATTTTTTTTAAGGATGTGACCCCTGTGACCTCATTTGGGGTTACAGGGTCACGAAATTTACAATTTAGAATCCCCATGGGCCAAGGAGTATGCACATAAAATTTCAGCTCTGTGGAGTCATTGGTTCTGGAGGAGAAGTCGAAAAAGCGAAAAGTTTACAGATGGACGGACGGATGGACGGATGGACGGACGCCGGACACCATGCCATGCCATAAGCCCATCGGGCCTTCAGGCCTGATGAGCTAAACATGAACTCAACCAAATTATTTGTTCCAGATATCTTTATTTCGTTTGCACTAGCTCAGTGGGTAACAATAACAAAGGTACAAACCTGTTGAGACATACACAGTCTTTGCATGGTTATGCTTTCAATGTCATGCAAAACTGTTGAGACATACATAGTATATCTCAATGTTTGTATGGTTATGCTTGCAATGTCATATATGTAGCCCTAGTACGGTTCGGAAGCAGCGCATACACACATGGTATATGTCCCCATTCACCATACAGTGTATGATATAGGGGTGGAGCAACATAAAAAGTTCCACCCATATACCACTCGTCTGCAAGTTGGAGCAGATTCAACACGTCGTCTGATTCATATGTGCCATTGTGGGATGGATGCTGTTGGTTCCCATCCTTATTTATCTTGAGCTAAATTAACTGAGTTGATATCATCTTCTCAGAAATTAAATATTTCCATTATCTTAGACAGTTATCACAAAGGATATAGATACAAGCTAAGTTAATCCCTGCATGTTGCTGTGTGCTGTGATCTACCAAGATCCTAGGGCCAGGCAACCAAGAATGCTAAACGCTGAAGTAGCAACGTGGAAAAGCAACGGTGGATATATAACGCCAAAGAAGACCGGCAGTCAACGAGTGGAAGCAGACGTTAAAGATAATAGAACCTCTCTATTTTGTTCGATGTTAATTCGTTTATTCATATAGACAATACTTTCAAGTAAACAAAACACTAAATATTATTTCGAAGCGTCACCTACTTAGCAAGATATGGCGGTTCAAAGTGAGTAAAATTGGCTTGCTAATTATCTCATTCTTGAAACAGTTTTCCGCGGCCACTCAGTGTAGCATAACCTTCGTTAGCGATGTGACGTCATACACAGGAGTTACTACAGTGGAATACTAAGGCGATTTGTCGATTTTCGACGATGAATCGTTTAAAACATAATAACAACTTTTGACATTGTAAGTTTCCGATAGATTAGGTATTTGTGCGTCTGTAGGGAGTAATTTCGGAGATTTTGAAGCATTTTTCGATATTTAATCGCTGGTTTTAGTTTTGTTCTTTTCCCAATCGAGTGGAGCGTTAGGTTATTTTATGGGCTACAGGCTATAGGCTATTTATTATCACTAAATCTTGATAAGTTTAGAACAGTTTTAGCCCGTTTTCGTTGCAGTTCTCATAGTTTAAGCATTGAAACGGGAAGGTATTATAATATTCCTAGGAGCCAAAGAATTTGTAAAATCTGTAACAATGGTAATATTGAAGTTGAATATCATTTTCTAATTGTAAGTAATGCTTATAGCCATTTTAGAAAACAGTTTATACCTCATAAGTATTTTGTAAACCCCACAATTGATAAATTCAACCTCTTGCTATCCAGTGATAACATGGATGTAATGAAACGTGTTGCAATGTTTGTGTTGTATGCGACAAAATATCGTAATTCTGTGGACCAATAATTTTGTACCATGGGCCGTCGGCCTACATGTACCCTATGGAAATAAACAATATACAGACTGAGCAGAATATGCCGACATTGTTTCTAATAGATTTGATCACTTTGAGGCTGTTTAGACAAGTGAAATCAGCGAAAAATACGTCACGGCTATACGAGTGTATAATGTAAACAATAACATGAGCTAGATAATTGTTAGGGCACGACTCCTGGGTAACACGTCACATCTCCGCTAGCAGCTGATTGGCTAATGAAACGTTTGGCGGCTGTGTTAGTGAAGTATTTTTACAAAACGTTTTTTCTTCTGTTTTGGGGTGTATTTTATATCCAATACTTGTGTGTCTTTATTCTTTACTGCTGTCAGAATCATTTCCGCAAAACCTACCCCCTGAGGTTAGAATATCTTTAAACCTAATTCAACAGCAATGTATGAGTGTGACTCTGTCGTGATATTAGTAACTGAAAAGTGTTTTGTTCTATTATGCTATGGGTAAAAAATCATTTCCCAAACTGCCTACAATATTTTTTGTAGGCAGATTGGGACTGTAGGCAGTATGAGACCTAACCATATAAACTAACCCCAAGGGACCAAAGAATTCAGTTCGCTATTCGCGTTTGGCATGATATTGACGGGACTTCGCTATATCCGTGCTGTACTGTAATGTGGGGAGTATACAGGCACTTCACAGAAGATCCATCGAAATGAGAATTTTGACCATGTAATTGCAGTCTCTCTCGTTTTTCTTGAACATAACTAAAGAAAGGATATGAAAGAATGTTTTTAAAGTGTCAAGTGGTAACTTAATCCCTTTTCATGTCCTCGTTTACTGTATTTTTTGTAATGGAGAATGCATGAGGAGCTGTGGATCGTAAAAAATAATCAAAGTTGATTATTTTTAACGAATCCACTGCTCCGAATGCATTCTCCATCTTAATCCATGTATGACTTCACGAAACATGCATATGTGATTATTTTCGATTTGAAACAATACATTTCAATTATGGAATACCAAAATCAATTATTTTGCAATTTTCGGTGCTCATTCATCGGATATGGTACAAGTAGTTGCGGCCCTCATGGAATGGATTCTTCCACGCACGTGCAGCGCAAAACTTCCACGCAAAGCGAAGTGATTGACAGCTGAAAGTCTGCTTTTCCATGCCTTCCGTGCCTTGAATAGAACGTTGGATTCTTACTGACAAACGATCCTAAGGTTTCTAACAGCGTCTTGTGGCCTAATGGTTAGAAGCGCTAACTACCAAGCGAAGGGTTGCATGTTCGAATCCAGGTTCATGCATTACAAAAATTAACTTGTCTATTTGAGAGATATTTTAAGATCCTATGCATGTACACTAAGACAAAATACATCAGTCTCGAAAAATGTCCTCGATTATAGCCATTACTGAAAATGTCTAAACCTAACACCCCTCCTGACTGGGACAGTCAATGAACAGTTGATTCCTAAATAATAATCAACTGAAAACACAATAGAGTGACGTCATGACCATGGATTAATGAATGGTTAATATTCACAAGAGTTCTATTATATTGAATGTTCATTACTTTTGTAATTTATTAATGAATCTGTTCATCAACACTGTTTTGATACTTTTAATGGATCTGAATTCAAGCAAGTTCCAGACAAACGCTCACTTCCCTCCCTTGCTGAAGTTCAATGCCTTTCCATTTCTAGGTTGCATTTAAAGTGTTTTGTATTTACTAAATTGACTGTTAAATGGAGAAGACCTTACTTTGGGAGTGTTATATTCCTAGTAATTTTATTCAATATTTCAAGTCAAGATTTGAAATAAGTTTTAAACTTTTATCAACTCTTGCAACAAGGCTTTATTAATAGTTTTGTGCTTAAATGGAGAAACTTTGGGTTTGTTAACCTTTTAGTTGAATTGATATGGTGAACATGGACTTTGAATCAACTTCGGATTAGACTTTCTGTAATGGTCCAATGTCCTGAAGGTATAGAAAAGACATCAAACTTCTGCAAGGGAGTAATGGAGATTGTCAGCAGAAAGCTGCATTTCAATTGCAACATGAACATGCTGCACCAACAACAGTAAGAACAAAACTACAATATTCATTTCATTTTTTATTCAACATATTTCAAGACATTTTCTTTTTACAATTTTTTTCATACATTTTTTTCCACATTCGTCTATTTTTTTCTTATCTCTTTTCATCTTTATATTCTCTTTTCATCTTTATTTTCTCTTTTCTTTCATATTTTTTTTTATTCTTTCATATTTTTTTTATATTCTTTCATATTTTTTTTATATTCTTTCATTTTTTTTCATATTTGTCAATATTTAATTCTTTTTTTTCTTTGTATATATAAAAAGGTGATCCTGAAAAAAAAAGTTAGTTAGCAAAATGGAACCAAATATTTCCCTCCTGACAATTCCATTTTCTAAAATTGCTTATGTGTTCTGTAGGGATATCTTTTCTGAATATCAAAGGGATACTAAAGACTTCTTCTATGATGGAAATGGATGTATAGATTTCTAAACGACAAGAAGTTGAGAGGGCTATTGCAAATTGTGTTAACAGTTGCAAAAAAACAATAAAATAACATGTTCTGGACTTTACTTAAAAAAATAATCAAATGACATTTTTTAAAAGGACGACAACAAACATAACACTACATAGGACATGTTATCAATAAACATTAAGACTTAGGGGTCTTCTATCCCATTTGTCATAAAACACCATATACATGTATACAAATCAGGAACTATACACACACAAATCCTAACAATCTATTCGAACCATTCACTCTTCACTCTCAAACTTTCAACCATCCTTTCACAAAGCACTTGCAATAAATAACTTTTAAAAGTTGGTAAATTCTCTTGAACCTTAGTTGAAAATGAATTATCCTATTCCAAATTCTCAAAATGGATGATACAATAGGAAGCATATTGAATAAGTGGGCGAATGATAGGACATGTTTTGACATTGGACTGGCGTATTTGATTAAGCCTCCAACATGTATGTTTATTACCACTATGGCTGCTACCACAGTGGAGTATTCAGCAAAGTCTTTCATCTATTGGCTCAGTATGGGGCATAAAAAGCAGCTCGCCTGTATCTCCTGAAACAAACAGTTTTTCCATATTTAAAACAATCAACATGAATAAAAAGAGACTTGTATGCTCAGACCACATAAACCGAATAAAGGATTGGCGGTAAGTTATTCCAAATGACAATGTGTATAATTCAATTTGAGATATAAGTCATGAATGTTGTCGAGTCAAGAGTTTTGAAAACGAATTCAACATGGTGGTTGTCACTCCTTTAGCCTATTGGTATAGAGGGGTATGGATACAACATTGTTTATAGTAAGATATTGAGTATCCTCAATTTCCTGTGACTCAGACATTATACTCTTTCAAGCAGGCACTTAACAGGTCATCAATATCTAAAATGTTCAAGGTCCATCTTCATGGTATGTATGCTACAACTTGGAAGTATTCATCAAGCAGCATATACATGGCAATGTGTGTATGACATTTGATGGACTGGTAAGCATAAAGCTTAAACCCATTGTGATAAGGATGGAAGAATTGGAGTTTTAACTATAAATCGAACAAGACCGCGCTGGATCCAAAAATGTTGAACTGGAGAAGATGAAAATAGGTTTTAAAGAACGCAGCCGAATATTATATCCCCCGCTTCGCACTAAAAGCGGCAGGGGATAAACAATGAGCATGTGAATTAAAAGGAATGGTGCATCATCTAAAAGATAAGTGACGTGCATAAATTCACTAACCCATACGGCCTCCTAGATCTAGATCCTCGCCCGCGCCCACCTCTACCTCGACTTCTACTAGGGAAGCGATTTGTCGAACTGATACCAGGTCGGTTTGTGCGCTTCGGGGACACCTGTAGGATAAGAAAGTATTCAATAATATACTTAACTCTTCAATGATTATATTCTACAAGGCTGTTTACAACAATAATGTAAATATTCAACAACTTCATATTTCCAAATTTAATAAATATTACCAATTTAATTCTAAAATTGCATGTTTCCAGCACATGTTTTTTTTTTATATGCATCAGGATCAGCAATCATAATATACTCTCATTCACTTGGAATCAGAAGTCCAACATGTGCAAACATCACTTCCTGATAACCGACTTAGATCTATGCTCAAATAATCTTAAGAATTTTATTTCCATATTTGTTTATTGGTAGAGTTGCTCCTGGAGGCTGTAAAAGTGCCACTATTACACACTTTGACTTAGCTGGTAACTTATAGCAATACAATTTTTTTTTATATGTGTTAAAAGATTTTTCTCACTGATAGCAATAACTTGAGTGAAGTGTATTATAACGATATTGAGTTTTTAAAATGTATTTAACTACTGTAAACACAAAATAAATGCACTCCATTGGTATCAAAATTTAGTATGGCTGAAATGTTGCATTAATCCCTGGTGTCAAATGACTTCTTTATTATACTATAAACGGTTGATGAATCATATTATATTTAATTATTATAAGCATCAGGATCAGCAATCATAATAAACTCTCATTCACTTGGAATCAGAAGTCCAACATGTGCAAACATCACTTCCTGACAACCAACTTCAAAGAGGTTACTGTTAGTAAGAGGCCAATAAGCATAAGAAGCATCAGATAATTTTTTTTAAAGATATCAGAGAAATTTCTTAATGTTTTCTTTGAACAGTAATATACATGAACATGACCTTTATAAAAAAAAATCCTGATCGTTTCATATATTTGGTTGATAAAATTGAGGGTAAAGTGCAAAACTTGCTGTTGTATTATTAATAAATATATCAAATATTTAAATCTTTACAAGAAATGTTAGAAATCATGACCATCTGAATCTAATAAGTGGTAATTTTTAAAAGGAGGGTTCTATCGGGGTATTTTTTGTGGAAACGAAATTCGAGAGGATGTTCTCGTTTACACAAATATGATACAAGTACATGAAAATTAAAATATATAGATTAAGTTAATATTTTGATGATTTTATATTTCACATCTTGATAAAGACAAGCGCATGTTTGTTGAAAAATAAAAACAATGAGAATTGAAGTCATTCATCAGCGCTGCGAGTGGGGAAACCTTTTGCTACGGACTAAACGCATATTGTTTATTCGTTTTATTATATGTTATGTGCTACTATGTGCATTTCCTCTCATTGTATATGTTTAATTTTCAAATAAAATAGAGCCATGGGCTCTGTAGCTCATCAGGATTTCATCGATTTATTATCTAAGGTTGAATATCTAAGTTATCTCAAGTAATACAAGCAAAAAATAGGTTTTTAGATCATGACCCTGTGACCCGTATTTGGAGTCACAGGGTCAACAATCCTACAATTAAGAAACACCTTTGACCAAAGAGTCTCTACACAACTTTTCAGCTCTCTAGAGCTTTACATACTTGAGATAAAGATGAAAATAGGTTTTTGGGTCATGACCCGTGACCTAGATTGGGGTCACAGGGTAAACAAAACTACAATTTAGAATCCCCATTGGCCAAGGAGTCTGCACACAACTTTTCAGCTCTCTAGACCTTTTTGAGCTGGAGAAGAAAGATGAAAATAGGTTTATAACGATGTGACCCCTGTGACCTCATTTGGGATCATGGGGTCACGAGATCTACAATTTAGAATCCCCATGGGCCAAGGAGTCTGCACACAACTTTTCAGCTCTCTAGACCTTTTGGAACTGGAGAAGAAGAATAAAATAGGTTTTTAAGGATGTGACCCCTGTGACCCCATTTTGGGTCACGGGGTCACGAAATCTACAATTTAGAATCCCCATGGGCCAAGGAGTCTGCACACAACTTTTCAGCTCTCTAGACCTTTTGGAACTTGAGAAGATGAAAATAGATTTTTAAGGATGTGACCCCTGTGACCCCATTTGGGGTCAAGGGGTCACAAAATCTACAATTTAGAATCCCCATGGGCCAAGAAGTCTAAACACAACTTTTCAGCTCTCTAGACCTTTTGGAACTGGAGAAGAAGATGAAAATAGGTTTTTAAGGATGTGACCCCTGTGACCCCATTTTGGGTCACGGGGTCACGAAATCTACAATTTAGAATCCCCATTGGCCAAGGAGTCTGCACATAAAATTTCAGCTCTGTTGAGTCATTGGTTCTGGAGAAGAAGTCGAAAAAGCTAAAAGTTTACGGATGGACGGATGGACGGACACCGGACACCATGCCATGCCATAAGCCCATCGGGCCTTTCAGGCCTGATGAGCTAAAAAGTGTAAAATTGGGTTAAATATAGCGTGTTTTCATTTCACATAATGCAAAGACTTCAATATGGCGGATGCTGCCGATAGATTTGAGTGAGAGTTATTGCTTACTGCCGCTTCGGCAGTATCGCAGCGATTTCAGATTTGATCAGGATCAGCAAAATATTTAAACTCTCATTCACTTGGAATCAGAAGTCCAACATGTGCAAACATCACTTCCTGATAAAATTGTTAAGTCGACTTTGAAACATGTATTTTTGTCAACTTAAAAAGTATTTGAGATGGGTATAACAGAACCGATGTGTAGAGGCCGCCTTATACAGTCAGCCATTCACCGTCAGTCCGTGTATGAAACAAGGTTTATTCAACAGCTTGTAACCTCAGTTACCTGGTCACTGTTCATCCAGACTGATAGCTTTGTATTTTAATCTTATACTATTTTATCTTTCAAACCAAAAACAATGTCAGGCTTGGTACTCCCATTTCAGTATTCACATACCGGTATACACGCATATCTTCATATATGCACAGTGATGTCCGATCCTAATTCATATTCTGGCATCAATATGATTACTGTTTTTAAATTCATTCCCTAATCAAGTTTCATCCTTCAGAATTTAAAATAGTAGGTACCGGTACTTTTTTCTAACAAGGTTAAATCTTAAAATTTGGATGTGGTACTGTAGACAGGGATCACTTTAAGCAGGGATTTGGGGATATTTACCCATTGATGTACCAAGATATCCCATAATAAATACTGACAAGGGGAGAAAATCCAATTGCAAAAATGTAAAATTCTTAAAATCATTATTGTTATTTAGAAATATCCCATTACTATATCTGAAAATCCCTTTGTGAAAGGCAAAGGGGAGATTATTCTCCCTTTGACACTCTGTTCCAGGGTGATCCCTGTGTAGAATCAAGCCAAATCTTCTCTGCAATGATTTAACAGCTTACAGTCCAATTTATCATATGTTTGCCTTTTTATACTCGGTTTGGTCCAAGATCAGCATTAATAGAATACAATCACATAGGATCAGAAGTCCAACATGTGCAACATCACTTCTCGGACATTATAATTTGGAGAACTTTCTAGGTCTAATAAAGGTTTTTGTTCGACCAGTGCAAAACTTGCTGTTGTATTATTAATAAATATATCAAATATTTAAATCTTTACAAGAAATGTTAGAACTCATGACCATCTGAATCTAATAAGTGGTAATTTTAAAAGGAGGGTTCTATCGGGGTGATTTTTGTGGAAACGAAATTCGAGAGGATGTTCTCGTTTACACAAATATGATATAAATACATGATTAAAACACAGTAAAATTAAAATATATAAATGAAGTTAATATTTTGATGATTTTATATTTCACATCTTTATAAAGACAAGCGCATGTTTGTTGAAATATAAAAACAATGAGAACTGAAGCCATTAATCGGCGCTGCGAGTGGGGAAAACTTTGCTACGGACTAAACGCATATTGTTTATTCGTTTTATTATATGTTATTTGCTACTATGTGAATTTTTCTCTCATTGTATATGTTTAATTATCAAAAAAGTATAAAATTGGGTTAAATATAGCGTGTTTTCATTTCACGTAATGCAAAGAATCCAATATGGCGGATGCTGCGGATAGATCGGTGATAGAACTTTCCCTTTAAGATTTGAGTGAGAGTTATTGCTTAACGCCGCTTCGACAGTATCGCAGCGATTTCAGATTTGATCAGGATCAGCAAAATAAATAAACTCTCATTCACTTGGAATCAGAAGTCCAACATGTGCAAACATCACTTCCTGATAAAATTGTTTAGTTGACTTTGAATATGTATTTTTGTCAACTTAAAAAGTATTCGAGATGGGTATAACATAGAACCGATGTGTAGAGGCCGCCTTATACGGTCAGCCATTCACCGTCAGTCAGTGTATGAAACAAGGTTTATTCAACAGCTTGTAACCTCAGTTACCTGGTCACTATTCATCCAGACTGATAGCTTTGTATTTTAATCTTATACTATTTTATCTTTCAAACCAAAAACAATGTCAGGCTTGGTACTCCCATTTCAGTATTCACATATACACACGCACATCTTCATATATGCACAGTGATGTCCGATCCTAATTCATAATCTGGCATCAATGACAATCAATATGATTACTGTTTTTAAATTTATTCCCTAATCAAGTTTCATCCTTCAGAATTTTAAAATTGGTACCGGTACTTTTTTTCTAACAAGGTTAAATCTTAAAATTTGGATGTGGTACTGTAGACAGGGATCACTTTAGGCAGGGATTCGGGGATATTTACCAATTGATGTACCAACAGGGATTCAGATTGCTGCAGGCCATAGGCCATTGTCCTATTTCATTTTCAAATGACCTACTAACTTCACATGATTTAGGACATTCAGGCTGATCAGTAATTTCAATGTTATTTCTACATATTAGCCCAATGAATCATGAATCTGTGAAAATTGTTAAAATCTAAATATTTTAGATATTTAAAAATACTTACCCTACTTTTACTAGTGCATATTACCTATATGATCCGATGAAGGATTGAAAACGTGACTGAGACAGGATCCTAACGTAACTGTAGTGAAGTGTAGACAGACTGGCTCTAGGGCACGTCACTACCCGGAAGTGTAGTGCAATCCACATAGCTGCGTGCGCAGTGATATGAAAACCTCACATTTCCTAGAGTCAGTCCGAGCGAGGTCCTAGATGCGGGGAGGTAGTTGATCCAACGATGGGTGGGTCTAAACCCTAAAAGTAGGGTAAGTATTTTTAAATATCTAAAATATTTAGATTTTAACAAATTTTTAATACTTACCCTACTTTTACTAGTGCATGTTGATTCGACAGTAGGACGGAGGGAAAGGACCAACAGCGAGGACCCCCAAAAGCACTAGTAATAGCAGGACGTGGCAACTGAGCGGAATCCTACAAACAGGAAACCCAAATCAGAAAATGAAACCACAAAAAAGGATTAAAGGAGAGATCTCGACGGTCCGAGAAATAGTCCTAAATCCACCAAGAATAACTCACCTACGACGAGGAGGGCACAGTGAGCTGCTGCGCCACTACGAGAGGTCCAAACGACTGGAGGCCTTGTACATCCTCCACGGAGACATCTCTCAGATAATGACTCGCAAACACCGTGTTAGATTTCCAAAAGCAACCCTTCATGATGTCAGGCACGGAACAGTTCCTGTGAAGTGCCATTGTTGAAGCTAGAGCTCGAATCTCATGCGGGTTGTTTGCGCAGGGGTGAGGAATTCCTGCTGCATCGTAAGCTGTCAGGATAGTTGCCCGAAGCCATAAGGCCAACGTGTTCCGGTTTACCTCTCCCTTAGTCATAGAAGAGAAAGGAATGAACAACCTCTTCCGCCCAGCCCTCTTGTCAGTAGACCGGGAGATGTATTCCTTCAGGGCACGGACTGGGCACAAAGAGAGTTCTTCAGACTCTGACTCATCCACAATCGAAGACAACGGCGGAATCACAAACGCTCTATCAGGTTGACCAGGCAGTTGGTTTTTCGCGACAAAATCCCACAGCAAACCTAGATGCACTGAGCCATGACGCCGTTGCTCGAACCGGACCCTCGTAACATCAATAGCGTGTAGTTCACTCACTCTGGCAGCTGTTGCCAAAGAAAGTAGGAACGCCGTCTTCCTGGAGAGGTTCTCAAAAGAGGCCTCCGACAGAGGTTCATATGGAGCTCCACGAAGGTTCTTCAGGACCAGGTTCAGATCCCAAGCTGGAGGGCGAAACTTGACTTTCTGGTCCTCCAGCTTAAAGGACTTCAGCATGGCTATCAGTTCCGGAGTTTTAGAAATCTTCCTGTCTGTTTTAACAGCGAGAACTGAATTGAGGGCCGAAAGATAGGTAGAAATCGTTCCACCCTTGAGGTGCCTCTTCGATCGAAGATGGAACAAAAAATCTGCCAGAAACTGTGGTGAAGCTGACAAAGGATCTTGCTTATGAGATCTGCAAAAATTCTCAAACGACAGCCACTTATCGTCATAAAGGGCTCTAGTTGAAGGCCGATGTGCTCCAGTAATAGCGCTGGCTACAGGCGCTGAGTACCCCTTATCCCTTAGAGTCTTCTGCAGATGGTCCAAACGCACAGATGAAATCGTTGCGGGTCTGGATGTAACTGCCGACTGTGAGGATGCAGAAGGAGGTTTGGCCACGGGGGCAACGGGTTTGGTTCTCCTTCTGCTAAAAGACGAAGTTCTGGAAACCAAGTTCTGGCCGGCCAAAAGGGCGCGACCAAAAGCAGATTCATCATCTTGGTCTCCCTGATCTTGGCCAGAACCTTTGGCAACAGAATTGGAGGTGGAAACGCGAACGCGTCCAGACCGTCCCAAGACAGGGACAGAGCGTCCACTGCCCACGCCATCGGGTCTGGAAGGGGAGAGACATAAGTTGGCAACTGGTTGTTGAATCTTGTGGCGAACAAATCCATCAGAGGACGATGGTGTTGCTGACAAATCAGGGTGAAAGCTTCCGGGTTGAGCATCCACTCCGTTGGTGATGGCTTGTCCGGTCTGGACAGAGCGTCTGCCAATATGTTCCTGCAACCCGGGATATGACGAGCCCTGATCAAAACGTGGTTGGCGTCTGCCAACTCGAACAGTTGGAAAGTCTGCTTCAATAACTGGCGCGACCGAGTCGTCCCCTGGAAATTGATCAGGTAAACCACTGTCGAGTTGTCCGAGGCTATACGAACCCGAGAGCCTCTGAGGACTCCGATCCAATGCTCGATTGCTAAGATGACTGCCTGCAACTCGAGATTGTTGCTGTGCCAACTGACTTGATGTTGCGCCCACAACCCTGCTGCCGTCCGCTGACCCAGGTGGGCTCCCCACCCTTGATGTGAAGCGTCTACAAACAGTTCGTGATGATGACTGAACTCTGTCAAAGAGACTCCTTCGCAAACATTCGATGGGATCGTCCACCACCTGAGGTAACGGTGTAGATGCAGTGGAAGCCAAAGGCTTTCCCTGGGGTCGTCCTCTTGACAAAAAGGAATCAGAAACACTTGCAGAGGGCGCGCCATGAGACGACCTCTGAGAGTGAGGGCCTGAGCCGAAGTCAGAAGGCCTAGAAGGGACTGCCACTGACGAACCGACAAAGCCTGACGAAGACCCCGCAACGCCAAACGCTCTATCTTCTCCCACCTGTCTGGGGGTACTCGGAGAAGATCCATGTTGGTTAAGAACAGACCTCCTATAAACGTCAGCTGCTGGGATGGGACTAGTTGCGACTTCTCTGAATTGACAAGCCATCCCAACTGTCGCAGCAGGTCCAAGGTAAATAGGGTCTGTCTGTGTAAAACTGTTGAGTCCCCGTGGCTCATCAGGCAATCGTCTATATAGGGGTCGAACTCTATCCCCCGAAGATGGAGAAACCTGGCGATCGGAGACGTAATGCGAGTGAAAAGCCACGGGGCCGTAGAGATTCCAAACGGAAGAACCTTCCATTGATAATGTACCCCTTGGAAGAGGAATCTGAGGTACTTCCGATGATGCTTGAAAATTGGTACATGAAGGTAAGCGTCCTGAAGATCTAAACTGACCAGCCAATCGTTGGGATGAAGCTTGGAACGCAGTAGATCCAGGGTAATCATTGTGAAATGCGGAGGCTCTGGCATATACAGATCGTTGAATAAAGCCATGTTGTGTATCATCCGCATCTTGTCTGAGTTCTTCTTCGGAACCAGGAAGATTGGGGAGTAGTATCCTGGGGAGAAGCTGGGGTCTGGGACCACCTCTATTGCTTTCTTCTCCAACAGTGTCTCGATGTTGGAAGACAACTGAACGATCTGAGTCGGCGAGTACACGCGTGACCGGGGCAGGGTGGTCAGAGGCGGAGGGTTGGAGATTGGCATTTTGTATCCAACCCTGAGGATTTCGGTGACAAAGGGATCTTCTAGGATTGTCCAGTTTGGCCAGAAGATCCCTAGTCTCCCGCCTACGGGAGTAGTTTGGTACGGGACGACTGGAGGCGGGAGAGACCAGTCGTGCATGTCCAACGCTTCAACGGCGTTTCTTGTAGGCTGGGGTCTTGGGAGTTTTTGGCTGATCGAAATCGGGGCGAGGTCTCTGAGGGATGTAGCCTCCCCTACCTGACTTGCCTCGTCCTCCACCACGAGCTCCACGTTGAGCGAGCCTGACGGAATTGCGTCTCCCCACATAGGTTTGGTTGGCCCTAGGGTTTCTGGGGACGAAGGCTGTTGACAGAGACTTGATGGCACGAAAAGTGAAGTCTGATTGTGCCAGCGAAGCATGTTCCTTGTACACCTCCGGTATCTTGTCCGCAAAGAGGGTAGGAGTGGAGAGAGGAGCTCTTATCAGTGATTTCTTGAATTCTTCTTCCCAGATGCAGGGGGCAAGAAGACCGTTCCTACGGATAAGAGTGGTTGAAGCCATAGCCGAGCGAACGTGGTCTACAACGACTGACACAGAGTTGGACACCCACCTAAACATTGTGGACTGGTGATCCATCCTCGATGGGTTCTCCTCCGTAAGGTCCTGCGTGAGGGCATCAGCGGCAGAGGCGATAGCTGAGAGAGGTTTCAACATCCGCTTCAACTCTCTATCCACAGACAACAACCTAACGTCTTGCACTTTATAAGAACCTTGTGGCGCATCTGACAGCCTAGAACAAGAGTCATCCTGAGGGGCACCATGGTCAAATACTTGCAGAGAGTGAACCTTGAAAGTAGCAGACGAATTCTTGGCTGGCCGAAACGTTGGGTTGAGCGACAGTTTCCTGAACTCGTCGTCCAAAGACTCAACTGCATCCGAGACCATCGGGTGTGGAGGGATAAGTAATTCAGGCTCATGCCAGACGGCTAAAGAGGCATCAGTATCCGGGCCTGGTGATGGAGACGTTACCAGCCTGTCAGCAATCCAGGAATACACTTCTCCTAAGGGCAGATGAGTACCCTGGGGTTCGCTAGGGTCCACAGACTTAGACGGAGATACCGGGTCATAGTAGCGGTCATCTGAGTACGTGGAGGCTGAACGACGAGGAGAAGCCTCCGACTCCAAAGTGTCTCTGATAGGAGATCTGTCACGGAAGAGCGAGTCACTGGTGTCCTGCGCAGGCAAGCGCTCTCTTGACAAGCGATCCTTAGAACGCTGGCGCTCCTTCTCCAGAAGCTGACGCTCTTCATCCCTGAGGCGCTGGTGCTCAGCCTCCTTGAGGCGCTGGCGCTCGTCCTCTCGGCACAGGCGCTCATCTTCCCGGCGCTGGCGCTCGTAGTTTTTCTGGCGCTGAGCTTCAATGTCCTTGAGGCGCTGGCGCTCATCTTCACGGCACAGGCGCTCGTCCTCGCGGCGCTGGCGCTCGTACCCTCTGTGGCGCAAAGCTTCAACCTCCTTGAGGCGTAGGCGCTCCTCATCTCGGTACCGCTCATCCCTGTGCTGGCGGTCAGAGTTCTTGTGGCGCTGGGAATCGATGTCCTTGAGGTGCTGACGCTCCTCCTCCCGGACGCGGCGGTCCTCCTCCAACCGTAAGTGTTGGCGCTCATCCTCGCGGCGCTGGCGCTCAAGCTCCTGGCGTTGAGCGTTCTCTGCACGTCGAGTGTCCTCCAGGCGCTTCTGTTCCAGACGACGCTCCTCCTGGCGTCTCCTGGTTTCCCTGAGCTCTGCTAAGCATCTTTCATCCTCCTGGCGCTCGAGGTCCTTTAGAGAAAGTTGATATCTCTCTTCTTCTTTCTCCACCTCGAGCTCCAAGCGCTGGCGCTCACCTAGGCGCTGCTGATCCTCTAGGCGCCGGCGCTCCTCAGAAGAGAGAGATTTCCTGTTGGAAGAGTCCGACAAGGGAGGGTCTGCCACCCCACTCCTGGGCCTCCTATCCGAGCGTGATACGTTCCCGATGGGCGGAGCACCAGGGTTGATCGCGTTCTCTAACTGTTCCATAGAAACACGCTGTGCCTTGGTCTTGGATGGAGCAGTATTCCCAGTAGGGGAAAGAGCATCATGAGGATGATCTCTTGCTGGAGACAACCCGTCAATGGGTTCAGAGATAACAAGAGTATCCTGGTCGAGGTCTGAAGTGGCCATCCTACAGCGTCGCTGGGTGAACCTCTTTCTCCTCGCCCTCAGGTAAGACTTGAATTCTGACGCAGAAAGATGACAACAGTGACCACACCGGGAGAGCCACTCACACGGTGTGTCCGCCAAACAGTCTGGGCAGAGGGGGTGCGGGTCCTTTGCCGACTTGGGGGATTTGCAATCAACGCAAAACACTCTCGGCATGCAAGAACGAGTTCACAATGACTAAACCACACGGTTTAGGTAGATAAATAGGTAGAAAAGAGAAAAATTCCCGTCTCAAATACACGTCCGTAATGCAGGTGCGATATAGGAAATGTGAGGTTTTCATATCACTGCGCACGCAGCTATGTGGATTGCACTACACTTCCGGGTAGTGACGTGCCCTAGAGCCAGTCTGTCTACACTTCACTACAGTTACGTTAGGATCCTGTCTCAGTCACGTTTTCAATCCTTCATCGGATCATATAGGTAATATGCACTAGTAAAAGTAGGGTAAGTATTAAAAATTTAAAATTTAAGAGTTGACAAAACCTTGGATGCAAATTGAAGCATGAAATATCATTAATAATTTTAGTTGAATAATTTCATTAGAATTATTTGAAGAGCTTCAGGCCAATGGCCTATTGCCAGACACCCACTCAAGACATTTGTCTCATTCACATTTCTAGGCTTCAAAATCACTGACCAAGATATCCCATAATAAATACCGACAAGGGGAGAAAATCCCATTGCAAAAATGTAAAATTCTTAAAATCATTATTGTTATTTAGAAATATCCCATTACTATATCTGAAAATCCCATTGTGAAAGGCAAAGGGGAGATTATTCTCCCTTTGACACTCTGTTCCAGGGTGATCCCTGTGTAGAATCAAGCCAAATCTTCTCTGCAATGATTTAACAGCTTAGTAGCTTACAGTCCAATTTATCATATGTTTGCCTTTTTATACATGGTTTGGTCCAAGATCAGCATTAATAGAATACAATCACATAGGATCAGAAGTCCAACATGTGCAACATCACTTCTCGGACATTATAATTTGGAGAACTTTCTAGGTCTAATAAAGGTTTTTGTTCGACCAGTGCAAAACTTGCTGTTGTATTATTAATAAATATATCAAATATTTAAATTTTTACAAGAAATGTTAGAACTCATGACCATCTGAATCTAATAAGTGGTAATTTTAAAAGGAGGGATCTATCGGGGTATTTTTTGTGGAAACGAAATTAGAGAGGATGTTCTCATTTACACAAATATGATATAAATACATGATTAAAACACAGTAAAATTAAAATATATAAATGAAGTTAATATTTTGATGATTTTATATTTCACATCTTTATAAAGACAAGCGCATGTTTGTTGAAAAATAAAAACAATGAGAACTGAAGCCATTCATCGGCGCTGCGAGTGGGGGAAAACTTCGCTACGGACTAAACGCATACTGTTTATTCGTTTCATTATGTGTTATGTGCTACTATGTGAATTTTTCTCTCATTGTATATGTTTAATTTTCAAAAATAGAGCCATGGGCTCTGTAGCTCATCAGGATTTTCTTTATTATCTAAGGTTGTATATCTAAGTTATCTCAAGTAATACAATGTTAACAAGCAAAAAATAGGTTTTTAGATCATGACCTGTGACCTGTATTTGGAGTCACAGGGTCACCAATCCTACAATTAAGAATCACCTTTGACCAAAGAGTCTCTACACAACTTTTCAGCTCTCTAGACCTTTTGGAACTGGAGAAGAAGACGAAAATAGGTTTTTGGGGTTGTGACCTCTGTGACCCCATTTGGGGTCACGGGGTCACGAAATCTACAATTTAGAATCCCCATTGGCCAAGGAGTCTGCACACAACTTTTCAGCTCTCTAGACCTTTTGGAACTTGAGAAGATGATGCAAATAGGTTTTTAAGGATGTGACCCCTGTGACCCCATTTGGGGTCATGGGGTCACGAAATCTACAATTTAGAATCCCCATGGGCCAAGGAGTCTGCACACAACTTTTCAGCTCTCTAGACCTTTTGGAACTGGAGAAGATGATGCAAATAGGTTTTTAAGGATGTGACCCCTGTGACCCCATTTGGGGTCATGGGGTCACGAAATCTACAATTTAGAATCCCCATTGGCCAAGGAGTCTGCACATAAAATTTCAGCTCTGTGGAGTCATTGGTTCTGGAGAAGAAGTCGAAAAAGCGAAAAGTTTACGGATGGACGGACGGACGGATGGACGGACGGACGCCGGACACCATGCCATGCCATAAGCCCATCGGGCCTTTCAGGCCTGATGAGCTAAAAAAGTGTAAAATTGGGTTAAATATAGCGTGTTTTCATTTCACGTAATGCAAAGAATCCAATATGGCGGATGCTGCCGATAGATCGGTGATAGAACTTTCCCTTTAAGATTTGAGTGAGAGTTATTGCTTAACGCAGCTTCGACAGTATCGCAGCGATTTCAGATTTGATCAGGATCAGCAAAATATATAAACTCTCATTCACTTGGAATCAGAAGTCCAACATGTGCAAACATCACTTCCTGATAAAATTGTTTAGTTGACTTTGAATATGTATTTTTGTCAACTTAAAAAGTATTCGAGATGGGTATAACATAGAACCGATGTGTAGAGGCCGCCTTATACGGTCAGCCATTCACCGTCAGTCAGTGTATGAAACAAGGTTTATTCAACAGCTTGTAACCTCAGTTACCTGGTCACTATTCATCCAGACTGATAGCTTTGTGTTTTAATCTTATACTATTTTATCTTTCAAACCAAAAACAATGTCAGGCTTGGTACTCCCATTTCAGTATTCACATATACACACGCACATCTTCATATATGCACAGTGATGTCCGATCCTAATTCATAATCTGGCATCAATGACAATCAATATGATTACTGTTTTTAAATTTATTCCCTAATCAAGTTTCATCCTTCAGAATTTTAAAATAGTAGGTACCGATACTTTTTTTCTAACAAGGTTAAATCTTAAAATTTGGATGTGGTACTATAGTCAAGCCAATTCTTCTCTGCAATGATTTAACAGCTTACAGTCCAATTTATCATATGTTTGCCTTTTTATACATGGTTTGGTCCAAGATCAGCATTAATAGAATACAATCACATAGGATCAGAAGTCCAACATGTGCAACATCACTTCTCGGACATTATAATTTGGAGAAATTTCTAGGTCTAATAAAGGTTTTTGTTCGACACTAACCTTTATTTGTCTCCCTCTGAACAGAGATTCATCCAAGGCCATGGCTGTCGCTACAGAATCTTTATCCGCAAACTCTACATAAGCAAACCTTTTGAAGAGAAAGATATTGAAAATCAACATTAGGAATTATAGAAATCAACAGTCAATAGAGAGAATGTGAAAACATAGGAAACCATTCCTTGATTGTGGATTTAATGCTATTGTGCCACCAGTCCACAGTGAAAATATTTTGAATATAGCCCATTCCTTAAAATTGAATTACATTCATAAACATAATAACTTTTAATGGTTTAGAATTAGATGTAGGCTTAATGTCAGCTATCATGCACACTAGACACAGTCTATATATAAATCTATATAACTCGGCGAGATATCAATTTTGTCATCAACACATGGAGTTATCTATGAAAAGACCAGTATACTGCTGTCACATGTTTCATCAGCATAATTTATAGGCTTACCCTTTAGGGTGACCTGTGAATTTGTCACACAATATCGTTACTCTGTTGACAGACCCACATCCATGGAAGTGCTGTTCAAGTTCCTCTGCTGTTGCACCATAATCAACCTGTGATAACAAATATCTCCTGTTAAAAACTGTAAACCATAATTCTTCATATATTCATGATAAGTTTTAACTTTGAGTTGAAAATAATGCGACTTTTTAACTTTTTGAAAGCATGCAGTACCTCTCAGGGGTTAACAAATCTGCAAGCCCCAGTCTTACTCAAATTTACTTGGACTTTCTCAAAATATTCCTGAAAATTGGCTTGACTTTCAAAGCCCTGAGACTTTGTGAATAAAATTTGTTTGCAAGTCACAACTTCAAGATCTTTTAACCCCTGCCTTTTTCAATTTATCCTATTACGGTTGGCTTTATCAAACAGTCATGATGTGTACTCACATTACCACAGTATATTGATCTAGAGTCTGCTTCTATTTTTTCATCAATACTGGCAAAAGATGCTGTAAAGTACAAACATAATGATACATATAATCCAGGATAGTCCTGGATGGAATCAGAGTTTTCCTTTTCGTTATATTGAATTGTCAATCTTACAGATCAGTACTTTTTTTAAATAGTCTATTCGTAATTTAAAATGTTCAAAACTAGATTAATACATCAACAGTCATAGCTTTACATTCTACATGAAACCGACATTTTATACACTTGGAAATTAATTAAGCAACACCCTAGTTTGTTAACTTAAATATGGTGCTCCGGGATTGATGGTATAAATTTGAGATAATTTAGATAAGCCAATACTGTAAGTAGTGACTGTATTTGTTCATTAAGACAAGTTTAAGTCGGTAAAGTGTAATCACTTCATTTGAAAGAATTTCACTAATCACATTACAGCAACAAATATTGACTCATTTTATTTCATAATGGAACTTGAAGTTTGACACCAAAATACAAATTTTTTGTAACAGTCGTTATCCAAAAGAAAGTGAACCGTTATTTGAGAGACCTTTCGTTTCAACACTGCTAACTAAAATTACTGTTTTCCTGACATATGGTCTTCTTTCAAATCGGAACGAATTTGCTGTTAAAAAAAATGAGTAGTCTTAATTAATTTCCAAGTGTATACATCAGATATGAATTAAAGATTGATATTACTTAGACATATCTACCTATAATTATGCATTTACAAAGAAAGAATCTTGGAATATAATTCCTTTACACATACACACTGACGACGAGCTCATATTCATTTGACTATCAACTTCTTTCTGCATTTCTTTTAATTTTTCAGCCTCTTCTTCCATTTCTTTGACTCTGGCTTTGATAGCCTCAAGTTCCTGCAACACATGTCAAAGACCACCCCCTATGTTGAAACTAAAGTTTACTTTAACATGGTTAGCACATTTCAGTTGTATGTTTTGAAGTCATGCAGGTGTCTTTGTCGTGTAATTCAAATTAGTGTGTCATGAATGACTAGTTTAAGATCAGTCTTTTAAAAGAGAAACGCTATTGTTAAAAACAATTTTCCAAACTTCTATCATTTCAAGCACATAAAACTAGTGAGAATACAGTATTTTCGAAAAGAAGTATGCAGTGCTGTCAGGTAAGGTAAAGTGACGCATGAAAAATGGAGTATTTCATTCTAGTAAGTTACTAGATTAATGAAAAATCTGTGTCTCATTTAAAGATTTGAGTTTTTATGATAACAGAATATTCATGTACAAATGTAATAGATGCTGAAGGTTCTCAGATTAGTACCACTGTATTTGCATGGTGTTTGCAAGTGTAGGCTAAATATACGCAGGCAAGGTTAGAATACACCAAATTTTATGACTTTAGAGATTTTAATATGTATTTCAGAATGTTAGGCAAGGACTCATAGATGCTAGTTGTCATATATAAGATACCATTCATAATTTGGTATGCGACATGGTAAGTTGTTGATCATTTGTCAGTTTTCACAAAATTGTCATTATCTTCGGATCTTAAGATTTGAAACTTCATGTCAGCAGATTCAAAAACATTCAAAGGAAACATATATTCAATTCTTATACTGCTCACGTATTTTCTAGGTTGAATTTTGTGCGTATATTTACCCTACACGGATGTAAAAGTTTAAAAATATGCTCTCAACGTTATTTGTGTACGAGTGCGGTCATTCACATAGAACATTATTAGATTATCTTTTAGTTTTAAACGGTAAATACGGACCGGATCCTCAACACCAACATCTCCTTCTGATACTAAAGCACTTGTATCTGCGTCTGTGGCTTCGGCATCAAACTGGCTAGCGTCGAAATCACCGTTTGTTTCTGTGAAACTCTCTTCCTGGTCAACGGCAGCTTCTATATCAGCCATTTTGTTGGGAAATTTAAGAAAATATTAAAATGTTACGGAATAAAATGTGTATCTGAGTTAAATGTAAATATTGTATAAATCAAGATATCCCACTAATAACGGATGGTGCTCGATAAAAACGCGATTACGACTAGATCTATCTGTTCAATGTGAACAAAGCGTCCGCCGACTTCTTCAGATTTCAACTTCCGGTGTCGAGACTTCGGGATGTTCCGGCAACACTCGGAAAACACGAAAAATTCGAGGTGACATTAATCGAAATCGACATTCGAGATGTATAAAGACTCAACATCTATCTGAAAAAAAATTAAGATGTAATTGTTGACCCTACTTGTCATAATTCAGTATTTGTAAGGGCAATAATAACAGCGTTCAACTATTTATTTAAACAGTAAAATATTGTTTTAAAAATAGTCAATAAAATACAAAACAAATTTCCACACTCCCAAAATTACAGAAAATATTGTATTATTTTAATCAAAAGTGAGATAATTCAACTTATTAACTACCTCTATTTATTATCGTTGAAAACATACTGCCATATCACAAAAAAAGAGTCTTCGAAATATAATATTTATGGTCCTATTAATTAAAAGGTTTTACCATTCTATTCACAAATTGTACCAAACAAATTGTGATGAAGAAACAAATTCAGACAAAATTATAATAAATATTGTAATTGTTCACAATGTTTGGTTCATAACTAAATTATGACTTCTTTTAAAATGTCCAACAAGTATATAAATTTGAAAGACGAGGCATATAGGTATATTTTACAAGTGCTTCAACGGAATTTATTAAGTCCTTTTTTGAATGATGGGGCCCATTCTTTTCCCACATCAGTAACTCCCTACATATTTCATAATGCAACCTTTATTCTAATACGAGCAGTTTCTTTGCCAATAATGGCTAGTCCTGATTGGTTACATTGGAAGTTAGTTGTGCAGTCAACGACGCCGTTGTTAAAGGCGCTGTAGTACGCCGTTCTTTCTGAAATAAAATGATCTCTCGAAAAGGTAAATAAGTGTAATACCTATGGCTAATTAACACTCCTGAATCAATAAAAAGAGTTCCAACACGAATGTACAAGTCCTGCGAGTCAATTTCCATTCGATCGGCCATTTTAATGTGTTCACATTAAAATGGCCGAGAGAAGGTGGCCTAGTTCAAGTGATCTGACTGATGTAGTGATACCTAAACCTAAGAGTAGTGTTTTGATCATGACACCATGATGGAATAGTCAATCATGCTGTCTGAACTGTCAACTTCGCATGAGACATACACATATATCTCTCACACTGAAGAGTTCCCGTCACTATAACTTTATACGTCGCAACGTTTTCTTCCAATACGGATAACAGATTTCTATGAATACGGCTTTTCGAGTGGTGTATTGAGATTGTAAGATCCACATTTTGATACTTTTTGGTAGTTTGTTGTATGTAAGAATATTTCCACGGTGCTTGTCAGTACAATGGTACTCATACCTTCAAGCTCCATGCTGTGACACCCCATAAAGTTTATCCCATGTTGTGAGCTATCCAAATGTTTAGATAGTTCACAGCAGTTAAGTAAATTACCGGAACATTTTCCTTTTAACGGTTTAATTGTCCTGTCAGCTTCGAAATTGTAAAAGCGATTAGTTGTTAAGTCTAAGACTGGCTAGCTTGAAGATCTGAACCCTGATAAACATCGTGGCTAAATACTGCCCCTGGGAAAGTTCCCTCAGAGTTCAGTACGATTTCATCAAAGTAAGAAGTAAGATCCGAGTAGTAAGAAGCCAAGTAAGGCTATGGTTTTTCAACCAAACCATCAAACCAGCAAACCAGCAAACCAGCAAATCATTAAGTTATCAAATCAGCAAATCAACATCGTCAAATTATCATATATCGTGGAATTATTGGACTGTAACTGTACCGGATTAAATCTATATGGAATCGTCACTTGTGTTTGTGTTGGAAACCTGGATATCTAAGTAACTAGAAATATTAAGAAAAAACACATCCTACAGAGATGTTTAATCCTCTCACGTAACTATTATGTTGTATAAACTTTAATAATAAAAGGCAAATTTGAGAAACTTGATCTACAAAAACGCGCTCCAGTGCCTTTGAGGTGACATTTTATCAATGCCACGTCATAATGATATTTTTGCATACAGAGACGTAAGGTAAACGCTTTCTTGTTTAATGTGTTTTTCTCAATGTATGATATTGGAATTTGTGTGAACAATTGACCATAAACACACTGATAAATAAAGAAGACTGGGGGAAAAAAATGAAAATAGTTTTTTTGTATTATTCAGTATCTCGGTCAATGTAGTGATGTGAGATGTGATTTCATTGGATAAAAAGCAGGGTTGTAAGTAATATGAACTGAACTTTATTCAAGAACTCAGGCTGCAAACAGCAGCGTAAGAGGTACATAAAACATATACATTGATACAATATACAATATAATAGGTATTACAGCTGGTGTTTTCAGTAAAGGTACATATGATTATAACAGTAAATTGTTATTTCTTGAACAAAGACATAATGATTTTACAAAAATTTGAGAGTTTTCTTAAAGTTCCTAGCTTATTAGAATTAAATAAAATATTCATTTTGTACATATTTGACCTGTTGTAATAATATTTGTGAATATAGTTTTCTCTTTCTGATTGTAATATAGGACAAACAAATAAATAATGAAATTCGTCCCCAAGATCGTTTAAACTACAAAGAGTACATTTTCTTTCATGAACTGGGATATTTTTCCATCTATCGGTCTCGATTGGCAGAAAGTGATTAGCTGTTCGAAATCTTAACAAGTTATTATAGTTAAAAAAATGTAGGTATTTTTCAAAATGGAGAGATGGATTTTTGAAGATGTTGTATA
Source organism: Gibbula magus (assembly GCA_936450465.1). Taxonomy (NCBI): domain Eukaryota; kingdom Metazoa; phylum Mollusca; class Gastropoda; order Trochida; family Trochidae; genus Gibbula; species Gibbula magus. Next base: position 31,025,677 of record OW388299.1, on the reverse strand, counting down.
TAGTTGCTTTGGAAGAGTTTTAAATTGTTGATAACCAATTTTGCTGAAAAATATCTTTTAATTTGCTTTTAACTACAGATTTTAGCCAAATGGTACTTTTGAAATTTTGAGATTTCCAAACAAAAGTCAGTCCAAGATCATAAAAAATTCGTTTGATATAACATAACCATTTATGTGAACATTTGCTGAAGATAAAATCATTAAATAACAATTTATAAACCAGAAGGCACAATTTTGACGATTTACCAGTTAGAATTTTGGCCCAAAACATACCATTCTGCATTTAATAATTGGGAATCTACCAAACTCGCCATAGACCATGTATAGTTGGGGGTACCTTTGCGCAATGACGACAAATCGTAGATGGACATTTTCAAAACAGGACGCATTTTCAAAACCCCAGACTTCACATCCATATAAAAGAATTGGGGTAATCATACAATCAAATAATTTCAAATGACAGTAAATAGAAAGTTTAAGTTTTCTTCCTTGACTTAATACGAAAAACATTGCCTTTGTAGCCTTTTCAACCAACAAACGTTTGGTTTTAGTGAATTTATTATTTTTCTGAAGTGTAATTCCGAGATAAGGATAGCAATCTACATTATCAAGAATGGTTACTCCAATATTAAAATATCTTTTATATTCTTTTTTTTTGGAACCACCGAAAATTAAAATTTTGGATTTGAATGCGTTGATTTTAACCCTCCATTTGCTACAGTAATTGTTAAAAGAATCCAACATATTTTGTAAATCATTTGGGTCTTAAGACATAAGTACTGAGTGAGTGAGTGAGTCATTGTTTAACGCCGCTCATAAGTACTGTATCATCAGCAAAGAGTGTAATAAGTGTTTCTAGGCGGTTGTGAAAATCAACAGGGTTTAGTTGTAAACCGAAACATGAATCTAAAGCTAATGCATCTTCAAGATCGTTCAGAAATAGTGAAAACAAAATAGAAGACAAACTCTCTCCTTGGCGGACACCTTGCTTGCACAAAAATAAGTCAGAATAATTACCGCCATTACAAACACAGGATTTTATATTTTGGTACATGTTATAAATGACCTTGAAACATTTTCCAGATATGTTATTTGTAAAAGTTTTTGCCAGAGGCCTTATCTCCAGACGGTATCAAATGCTTTTTTGAAAATCAATAAATGCGCAATATAGTTTCTTTTTGCGGCGTTTTAACAGTTCCGAAAGATGGTACAAAGTGGAAATATGATCTGAAGGCGAATATCCTTTTCTGAAACCAGCCTGAGCATCGGAGAGAATTTGGTTTGTTTCGATGAATTGATTTAATCGAATGTTTAAAATAGACGTGAAAAGTTTTCCAAAGCAGCTCAGTAATGGTTGAATATCTAAGTTATCTCAAGTAATACATTGTTAACAAGCAAAACATAGGCTTTTAGATCATGACCCCTGTGACCCGAATTAATGGTCACCAATCCTACAATTAAGAATCATCTTTGACCAAAGAGTCTCTATACAACATTTCACCTTTCTGGAGCTTTACATACTTCAGATAAAGATGACAATAAGTTTTTGGGTCATGACCCGTGACCTAGATTGAGGTCACAGGGTCACAAAATCTACAATTTAGAATCCCCATTGACCAAGGAGTCTGCACACAACTTTTCAGCTTTCTAGACCTTTTGGAACTTGAGAAGAAGATGAAAATAGGTTTTTGGGGCTGTGACCCCTGTGACCCCAATTGAGGTCACTGGGTCACACAGTCTACAATTTAGAATCCCCATAGCCAAGGAGTCTGCACACAACGTTTCAGCTTTCTAGAACTTTTGGAACTAGAGAAGAAGATGAAAATAGGTTTTTAAGGTTGAAATCTACAATTTAGAATCCCCATAAGCCAAGGAATCTGCAGAAAAAATTTCAGCTCCGTAGACCAAGTGGTTCTGGAGAAGAAGATGAAAATGTGAAAAAAGATTACAGACGGACGGACGGACGGCCGGACGCCAGACATCATGCCTTGCTGTAAGCCCATCGGCCAGATGAGCTAAAATGCAAAGGGTGCTCTGTGTGTGAAACCTAGGCATATTGTCCACTCGTCTTCACATCACAGGCGGAATGAAAAGCTTTCCAACTCTTCTCTCTCCGCGGGTTGAGTTGGTCTCGATACATTTTCGGGGGCAGGATAGCGAGTGGTTAGCGCATTCGGCTTTGGATCAAGAGGTCCATGGTTCGAATCCCACCAGGGGCACGGCAACTTTGTCTGCAGTAGAGAACTGTTCTACACGCAGTAAGGTTTGGGTGCAATGCTATACTGAATTTCAGTGCAGTACCACCCATGGATTTGCTAGTTCCAGCCGATGCTTGATTCACCGCAATGCATAGCCACATGACGTTGCGGGCTTTCTCCCTGCAATAATACTAGCAGCAGTGATATAAGTGAAATACTCTCTAAAACTCACCTCAATACGTTTTCACCTTGCCTTGAGAAGATGATTGTCCACCATGAACAAATAATATACTTTTAATTAACTCTGTGGTTCATGTATTTTACACATATTTCATGGCAGGTATTGATAACCAACAGTAGTATTTCAATAGTTTTTCATGGGAGGAAATTTCCAGTTACAGAAACAGAATATCTGATATGTTAAAAGTATTTCTGTTTTACATGCAGACAATTATTTTGTTAATTTCACTTTTTGTAAAAAATAATTCAACAATGTGTAGTCAAATTGAATATTTAATCTTCATATCTTTACAATGACAATGATTGTTATAGCCTTGAAGTTTTTACAACAGAGTCAATATCTTCATTACTAAATAAAGAAAGATACAAATAGTTGAAGCATAATAAGACATTTATTATCAAACATGGATCATTCATTAACAAAAGTTATTTTCTTTGTTCAAATATGGCAAGTCAAATGCAATGGTGGAATATGTAGCTTTGGTAGCATCAAAGATCAATACTATTCTATTTCAAATCTCAAAATTGAAGAATATTTAACTGAGGTATACTTTTGAAAATATAAGTCATTATGTAGGTGCTGTTAAGTTGAAGAATGATGAATATTTATGGATATACAAATTCTTTTATTCTGCATAGGGCGTTTCGACATAGGTTCTACCGTGGTTTTCAAACAGGTGGCTTATGCCTATGTTGAAATGTCGTCTATGCAGAATAAAAGAAGTTGTGTATCCATATATATTCTGCATACTTCATCATACCAACTTCTAGAATGCCATTTAAAGAATACTGTTAATTTCTCTATATTTGTATCTTTCCCCCAAGGGTAAGAGAGAAATAGTTCACAACTTCTGTGTTTGAAGTTTTATTTTACTTATGCATCAAACACATACACACCACATTACATATTTTCAGTTCAGTTTGACATTTCTCGTAATAATTCATGTATTGTTTCATAGAATAGTATATATATTATTATTAATCTTGACATTCATAAAATGTTAACTATCTTCAATAAAAAAAAAGTGGTTTGTGTTTAAGGGAAGCTTTAAGGAAAAGTTCTATAACCGATCTATCCGCAGCATCCGCCATCTTGGTTTCTTGGCATTACATGAAAAGAAAACATGCTCTATTTTACTCAATTTTACACTTTCTTAATAATAAAACATATACAATGAAAGAATATGTGCACAGTAAGTCAGTAACACATTGCTTACAATAAAACTAATAAACAATATGCTGTTAGGCCGTAGCAAAGTTTCGATGATGAATGGCTTCAGTTTTCAACGAATGTGTGCTTGTCTTTATCAAGTTGTGAAATATAAAGTCATCAAAATATTAACTTCATGTGTAAACGGGAATATCCTCTCGAATTTGCAAAAAAAAACCCCGATAGAACTCTCCTTTCAAGTGTAACAGTCATCCCTCCCTATCTTTCATCGTGATATTGTGTCATTTCATAACCTTGGTGTGAATGCAGTTTTGGTATTGCACAACAGTAGTTCCCCATTTTCCATATTACTCTGTTGCCACGAGCATAACTGTGAGAGTGAATGTCAAGATTTTGATAAAACACAATGATAATAGACAAGATCACTTGTCGCACTATACTGGATTTCTTAACAATGATTATGCAACCAAAGCAAAATATCCCACATAATACATAACCGTAAAAATAACCCCTTGAAAATGGTTTGACAAAGCAAGCTACGAAATGCCAATTCTTTGCAACAAAGAATCAAGGCGCAACTGAACACAAATGTTAGTCAAAATAATGAAATATTTAATATTGAGATCCATCTTAGGTACTTGTATTGTTAACAGGAAATGTATGAACTATGTGCTATAAACATGAGCAATATACAAGTAGAACATTAAAGGTTTAAGAATTTGAATTTCAATCAAACAATTGTTTGGGACAGACTGTAATTCATTAGGCGCACATTGATCTTGTTCATCTTTTAGCCCTTGTATTCCCGTTAGATAGTCTTCTTAGCACTAGGAGGCCACAAGGTCTGTAGACACCTCGTATAGGCATGTGTTCAGTACAGTTTAGACAGCGCACTCAAATAGCTGACCAATCACATCATAGTTTTTAAATGATCATCGTTTTGAAAGCAATCGGAACAGATGAAAGGATAGCTGTTTATCTGCCCCTAGGTTCTGGCACTGAAAGCTTTTGTTTGAAGTCTTGTGATTGGTTAACTGAATTGCGTCAGAACATGTAAGCATACAGGCTTTTATCAGACGGTGTTGGTAAAAACCTCCAAACGATATAAATTCATATCCTGGTAAATGTACTATTTTGCAACTTTTATTCCTTGTATAACTGTCTATTTTAATCAGACTGATGATCATTTGTAAATGTGATATTTATTTTGCAGCGTTTGTATTATCAACACCATATGGTGCACAAAGAATTTAAGGTCTGTCTTAGAAGTTTTGTATCTATTTGAACTCTTCTCCCTATTTGTCTCCATCTGATCTTTGTTTAACAGGGATTGTATCAGTAATGAATTTTTATGTTTGTGTCAAAGTGTGTGCATCTATACATGCACATTCTACTATACTGCAGTATTTACAGACCCGTCCGTCTTGTGCTGACGTTAACAACATAGGCTCGGATCTAAATATGACATGTCTTATTGATGATCACTATTGTGATCTTAAACAAGGGTTCATATATATATTCAAACACACTGACATTTCAACAAATAACCACAAAACCAATGAGATTAGAGTAAACACGTGCAGATACAGCTTTTTGAGAGGGGGGAATGGCGGCAAATTTTCTTCACATTTAATATATTTAGAACCCTTGTGTCCACTCCCCCCAATCCACCGGATCTGCCAATTGTAGTAAATATGTTTTCAACATGAACATTTCCTTAAATGTCAGAGTCAGTCAGTTAGTTTCAGCTTTCCAGTCATCTGGAAAACACAAGCATGCAATACATGCTCCTTCACATCCACCATCAATTCTGCATAGTTCCTGAATGTCATAAGTTTTAGATGACATATCAGAGGACATAAAGGGAGATAACAGAGATTCCCATTGAAAACTTGAAACTAACAAAGGGAGACTACTCCACGAGTCCACTATCTCTCATTCAGGCACTTTCTGAACCTTGGTGGGTGATGTTTCCACCTCATTGTCCTCCTCCACGGGTCGCTTCTCAGCTTTGGAAACTACTGTTATTTGTAAAAGTTTTTGCCAGAGGCCTTATCTCCAGACGGTATCAAATGCTTTTTTTGAAAATCAATAAATGCGCAATATAGTTTCTTTTTGCGGCATTTTAACAGTTCCGAAAGATGGTACAAAGTGGAAATATGATCTGAAGGCGTATATCCTTTTCTGAAACCAGCCTGAGACTCGGAGAGAATTTGGTTTGTTTCGATGAATTGATTTAATCGAATGTTTAAAATAGACGTGAAAAGTTTTCCAAAGCAGCTCAGTAATGGTTGAATATCTAAGTTATCTCAAGTAATACATTGTTAACAAGCAAAACATAGGCTTTTAGATCATGACCCCTGTGACCCGAATTAATGGTCACCAATCCTACAATTAAGAATCATCTTTGACCAAAGAGTCTCTATACAACATTTCACCTTTCTGGAGCTTTACATACTTCAGATAAAGATGACAATAAGTTTTTGGGTCATGACCCGTGACCTAGATTGAGGTCACAGGGTCACAAAATCTACAATTTAGAATCCCCATTGACCAAGGAGTCTGCACACAACTTTTCAGCTTTCTAGACCTTTTGGAACTTGAGAAGAAGATGAAAATAGGTTTTTGGGGCTGTGACCCCTGTGACCCCAATTGAGGTCACTGGGTCACACAGTCTACAATTTAGAATCCCCATAGCCAAGGAGTCTGCACACAACGTTTCAGCTTTCTAGACCTTTTGGAACTAGAGAAGAAGATGAAAATAGGTTTTTAAGGTTGAAATCTACAATTTAGAATCCCCATAAGCAAAGGAATCTGCAGAAAAAATTTCAGCTCCGTAGACCAAGTGGTTCTGGAGAAGAAGATGAAAATGTGAAAAAAGATTACAGACGGACGGACGGACGGCCGGACATCATGCCTTGCCGTAAGCCCATCGGCCAGATGAGCTAAAATGCAAAGGGTGCTCTGTGTGTGAAACCTAGGCATATTGTCCACTCGTCTTCACATCACAGGCGGAATGAAAAGCTTTCCAACTCTTCTCTCTCCGCGGGTTGAGTTGGTCTCGATACATTTTCGGGGGCAGGATAGCGAGTGGTTAGCGCATTCGGCTTTGGATCAAGAGGTCCATGGTTCGAATCCCACCAGGGGCACGGCAACTTTGTCTGCAGTAGAGAACTGTTCTACACGCAGTAAGGTTTGGGTGCAATGCTATACTGAATTTCAGTGCAGTACCACCCATGGATTTGCTAGTTCCAGCCGATGCTTGATTCACCGCAATGCATAGCCACATGACGTTGCGGGCTTTCTCCCTGCAATAATACTAGCAGCAGTGATATAAGTGAAATACTCTCTAAAACTCACCTCAATACGTTTTCACCTTGCCTTGAGAAGATGATTGTCCACCATGAACAAATAATATACTTTTAATTAACTCTGTGGTTCATGTATTTTACACATATTTCATGGCAGGTATTGATAACCAACAGTAGTATTTCAATAGTTTTTCATGGGAGGAAATTTCCAGTTACAGAAACAGAATATCTGATATGTTAAAAGTATTTCTGTTTTACATGCAGACAATTATTTTGTTAATTTCACTTTTTGTAAAAAATAATTCAACAATGTGTAGTCAAATTGAATATTTAATCTTCATATCTTTACAATGACAATGATTGTTATAGCCTTGAAGTTTTTACAACAGAGTCAATATCTTCATTACTAAATAAAGAAAGATACAAATAGTTGAAGCATTATTAAACAGTTTCCTCAATAAGACATTTATTATCAAACATGGATCATTCATTAACAAAAGTTATTTTCTTTGTTCAAATATGGCAAGTCAAATGCAATGGTGGAATATGTAGCTTTGGTAGCATCAAAGATCAATACTATTCTATTTCAAATCTCAAAATTGAAGAATATTTAACTGAGGTATACTTTTGAAAATATAAGTCATTATGTAGGTGCTGTTAAGTTGAAGAATGATGAATATTTATGGATATACAAATTCTTTTATTCTGCACAGGGCGTTTCGACATAGGTTCTACCGTGGTTTTCAAACAGGTGACTTATGCCTATGTTGAAATGTCGTCTATGCAGAATAAAAGAAGTTGTGTATCCATATATATTCTGCATACTTCATCATACCAACTTCTAGAATGCCATTTAAAGAATACTGTTAATTTCTCTATATTTGTATCTTTCCCCCAAGGGTAAGAGAGAAATAGTTCACAACTTCTGTGTTTGAAGTTTTATTTTACTTATGCATCAAACACATACACACCACATTACATATTTTCAGTTCAGTTTGACATTTCTCGTAATAATTCATGTATTGTTTCATAGAATAGTATATATATTATTATTAATCTTGACATTCATAAAATGTTAACTATCTTCAATAAAAAAAAAGTGGTTTGTGTTTAAGGGAAGCTTTAAGGAAAAGTTCTATAACCGATCTATCCGCAGCATCCGCCATCTTGGTTTCTTGGCATTACATGAAAAGAAAACATGCTCTATTTTACTCAATTTTACACTTTCTTAATAATAAAACATATACAATGAAAGAATATGTGCACAGTAAGTCAGTAACACATTGCTTACAATAAAACTAATAAACAATATGCTGTTAGGCCGTAGCAAAGTTTCGATGATGAATGGCTTCAGTTTTCAACGAATGTGTGCTTGTCTTTATCAAGTTGTGAAATATAAAGTCATCAAAATATTAACTTCATGTGTAAACGGGAATATCCTCTCGAATTTGCAAAATAAAAACCCGATAGAACTCTCCTTTCAAGTGTAACAGTCATCCCTCCCTATCTTTCATCGTGATATTGTGTCATTTGATAACCTTGGTGTGAATGCAGTTTTGGTATTGCACAACAGTAGTTCCCCAATTTCCATATTACTCTGTTGCCACGAGCATAACTGTGAGAGTGAATGTCAAGATTTTGATAAAACACAATGATAATAGACAAGATCACTTGTCGCACTATACTGGATTTCTTAACAATGATTATGCAACCAATGCAAAATATCCCACATAATACATAACCGTAAAAATAACCCCTTGAAAATGGTTTGACAAAGCAAGCTACGAAATGCCAATTCTTTGCAACAAAGAATCAAGGCGCAACTGAACACAAATGTTAGTCAAAATAATGAAATATTTAATATTGAGATCCATCTTAGGTACTTGTATTGTTAACAGGAAATGTATGAACTATGTGCTATAAACATGAGCAATATACAAGTAGAAAATTAAAGGTTTAAGAATTTGAATTTCAATCAAACAATTGTTTGGGACAGAATGTAATTCATTAGGCGCACATTGATCTTGTTCATCTTTTAGCCCTTGTATTCCCGTTAGATAGTCTTCTTAGCACTAGGAGGCCACAAGGTCTGTAGACACCTCGTATAGGCATGTGTTCAGTACAGTTTAGACAGCGCACTCAAATAGCTGACCAATCACATCATAGTTTTTAAATGATCATCGTTTTGAAAGCAATCGGAACAGATGAAAGGATAGCTGTTTATCTGCCCCTAGGTTCTGGCACCGAAAGCTTTTGTTTGAAGTCTTGTGATTGGTTAACTGAATTGCGTCAGAACATGTAAGCATACAGGCTTTTATCAGACGGTGTTGGTAAAAACCTCCAAACGATATAAATTCATATCCTGGTAAATGTACTATTTTGCAACTTTTATTCCTTGTATAACTGTCTATTTTAATCAGACTGATGATCATTTGTAAATGTGATATTTATTTTGCAGCGTTTGTATTATCAACACCATATGGTGCACAAAGAATTTAAGGTCTGTCTTAGAAGTTTTGTATCTATTTGAACTCTTCTCCCTATTTGTCTCCATCTGATCTTTGTTTAACAGGGATTGTATCAGTAATGAATTTTTATGTTTGTGTCAAAGTGTGTGCATCTATACATGCACATTCTACTATACTGCAGTATTTACAGACCCGTCCGTCTTGTGCTGACGTTAACAACATAGGCTCGGATCTAAATATGACATGTCAGTTACCAACCACTCATGTTTTAGAGATACAACACTGACATTTTAAACATCTTATTGATGATCACTATTGTGATCTTAAACAAGGGTTCATATATATATTCAAACACACTGACATTTCAACAAATAACCACAAAACGAATGAGATTAGAGTAAACACGTGCAGATACAGCTTTTTGAGACATTTTTCACATTTAATATATTTAGAACCCTTGTGTCCACTCCCCCCAATCCACTGGATCTGCCAATTGTAGTAAATATGTTTTCAACATGAACATTTCCTTAAATGTCAGAGTCAGTCAGTTAGTTTCAGCTTTCCAGTCATCTGGAAAACACAAGCATGTAATACATGCTCCTTCACATCCACCATCAATTCTGCATAGTTCCTGAATGTCATAAGTTTTAGATGACATATCAGAGGACATAAAGGGAGATAACAGAGATTCCCATTGAAAACTTGAAACTAACAAAGGGAGACTACTCCACGAGTCCACTATCTCTCATTCAGGCACTTTCTGAACCTTGGTGGGTGATGTTTCCACCTCATTGTCCTCCTCCACGGGTCGCTTCTCAGCTTTGGAAACTACCTCAGATTCTGTGTCTTCTTTCCCATCTGTCTTCTTGAATATGAATACACAATATAATGCTGAAAAAAATGAGAATGTTTTAAAAATTAAATTAAGTTTTAAACCCTGTGGCCTGTAAACATTCCAAAATTCTGTATATTTCACTGGCATCATTTGAAAGAGATTTTTTTAAATAAAACCATGAAACATTTATATTCTTCGCATCATTTTGTTTAAACAATTTAAAAAACAAGGCAAAAGTGAGCGCAGCTCACATACCCCCGCCTGTAGTTTGACCGCCTTTCTTTAAACTATGTAATCATAAATCATATATTATGATAAGGCTTAGGAATGTGGTTTGGTCAGCACATAACATAGAAAACAACAGGAAATGTAATTGTTTGCATAGGTGTGAACTGGACGAGATAACTAAATGTTTTACATCAGAATCTCACCTTCCAATCAGTTGCTTGAAGGTCAATATATATTCCTATGTATACTCTTTGAAGTGGTCTCAATGTCAGTCATGTTCATATTTTGTTCACATGTTCGAGCTGAGAATCAGTATCAGCATAAATGTCCCACTCTCACAGTAAATGTGTGAAATGTTCAACATGTCAGGTCCATGAACAAAGCAATGTGACAATAATCAAACAAAACACAAATGGGAAATCACCTCGTATTCATGATTTCCAACCATATAGACAAGTGAAATCAAACTAGGATTGAAGTTTACACATAAAAAATTTTTAAATTATAAAATCGGACCGTTTTTGGGTAAAAAACCCAAAATTATTTGAACCATGGAGTTGAAATCCCTAAAAGGCACAACAGCAACATGTAGGTTATCGCTATACCAAATTTGAAGTTTCCAAAGGGTATAGTTTCCGAGATAAGCTCCGGAAACGACACAAAGTCCAAAAATGGGACCGTTTTTGATCAAAATGTCCAAAATTATTTGAACCATGGAGTTGAAAGCCCTAAAAGGCACAACAGCATCATGTAGGTTATCGCTATACCAAATTTGAAGTTTCCAAAGGGTATAGTTTCCGAGATAAGCTCCGGAAACGACACAAAGTCCAAAAATGGGACCGTTTTTGGTCAAAATGTCCAAAATTATTTGAACCATGGAGTTGAAACCCCTAAAAGGCACAACAGCAACATGTAGGTTATCGCTATACCAAATTTGAAGTTTCCAAGGGGTATAGTTTCCAAGATAAGCTCCGGAAACGACACAAAGTCCAAAAATGGGACCGTTTTTGGTCAAAATGTCCAAAATTATTTGAACCATGGAGTTGAAACCCCTAAAAGGCACAACAGCAACATGTAGGTTATCGCTATACCAAATTTGAAGTTTCCAAGGGGTATAGTTTCCGAGATAAGCTCCGGAAACGACACAAAGTCCAAAAATGGGACCGTTTTTGGTCAAAATGTCCAAAATTATTTGAACCATGGAGTTGAAATCCCTAAAAGGCACAACAGCATCATGTAGGTTATCGCTATACCAAATTTGAAGTTTCCAGGTGGTATAGTTTCCGAGATAAGCTCCGGAAAAGATTTCGGACGGACGGACGCACGGACGGACGCACGGACGGACGGACACGCGGAGCGCTATATACCCCCGTAGCGGGGGTATAAATATCATATTGGCTTTGTCAATTAACCCTTACATTGCGTTATTATATAATATTAAGTAAGCATATTTTCCCAGCCATCTGATTACGTGTATATCGACAGAAAAGCATATTGACTCCAGACCGAGTCTGACCAAAAGGCGTACTGACTTCAGTATTGACTTGACACCAAATGATTGTTGCATGATGTCATATAATTGTTACCATGATGTCATTTGAGCCAAGTTCCAGTGTTCAATCCAAATTACATTTTTGACTGTATTGCATTGTTTTCATTTCATTTCTGTATGAAATACATAATAAAACAATTATTGACTGAATTCGGTCAATACCTCTTTTTATGGACTTAGTCCTTGGTCAATATTATTTTCTCGGGTCCATAAAAACAGGTATTGACCTCATTACCAATCTACAATTGTATATTATCACTTTAAGCCCCCGTTGTGGAATATTCGGACCCTCTAGTTCACAGCCGAATTTTCGCTAAGGCACTAATTTGCACCCCTGGTGGAATATCCCAGACGGCGAATACGGTACTGTTTTTACGATATATATTTGTCTACATAGCGAAAACGGACTATATAAGAACGTTATTATATACAATTCCAGCTCACGACAGCCGTACACAAATGGTTAATTCATACCCGAACTTTTTCTATTACTTTCTAGAGATCGGGCCTTCACAATGATATAAAATCATATACAAATTACTAGAATGTGACCTTTGGTTATAATTCTATAGCCAAGTAAAGTTGTCTTTACCTTTATAAAATCATAAATACGGAACATTTATGATACTTGCGTCCCTTTCCAAGAAATCATAATCACGAATATTTGTTGAATATTTCGTTTCTGTTGTAGGGTTGTACATGCCTCTCTTAGTAAATATGTGCATTTTATATGGAATAAAAGATAATTCTTTTCTCTTCATTTTGATATGAAAATGTATTGAGTAGTTCAGTAGATATATAGCGTGCAAGAAGTTGTGATAAAAGCGTCTCTTGCTGAAAATTGCGAGTCGTGAGACTTTGATAAAGACATTTTTAGTCCCAGAAAACAAAACACACTTCATCCGAGATTGGCTACTACTGCTTGGATCACCATTGCGATCTCAGTAAAAAGAAGTTGACGTCTGGGACTGGCGGAAAGCAACTGAAATATTATCTTAGGATGCCCGGACCAATCCAGGATCCTCATCGTAAGGGTTAATCAGCTCATGTTTCTGCAGCTTTTTCATTGTTTAGAACTTATATCAGAAGTAAGACTGAAAGATGGGTATACTTACTCGTGGCCTCCCACTCATCTAATGATAATGTTCCCTGGAACAAAGAAAAAGTATATATATATATATATATATATATAATGTTTTTAAGCTTGGGACAGCAGGTAAAATCAGTTTTTCAGAAATAAACGAAGTGGAAGTTTCTCAAATAGTTTAACACTTAATAAAGGGAGTTGGGTATTTTTTTGTGGAAACGAAATTCGAGGGGACATTCATTTTTATACATATATGTTATTAATACATGATTTGAATACATTGAGGGAAATGAGGGTATTATTGTGGTTGATTTAGATATAGATTTTACAAGAACTCACATACCCCCACTCCCTGCTGAGGTCAAAGAAACTTTAAATTAGTAAAGGTCACATCAATGGATACAGATTAACATGTTAGGTTGGATGAAAGGAGCATATACAGTTCCAGAAGTGTTGACAATGTGGTGCACTATTCAAGTTATGGTTGATTTATTCATTGAGCAAATAATTTTTTATGTAATTCTACTTTATAAACAACCAATTCCAAAATGCATGACATTGGTTTTTAGCTATTTTATACAAGGAATATATACCGGTAGTTAAACATCTATAGGGTTGTCATCCTGTCTTCTCATGTTTCCATGTAAATCTCCAAAATGAGATCTAAATAACAAATACCACATATAGTATGTATAGTTTTGGAGATATGCTCTGACACTACTTTGTCACTGAGCCACTGTTTAAGTCAGAGGTTTCCATGGAAACCAGAAAAAAACAAGTAGTTGTCACTAAGGTGACATGATCCCCCGCCGCAAATTAATACTTCAAAATTGAAAATAATGCCAAGATCAGCAAATCGACTGGGCCCTGAATTTTCCCTAAAAGAACCACTGGTGTAAGATATCGATGAGAATCCAATGAACAGTTCTTGTGATAGCAATGTCCCTGACAAGCTTAACATGTTGACAAACACAAAGTTCAGCTATGACCTTGAGAATAATGTCAAGGTCACCAAAATCTAATCAGCCCTTTGTCTTTCCTTGGAGAAGCTATGAGTAAGATGTGAAGAGAATCCAGTGAATAGTTCTTGAGATATCCTGCTGACAAGCTTTACATGTACATTAACATGTCGAAAAATTCAAAGTTCGGCTGTAACTTTGAGAATAATGTCAAGGTCACCAAAATCTAATCAGCCCTTTGTCTTCCCTTGGAGAAGCCATATGTAAGATATGAAGAGAATCCAGTGAATCAAGGTCACAAAACTCTGTAGGAATATTACTCTCCCCATGATGAACCCATATGCAAAATATGAAAAGAATCCAGTGAACAGTATTTGACTTATTCCATTTCGTACGGAAGCACATTTAGGAATCATGGTTAATATGTGTACCAATTTTGAAGGAGTTAGCATGCATAGTTTAGGAGAAATGCTCCATACAAAATTACTTCCTTTTAAGGCAACTGTTAAAATCATGTTTCCAGGGAAACTGCAAGAAATAAATGCACAAGAAGTTCTAACCCTCAAAGGACACATCTAGGGATCATGTATACCAAGTTTGGTGGGGATCCCATGTTTGATTTGGAAGATATGCTCCTGACAAAATTTCGGGACGGACTGACAAATGGACAAAACGACCGCTACATGCACCCACTTACGCTGTAAGACGGGGTATAATAAAATCATAAAGAAGTCCAATTTGTAAAAACAGCATGAGTCAATCTTTCATTTTGTTAGCACATGTCATTTCAGCCTAAACTTTTATGAACAACAATCATGACTCTTTCTTGTTGAAGTTTGAATAGCTGCAATAGCATGTGATCTGAAACTTAGGTTTATTGTGTGAAGACATTCCACTTACTACTTTCTGACTGCGACCGCCTTCCTGTGCGGAGGAGTCTGGGTTTGACTCTTGGAAGCTGGTGACATGCTTGTAGTTGTCTTGCTGTGTGCTGGCGGGGTCCTTCCCCTGATCTGGGGGATATGCCTGTAGGAAGTAGAAAGAAGATAAGTACACATTCAAAGTGTTAATCACCAATAAATGCAATTGCAGCAATACACAACGGAGAAATTAAACTAATTTTAGCTTCTTGTTTTCTTTTTGTTGGAAAGGAACCCATTATGTAATTTCAAGTGTACTAAAACCCTTTTCATCTTTCATTGCAAATTTATTTATGAGAGACGTTCGAGACAAACCTCCAAAGCCGACATCTTGCCCAGGAGTGACCTGCCCTCTCCTCTTTGGTGGTTTTCTTCAAAATACTCTGCAAATGGTTTCCTAGCAACTAGTTTCATTCCATACTTCTCAGCCATCCTGCAATAAATTTTAAATGAATACAAAATGGTTCTCATTCATCATAAATCTATACAGAAGAAAAGATTTCATCATAGATTTGATATATGTTTACCTTTGAACAGAAAGTAAAACCGTTGCTTGAGAGATACAACTGGCCTTTCTTATGACTCAAAGAGATAAATCCTTAGTAATTACATGACAAAGAAATGATACCACATAGCCAATTCCCAAGCACTTTTCAGTACCTAACTTACCAGTGAGAATGAAACATGTTCAAAATAGTGGCTGGCCAAAGTTTATCTAACAATTCTTGTCCCCTAGGATTGCAGAAGCCTTTTTGCAGCACAAAAAAATGAAGGAAATATCAAGATTGGATAAACTCGCAACAGCAGGAAACTATGCAGAAGTAAAACTCACTTTTCTAGGACCGGGAAATACACCAGAAATTCTGGACAGTCAACAACCCCCTCTAAGTGGAAGTCATACTTGGCTCCGAAGAGTGGAATGTCCTCTTTACTGTCAAGGTTGAAGTCGACTCGATACACTTCATTACCAAAACTGTTGTCTGATGAATTTCGCCAACGACGTCTGAAACAATAACAAGTTAAAGGCTTTCTTGATCATCTTACATCAAATCGCACAACGTATATATGATACGAACAGGTTCTGTAGATTCCTAGCACAAGGTCTGAGGACACCCTGTATAAGTGTGTGTTCCGAACCAGTTAAGCGTTGACGAAGCCCAGTAAAAAAGCTGACAAATCAAGTCATAGTTTCTAAACAGTCGCCATTTCGAAATCATTCGGAACAGACGAAAGGACAGCTGTTTTGATTTATCTGCCCCTAGCTTCTCACATCAAAAGCTTTTGTTAAAGGTCTTGTGATTGGTTAACTGAATTGCATCAGAACATGGGAGTCTACAGGCTGTTATCAGACGGTTTTACGAGGAAACCTCTGAACAATATGAGTTCGTATTTTAATCAGACTGTACACTGTGACTGCAGTGAGGCATGATTCCCAAAATAAAATATTATGATAACAATATACTTCAGAAAGTTATTATTGCAATCTTTGTTTAGTATTTCCATTCTTCCTTCATCTCTCAGAGGGTAAAGGACGTAAGTGAAGTCCAAAGTCCTTGATCAGCGGACTTGATGTTTCATATTTCATACTTACACAAGTTCATGTGAGTTAGGGGTTGTACCGACAAAGTAGCCTCCCGGTCGGAGACTCTCGCAGGCATTCTGAAGCATCATCTCTGCCTGTGGTAGACTCTCGAAGCAGTAGTGGAAGGAGAACTGACAGCTGACGACATCAAACTGCGCACTTGGATCTTGATACCGCTCCTTCAGTCGCACCTAGTTCACAACAAAGAGCGAGAAATGCACTATAAATGAATACGTAGTTAAAAAAATAATTATTATTTCAAATATGAAATGGAAGAGGTTGAAAAATCTGTTCAAGTCAATAAATCATGGACTTACATCTGTTTTTATGCACCAAGTCACAGAGCTTTATTTTGCAAGTCAAGCCAATCTGGTATTTAAATGATCTTTAAAAAGAGGCCAGTTCATGACTTTTCAGTGATTTGTTTGGATAATTGGTAAATTTGGCAAGTTAGTGACCTGGGACTTACAGATTCTTAAACTGCAGAATGTGGAATGCCAAATAAACCAAGTTATTTGAAAGCGGCCCCAGACAATCAATATGTGTAGGATATAGTCCAGAAAGTCTCCATTAGTTTGGTGCATGGATACTTGGAGTTCTGTTTAAAATTTATTTTTCATTTAGTTTTTCAGTGTTTCATTACTTTTATTTTCATAAATTGTTTTGCTACGAAACATAGGCCAGACTTTATGTACTAAAGGAGATTGTACATTAGTTGAATTCTATTGAAGAGTAGCTGCACACAATTGGAGACAATACAGGAGGTGAGGTGAGTTAGGGTTTAACACCGCTTTCAAGAGTATTTGACTTATATCACGGCTGCTAGTATTATTGCAGGGAGAAAGCCCGCAACGCCATGTAGCTATGCATTGTGGTGAAACCTGCGAGCATCGACTGGAACTAGCGAATTATGGGTGATACTCCGCTGAAATTCAGTGTAGCATTGCACTCAAACCTTACTGCGTGTAGAACAGTTCTCTACTGCAGACAAAGTTGCAGTGCTCATGGCGGGACATCTCAAACATAAGAATTTCACAATACTTTAACCACTGAATTAATTATTGTTGAAGTATTCAGAGTTTCCAATTTACAGGAATCACAACTTCGCAACAGGATTACCGTATATTACCGGGTATAAGTCGACCCCGCGTATAAGTCGACCCCCTTTCTCAACTACCCAAATACTGGTCAAAACCCTATATCTCATGTATAAGTCGACCCCCCTTTTACCACGTGCTGACTGACACCGAGTGACAAGTCGACATGCACAAGAGTCAACACAGCGGCGATTGGTAAGCAGTGATGTCGATCGACTTATCAATTGTTTTGCCCTAAATATTATAAAATGATAATTTATGTTTCAGACGTTGTAAACAACCAATAAAAAAATACAACTTGCGACTCACGGTGTCTGTTATTATTTGTTTCAATCAAATTACATTTTCCTCTCATCAAGCCGAATAAACTACGACCAACATGTTGACAAAACTTTGTTAGATAACCGGTGAATAGTTAAATTGTTACCTAGTAGAAAAAGACATAAAAAGACATTGCTTTTACTTTTGAGATGAGAAGTGACAGGCTTTAATTACTGTTAATTACTATCAATTAATGTTAATTAAACATCAAAGCTTAGATAATTACCGGATGCGCTAATGAATCACTACCCTGACTGGCAATTAACAAATCTATTCACAACCTTAATCACACGTACGTCTGTCTATTAACAAGTATTGAATATACACTATTATACAAAATGAATGGTGAACATCTCAGTAACAATACAATGACAATCGGCAATTTACATTTCTCTAAATATTTTTGAATATATGCTATTATGTTAGAACATCTCAGAAATTATACGTCTACTCGTACCAGTAATTAGCACTTCTCACTGCGTAAACACTTGATTATTTTTTCATGAGTATCTATCTCGCATGTCACCGGCTTCTATGTAGAATCTCATTGGTCCACGTGACCTTATCGGGTCACTCCACTTACATCAAGGCTAGATATCGATCGATGTTTGTCAGGTAATAGTGAAGATTATAATATAAACTTTAATGAAATTTCGTGATTGAAATGTTATTTTTTATTCATATATCACGCTATATTTGTATTTTAAAAAGACAACAATAAAGCATATGTTTTTTATTCAATGATTTTAATATTGACTGGACATCGATGTTTGTGAATTGTTTCCGGTGTAAACATCGTCCGTTCGACTTGCTGGGCTGGCAGATACTTACCTGGCCTCTAGATTTTTTGGGCTGAAACATAGACCCCGTGTATAAGTCGACCCCCCTCCTTGACCCCCTAATTTTTGGTATCAAATTCTCGACTTATACCCGGTAATATACGGTAACTGAGGATTAGCCGATGACTAAACTAGTAAATACAGGCTATATAGAGGATATTATATGAGTGTCTATGCCATACTATGTTTACAACACTCGTGCCTGAATATCCCGAGTGAGAGCAAGGGATATACCTATATTCAGGCACGAGTATCAAACATAGTATGGCATAGACACAAATATAATATTCTGTTTATTACCGAAGTCGTGAAATTAATGAAAACACGCTAAAATCCACTTTCAACCATAGGCTGGCGACCTGCCTTTGCGCATTTAGTTGCGTCATAGACGAAACGTGACGTCATAGCATTGTTTATGACGTCACGTAACCATGACAAAGTGATATGTTGCCCTAGGGCATCGTATGAAAAATATGAACCCCGATATGATTGCCCTCGTAGGTAATAAAGAGGAATATTCAGAGCAAGTACATTAAAAGGTCTGATAACGCCCAATAATACAAGGATACATTTTCTAGGATCCACAAATAAAGATATTTAAAGAATATTAAAAATATTTATTACCTTCGTGCAATCTGCAGCAATGAATTCTGCTTCAAAGAGCTTCTGTGGGTATCTGTCTCGTTGATTTCTGTCTATCATTTCCTTAAACCGAGATTCACACTGCTCAACTGAAGTTTCAGCAATATCTGAAATGTGGGACATATCATTTCTTATCAGTCGATATCAATATCAATTCCTTAAGTAGTTTTATTAAGTTTCTTAAAGCTATAGATGGGTTGCCTAAAGAGATAAAAGACAAGTTTTCTCTCTGTGAGAACGAAGTGAGCAAAGGTTGGCAATGTAGTTCTCTTAACTTGCATCTGAATCATTATCTAACGACATGTGAAAGGTTGCCAAAATACAAACAAGACATACATTTCCATGCTCTATCAATTTCAATCTCATGTCGCAATCATTCAAGTAAAATATTTATTCAACATTTTAAGCCAGTTTGAAACATATTAAGAACTGTCTGTCCTTCGGACAAGAAAACTGTTCCTTTATACTTTATAAATTTTGTTTTATTCATGAAAAGCTTGAACTTAGAGAGCGGGAATTCAGAGAATCATTACACTTTTGAAGAAGACTCTGAATATCTGGCTCTCCATCTTACTTAAAGAAAATATTACCCACTGTCATGAATTTTGTACCTGCACAGACAAGACTATCGATCCGTCCCTTTTTCCACTTTAAGAGATCTCCGCCCTTGCCACAGCACAAATCAAGAGCAGCAATTTTCTTGTCCCTCGAAGTTTCATCTTTTATACGCTGAAGGGTGTCACCTTTGAGATTAAAAAAAAACTTTACACAAGAATGTTTACAATAAACATATTAAATGAATATTTTCATCTTGCACTAATAATTACTTTGGAACAGTGAATTTACATTACCAGTAGATGAGTCCATAAAAAAAACCTATTATTCACAAAAACATTCATGGGTTGTGGTATTAGAACTGAGTTGTATATAATATTTAAATATATTTACAACAAATCTACCCGAATCTCAAAACAATTGAATTAATTGAGTTCCTTTCAAAACAGACTTACCAATGAGAATACTTTTGACCCAGTTGTTGAAGTTTCTCAGGTAGAATATGCGACTCTGTGTACGGACCTGTAGCCCAGACTCTTGCAGCTCATTGTAATGCTTCGCTACGGTTCCTGTTAGATCCTTCTGCTGATCTTCTCCCTTGCAAAGAAATTCAGAGAATAGTTGTAAGAATGAAACACCTTTTCTTAAAGGGACACACTGTATGTTATTGTAGTAACATAGGTCAAAAGTTACTAAGGGTGTTATTTTATCGAGAGATAATGACTGTTGTAGAAAATTACCCCTTTATAAGTGCCAATCTGTTCAGTATAGTTACATTATTAAGATGTTTAGATTATGATAGAAAACCGCACAATGTTCGCGGCTGGTGCGAGTCAATTGTTCAAACGTAATTTTGAAAACTTATATGTTGCAGAAAAAGACACAGATATTGGTTGGTACTATTCAATGAAACATAACTGGTATACTTGTAAATGGGGCCAATGAATTCGGCTTCTCGTCGTGTGTTAAGCCGAACACGCTGTTCGAGTTTCATCGAAAGCCAGTACTTGTCAAATATTTGATGTTAGGGGATACATATGCAAGTTGAGTGAGTTGATTTGGACATAAATCAGGACATTTGATATTTTTGTATGTATCAAATCTAAATAAAATTTCATGAAAAAACATGTAGTGTCCCTTTAATATTCTGAAAAGCACCTGTATTGGTAACACATTTTTTTGGCATATTTTGTTTTCTCAAATTTGCTATTTATCATTAAAGTTTATACAATATATTGTTATGTTAGAGGGTAAAACATCTCATTACATGACCTGATAAGCCGTATCCATAGAAAACGGTTATCGACATTGGAAGAAATGGTGCAACGTATAAAGCGACAGTGGTGTGGACCTCTTCAGTGTGAGAGGTAGACTTGAAGGTCTCATGCGAATTTGATAGTAGAGCCAGCAAGATAATTGACCATTCTATCATGGTACCATATTCAAAAGTCTTCTTTGAGTGTTTAGGTATTGCTACAGCCATCAGATCACTTGCACTACCTTTGAGCGGCCATTTCAATGTGAACACAAAGGGAAAAGGACTGGCATGGTTTAACCGAACAATGTACATTCGTTTTAGAACTCTTTTTATTGATTCAGGAGTATTATTTAGCAACACTTTACCATTTTGTGCGATCTCTTTAACTAACTGGACTAGAACTAATGAACATTTAATTTTAAACACCCAAACCTTACTGCATACAAAAAAGTTCTCTACAAAGTTGCCAAGACCCTGTCAGGACTGCATGAAACTATGAATGTCTTGACATGCTTGATCTGTAGTGAAATGTGCCCACCACTGTGCTTTCTCTCCCCCTCATTTGACATACATCTATTTGCAATTTAAACACCTGTTAGTGTGAATTTTTTTTATTGAACACTTTTTGTACACTAGATATTATATAACAAATAGCACTTATATCAGTTACTATAAGAACAATCAACGAGTTGCGAGGAATTACAGATTATCTGTCGTAGTGGTGCGACGATTAATCGATACGCATCGATCTATGGGCCGCCGATACAGTGTATCGATACTAAGTTTTGTTTTGAAAAATATCCCGATGCGATACTCCAAACGGTCCACGATACATCGATGTTTATTTTCGTTATCGGATCGAATCGAATCCTGATGTCAAATAGGCTCAATAAGTAAATATGACTTAGATGTCATTTATTTTCAAATAGCATGCTTACAATTAAAAAAGATTTGCTTGGAAATTCTTGCTCCGAAAACGTTCTTTGACAATATTGGCGGTCGATGTAACATTCATCAATCAGTGTTTTAACTTGGTCATCTCGAATCCGAATGTATATAGAAAAATCCTTCCGGAATCTGACGACATATTTACAAATGTTGTAAATTGTCCTTATTCTTATAATTTTTTAGAGATTCATACTTTAATCAACTGATTTATGATAGAGTTTAGAAGGAAAACGTTAATGCATTGAAATTACAAAACGAAAGTTGTACCTCCTGAACTTCCCATAATCCCCTGCGCCAAACAAAATGGCGGATGGTGTTTCGTTCAGTAACAGTATGATATCATGCTTAATTTATTGTAACCTGTTCATAAAAAGGTTCCAAATAAAAAGGTTCTTTCATTTAACCAATCATTGCCTTTGTTTTGATGTAATAATTTGATGTAAGAGTTGGTAAGTTGGGTTCAATGATATGAAGATTTAGTATCGTGATACGTATCGTATCGCCTGCCTTGTATCGGGATACGTATCGTATCCCAGTTAAGGTGCACAATACTTTGGCAATTAAAACAAAAATTATAGTATCATGATGTATCGTATGACAAAATGTATGCCAATACCACCACTAATCTGTCCAGAGTTAATTATTTTGATAATTCAGATAAACTCTGAGCTTAAGCTCAAGAAAACAAATAATATCATTCACCTCTTTTGAAGGTTCGGAGCTTCCACTGGCTTCTTGTTCAGACATCTTGTGAGCTTGAAAATATATTCTAAGAACAAATGACACATCATAAATAAATGTATTATTGATTAGAACTTGTCTTTAAAAATCAATACTTATTATCATAATACTTATTGAAATCGTTAATAGCGATCAAACACTAACTGATAAATCCGAAATCTCATTTAAAAATCAGTTGAGATTTAGTTGGCAACTTCGAAATTGGTTTCGTTTTTATCAAGTTTTGTTTTGCATCGAATCGTTGACAAGGTTACTTCTGACAAGTTTTAAGGAGTATTATATTACTTCTACAATAGGCCAAACATATCCCCGTCGTATGTTTATTTACATCAATCATCATCTACTTGCAGGTAGATGATGTAAACAAACCTACCATGGATAATAAATTTGGTATAATATTTGGCGTACTTCTACATATTTTTGTATGTCAGGGAAATTGTTTATTATTAACACTACATGATTAAATTGCTTTAAAATATTCATATCTTACAAAATACGTTTGAATCTTTGAGTACAAATTACTATAAATACCGAAAACAACCAGAAGCTTTGTAGCTTTTCAACTTTATCCTGCCATGCTTGCGGATGTGTAACAGTTTCCGGCCTGCCGTTCACATTCAACGTCTTTAAAACGTCTTTATATATCAATTTGACCTTTTACTTGTATTTCTCAATTGTTAAGTAAATCTGAGTAAACAGATTCGTGATTTTTCAAGGCATATAAAATATAAATATAAAATGCACACAATATGTCGTAAATTATTATAAATTCCTACTTACGACAGTCGTTTTAACATGCGGCATGCAGAGGACGGCGTAAACAAACATTTTGATAAATATCTTCATTTAGATGCACGTGAACAAGACAACTATGACATCAGTTCAATGCACTGCTTTCTTCTCTGGTGCGAGGTTCTTGTTTAAGAACTATCACCATCGATTGGCACAAATTCCAAAATCCTTTGACATTGGATGTAAGTAGATCTAGTAGACTGACAGTGGAGGAAATAGTGATTACTGGTTGATATTCCTGAAATAAGATTGCCTCTTTTTCAGGTGATGATTAATGATTGTATTTGTCTTTGAACATGGTTATGAAATATATCATGATGTGCATGTTTAATCATTAAATTGAGTTGGAAAATGGTGATAAAATCTCTTCTTGAATTTCATCAGCCAGATTTCAAGAAGTTTCTTGAAGGCAGCATTTTCCTGAAACAGGAATACTGATTTTGACATTGATTTTTAACTCTTCATGACTATGAGACTAGATGGGTTAATGGCATGGGTCATCGTCTGACATTTTCCTCCTGAACCGCTGCATCCTCAAAGCTTAAAATTTGTTGGGAGGAACCTTGTGCCTAGGAGATAAATATTTGCATGTACATTTGGTCCTGACCTCAAATATAAGTGTTGCAGGAATAATTCTACGAAGGTAAAACTTAAAATAAAACTTGAATCTAGACTGAGATTTGTAAATTTATGCCCTACTACCAAAAATAAGGGTGTGGGAGGGATGCTTCCAAGCCCATTTAGTTTCAATATGCTCAACTAATGAGATGCTAAGGGTTTGGGGGTTACAGACACTTTACTGTCCCCTAAATTTTAAGCTTTGGGAATGGAATGGTACGATCGGGAGGAGGACTGTCTGCTCATCCACCATTGACATTTTCAACTCTACAAGAACCGCTGTA
Organism: Gibbula magus; assembly: GCA_936450465.1. Classification (NCBI taxonomy): domain Eukaryota; kingdom Metazoa; phylum Mollusca; class Gastropoda; order Trochida; family Trochidae; genus Gibbula; species Gibbula magus. Next base: position 31,001,031 of record OW388299.1, on the reverse strand, counting down.
CTCCAAGAGCTGAAATTTTGTGGGAAGGTACCTCACCTTTGGGATCAAAGTTTGTTCATTTGGTCCTCACCCCTCTCAACTATGGACGTGGCAGGCATTATCAGTGAAACATTTAAACAGCATCTTCTGCGAAACCAGTTGACATAGGAAAAATAAAATAAAATAAATATAAAATTTTGGTCATATATAGTAATGTAATTATTCGCAACTATTTTTCTTTTTATTGCAGTGAGGTATCCGAGGACCATAGTTTTGCCTAGAAGATTCCTTACTTCTCAAAATAGGAAACTTTTACCATCAACGCAGTTGAACAATTTATTGCAAAGAAGCTGTTTTGATCTCAATTTGTCCAAGACTTTGCCCCCTCAAATTACAGCACTTAGATGTTACAGTAATGAACAACCACCAAGTTCAGAAAAACTTCCAAAAAATGCAGAAAAAAGTGAAGCGGATGATGAGGCAAGTTTAACAGTTTTTCAAAGATTCAAGAAGACCTACAAGGAACATGGCAAGATTCTAGTCATCATACACTGCATGACGTCCGTTGTGTGGTTTGGTTCTTTCTACTCAGCTGCAGTCAGGTAAAATCTAATGCAAATTGCAAGACAACTTACATGTTTCAGGGGTTAGACCCCCTTCATCACCCAACTCCAGTTGGTTCCGTCATAGTATCCTTCATTGGAGCCTCATGCTGTCACCACACACATACTTTTAGACACGTCGTCAAGCGCCTCACCAAATGTAGTTTTAAACACTAATGTATATGTTTTGTTTTATTTCAGTGGTTTTGATATCGTTCCCTGGATGGAGAGTTTGGGACTCAGCGAGACAATTATCAAACCGTTTCGAGCAGGAGGATTAGGATTTGTAGCTTTAGCCTACCTCATGTATAAGCTGGCGACGCCCGCACGTTACACCGTTACACTTGCTGGAACCAACTATGCTATCAAGCACCTGCGTAAAACTGGCAAAATGAATCCGGTTCCAAAGGGAGACAACTTGAGAAGTCTTTATAAAGATGGAAAATCAGAACTGAAAGAGCGTCGTGATGTATTTCATGAAAGACAGCGACATCGAGCTGCCAAATTTCGTAAACAGAGAATTTTTAGACGTAAAGATACGTGATGTGGTTTTGTCTGTGGATAGGACTGTGCTGTTAATGAATTGAACAAATGTTGATTACATCTAATTACCAAATAAAAATATTGTTAACCCATAAAAGACTCACTGAACTTTAAGAAAGATTGGCTTGTTGGATGAATAAATGAAATGATATATGTTCATGGTGATTGTTGCTTGAGAGAGTTTATACAGTGTTTACCTGTTTTTGTTTCCTTCAATATTTTTTCTGTTGGCTTGCTGTTTCTTTTGTTGAATCTAATATTTTTGTAGAATATAAATTTATCAAAAGTTTGAGAAACATCATGAAATGTCAGTGCATTTTAAGAAAATATTTATAGATGAAATAATTATTTATTGAAAATTGAAATATATGTACATGTATAAAAACAATTAATGGAGAAAGAATGAAAACTGATCTTCACTTGCAAGAGTTCCTTTATTATATCATACATATAACAAGATATATATTCAGGGTTTTTATAATATATATATATATATGTTGTCTACTTCGCATACTGTATGTCAACAGATTGTTCTCTATTGGTTTGCAGTTCTTTTGTTGTATTTTATTTCTTTTGGAGGACTTATTTTGCAGTTTGTCTTGTCAGGTATATCAATGACATAATGAATAAACCCCTCATAATTGTTATTCCCCGCTGCACGGTTAGTATATAAGCATGATAGTATGGAGCACGATAGTATCCGGCTGTATACGTCCTTCCAGAGGGGGATTCCCCTTCCAAATCTTTTGATCAGCCCTGGCAGCTGGAGTGTTTGCAGGCCCGTAGCGACAGGGGGGGCTAGGGTGGGCTGAGCCCTCCCACAAATTTAGGGAGAGTTTTTTTTGGGGGCTCTCTATTCCAAAGTGTTTTTCAACCTGAAAGACATTGCAAATAACTTCGTGAGAGAAGTGAACAAAATAATTCTGATGATGTACGTAACGTTTGCTTGTAAGTTACAAGTATCGTGTCTGACGTATCTAAATAGACAATGAGAATAAACACAATTGGCTCTATATACTTTGTAAGAAGTGAAGAAAATTCTGATAGTGCAAGTGGATGTTTGAGTATATTGCATACTGCGTTGAGAAGTATTGCAACGTTTACCCAGCATACCTTTTGAGTATGAGTAAATTAAGGTATAAAACCGTACTGTATTCACTGAGCTTACAAATTCCAAATTCCAGCCACCCCCCCCACTCCCGAAATTGGTGCTACGGGCCTGGTTTGCATGCTTAGATCTGTTGGAGTTTTGATATAATCGTTAAGTTATGTCCCTGACTTCAGGATCGAACACAATGCCAATTTCTGCACATAGCTTATGATTATCAGTTGCTGCAGTTTGAAGATGTTGTGGGGAGCGCCCGTGAATTTGTCAGAAATGCTAATTTGTTAATTATAATAATTATGGCAAGTATAAACTAGTTATCTTTCTCATGACATCTAACTGTATCTTTTATTTTCGATTCGTTCTACCAACATTTCTGGAATATTGATCAGTTGATTGATTATGTGTAATTGTGTTTTGAAGAAGTGACTGTAATCTTTTGTTTATGATGTATGTGGATTCGTGTGAAATTGAAAGCACTTTTAATAATATTTTTGTGTTTTTATTTTTTCTCATTATTTAACTCATATATATACCACTTTACATGCTTATTTGAGTTGGGGGCTGAACCATTCTCCCCCTTTCCAAATTTCTGGATCTGCCAATGTGAGCTCTTCATCAAATACCAGATCCCAGGTTGTTTTGGTCACTGTAGGTGGTCACTGGAATTGGTTCATACAAATAAAGTTTACGACAAAACCATAAACTGTTCATTTGATATAGCGCTAATTTTGATTAAAATCTTCAACAGCACAATACGTAATACATGTCCGTTTACTACACTGTGAAATTGTTGAACAGATGAGTGTTGAGGACACGTTTGAAGTCTTGTATAGTTTTAGATTCTTTCAACTTGTTTAGAAGCGCATATCACCAGTGACATTAAAGGCACAATTGTCAAATGTTTTCGAATGCACTAATGAAACTTTTAAGTCATGAACTGGCCAGGCGGATCTGATATTGAGCCTGCTGTGCTCTTCAATTGTCAATTGTCTTTTAGTACAGTGGCGATTACCTGAATATGAAGGCACTTCAATATCAGTGAGGACTTGAAGGTACATCCATTGTTCTTGGGGGTCACATTTGCCAAACGTTATTGCAAAAAGTTGTTATATTATTGAGAAGTACTGACTGTGGCCGAAAATTGCCATTTTGGTGATAGTCGACTCAGTACACTGATGATATAAAGGTAAAAGTATTGATTTCTGATAAAAAAAATTTTTTAAAAAGACATTGATTTGCTCGATTTTAATTTGAAACTAGTAATTTAGATATATTTAGGGATTTGGGATGAATATGCAAGTTGAGGGAAATTATTTGAACTGAAATCAGCACATACCGGCTGTTGGTACACAATAAAGCCAAATAAAATTTTATGAAACACAATGGATGCATCTTTTATGCTGTGCCGAGTTGACTGTGCCTCTGTTGAACTTGAGTATTTATCAGTCCTGAGAACCAGATGATGAATTAACCATGCAGGACAAGCATAAGGTTTTTCACGAAATATTGCCGCACCATCAGGTTAGGTATTACTATGGCCATTGGATTATTTGATATCCCGTCCCCGTTCTCAATGTCCTGGGGAGATCACTCTCTCCCCATGTTATGTTCGCACAGTTGTTTGAGAAACTACCTGCTGAGAGACAAGTTGTGACCAATCAACTCATCTTTACTAAAAGAACTTGTCAGCACATCGAGTGGCAAGTGCACATCTGGAGATGGTATTAGCCTGCAACTAATTATATCATTGGACCCCACAGAGGATACTCCAGTCTTCCCACATAACTTGTACTTATCTGACAGTTTTTGTGTGCGTGCAAAAGAAAACCTTGATATCACATCTATTTATGCGATCAGCAACATTTCAAACAAAGCATTTTGGGTATCTTCCTGCAAATTGCTGGAAAATTTGACTTACTCCAATTACAGACCTGCATCATTTTAGAAGAGTTTTGATTGGATAGAAATAAAAAATTGCAGTTCATGATGCAAATTTTCTTGGGGTTTGATTTAGAAACAGACAAAAAAAATGTCAGTTTAGAAAAAGGTTATGTGGGAACCGTCAAACTCATGTTTTTCTGTTCCCCTTCATGTGGGCAGTTGGATGGCTTGAAAGGGTTACCGGTATGTATTTGCAATCAATGGCACCTGCATCTAGTTAATAAAAGGCAATTCATTCAGTTATGAAGAGTAATGTTTATTTAACTTTATGTCAAAATATTTGACACAGAAAATATTTTGGTAAAGGAAAACATTTACATTTGCAGCATAAAAATTATTAAACATTAATATACTTAAACAACTTTCTTAAAACATTGATTTTTTAAAATTAAAATCAATAAAGCAATAGCGCCCATTTGATAAAATGTTTATCATGGCATGAATATCTTCCTCTAAATAATCAATTTGAATTGAAAAACAATCTAATATCAATCAGATCGAACGTATCTTGTTCGTCAATCGGAGTACGATCGGTGTGGTTATGTCAGGTGACGTTCACTGTGACCTTTCACCTTCAATTAATACAACCAATTTTTCTTAGATAAGCATAGAATGATGTGTTTCTTATGTCAACCCAAGTCCGTCTGATGGCTTTCTTGCCTCGTCACTGATTGACGTGACCTCTGATTGACGTGACCTCTGATTGACGTGACCTCTATGATGCAGTACTCAGAAATGCAGCGAGTTACGAGTGATAGCAGGATTGGGAAAGTTGAGGGCCATGCGCCATTTTGTACATTGGATGAAAAAACGGCCCATGAAAATTTTAAATTTAACTATCGCTACAAAGGGGAATGGCTCATTTTAAATTCCAAAAGTAACTTAAAGCCCTAAAAATCGCCCATTGTCAAAGGTCTTTCCCAATCCCTGTGATAGGTTTGATTTTAATGAGACTGACGACAAAATGAAACAAAATCACAAACATGTCAATGCATCAAAGCTAGGTTACCAGTTCTTGGGAAAGTTTAGCTAAACAAAAAGAAATATGACTGAGAAATAATTACTGATATTTAAACATCTATTTCAGTTATTCTTTGATGACGACATCCAGCTTTGCACACACAAAGTCCTCTCCCAACATGTTCTTGATGTCCGCTTTCAGCGTGTAGGAACCCTACAAGAAAACATAACATAGTCACAGATCATGTTGTTTATTGTTAGATAAGGCTAAATAAAAATATTAAATGTTTCTCAGGCCTCACGCATCACCTTTTTTTGTGTGCGTGACAACGTTTTAATGTCATTTGTAAAACTAAATTAAGAATTTGCCGCATCACTTTTGGCAAACCCCAAATCTCATTTGTCAAACAAATAAATGGGTCTGCAGGAACGTATGTGCTTCCATTTTGTATACTTCTACCACTTCAAAGCTATATTTTGATGGAAAAATAAAATGTACTCCTCCCACATTATTTTTATTTTTTTGTTGGAAAAAAAAATAAAGTCCTATCGCCCTCGTCACTTTTGAAAAAAATGTGCCTGAGAAACATTTAACTTTTTTTGTGCAGCCTAATACTGTAACTATAAAATTCATACAACCAAATACGACTTGACCCCTGTGACCAGTGACTGATATAATTTGACGTCCTAAAAGAATGGTCTGACATAATAAATTATATTTTGATGTCACATTGCTACTGTGGTGATGAGATGTTCCTACCCATCTGCAGCTCGACATGAAAACTACCCTGTTGTGGCATAATTAAAAGGATAACATCATTTAGTACTCAACCGTGGTGAGATCACTCATTAGATAACAATGTGTTGGTTACACACATGTGTGCTACCACCGTGTGCTGCCGTAACGTCATAATCGGCGCGTGACATCGTAGTCAATTTTGGTTGACGTCTCAATGTTAGCCGCGCGACTGCCATAGCGGGTGACCTATTTGCAAGTGAGCGTCACTAACAACGATTTTCTTGCAATTCATCATTGAGTAATAAATAAAATACTAAACTCGGTCCCGTTTGATAACATGTTAATGAAACTCGTGAATGGCATCAGTATTTAACTTGCTTTTGCTCGTTAAAATACCAAACCACTCACTCGTTTCATAAACATGTTATCAAACGAGACGTCGTTTAGTATTCTATATATAATAAATAGAATATCTGTCAAATCTTGACTAATACCAGATTATCTCTTGTCATGAGGTAAAAAAGTTATATATTTTCACTCATGAAAATATAATCTTTCTCCCTCACTCGTTAGTGGGGACTAATAAATTGAATTATAGGCGTACCAGTGACATACCACCACAACAAAAAAGCAAAAGTTGCAAAATTTACAAAACATTATCGGATATTTCAGTTATCATTTGGCACCCTTCATCAGACTTCATCAAGACTTGGGAAGAGTGCTGCCAGAAATTGGATGAAGCACACATAAAATATCCATTATTAATCAGCTTTCACAAACAAAGACTATGCTCTACATGTGGAGAGACACACAATGATGTTCATCATAAGCGACTTGTCTTCAGATCCTAAAATGCCTGTTGTTGTTGACACGTATATATACTTTACAGGTGCCAAACACATTGGTGGATCCAGAGGGCCGCTCCAAGAAAGTTCAAAGTATGGTATATGACCATTGAAACGAAAGTTGAGACAGGGGTGCACACTGCAAGCAGTTGTCACCAAAGTGACATGATCCCCCACCACAAAAAAAATGTCAAGATCAGCAAAAAAGACTGAGTCTGTTCCTGGGTAAGATAATGATGAGAATCCAGTTCTTGAGATATCCCGCTGACAAAGGTAACATGACAATGTCTCGTCAACTTGACATGAAGGTCAAGGTCACAACAGTCTGTATGAACATTACTCTCCCTATGATGAACCTACATGCAAAATATGAAACGAATCCAGTGAATAGTACCAGTACTTGAGTTATTCCATTTCATGCATACATACGTATGTACATATGCATGGATGCAGCCGAATACTATATACCCCGCTTCGCTTCGCGCTTTATTTGAACAGTTCAAAATTGCTTAAGTTTAAAAAAAGAAATGGCATGGACAGAAATGAATATTCATAAAAACACTAAAAGTACCACCCCAAAAGTGTTACCTTATCGACAGTCAAAATTAAATTAAATTTTGTCAGTCCATCGGAAGTTTACAATAAAACAGAGTGTTGGGGGAGGCCTTATGTCATACACTGATAGATAACATAGTTGTAACTGTACTCACCGGGGGCAAAGCGGTCAGATCAGTTTGAGTGTAGGAAATGGAGATTGTTTCTGTAATAGAAATACAGGTTATCATGAGCGTGTGTTTAGGGATGGTCAATATCCTGCATTAGGAATAAACACTGTATTTTGGGAGCCTTGGCTAACCACAGGAGTGGAACAACCAGATAACATATCCATGCAGAGGCTCCTTTCACAAAACCACCTTTTAGTAAGGTTAACCTTAACTCCCATTCTTTAACATTGCACTAAGGTAACCTAAGTGACTTACGATCACCTTAGTGCTTTGTGAAAGAAGAACCAGGGTAACAATTAGGGGATTTTAATAGTTTCATTTCTGGTGAAAGGGCTTTCACTCAACCCGTAATGTAAATATCAAAATCACATAAATGGTATGGGTTGGTTCACCTGTTAACCAATCAGCAATACGAGGAAAAAGCTGCTAAGACTATCAAGGGAAGAAGATACAAAGTGTGCCTTCAGCTTCCTCATCATTATTTTTCCAACAAGAAGTTTGTAAAAGGTCCTACTGCCCTCATGCAAGTTTGCTGTAGATGGACTAATTTATTGGATTTATTCCTTGCAAGTTCCACTTGTTTCTTGAAAGCCTTGGATAATATGCACTATCAATCACATTGAATACTCACATAAATATGACACAGCTATTGACACAGGAGCTTGTATTGCTGAAAAAACAGTTCCTAGGTCCAACACTTTGATAGATTCACCCTATACTTTATATATTAGTCTAGGTTATCGTATCGAAGTAATGGATCTAGGAACATGGATTTTTCAGCAATACAAGCCCCTGTTGCTATTGACAGATTTACACGAAAAGAAAATTTATGACAATGTGCAACTTACGTCCTTTTTCAACAGGGCAGTGGACTTCAGGAAACTTGGACTGTATCCCGACACAGGGAAGGTTGAAGGAGTCTGTGATGAACGGTTCGTAGGAACCTCCAGTGTAGATTGACAGATCTACTGTACCAAAGGCAAGTTTGGTTTCTGAAAATACAACAGTGTATAGCAGTTATTATCAGTGGCGGTTCCAGACATTTTGAAAGGGGGTCTCACATTCACTATAGTTACTAGGCAACATGAGTATTTTTGCAAATGAAACGAAGTAAACAGAGTACGTATTACTAAAAATACTGCCTCTGATTTTTCACAATCCAGTAAGCCAATCAAATAAATTAACTTACTTGCAATCATATGGAGAGTAAATTTTACTCCACGAGATGGATTGACCTTCTTTGGTTTCCATGTCAACTGAAACGTGTTATTTTTGTTTCCTGAAAAAAAAATGGATTTTATTAAATAATACATTCAAAACAAACTTACATAATTACCATTTTGAATGAAAAAGGTTATTTGCTCGAACATTCGAGTACACATTGATTAGTATGCATTAGTATGGGGGTGGGGAGGGGGGTCACGAAGAGGCTCCATCAACTTAAATGCAAAACATAGAGCCATGGGCTCAGTAGCTCATCAGGCTTTATATAACTAATTAGTTTCAAAATGTCACCTTCTAGGTGAGAGGTACAACAGATAGGTTCTTGAGAAGAAGATGAAAATAGGTTTTCAGGTCATGACCTCCGTGACCTATATTGGGGTTGCACGCTCACAAAGAAACTCTACAATTTAGAATCCCCTTTGGCAAAGGAGTCTGTACACAACATTTCAGCCTTCTTGGTCTTTTCGTTCTGGAGAAGAAGATGAAGATAGGTTTTTAGGTTATGGCCTGTGAGGCCCTTATTTGGGACCACTGGTTGTGACCCCTGCATCCCTATTTGGGGTCCCGGGGTCACAAAATCTACAATTAGAATCCCCATTGGCCAAGGAGTCTGCACACCTCTTTTAAGATCTCTAGACCTAGAGAAGAAGATGAAAATAAGATTTTAAAGTTGTGACCCCCTTTTTAAGGATGTGACCCCTGTGACCCAATTTGGGGTCATAGGGTCACAAAATCTACAACTTATAATCCCCATTGGCCGAGGAGTCTGTACACAGACCCAGTGGTTCTAAAGAAGAAGACGAAATAGCGAAAAGTTTACAGACAGACGGATGGATTGACGGCCGGACGCCGGACACCATGCTATGCCATAAGCCCATCGGGCCTTTCAGGGCTGATGAGCTAAAAATGATTTTTGCACGAACATATGGGGTCACCGGGTCACCAAATTTACAATTTAGAATTCCCATTAGCTAAGGAGTCTGCACACAACGTTTCAACTCTCTAGACCCTTATTTGGTACTAGAGAAGAAGATGAAAATTGGTTTTTAAGGTTTTGACCCCTGTGACCCTATTTGGTCTGTTCAGTCTGTTCAGTGTACACAAAATTTCAGCTCCCTAGAGCCAGAGGTTCCCAGGAGAAGAAGACGAAAAAACGAAAAGTTTACAGATGGATGGATGGATGGATGGATGGACGGACAGATGGACAGACGGACACCATCGGGCCTGATGAGCTAAAGTCTCAAATTTGCAAAATGACTAAGCCCCACCCTTGTTAAAGAAATTAGAAGATTGATAATTTGCCTAAATAAACCCAAAATGATTATCTAGTTAACCATACCTACCACAGTTTTCTGCATAGCCAGTATCATTATTCTTATCTGGGCCATACACGATGTGAGAACCACTCTCTTCCATCGGAGCAGTTTTCATTTTCTCCCTTTGGTTTTCTTCGATTTTTCTGTTGCTTTCAAAACGCAGCACATCATCTTGTGACAAAGTTCCCGTAATGTGAATTATCACAATGATGATGAGTGATTTCCCCATCCTGATACAAAGAAAGTTCAGACAGTCATGAAAATAGAGCCATTGGCTCTGAAGTTCATCAGGTGTTATATTGTTTGATTTTGAAGACTGAAATAGACTGTTATCAATACATTTCAGTCTTAAACTTAGACTATGAAAAAAGTATTTATTCAGAAATCACCATTTTACTAAATATTGAAAAGGAGATTGTAAGAAATGGGATTTTTAGAAAAAGAGGCTCCTTTTCAATATTTGTTTTCAATAATAAAAAAAATTCAGAGTATTAGACTAAGTGTTAGACTAAAGACTAGAAGAGCGTTTGCGGGACACCGCAAAAGCAGAGCAGCTCCGAAATTTTGGGTCTTGCCTTTCCCTGCTCCGCCTTCTCCTCAGCATAAATAAAATGGGAATTTATTTTGACAATTTATTTTTCATTATTCACTGGGGTCACTTTTCACAACTTTGTTCTTAAAACCTATTTCTGATTTCAAAATTGGATCAAAAGATTAACATGGCCTTATGATATATCTCATGACCTTGAACTTTGACCTTCAAGGTCACACCATCAATGATTTCTTTTCATTGTGTATAACAATCATGCAATGACTCAAAGTGTTCATTGTTAACATAAAGCATATTCACAATAGCACGCTTAAGTTGTGACCTTGCTGTGACCTTGACCTTTGACAGATTTTAGGAAAAACGTTTTCAAATCTTTGTCTTTCTCCATAGTTGATATATACCAAGTTAGGGCCTGATAGCACAGAAGTTGTTGAAGTTATCGTGTTTACAAGGATTTTTGTAGTGATTTCAGAACTCATGACCTTGACCTTTGACCTTGAATGTGAGCATGTCAAAATATTTCCCCAGGTGTACAAGAAAGAAGCTATATATATGAGGTGTTGATACCTTCATTGAAAAAAGTTATTTAGTGATTTCAGAACTGGTGACCTTGACCCTATCTCGTGACCTTGACCTTTTAAATTCAATGTCACACAATAGTCGACTTAGTCGGAGCTGCTAATAATTCACAATTCCTAGCCCTGAATAATCTCAGTATTCAAATTGTTCATCTGTATATTTCACAACAGAAGAAGGATAATTACAAGTCTTGGTCTCCATCCAATACAAAGTTGATATTCTCAAAATTTGAGCGTCCCAGCATTACTAGTTCCTGGAGTGAAAGTTAAGGTTTTAGTTTAAGGCCCTGCCACACTCATATTTGAGGAAAGATTTTGACCAAATGAACAAACTTAACCCTTGACTTTGAACCCCGGCATGGTCCGGGATGGCCATAACAATTCCTAGGTGCCTAATACCTAGACTTAGATATATTTGCGGATGTCTACCATTGAGCTAGTACTCAACTAGCCCTGTCCGCGATCTGCGAGTCGAGTTGTCTCCGGGAGTTGCTCCATAAAAACGTTTGAATTATGCCTTGCAGTTTGCCACGATAACGAGTCTTTGTCAATGTCCGGTCTAAATGTCCAGCAAAAATCACACCAAATTGCGTGTGCATTGTTGACCCGTAACGCATCAATAATTAGCTTTACAAAAGACCAATTTTGTCGGGCTTAGCCCCGAAGCCTAATCTCCCTCAGGCCTAATTATCACCCACGTGTTTGCATTGCCTCGGGTTTGCATTGCCCGTACATGCAATCTTCCTCGCATCTCGCGGGACGGGAACAAAATCTGTAACTTGCGTTACTCGTGCACTTCATATCATGTGAACCAATTGGTTGTTTTCAAAAGATTTTACGCCAAAATAAAGGGGAAAGAATAGACTACAATCCCATATAAAATTCGCAAATGTCAATAAAATAATTAAGACACAGCAAGCGCCGCGAAAAAGGTCATGTTTACACTTCATAAATTTTGAAACAATCAGCGATTTTCACAACTTCTCGCACAAATTATCACTGCTAAACTACTGAATGCATTTTCATAATTTTTATATCACAATAAACCGAAAAGAATAATCTTTTATTCTATATAAAATGCGCATATTTACTCACAGAAATAAAGATACAATTTTACCTTTCTGAGAGACAAGTAAAACGACACACAAACTAATCAACATATTTTCATCAGTTATGGTTCGAGGTTAGCATTTATTGGAAAGGTCAAACAACATAACCATATTTGGGTTGTCATGTGCTTATTATACCCCCGCTACGAAGTAAGCGGGGGTATATAGCGGTCATTCCGTCCGTCCGTCCTTCCGTCCGGTCAATTTTCTCAAAAACCGTCAAAGGTACATCAACCAAACTTTGTAAAGTTGTTAACCATGTTCTTCCGATCGCGCACAGACAATTTTAAATTTTTGTCGTTTCCATGGAAACGTCACTTTTTGGACTTGGTTTTATTGTGTTCAATGACCATACTCTTTATCGAGTTCGAAAACTACCGGTAGTTCCGAAATATTATTTTTTACGGAGTTATGGCCCTTGAATCCGAAATTTAACTTAGCACCAAAAGAACTGTGATGCTCCAATGGGGACAAGTTTTCTCGGAGACTATTACATCCAGGTGAATGAAATTTAATATGGAGGTAGTCCAGATGATACTCTTCATCGAGTTCGAAAACCAGTTCCGAAATATTATTTTTTACGGAGTTATGGCCCTTGAATCCGAAATTGAACTTTGTACCAAAACAGCTGTGATGCTCCAATTGGGACAAGTTTTCTCGCCAACTATTACATCTAGGTGAATGAAATTTTATATGTAGGTAGTCCAGATGATACTCTTCATCGAGTTCACAGTCCAGTTCCGAAATATTCCTTGAATCTGTAATTGAACTTGGTACAAATTACCGGTGTGATGCTCCTAATGGGAAAAATTAAGTTACCTGAAAAATATTACATCTGGGTGAATGAAATTTTGTAATAACAAAGCCAGTTCCTAAAATTATTTTGGACAATATTATGATGCTTGAAGCTGTTTTTTAAACATAGTAACCTTCATATCTATAATTCTCAATGGACGGATAGCGGATGGCAGGGGTATGTGAGCGATGCTCACTTTTTTCTTGTTTGTCAACTGGTTCGAGATTATGATTTCTTGGAAAAATGCGATGAACAGTGTTTGCAATGCCGCATACATGTTGTAAGTAAATACGATTTTATAGATTGAAATAAAGACAAACTTTACATGGCTATAGAATTATAACCAGAGGTTTTTTCGTTTCGTATTTATGATATTATGAGGCCCGAATTAAAGACAATCTTTAGAAAGTAATAGAATAAGGAATAAACACTAAGGCTCGCAAAATACAATGTTTATTCCTAATGCAGGATATTGACCATCCCAAAACACACTCTCATGATAACCTCTATGAAGAGGAGGAGAGAGCCGCCAAAAAACATGGTGTGACATGACATGACATGATCAGACCCTGATGAAGTTGGTCTAACCCCCGAAACATGGAACTACACACATTCTCCTGCTCCTCCTCCCCCTCCTCGTGCGGTTAACATCATGCTCTCTCCTCCTCTTTAATATTAGCCAACTCCTGTTGGTTCCGTCATAGTATCCTTCAGTGGATCCTCATGCTGTTAGCCCCACCACACACATATTTTTCGACAGGTAGTCAAACGCTTCACCGAATGTAGTTTTAAATATATTTATTATTTTTATTTACTTTATTTTCAAAGTTTTACACATATACATGCAGTTTTACATTACATTTCAGATGAAATGCCTTGCCGAACTTTTTGATAATGTAGATTCCATAATAGCAATTTCCCCTTGTAATACTGCCTGATAAATAGCATTTACTTACATCAAAACCTGCAATTGTACCTTAGAACAATATATTTCACTCACATTGTTTAGTATGATATATTGGCAAATGGCCCAACAATGTATTGCAATAATTGTATTATACAACCTTACCGGTATATCAGAATATAATATTCTATTCTTGTTTTACAGTCTGGTTACGCTGTAGGGTCATATCTTTATGGCCTTACTCAGGTCATAAATAAGGCCATATATAGTCAATATCTGACAACATATGAGGTCAAGAAAATACATTTATCTGCTTCTTTAATGTTTTTGTTATGCACTGACAATTTTGAAGACTGAGATTTTTCAGGGCTAGATGCATAATATTGAGAACAATTAATGTTGTTTTTCTACATCAATTACGGTAATACAATTTCTGCAGAGCTACAAAGCCTGTGGCTCTATTTTTGACTATGATATAATGGATCATTTGAATGATTAAAGTTTTGGAAATGTGAAACTAATGACTTTGATATAGAAATGATCATAATTTAAACTTATATACAAAGGAAATAGATATCATTAGTACAAATGACGCAAATAATAATTCTTGAAACATAAACTTGTTAGAATTAAAATTAACAAAGTTCACATGTTAACTCGCATGGAGAATACTTATTAATATTACTATTAATATTAGGAAATGAAGAACATTAAAATAAAACTTTACAGAATGGTAACAAACATGAACTTACATGTTGAAGAATTTTCAGGAAAATGTAACTGACACTTCGTGTAAGTGTGCCTTTTATACATTCAAGTAGAGGGAAATACATCCTTGTTGGATAAGAACTATGGTAAATAAATAAGAGTGACCTCCCTTGATATGCCAAACACTCAACAGCAGTTATTTCCCTTTTGCGTATCAATTGAGAAGGTTATCAAAAGTAGGATAACAGAGAAGTATTCAGGTTAAAGTTTACGACGATGTTAGGAAGAGGGAAACGTTTTAAAAGAAGGGTAATAAATTAAAACACCAAGGGGAAACGCAACAAGTCATTATTCTCTACAGTACAGTACAGAAATGATTGTACAACCTTTTGAGGCTTTTGACTAGTTTCATGATCTGTTGAGTGTTGTTTTCCTGACATCCTGAAAAGCTGAATTGTTGAATAAAAGCCAAATCAAATACCAAATAGGTCCTACAAAGGAAACCTTTTACTCTACTGTACTATCTTTACTATCTTCTAATCCTTTCATCAATGATCAAAGTCAGGAAATACTTTTGATATATACTGGCTGGCGACCAATTATCGCCGCATGTACCAATTATCGCCAACACATAGCTACAGCGGTTGTGCAGACAACTTTATCCTATTGTTCCCTATTATTTCACACATTAAGATATCACCAAACTGCTAACCAACAAAAGTTCAATTCAACTTAAGTATTTAGCTATGTAGCTTTGTGTTGGCGACAATTGGTATGCGGCAATAATTGGTCCCCAGCCAGTACAGTGCCGTGCCATAAGTTAACGGACAGTGACGTTATTTCCATAGACTTGCATGTTAATTTAGTCCAGGATAAATAATTTTCATAGATACGATTTTTATCTGATTAAATTCACACTTATCGAGGTTGTGAGGAAACATCTCGACTACAACCTCATAATTTATGTTTAATTTTCCGTTTTCTATCTAGAGAATTACAGTAATTTGAACAACATACAGACAAAATTGTGAATAATTTAACGTGGCGATCTATGGAAAACGTTTTTATTTAATGTACATATGCAGATAAACCGAATGAATCTATGTGAAATTGAAGTCAGAAAATATAATTTATATTATGTACTTCAAGCTGAAATGATTTCAAATAAAGCTGTGAAATGTGAGATTTATACAACGAGAACTTATTTTATGAAAATTATTTATCCTACACTAAATTAACATGTAAGTCTATGGAAAAAACGTCACTGTCCGTTAACTTATGGCACGGCACTGTATATACACCGGTAATAAGTAAAATTTGAAAGGTACAGTATGGTATTATAGTCAAACTCTGACTGGGTATCTTTTGTTGACCTGGGGGTAGTCATTGGATTATTTTTCAGCGTCAATTCATTAAGCATTTCTACTTAAAATTTCAACATTAATGTTATTACGTAAAGCTTAAACTTTTCATTTTAGATAGATTTTTAACATTTGAAATTTTACTGATACATAGTCGATTATGAAAGTGCGTAGCTTTCGCCGACAGCACTGCATGTAATAGTACCAATAAAACAAGGTAACTTCTCTTTATATATGTTTATTAACATATTATATATTGGTTCTCCTAGCTTGAAGATGACCTATCATCAAATTTGAACTCACCACAAAACTTGGAATGGCAGCGTCGCTCGGCAGGTTTTGCAGATTTTGGGAAAGACCCAAAAAATAATTGCAGCAAATCTAAAAGACTTTGTACACAGAAATCAGGAGCGCAAAGATTCCTGGAATCGAGCTTCGAACATTTCTCAGACAATGTCTCAGAATCATCAGAGCTCAATATTGTTGAAGGTAAAATGATTCTTGATTGTCTACAGTTTTGTGGTTAATGAGAGGTTCTATCAGGGTAATTTTTGTGGAAACATAATTCCTGTTCACCCATACGTTGTAGTTACATTCTTGATGATAACTCAATTCAGTTGAAACATTACTTAGGGTAATACTGATACACCCGATAGAACCCTGTCTTTAAAAGTGAGATCCCATGTTAACTTGGTGTAGCTAGTTCTTTGCAGATGATATAAGATAGGATAATATTGTTGTTTGTTTTGGCCTACTACGCGTTTTCCACATACAGGAACTAATGTTATCATAAGTAAAATATGTATACCTACCCCAATATATAAATTGAGTCTTTTAATATGAAAGTTGGTTCAATTATTCCATATTCAAATGTTTGTAAATGTCATAACATTAGATATACATGTATACATGTAGTATAGATGGTTGTCTTACCTTATATCTGTCATGTTTGTTTATGTTTTACCTACAAAGTAACCCATAGCAAACTATATTTGACCCTTTCTTTGTCTTGCCTTTTTGAGCAAATGTTTGTTGATGTGATATTCAAGGCTTGTTAGGTTTATTGAGGTCTGAATGGATGAAATTGACATGTTATTTATATTTCCTTAGATGCAGAGTTGATATCTTGCTGTTCGAGTGACGATGACAAAGATGTTTCCAAGGAAAGTAAAAAGACGGATACGACAAAAAAGCAGGTCACTGAAAAGGTCAACAAGAAGAAACTGAGGAGTCCTGTGGATACTACCAAGAAGCTGCGAACTCCAAAAACAAGCAAGTTCTCTCTGCAGCGACTGTCGCCGAGTTTCGACATCCCGTTGGAGGAATCGGACGAGGGGATAGACGACATTCAGAGTGAGAGTGGAAATGAGGAGGAAGACGGAAGAAAACCATCGACTCAACTTGCTGACCTCCAAAAACATGTTCGTTTGCTTGAAATGTTTTGTTTGTTGTAAATTTTACATCAAGGGTGAAAAACAAATGTTGTTGTGTAATTTATTGTTTAACCCACAACCTGCTGAAACAATAAGTCCCGAATGTGAGTAGATATCTTCTCCTTACAAAAGTGATAAAGCCTAACTTGACCAGAGCCTGATACAATGGCAGGAGCAGGTACAGGGTTAAGGATTATTGCTGGTTTCAGATCCTGCTGTAATGGAAGTCAATTATTCTTTTATATGAATGGTTTTATTTAGAAGCTTTTTAATATTTTGGTTGTCGTTTTACCTTCCAGGTCATTTTGTTTAACTTTTCTTTATGTGCTGATATGGCTGGATAACAAGTTTGAACAGGGGCATCTTATAGCAGATAAAGGGTTGATTATAACTTGATTTCCAAGATGCCTAGCAGTTAGAACAATTGAAAAAAATACTTTGACAGACAATAAAGGTCCTCGTTAGCGGCGGTCAATTTGGGATGACACTCGTGCGAAATGTCCCCCTTTAACTATAATAGTAAAAGCTATACTTTATTACAAAACACATTGGGGTACAGCAAACTTTATTTCTTAAAGACAACTTAAATTTGAACTTATGTGATTCATATCTAAGGTCAGTCACCTTGATGACTTATCAAAATTTTCTTTGCAGCTGAAATTGTTGTACCACAGTTGTAATCAGATTTATTAAGTTCTGACTAAATTTGACTTCTTTGATAGCCATTTTAGAAGCTGATGCAATGAATACTAGCACCGTTATCAAGCAAGTGATGCATAACAACCAGGTTTGACAAGCCATGTACATCAAACCTAGCATCAAACTCAATCATATGTAAAAACATAATTTTGCACTTGTATATGGTCTCTTTCTTCATATTTTATGAATCTTTCTTGATAACGGTGCTAGTATCTTCACCGGAACATTGCATCTAATGTAATAAAGAACTTTTTCTCCTTCGTATTAGTAAATTTGTTTGTTTATTTATCTTTAGGTGTCTCCTTTCAAGAAATCTAAAAACAACAACCATATTTCCTTTCAGGTAAGATTTATCTTATCATAAATCATTATTGTATATGTTTAAAGTCCTTTGTTTTAATCTTTAATTGCAGTGTGATATTTGTTGATAAACAGGTTTGATGCTATTGCATTATATTGTCACATTGACAAGCTTAAAGGGAGAGGTCTGTCGCCATCTTGCATTTTTTGCATTACGTGGAATGAAAACATGCTATATTGTACCTGATTTTACAACTTTCAATAACTAAAGACATACACTGATAGAGTATTCACATAGTAACACATAACACATGTTATGCTGTAGCGAAGTTTTCCCCACTCGCAGCGCCATCTGCAGTGAATGGCTTCATTCTCATTGTTTTTATTTTCAACAAATGTGAGCTTCTGATTATCAAGTTGTGAAATTTAAAGTCTCACGAATATATCAAAATATTACCTTCATTACTATCTTTCAATTTGACTGTG
The DNA here is from genome assembly GCA_936450465.1 of Gibbula magus. NCBI lineage: Eukaryota > Metazoa > Mollusca > Gastropoda > Trochida > Trochidae > Gibbula > Gibbula magus. Next base: position 30,982,125 of record OW388299.1, on the reverse strand, counting down.
TTTTAACCATGTATCAATAACATATATGTGTAAACAGGAACATCATCTCGAATTTCGTTTCCCAAAAAATACCCCGATAGAACCCTCCTTTTAAAGGCTCAAGCTTCAGAGGCGGATACAGCTTTTTGAGAAAGGGACTTAGGGAGGGTGCACTTTACCAGGACTCCAAAAATGCTCTCAGTTGGGGGTGGGGGTGGGATAGCGCGTTCGGCTTCGGATCAAGAGGTCTGGGGTTCGAATCCCGCCAGGGGCACGGCAACTTTGTCTGCAGTAGAGAACTGTTCTACACGCAGTAAGGTTTGGGTACAATGCTACAATGAATTTCAGCGTAGTATCACCCATGGTTCGCTAGTTCCAGCCGATGCTCGCAGGTTTCACCGCAATGCATAGCCAGGTGGCGTTGCAGGCTTTCTCCCTGCCATAATACTAGCAGCCGCGATATAAGTGAAATACTCTTGAAAGCGGCGTTAAACCCCAACTCACCTCACCTCACGTCAGTTGGGGGTGGAGGTGTTTGTTCATTGAGCTGTACGACAAAAAGAGTACCACACAAACTGTAATTAATGAAAACTATAGTATTTGTGTGGTGTGTGTGCACCCTCTTTTTCGGTAAAGGGGGTTGCACCATTGTCTTGACTAAAAGCTTAAATTGTCTTTTTAGAAAAGTTTACATGAAAAGGGAGATCGGTACCCCAGCACCCACTTTTGTATTCATCCCTGAGCTCAAACAGAGTTATACCAGTTTTTGTTCAGGGTCATGTTAACCCATCAGAGATTGAAATGCATATACCGGTATGAGGAAGAGTAATGGATTTATTTAACCATATCATGAAACACTGCTTTTCCAATGTACAATGATATTTCAAGATATTAATGATAATTTTGTTTTTCAGTGTATGTGAAACTTTCCTGTTACTTAGATTACTGTCTATAAGGAAATTGTTTCTGTTTACCATTTTATCTCAATTATTTCCTTATTGTGTAAGAGTTCATAATTTCGATAACATGTTTAAAAATTGTAATGATAATTGTATCAATAAACATTTTCCCTAACATAATATGTTGCCTTAATATTAGAGTCAATTTGGTTAGGAGAATAGAATGCTTAGGATTGAGAATCAAAATATATATTTTATCAAGGACTTAAATTTTCTAAATGTAATATAAGTCCTTGATTTTATACAGATAAAAGTTTTGTCTGTTTGATCCTGATCTCCCTCCATTATCAGAGTGGCAGATCATTTCCCTATATAAAACTAGTGCCAAATTCAAGTATTTCAGAACTTTTGAAGTGCATAATAATAAGAAAACTTTACTCATGTTTGCAAATATTTGTTCAGGGAAGATTCATTTGTTAGAAGGGTAAATAGAATTTGAACTGATGTACATCCTTGTGTTGTATGTGATCTCTTGTTATGCTTACTTGTGACAATATTTACCTTACTCACCTACTTTTTGGGTTATTTTTCTTACAAGTAATTAGTTTATGTTGGAAAAAAATACTTACAACACATGTCAAAATTAGGTACATCAGATATTAGTTTTATTTTGATAAACTTGAAGTAACGTCTCTGACAGGTAAGAGGGTGCTTGTTGATTCTGATTAACATTTATGAAAATAAAAAGTAGAATTAATAAACCTTGATAACTAAAAAAATCAAGATATTTATTTGTACAAGTGTGTTAGTTCTAAAGAATAAGCGATAAAGATATTGATTACATACAATGACATCTCTCTTTTGGTATTAAAGGCGATGTAGCATGTTTTTTTTGCATATTTTGTTTTTTCAAATTTGCTATTTATTATTGAAGTTTATACAATACATTATTATGTCAGAGGCTTAATCATTTCATCACATGACCTGTTAAGCCGTATCCATAGAAAGCGGTTATCCATATTGAACAAAAATGGTGCGATGTAAAGCAAGAGTGGTGTGGAACTTTTCAGTCTAAGAGGTAGATTTGTCTCATGTTAATTTGAGAGTTCAGATGGCAAGATCGTTGACCATTCTATCATTGTACCATATTTAAAAATCTACTTTGAATGTATGGGTATCGCTACATCTGCATGTACAATGTACATTCGTTTTAGAACTCTTTTTATTGATTCAGGAGTATTATTTAGCCATTGGTAACACGTATTACATTTTCGTGTGATCACTTTATTTCAATAAGAAAAACGTGCTACAGCGCCTTTAAATATATAAAAAAATAATTGATTTAATGTGTTAATTTCTTTGCAAGTTTTATGAACTCGAAATGATGTCACGAGACACTTTGAGTGAGTTTCTTTTCTTCTCTGTTTGAAAGGACTCCCCTGTAATATACAGTTTCCAGCGCTCCCCAACTGCCGACTCTCCCAATACATCTGGTCTAAAGGTCAGCGAGTGGGTCAAGGCTATTGACTGGCAGACTCCAGTCAAATCAGGAAGTCAAGATGAAGGCGAATTTGGAATGGAGTTGGATTCTGCCAAGAAGAAAAGGGCAAAATATGTCAAGTAAGCAACGATGAAACATCAGTGGGGGATCAAGAAGCTGGGTTCAGGACATTTTGCATGTAAATTTATGTAAATATAATTTGTTGTTATCAAATATGACATTACATTCTGGTCTTCTTTTCACGGTATATATACAAATTTATCTTTTAGCCAAAAAATAGCCAAATGATATAGGCATGCCATTAGATTTAGATAGTGAACAAATGTAACATTGTTATATTTGGGATCACACTATCTGCAAAAGTACAAACTCTTGTATTTTTTTTTCGGTTTAAGTCTTGCTGGGTTCGAATCCACATCCTCAAAAATGGACTCCCAAAAAAGCTACTATAATTTGTACTATTGCAGATAGTGTGATCCCAATACGGGTATAACAATGTTATAGGCATGCCAATTTACAAAATCACAAACATTTGACCAACTATGGCAATTTATTCACCAGTTAGTAGTTCATCAAACTTGATTTGTAATGAAAAGCCTTAGTATGTTAAAGTACAATGCTTGCTTAGACAATGACATGTTTCTGATTATGAGTAATTGTATAGAGGTGGACTTGCTGAGAAGTTGAACCGACTCCAGGCAAGGGAGAGAACTGCTATGAGGATTTGGGACCATAAGCAGAATGAAGACGATGGTATGTCAACAGAAATGTACAAAGTTCAGTGTTTTATCTGAAACCTAACATTCACAGCTATGATGTTCTAGTTAAACTTCAATGAGAACATTAAGTGTAAGTGTCAAATTTCTATTGGATGATATCACTGTCTTTGTCACCACAAAAAATTGACTGTGTCTTTCTAATTTCTTTACTTTATAATATGTTTGAAGTAAATTAAGTAAATTGTTTTATTTTTATTTTCCAGAGAACACATCAAAAGCATGTTTGGTGAAAGTGATGCATTTTGAGGTGTTGTACTCTCTACAACTTGCGCACTGCAGAGTGGCTGGGATAAAACATGCTGATAATGCAACAGAGGGTGGTCAAGAGAACAGCCTGGATGTAGAGGGAGGAGACTGGAAGAGTCGGGTTATTCTGTTCTCCAAGCACATGATGGAGAAACTAAGTATTCAAGTTGGAACATTGGTCAAGATATATCCACCATGGTAGTTTGTTTGTTTTTTTTGTTTTGTTTTTTTTATTTATTGATTTCCAATATCACTATTATCAATTGTTTTATTGAAGCACAGGAATCCTAAATTAACTAATTAAAATTAATTTATATCGAAGTGTATTTCTTTCTATGAATTATTATTAGAATATCAGCTATATGATTGTTGCAGAGTATATGACAGAAGTATTTGAAAGGGTCACTGAAACATTGATATAAAATTTTGATCTGCATAGGTCAATTCTTTTATTATGTCCCCAGCAAAGCTTTGCGAGAGACATAATGTTTTCGTCTCCTTCCTTCCGTGATTCCGTCCTTTCGTGATTCCAAAATGCTTTCGTTTCCGGGCCATATCTAAAAAAACGTTTAATATTTTTGTTACGAAACTTGTATGTGGTTAGACCTAGTGGTGGAGTGGTGCCATTTGCTACTCAGGTTATTCTGGTTTTTATATTCTTTCTGGTTTCCATGGAAACAGTTTGAACTTAGTGCATATGGGGGTAGGGATCTTTTCTGGCCTCTTTCTCAAAATCTATGCAGTATTTTTTCACGAAACTTGGTGTGTGGTTAGACCTAGTGTTGGAGTGGTGCCTTCTGCTACTTAGGTTATTCTGATTTTTAGCTCATCTGGCCTGAAAGGCCCGATGGGCCTATGACATGGCATGGTATCCGGCGTCCAGCCGTCCGTCCATCCGTCTGTAAACTTTTCGCTTTTTCATCTTCTTCTCCAGAACCACTTGGTCTAGGGAGCTGAAATTTTGACTCCTTGGCTAATGGGGATTCTAAATTGTAGATTTCATGACCCCATGACCGCAATGGGGTCACTGGGGTCACACCCCCAAAAACCTATTTTCATCTTCTTCTCCAGTTCCAAAAGGTCTAGAGAGCTGACAAGTTGTGTGCAGAATCCTTGGCTAATGGGGATTCTAAATTGTAGATTTCGTGACCCTGTGACCTCAAATGGGGTCACAACCCCAAAAACCTATTTTCATCTTCTTCTCCAGTTCCAAAAGGTCTAGAGAGCTGACAAGTTGTGTGCAGACTCCTTGGCTAATAGGGATTCTAAATTGTAGATTTCACGACCCCGTGACCTCAAATGGGGTCACAGGGGTCACAAACTTAAAAACCTATTTTCACCTTCATTTCCAGTTCCAAAAACTCTAGAGAGCTGAAAAGTTGTGTGCAGACTCCTTGCTTAATGGGGATTCTAAATTGTAGATTTCGTGACCCCGTGACCTCAATTGGGGTCACAGGGGTCACAACCCCAAAAACCTATTTTCATCTTCTTCTCCAGTTCCAAAAGGTCTAGAGAGCTGAAAAGTTGTGTGCAGACTCCTTGGTCAATGGGGATTCTAAATTGTAGATTGTGTGACCCTGTGACCTCAATCTAGGTCACGGGTCATGACCCAAAAACTTATTGTCATCTTTATCTGAAGTATGTAAAGCTCTAGAAAGGTGAAATGTTGTATAGAGACTCTTTGGTCAAAGATGATTCTTAATTGTAGGATTGGTGACCATTAATTCGGGTCACAGGGGTCATGATCTAAAAGCCTATGTTTTGCTTGTTAACAATGTATTACTTGAGATAACTTAGATATTCAACCATTACTGAGCTGCTGGAAAACTTTTCACGTCTATTTTAAACATTCGATTAAATCAATTCAATCGAAACAAACCAAATTCTCTCCGAGGCTCAGGCTGGTTTCAGAAAAGGATATTCGCCTTCAGATCATATTTCCCCTTTTTTCCATCTTTCGGAACTGTTAAAATGTTCTTCTCCAGAACCACTTGGTCTGCGGAGCTGAAATTTTTTCTGCAGATTCCTTGGCTTATGGGGATTCTAAATTGTAGATTTCAACCTTAAAAACCTATTTTCATCTTCTTCTCTAGTTCCAAAAGGTCTAGAAAGCTGAAACGTTGTGTGCAGACTCCTTGGCTATGGGGATTCTAAATTGTAGACTGTGTGACCCAGTGACCTCAATTGGGGTCACAGCCCCAAAAACCTATTTTCATCTTCTTCTCAAGTTCCAAAAGGTCTAGAAAGCTGAAAAGTTGTGTGCAGACTCCTTGGGTAATGGGGATTCCAAATTGTAGATTTCGTGACCCCATGACCCCAAATGGGGTCACAGGGGTCACATCCTTAAAAACCTATTTTCATCTTCTTCTCCAGTTCCAAACGGTCTAGAGAGCTGAAAAGTTGTGTGCAGACTCCTTGGGTAATGGGGATTCCAAATTGTAGATTTCGTGACCCCATGACCCAAAATGGGGTCACAGGGGTCACGTCGTTTAAAACCTATTTTCATCTTCTTCTCCAGTTCCAAAAGGTCTAGAGAGCTGAAAAATTGTGTGCAGACTCCTTGGGTAATGGGGATTCTAAATTGTAGATTTCGTGACCCCATGACCCCAAATGGGGTAACAGGGGTCACATCGTTAAAACTTTTTTTCATCTTCTCCTCTAGTTCCAAAAGGTCTAGAGAGCTGAAAAGTTGTTTGCAGACTCCTTGGCCAATGAAGATTCTTAATTGTAGATTTCATGATCCTGCGACCCTAAATATAGATCACAGAGGTCATGACCTGAAAAGCTGTTTTCATCTTAAGATTTTATGTGCTCTTCAAAGGGAGGTAATTTAAAGGAAACAACAGTGATGAATTAAATCTTCAAGTGTGTCTTTATTTGTAGGGGATTTTATCTCTGGCCTATTGGATTGATCAGAGGGGCAAGGACCTTAAGACCTATTTCATCTTCTCCATTTAAAGTGCTTCCTATTCCTGTTGTACGTCTCACCTAGAAGTTTTGACATTTTGAATTAGTTAATGTATATATAGCCTGATGAGCTACAGAGCCAGTGGCTCTATTTTTAGCTCATCAGGCCTGAAAGGCCCGTTGGGCTTATGGCATGGGATGACGTCCGCCGTCTGTAAACTTTTCATTTTTTCAACTGCTTCTCCAGAACCAATGACTCTAGAGAGCTGAAATTTTATGTACAGACTCCTTGACCAATGGGGATTCTAAATTGTAGATTTGGTGACCATGTGACCCCAAATAAGGGCCCCGAGGGTCATAACCTTAAAAGCTATTTTCATCTTCTTCTCCAGAACCAATGACTCCAGAGAGCTGAAATTTTATGTACAGACTCCTTGGCCAATGGGGATTCTAAATTGTAGATTTGGTGACCCTGTTACCCCAAATAAGGGCCACAGGGGTCATTACCTGAAAAGCTATTTTCATCTTCTTCTCGTGTCCCAATGAACATAGAGAGCTGAAATTTTATGAACAGACTCCTTGACTGAAGGGGATTCTAAATTGGAGATTTAGTAACCCTGTGACCCCAAATAAGGGCCACAGGGGTCACAACCTAAAAAGCATTTTTCATCTTTTTCTCCGGTCCCAAAAGCTCTAGAAAGCTGAAATGTTATGTACAGACTCTTTGGCCAATGGGGATTCTAAATTGTAGATTTGGTGATCTTGTGACCCCAAATATGGATCACAGGGGTAACCACTAAAAACGGCTGTTTTATTGAGCTGTGAAGATAATGAGATTTTATGTGCACTTCATATGTCAGCTTAAGAGAAATACTACATTATGGACATGTTTGATGTAATCAATGTGAAATAAGAACTATTGAATAGCCTGTGAACTGAATATTGTGACAGGATGCATAGGAAATCTTTTTTAAAGGGTTAAGAAATGTTTTATTTTACATTAGATATGTGAACTAAATATGACTGGTGATGAAGTAAGATAAGACTATTAAAACTAGCTACATGAGTTTGTGATACCACATCTTCTTTTCCAATAAAGAAAAATAAAAATAAAGATGGGAAAAAAAAATTGAAAAAAAATAATTTACTGGCTGTGAGTCCAGGATCTGCATGTTGTGTAATTGCAGGTGTTGACCTGGGGAGTGACCACTCCCTGGCAGAGATGCAAACAGCAGCTAATACACGGGAGGTTTCAGGTTACTTCTCTGCTGTGTTACTGATTTAGTCTTACACTCAGATGCTCAATAGAATTTATTAATTAAATATTGAAAAGGAGCCTATGAAACTATGAGCTTATGAGAAACAGGATTTTTAGAAACAAATAGGGGCTCTTTTTCATCATGTAATAAATGTTGATAATTCCAGAATGAAAATAAGAAGTAAAACAATTAACTGCAAAGGTCTACATTATTTATAATGAATATGGATTAATGTGTAACCAATTTTGATAATAAATTTGATGACTGGGCAATGACTTATTATGTGATATCTGGATCTTTTCCTTAGGGATAATTAATAACATGATTCCTGATGAGCTTCAGAGCCAGTGGCTCTATTTTTATATTTTTTTCTGGCTGACGTGGAAACAGTTTGAACTTATAGAATATAGGGATAAGGAACCTTTTCGGACCTCTATCTCAAAATCGTAAGTGAAAAATAATGTCAAGAGGACAAGGTTGGATTGAAAGTTGGAGCGGGGGACATCACAGTGCATCACATGCACATATTTTTAGTTATGATAGAATCTGTTAATTTTGTATGAAACATCATTTGGTTAGTACTTTGAACTGAAATCAGATTCATACAAAATGTGTTTGCAAGTGATGGCACTTCTCTTCTCAAAATCTTCTGTTATATATATATATAACAACCTTTCTTGTCAGGTTTACACACTGTAGTCAAATCCTCTTCAGCATATTGTGTGTTCAGACTACAATGTAATGAGGTTCTTACAGGCAGGAGCTGCAGCTGTCCACCCTGGGAGAGACTGTGCTTCTGTGCACGAACTACACCAGAGTGGTCTCCCCTTCTTCTGAATGCACAGAGAGTAGCTCGGGCTCACGCACTGAAGTGGAGGTATTAGCTGACTGGTGTTGTCCTTGCTCTAAAGGTGATAAGGATTCATTTTCATCCCTTTGATACAGTCCTTGCACTAGCTACCTATGATTGTGGCCATTTTTACTACGTAAATTACACTATCAAGGTGGCTGCATATTCACACTTATTTAGTAAACAGTTTTGAATAATTGGAAATAATTATTGAATAAAGAAATACTCAAATGCTTGATCAATGGACATTTTTTTTCTTCAAATTTTATGTATAATTTTGTATATAAATGTCATGCAAATATTTTTCAGATCCCAATACTCTGTTTCTGTTACCTTTCCATATTTCCTTTTTTTGAAGTTTGTCTTTTCTATCAAAGATCCTGCAATATCAGAAGAGGACTGCGCAGTGAAGAACATTCCGTTTCATCCTTCATCTTGTCAGCTTGTAAGTCCTTCAATCTGTATACTTACTCAGTAAATGATATCCTGTTTCAGGAGCGTACTCAAGTTGAAATGACAAATATAATACAGGATAACCTATGTATAGATTATTCCCTTTGATTCTTGTAACTCCCAACTCAGTAACAAGGGAAATATTCCAGGATTTTCCATGAGCTAAAGACGGTCTGTTATTCAAAGAGCTAAAGATGACTTACCTAGAATATCACTGTATCTCATCTAACTCTTTCAAACAACTTCACAGGACTCGCAATCCTCTGTGTCTGAGGCCGGTTCTCCAGCGATGGCGGCCCTCTACACAGTGACAGGTACTCAGATCCCAGCTGCTCCTGTGTGTGACTCACTTCTGGAGGCAATACAGAAAGCAGGACAACGGTCACTCAGTTTCAAGGCAGTTGTCCAGAGGTGCTTCTGTAACGTCGCTGGAAGGTCAGTTATGTTTCGATTGGCAGTTTTTTAAAGCAGATCCAGAGAGGATATGCTCGATTAGTTATTAGTGTTAACATTTCCTGTTGTGTGTCGCTCTCTACATAGTGTAATGCAGTATCACAGTTCAAAGTTCAAACCGGGTAACTGACACAGTTGGCAACAGGCAAGCTGAACTAAGGGGAAAATGTCTAATGTGTGTACAAGAACATTTGCCCCTAGTAACTTAGAATGAGAGCAGAAGGTTTGTAATCCTTCTCCTATAGCAGGGGGCGGGATAGCGCAGTGGTTCGAATCCTGTCAACTTTTTGGCTTTTTCTACATGCATTAAAGTTTGGGTGCAAAGCTTCACTGAAACTCAGTGCAGTACCACCCATGATTTGTTATGCGTTATGTGCAGGGTTTATCCCTGCAATAATACTAGCAGCTGTGATATCTAGGTCTTTTAACCTTATATTCTATGTGACATCCTCAAGTTTCATTGCAATACCTACTGCCACCTACTACAAGTGGAACAGAAATCTAAAATGCTAATTATATTTATTCAGGGCTTCCTCATAAATAAAGTTTGTTGGGCAGTAGCTTTGGTATTACTTGCAATGCTACTAGGTTCCTAAGATAACGGTAAAATACTCTGAATCCCAAATCAAATCACCTCAACTATTTTACATCATGTTTCTAGACACTCTCTCCTGGTTGAAGACAGTTACGGGACAATGGCAGTAATACAGTTTGATGAAGATGTTCAATCTATCACAGATTGTGAAGGAAAACTATATTCATTTGCTGGTCCTAGAGTGCTGACACGAACAAATAAAGAAAGGTAATGCTAATTCAAAGGTTTTATTTCCTCATCTCATTAGTTTAAATTACATTTCAAAGTGACTATCCTCCAGAGCTAAAATGCTTATTATTATGTACTTAAATGAAATCCAAAGCTAACTTGAGACATCATGCATAATTTGCAATAATATATTTGCTACTTTGACCAGTTATGTTATCATTTATATATCATTACAATGATCATTTTCCTTTCAGAAACTTGACTTTGTTCAGTGTAATTGAGGGGGCATGGTCAGGTCACATGGCTGCACTCTCTAGTCAAGAGAGTCAAGAAGATGAACCAGCTCCTTGCACTGTAGGTAACTCAAAGCTCTGTGCAGTTTCTGGCCTATCTATTTTGTCTGAAATTAATTTATGCATTACACAATTTGGGATAGAGAAGAACTGTTATTGTAACACTTTTCGAGTATTTGTATAAAAATATTCAGCTATGTAATAGATAAGAGTCTTTACTTGGATGACATTTTTTTTTTATCTCTGTTTAAAGAGTTCCAGTCAACTGCAGCAGATCAACAACAAAAACCTGTAACATGGTTACATTTGGGATAACACTACCTTCATTAGTGCAAATTCTTGTACTTTTTTGGCCCGGGTCCCTTGCAGGATTCGAATCTACATCCACAGAGTAAGGCAACTATAGCCAGACCAAAAAAGTACAAGAATTTGTACAATTGAAGCTAGTGTTATCCCAAATGTAACCATGTTATATTTGTTCACTATCTGAATGACATGTATTTATAACAAAATATTGTGTTAAAAATTTAGATATTTACTAAATTAACAGCAAATCAATTTCAAATGTATTCTTTCATGCCATGATTTTACAGTCGAGCACTGTACAGTGTCCTGGGTTCTGCTATGTACTGGCACCATCTGAGCAAGGTGGATTCTCCATGACCTTGAACAAAGGGGAACAACCAAACTCTTTCCGGCAACCACAGTTATCTCCCCTTAATCATATAAAACAGGTGAATCATTCTCGAGTTCTATGTTTAATTTTCAGATTTTAGATAAGCAAATAAATTTTTAATGTTAAAGTTTTTGAAGATATTTCAAGTGTTTTATTCATTTCATGCAATAGTGTTCATTCATTTAGAAATGTTTATATTTTGAAATAGTTTTTGATTTTTTTCCACAGCTAAAGACAGAGAAAAGGATTTCATTTCTTGCTCACATACTGCATAAAAGAAAAGAAAAGGTATACAATATTGATATTAATGATATAAATTATTGTACCTAAAAGGGATCACTCGAGTTTGTCTGTTCTAAGTCTTTCATAGATATTCTACCGCAAGCAGGGGCAGATAACCTCTTCTGGTCGGAGCATTGTAGTAGCTTATTTGTCAACAGTTTGAAGAATTGAATATCAGTTGTAACAACAAAATGTATGTATATTCTTAAGCATATATATACAAGTTAAGACTGCTGTTAAATCATTACTGATTTTGTCCTTTAGAATTCTCCGAAAACAGGGGCAGACAACCCTGTGTGGTATGTGACTGACCGAAGCTTGTCCCCGGAGTACGTGATGATCACAGGAAGCTCCAACTGCTGCAGGACATCGCTGACAGGATCTGTCGCCATCTTTACCGATGTGTATCACGTCAATGGTATCTTTCTTCTTTTTTTTGTCAATATTCTTTTTTGTCACATCGGTTTTTCATCTTAAATTTATTCACAGCGGCATTTGATATTTGTATCATACATTAAAGACCAGTTCTCTTTCCAGATTTTTCTGTTAACAGAATGAGATAATCATCATTACCGTGTTAAAACAGAAATTTGCCTGTTATGTCTTAGTCTCATTGTCTAAAAACTGTGTCAACTACTTTGGATTATTTCATGTCAAATTCAGCATTGATTATGTCCACAAGGTGAGGAGGATGCAGTTATTCATCAAATGGTCATGTGACCTCAAGCCAATCAGAGGAATGGTTACAGCACTTCGTGGATAATTATGTATATTTATCCACAGGAACATTACAAGCAGACTGCTACACAAGAATAAGGTCGGAGCTTCCACCATTTGTGGAGGAAGAGGAAGTGAGAGAGCTGTATGAGCAGCTACAAGATTTTCTTGTCATTCTTCCGCCCCTTTCCACCAGAGTTCAGCCGCTATCTCTCGTCAGTGTGCTAGGTGAGGGAGTGTCAAGGGATCCAAAATATTAACACTTAAACTGTTAAATCAACAAACATCAAATCCTTCTGATTGGTCAGTAAACAGGAAACAAATCACTAACATAAGGTATAATTGCCCACTTGCTACAGATAGACTATCCTGATTCAGGGTCCCAAAGGTCAAGGGTTAAAAATTAACCGACCGGTGGTAAAAAAAAGAAGATGGCGTATATTGTTAATAGATCTTGCCCTTTAAGTCAAAGTCATATCAACTATATCAGTATAAAGCAGTAGGTACCTGATTAAAGCAGTACCTGATTTGACCCTGACTTTCATACAAGGTGTTAATATTTTTGGACTGTGCCACTAGTATCCAGGTGTGTCTCTGTTCAGGTGAGATAACGAGTGTAGACGAGGAAGCAGCGTACAGCTGGGAGGAGTGTGATGGGTGTGGCAGCGACAAACTCACCGAGGACACGCACAACACTGGGTAAACATTGTCTCAAGATATACACCTATTACTGTACAATAACTCCTTAAACAAAGGTATCAAGGAAGTCATTTCATTTTCATCTTCTTATTTAAAAAGTAAAAGCTCAAAAAATTTCAAATCTGCCTTCAATGGTGCCTTGGGCAGGGGAGATTATGAATTCTAGATTTTTGTCTGACCACTAACAGATGCCAAAGGCAAACTCTAAAAAAATATATTTCTCCTTATAGAAAAATCTCAAATTTTATATGCAAGTTTTTGGGCTTAAGAGATTAAGACTTCTCCATGTACCAGTTATAGAAAGCTAAAATTGCTCAACTCATGTTTTCTCAAACCTGATGAGCTATAGACCTACTTGGCTCTATATCTATCAATATGGTAGTGGACTAAGTGGATATGAGAGAGAGATATATGTTTAGTCATGGTAAATGCAATTTTGCTCACCAGGATTTCGACATGTGTGAGTTGTCAAAAGAAAGTAACGTCTCCTGTTACGAGAGTGAAGATGGAAGTGTATATCACATGTGCTGAGATGTCACCAGATACCAGGATAAAAGTAGATGTGAGTTTACTTTATAGAAAATTAAAAATAACATTTTAAATATTGTATCTTCTTAGATTTTCAGTTGTGAAATATGGCATTTATCAGTTTTCAAGTAAAATCTGTCTTTTCACTGAGTGAAATAACGTGTTATTCTACACGGTGAAATAACATGTTATTCTACTCATTGAAATAACACTTTCAATCGTATGATGTCATTGTAAAGATAGGCTAATGTCATAAGAGTGATAGAGCAAGGCGATCATGGATGCTCCATTCATAAAATGAACTTCATTTATAAACTACCAGGTATGCATGATTTCTCAAATCTAATAAATTGCACATTTAATATTTCTGACTGATGACCATGTATATCTCATCTTACCTGCGCAGTTTGTTATTTTTGTTGTGTAATTTTATTTTTTTCAAATTTAATTTATTGAAGAAAGTCTTTTGATTGCAAATTTTATAAACAATTTCTCTCTTTAAATTCAATCAGCTGCAACAGTCTACAGTTGAAAAGTTGTTACCACACGATACAGATGATGAGGAGGTATGGGTATTTGAAATACTTCTAATTTCTTCATTATTGTTGTCTTTGTAATACAAATCTCTATGCACAATATATATACCCGGTATATGTGTTGTCTTTTAAATTTTAAACATATTGGCTGATAAATTTATCAATATCAGACCATAACTCACTGTTATTCCATGATTTACTAATTGCAAAATAAGGCTATCCCTGGATATTCTGCATGTAAAGGTTAAGTGAATGAGGGAAATGTTTATACTGGATACTTATTCTTTTCATGAATAAGTTTGTGCAAAATACTATTATAGCTGTTCTTTGAATGAGTTTGTACTAAATAATTTGTTTTTCATATTTCTGCAGGGTTATGACATCGACAGCGTCCTGAACAAGAAGCTGGGACCACTGCGGTGTCTGGTCACATCTGTAACAAGGGACGATGAACAATGTCAAATAAAACTACAAGAGATTAGCTGAGGGATAATTATGGATGGTTGAAACGCTTTTATCACTAAATTCATCATCATGTAAGAAACGAAGTTGTTTTAATTACCCTGAAACAAAATTACCTCATCAAAAGTGATTTTATTGTGGGAAATCAAAATTTTGAGCTCGTTAGAATTCAAAGACAATATCATGTAGATGTATTTGGCTAGTACTTTGAAGGGGTGAACTGGAAACTTTTGAGCTTTGAGTTTCAGTAGATCATGGTACAGAACCGTCAATTCGGTACATTTTACATTGCATGTTCAGGTCAGAGCTTAGAATGCACTTAACTAAAGTCACAAACTATAAAAGTCTAATGAAAGTAAAAAGTCTAAAACTGAAAATATGAAAATAAATTTATGAAATTAGTAACAAAAAGTATGGTATGCAGTACAAAAGGAAAATACAGTTTGATGTACAGTGCACCGAACTGAAAGTAAAATACTTTGGTTCAACTTTACGTAGGTGTGAACCGTTCCACCCTTCTAGTTTGATTAGTACATGGTTAATTTGGACCCCATGTGACAGCTAGTTTGGTATTGAATTCAGAGAAAAAAAATCTCAATTGTTCACAATTTGTTGATTTGTGAATGAGAACAAGGTCCATGTTGGTTTGTGTTTCTTTTACTTATTATCACACATACTGTGTGTGAAGTTCAACCAAAGTGTACATTTCTGTTGATTTTTTCATTAATAAATTCATGCAATTAGTTTTGTTTGATTTTTAGTTCAAAACATCCCCGTACATCAATCCATTCACCTATCAATCTGTTAAGTTTGTGACAATTTTGACTTCTTTTAAAACTCACTCTAAAATATTTAAATCTTGTTTACAGGTATTTCAATATCAAATAAAGATTATACGTCAAACATTTTGTGACACAGTTGCCTCTGATAACCTATTTTTGACTTCTCCAGAAGTAAAAGCTCTTGGAAGGTGAGATCTCGTGTACTGTATGTGGATTGTAAATTTGTTAAGCCTCTGAACACTACTTCTGGAAAAACATTTAAATTTTAAACTTTCATGATATATATAAAGTCTGCTGAGTGGTCCTTTCTTCTATCCAAACCTCTGTTGCATATTGAGCACTTTCTCGGCTAGAAATAATAATAATAAAGGCGACTTATATAGATAATATAGAATCCTGATTGGTTACATCAAGAGCTAGTCATGCAATCAGCAACATTTGAAACTAAGCATTGTTAAAATTAGTTGCTTCATCCGTTTGATGACAGAAGTCTGATGTAAAACGATGTTTGATTGGACAAAAATAAGGACGTTTAAATACCAGTGTTGCAAATTTTCACTGCAAGGGATTTTGTGAGAATTGTGAAAAATGGCAAGTTTGAAACTGGTTAGGATGGAGGAATTTATTTGGAAGAGAATGCGGACTCCTAAGAGATATCACTTGATCTCACTAAGCAATATCTCCTTTGGATAACATTTTCAATGCCTAGTTCAACTTCCACACGCAAGGCATAACTCTTGCCAGTCTGCATTACTGGCTGATTTAAGCCTTGTGGTATTTCCCTCGCTTTTTTGTGCCTAGATAGTGAATCGCTGCACCAGAAATGCATAGTGGGCCTTGATTTCTAAGCACAGATTTCTTAAGGAAGTACTGCAAGGTCTAAATCAGCCAGTAATGGAGACTGGCAAGAGTTATGCCTTGCATTGGGAAGTTGTGCCCAGTTATGATACAAAAGAATACATAACTCCAATTATTATTAAACAGCTGTGTGTATATTTTTATTAAAACATTAAATTATTAATACAAATAATTCTGAAATAAATATGTAAACAAGTTCATTAAGAGTATTTAAGTATGTATAGGACGTGGTTTTTATACTGTAGACTAGGAGATGTACACCTAAACAAGATTTTTCATTTATTTTGTCACTTTGAATCTTGTAAAATTTAAATGCCAAGGGACATCACAGATTATATTCGTCAACTTCAGATCTAGATTTGTTCATGAAGCATACAGTCCGAAATGTTCCTCATATAAAATGAGTTTACTTACTGGTCTCTTGCCCTCGGTATGTCGTCCACTTCAAAATGCCCTTTCAAGGTTTGATTGCAAAGCTCACAAAACAAACAGGTGTGCTTGAAATGAAGATCACCAAATTCAAATTTAAGATAAAGCACCTTTGAAGCTATGTGATAAAAGAGATTACCATTACTGACCCACTAATACAATGCATGAAGAGAGCATCATTTTACAAACCTGAGTATGCATATTGAGCAGTAAAGAAATGCAATGAACAGAAATGCATGTCATTGGTAAAGTCATCTGAACATTTATTTTATATCATTCACCTTCTGACCTGGAATCAAACTTGTGACATTGCATATGGTTTGATGGTAAAATCATGTTCTGGCACTTGCCTCTGACCAAATAAGAAATTAGTGCCACAGAGGGAAATTAAGCAGTGGCAATATGGTACAGTCTGAGATCTATCTCCACTCAGCTAACAAGAACGAATTAGTTGTGAATGAGCTACTGTGTTTCTTATTAATCTTCTACTCTTCTGCTGGAAAATAATAAATAAGTACTGGCTGTTTACCATCCCAGAGTGGAAAAGGTATATTACATCACACTTACATCAACACATAAATAGTGTATAAATTTGCTCTAAAACTAAGGAGCAAGTAATTTTCCATAACATGGTGATCACATGTCTTTAAGTTCAAGATACAATTTACTATGAACATAGTAATACAATTCTCTGTGGAACAACATTATTACGTGGGTCTGTGGCCTGATAAACTTAATGTTTACTGTCTTTTCTTATATGTAATGGTACTTAACAATCAAGGTTGATTATAGGTGCTAAGGACCTAACACTCAATCAGTAAAGGCTTGTTGCACAAAAGTGCCTCACAGGGATTCACTAAACACTTCCATGCCACACCGGGAATTTAGATCCAGACCAATTAAAATGCTGTGAGCTACACCGGGCCTTAATGGGTTTGATAGTTATCACATTATCAAGGCTATTTTAAGAATTAATATGTCAAACTAACAACTTCACTGAAGCCTGGCTGACAGCTGCTGTTTGGTCAACAACTTGGCCCACGAGGAATCAAATGGAATGTGTGAAAAACCGAGTTGTTCTGAGCCGTTTCAGTCTATGAACACTCGGGCTAACAGATGACACCTTCCAGCCGGCTGATCTGCTGGTATGCAAATCATGATAGTTCTGTGATGTCAGAGCATGATGTTGAACTCTCTAAACCACTCTATGGATCTGCCACTGTTTCATCCACATGTGGATTCTCTCTTGGTCTGGCAGTAGCATCGGTTGTCATGTGTTTCTGTAGTAGCTCCAAGACTGGTGGATGTTGTTGTGCTGCCTCTAGCGGACTCTTCTTGGTCACCTTGCACACTTTCTTCAAATCAAATTTGCCCAAAGACAGGAGATGCTTGACAATGGGCAGGGATCCTGAAATGCATGCCAACATCAGACAGTCCACATTGTCTGTGTCAATAGTTGGATCAGCACCAGCAGATATCAGCAAATTATACAGTTCAAAATTACCCTGTCTTGCTGCTCTCATAACAGGGGAATGATCAGAAAGAATTTCCTTCTTGTTGATGTCGATGTTATGTCGGTCCAAGAGGTCGGACACTATCTCAACACTACCTGCATTGCATGCCAGAAACAGGCATTCTGTTTCAACACTTTCAATACCAGACGATCTGAAGTTGAAAACGGACGATAGACAGCCGCTGCCATCAGTCCCCGACAGACAGGCACCTTCCTGCACCAGAAGATTATACAAGGGGAGGTTACCCTGTGCTGCAGCTGCCATCAGCGGTGTGTGTCCAGTGACCTCGTCTCTTCTGTTGAGGTCCAGTTTCTTCAGTGAGACCATGTGCTTCACTATCTTTGCATTAGGTCCTTCACATGCTAGCATCAGGCAATCCTTCTTCCTCTTGTCCTTCAGCAAATGGTTTGCTCCTTTCGACAGAAGCAATTTGTACACGTGGAAATGTCCTTCAAACACTGCCTTCATGAGAGGAGTTCTTCCAGAGATGCGATCCTTCCTGTTGACCTGAACCCGTTTGAGGGAAAGCAAGTGAGCAACAATGGGAAGATGGCCTCCTTGACTTGCCAGCATCAAGCAGTCACAGCTGTCCTCGTCTGTGAGGAAGACGTTGGCACCTTTAGAGAACAGGTAGTGGTAGATGTCATAGAAGCCATGTTTAGCTGCCATCATCACTGGGGTTTGCCTTGCAATATCTCTGACGTTCAGAGAGATTTGGTTCAGCGACACAAGGTACTTAACTATTGCAAGGTTCCCTCCAAGACACGCCAACATAAGACAATCTTGTTGGAAGGAATCCTTTAAGTTGAGGTTTGCTTGTGCATTGACAAGAAGAGCAAATGTTTCATAGCACCCTTTCCATGCAGAAATCATCACAGCAGTTTGGTTTCTCGGTCCATGTGCTTTGTCCACATTGAATGTTCCAAAAGACAACAAGTGTTTTAAAATCAAAGGGCAGCAACTCTCAGAAGCCAGAGCAGCACAGTTCTCCAGTTCCTCAGGTTTTGCACCCTGAGATATCAGATAGTTGTAAACTTCAAAATGTCCTCTACGAATAGCTTGTTGTAACAGTGAGGATTTGTTCAGTCGCATATTGCCATTGATGAGCATGTGTTTGAGTATCATGACACTTCCACCTTGAACAGCAGCTTGGAGGCAGTTCCCACTTTCATCAGATTTGATGGACAGCTTGGCTTTCTGTACTAGAAGAGTGAAAACTTCATCATTGCCTAGTCTGGCTGCAGTCATCAGTGCTGCAGAGTTGGAGGAATCAGCTTCATTGCCACCTCCAAATTCTTTCTGTAACAGATCATCAATTATTTTGCAATTACCTCCTTCGCATGCGAGAGTCAATACATCATTGTCTTGTCCATCTTTTAGTGTCAAGTTACAGTCACGAGAAATAAGACCTTCATAGATCTCAAAATTGCCTTTGAGAGCAGCAATCATTATTGCTGTACGTTTATTGAACTTTTCTTTTCTGTTGACATCAAACTCTTGTTTTGCCAGCAAATCTTCCACAATAAACGGTACTCCTCCAATACAGGCATGTATGAGGCAGTTGGTTTCATTTCCATCTGAAAGCGACAGATCAGCATCATTGTTGACCAAGACATCGTAGATGTGATGATAACCCCTTCTAGCAGCTATCATAACTGCTGTCAGACCACATTCCCCTCTCTCGTTGATGTCAAAGCACTTCAGAGACAGCAAGTACTGAACTACAGGCAGGTGCCCTCTGAAGCACGCCAAATGAAGGAGGTTGTTGCCCCCGGAGTCTGTCCTCGTCAAGCAAACAGGGTTGGCACTCTCCACAAGAAACTTGATTGCCTTGTTGTGTCCAGACATGGCAGCCATCATCACAGGAGTATATTCGCAAGCATCCTCAATGTTCACAAGCTCAGGGTCCATGTTCAGAATCTTTTTAGCAATGTGTGAGTTTCCCGATTGAAGAGCATGGTGCAGGCATGTTTTACCTGTGTTGTCCCTGTGTTGTAGATCAACCCCTTGTTCCAGGAGAAAGTCAAATGCATGTGCATCTCCTGTGGTAGCTGCAAGCATTAACATATTTTTCATGTCCCAGGTTTTGAAATTGATGGATTGTTTGGTTTTCTTCAAAACATGGATTATCTCTTGAAGCCGATCAAAATGCCCATGAGTGATGCAGGCTATCGCTGCTTCTTCCAGAGATTCTAAACTGTTGTTCCTTAGAGAAACTCTACAGAAAACTTTCCTGAAGGTGCTTTTCAGGGAGCGGTCAAACAGTGGTTCACAGGTAGATAGCGCTGCCCAGTGAAGATAGCATTCGTCTGTAGTTATGTCTTTCATGGATACCAATGATGCAAAGTTTCTACCAAGGTCTTTCAGAAGCAGCTCTGCTAAACGTATATGCCTCAACAAAGGATGCTTCAATGTCCATCTGAAACAGCCTGCCTTTATTCCCTCTGATAATCTCTTGACAATCTGAGTGTAGCAGCTTGAATCAATATGGATCAGGTTGACATCCTCATCACTTTCATGTAGTTGGTTGCCCTGTTTGCAATGTCGCACCCTTTCATAAAGAAACCTGAGAGAACAGTGTTGGAGTAGGAGCAGACGATCACGCATCCCAAAGGCAAAGGCAGCTGCATCATACACAGATGGATGACTGAATGATGCAATGTTGTTTTCCATGACACAGTACGTCTTTTCGTACTTGATCAATTCTGCTTGAATATCCTGCTTGGTAACGTTTGGGACAATCTGCTTAACCACCTGGAATAGGTTATCCAACTCAGCATCGCCTGACTGGAACTTCTCGAGGTTTAGCTTGCCTTCACACAACACAAGCATAATGATAGCTGCTGATCTACTGCTTTTCTCACTGACTACAATATTGTTCAACTCCCCCCTCAAATATATCACGGGCTGCTGGAAGAACAAAAGGGTTTGTTTCTGATATTCTGGGGTGGTGAAAAACAGTCGACATGTTAAAGGAAAACCTAACACTGACTTCCTGAGTTTGCTGATTTTCCTAATATCGTCATCAGACATGTCACATTGGGGCCGTTTGTCTCTGTACGAGGTTAAAATATTTGCCTTTTCGGACACGCTGAAGTTGACTTCTGTGAGGTCAACTATAGACTCCCTCTTAAAAAGGCCATTCTTGTGATCGAAGAAGCGTACTCGCCCTTCGTTTAGGTTGTAGGTTCTCGATGTGAAGAGAATCAGGATCTTTGGAGGATGTTTGTTAACCTTTTCTTGCCCTTCCTTGTTCTTGTGGCACAGTTTCTGCTGGGCAGCATCTTGAAGTTGGTCCAGGGCATCTGCCAAAGCTTTGAACACGCGATGTCTCTCGTCCAGGTTAGAAGGAAATGTGATGGAACCAAACACATCATCGAAGATCAGTAATGTTGGACATCTCCTATGGATGATCAGGTTTGTGTCAAATACTTCAATGTTTTCGACAAAGAGTACTTGGTATTTCTTCTGTTTATACTTCCTGGCTAGCATTACTGACAGACAAGTTTTCCCCTCGCCTGGTGCTCCGCAGATAGTGACGTGTTTGTATTTTTCCAAAATGGTTTCAACTTTTTTCGTGGCTGACGTCTCGACATAGACATGTTTAAGTTGCTCGATTTTGGTTGAGAGGCTTTCTGCAACAAGAGGGATTTCTTTGTAATTCTACATCAATAGGAATATTACGATTATATTACATGATTATCGACAAGTATAGTAATAAACGCCAACGTTTCCCATTACAAATGAATTAGTAATTTTACAACATAACATAAAAGAAACTGCCGATGATATGAAACGAAATTGAAAATGTTTAACAAATTGATTATTTCCATCAAAACATTAAAGACTGATAACAGAAAATAACCCTCGATGAATTGTAAAACTGTATATAACACAAACATCAGTTTTAACAGTGCTTATAGTGCACACTATCAAATCTTTATATGTTAAAACAGTACTCACCTTCTGAAAGACAACCTTTTGATGTTTTCCCATCGTCTACGCTTATAACGACTTGTGATAGGTTAGCGTCTGTCTGTGCTGAAGGAGAGAAGACAGATCATGGTGAAATACTAATGACAAAATGAAGAAAGACGAGTTACAGAATCATTTTTGCACTGAATAAATTATCTTCATTGCAATGAATAGGATATAAGTAACAACCTCTTAGTTCTAATGAATAAGATGTTTCGGTGATGGAAAAGTTTAAAGCGTCGTCACTGCAAGAAAACAAAATGTAGAAGTATATTTTAACGCAGTTTCCAGTCAGGTGTATGGATTTTCACCCATCAATATTAACGCCACATTTATTATTGCAATGAAGAATTTTGCAACTCCATAGAAATTTCTCTTTGATATATGAAATCAATTTCAGTTGGTGAGGAGGCGCTTCTTGCAGGGATTAGCTATATACGCCATTCACATAACTTTCAGAATATTCCATGGTATCATAGTATATATTCTTAGTTGAAAAAAACCAACACTGTGGTCAATAAAGTAAAACACATCATATTTCGATAGTGCGAAAAATTGGATTTAATATTCGTTCAAATCTCATTTCATTTATTTTCAATGTTATTGGGCCTTCAGTTTAGTGCGCTGACAGATGATCATGGTAAGTTTTCATTTGGTGCAAGTTTACAAGTGGTACTTGGTTGTCATTCCTAAAAGTACAATGCCACTGTCACGGTGCAATTCTCAAAATTTCAACTTCTGAAAATTCCAATTTCTTTAACTCTAAAATATCATTTACACAATTCGAGGCTTTGACCATAGATCTCTTCATCGAGTTCCCAATGAAATGAGTCTGTTATAGCACACTCAATTTTCATAAGTGAGTGTTTAGGAAAGTTCTTTTATTCCAGTCTTCAGCTTTGCTTTACTGATTTGAGCAAATGTATTCATAAAAGTAGATTTGCGTATATATGCGATGATTTACCCATGTGAAAACGGCCACAGCAGAGACAAGGCTTAGATGAATTACCACATCTTTGATCGCAATTTTATAATCTTAGCGTGAATATGGATATTTTCTATATACACTTCATTAACAACTGTATAATTGTGATTGTATCACACTAAAGGAGCTAGATTATTGACCATAGATATACACATAACATATTCCAAGTTAGACCTTTCAGTTGTTAAAAGTACATTGACGTTCACCTTCTGGGTTGAACTCATGATTATGTATCTTACATCGATGCAAAGGAACCACCAATTGACCATGTCCTTTAAAGGTCTTGTAAGCGTTTCAGTGTGGTATAAACTTATATTGTAATTGTATATAAATGATATTAATCGCTAAAAAATCGGTCATCTCATACATGACATATCAGAAATAATGTTCATAGCATTACAACTCTCGATTGGTGTGTGCCACTGAATGATAATCCGTAATCCAGACCCCGTAATTTGTAAGAGCTTAGGCAAGTCTACAACAAGATTCTAGAGCTCAGTTTAAGAAAATGAACACATCTAAGAGGTTCCTTTTTATTAAATATTTTTTCAAGTTTAAAATTTTACACACCATTTCAGAGGCTAAATGTTACACCACGCCACTTACTGGCATTTTAAATCAGTATATAATTCCTTTTCACTCACAGTTTTGACGGCTTAAATCACTGTAGTTTGCTTCCGCTGTGTCTCTAAGTAGCGGAAGGGTTTCTGAAGAGATTTCTTCCGACGGCCATCCACCCTCCGCCATTGAACTGGAACAAACGTGGACAGATTTCAAATACTATTGTGTGATGGCCGTCATGTGTTCAGTGCAGGTTAACAGTCACATAAGAATCCCTTCTGGAGACACTTTTTCCATTGGAACCTTCCCTATTCTTGTTATACAACAGTACGTTTTTAATATGACTGACACCAACTGATTTACTATCAACAAGGACATAGAAAGTACACCATCCCTTTACAATGAATTTCAAATTGTTATAAAGGGTTTGAACATTCATCAAAAAGCCATTTGACTTTGTCAGTTTGACCGTAAATGAAAGGAGGAAAGAGTTAGCATAGTATATGTTCACAACCAAGTACGTGTTATCCGGAACATCCTTTTTTCTTTTATAAAAAAAATAGAGCCACTGGCTCTGTAGGTCATTAGGCTTTATAAACATTAACTAATTCAAAATGTCAACTTCTAGGTGAGAGGTGCAACAAATAGGAAGCACTTTAAATGGAGAAGATAGATGAAGTACTTATCCCTTTTGACCTATCTTTGAGACCAGGAATAAAATCCCCAACAAATAAAGACACACTTGAAGATTTAATTCATCACTGTTGTTTCCCTTAAATTACCTCCCTTTGAAGAGCACATACAATCTCAAGATGAAAATAGCTTTTCAGGTCATGACCTCTGTGATCTATATTTGGGGTCGCATGATCACAAAATCTACAAATTAGAATCCCGATTGGCCAAGGAGTCTGTCCAAGAAATTTCAAGTCTTTAAGGTCAGTGGCTCTTGAGAAGATGAAAATAGGTTTTCATGTCATGACCTCTGTGACCTTTATTTGGGGTCGTAGGGTCACGAAATCTACAATTTAGAATCCCAATTGGCCAAGGAGTATGCTGACAACTTTTCAACTCTCTAGACCTTTTGGTACTGGAGAAGAAGATAAAAATAGGTTTTTAAGGTTGTGACCCCTGTGACCCTATTTGGAATCCCCATTGACCAAGGAGTCTGCACACAAAATTTCAGCTCCCTAGACCAAGTGGTTCTGGAGAAGAAGACGAAAAAGCGAAAAGTTTACAGACGGCCGGTTGCACACCGTAGGAACGTGTACGCCTGGAAAGTGTTACTCAAGGAAGTGAACGAATTTCTCTGCGAGAGTCGAGTTTGTTTTTGTGCATTTGGTGTAGGAATTTGTTTGTAAAATAGTAAACATTAGTAAACACACAGTTGGTTTTAGAAATGAGAAGCTGAGCAGAACTTCATTAAAAGAGACAGTTCTATGTGAGGCTGCATGCCGAAAAAATATATTTGCACTCAAACGCGGTCGATATATTGTTTTAAAACAAACGATTTTTCAAGTATATGTCCAAAAAGGCTGATACATATTTATCAAAACTAGAACATTTTGTCAAAATCTAAAGAATAGTTACTGAGATGTTTACATCCAATGACTGCTTGTATAATATCGTGGTGAACGCGTTCCTAAAGAAAACACCAAGTGGCTGTAATTCGTTCATCACCCCCTTTAGTAACTCGTTGACTTTGTTTTGACACCACGTGTGGTTCAGTGGTTCTAATTTTTGTTATTTGTCAATAATTAGTCTCAATATTTCGCATATATGTCCATATATGGATGTTTCAGAGCATGGTTAAAAAATATATGAGTATCTTTAATTGATTTTCTGAAAGCAAGGTAATATCAGGGTATAAGGTCCCTGGTAATATCAAACACACGTAAGTTCCACATTCGAAATTCGACTCCTAAATTGTGATGCAACAGTCGACTGAGGGCACATAATGACATTATCTTTCGTCAACGGATTCACCTGTGTCTACCATTTTACAGCCTGAAACATTTTTTCTCATAAATACCTAAAAAACCGATTTATCCAACAAAATCTTACACCAAATGCACATTTGTAAACTGACCTCTCGCAGAGAAATTCGTTCACTTCCGTTGAGTAACAATTTCCAGGCGTACACGTTCCTACGGTGTGGGTTGGACGACGACCATGCCATAAACCCATCGGGCCTTCCAGGCCAGATGATTTAAAAATATAGTGATTTAAACATTCATATGCAACAGCGTTAATGTTAAACAGTTACACAACCAATCAGTCGTTTTTAATTTATGAACTCTTTAGTTTTAATATACTCCAAAGGGAGTTGAGAATGAAAAAAGGAACGATGGTGGTCCTTACGCCAGGGTAATAATGTGTGTAGCGCTTTGAGCATGGCCCTTTGTGTTGTGGAGTTCAGCGCGATATAATCATTATTATTATTATTAAAATACATAACCTTTCGTGTATTAATAATTTCAAAACACGTATATGTTATTTACACAACCAATCGGTCGGTTTCATTCGGTGATTTATTTTTTACAAGTTCTAAGTTTTAAATGGTAACATTTCGTAGATATTAATAATTTTGAAAAAAAAGAATATTGATTAGAAACACGCACATATTGTTTAAAACAATTGTAAAAAAATAGAGACATGGGCTCTGTAGCTCATAGGATTTCATTGATTTATTATGTAAGGTTGAATATGTAAGTTAGCTCAAGTAATAAATTGTTTACAAGAAAAAACTGGTTTTTAAACCATGACCCATGTGACCAACATTTTGGAGTAACAGGGTCACCAATCCTACAATTAAGAACCTTTCTAGAGCATTACATACTTGAGATAAAGATGAAAATAGGTTTTTTGGTCGTGGACCTAGATTGGGGTTACAGGGTCACAAAATCTACAATTTTAAATCCCCATTAGCCAAGGAGTCTGCACACAACTTTTCAGCTCTTTAGACCTTTTGGAACTGGAGAAGAAGATGGAAATAGGTTTTTAAGGATGTGACCCCTGTGACCCCATTTGGGGTCACGTGGTTACACAATCTACAATTTAGAATCCCCATTGGCCAAGGAGTCTGCACACAACTTTTCAGCTCTTTAGACCTTTGGAACTGGAGAAGAAAATGAAAATAGATTTTTCACGAAATCTACAATTTAGAATCCCCATTATCCAAGGAGTCTGCACACAACTTTTCAACTCTCTAGACCTTTTGAAACTGGAGAAGAAAATGAAAATAGGTTTTTAAGGATGTGACCCTTGTGACCCCATTCGGGGTCACGGGGTCACGAAATCTACAATTTAGAATCCCCATTGGCCAAGGAGTCAAAATTTTAGCTCTGTGGAGTCATTGGTTCTGGAGAAGAAGTCGAAAAAGCGAAAAGTTTACGGACGGATGGATGGACGGACGCCGGACGCCATGCCATGCCATGCCATAAGCCCATCGGGCCTCTCAGGCCTGATGAGCTAAAAGACATTTATAACTATTTTCTATGGAGCTTAACCAATGGTGTAGAAATATGATCTTTGACATTAATATGTAGGTGTTTGAAAATACTCTTAATGTTACGAATATTAAGTATTTTGTCAGGAAACACATCCATCTAATATGACAACCAAAAAATGCCAACAGAAACAAAATAATACAGTTTTATATAATACAGTATTGTAGTTTATAGTGATGATTATTCGTTCCTGCTTTCAACTCCCCTGCGCACAAGACATCACTCTTGTCAGCCTCCAGAACTGGCTGATTAAAAGATGCATTCATTGTGTTTCATAAAATTTTATTTGGCTTTAATACGTTCCAACTCACCACATGTGCTGTTTACAATACAAATACATTCACTCAGCTTGCATATTTATCCTCAATCGCCAAATATATCATTATTACTAGTTTCCAATTAAAAGTTAGTAACATCATTATGCATGTGCAGAAACCGAAAGTGCGCGTCCTATTTACATGCACAGTAGTTATATGACCTATTCAACATTATCAACTCAAATTTGTCTTTTTGTCTGTTATAAGTAAGATTCCATAATTACGTTTGACTCATTGACGCGCGCCACACGCTGTGCATTGTCCGGTTTTCGATCAGAAATCACTACTTTTACCTTCATATCATCAATATGCTAGTCGACTATCATCAAAATGGTAGTTTTCGGTAACAGTCGGTACTTCTCGGTAAAGTAACACCATTTATAACGTCTGGCATATGTGACCCCCAACAACACAATGGATGTACCTTTATGCCTTGCAATTCACTTTTTCGTGCTAAATTAATGGAGCGCTGCACATGAAATGCACATTGAGCATATGCGACAATGCTTATGATATGGTTATGGAAACTGGCAAGAGTAATGCCTTGTATAGGAAAGTTGCGCTGCTTTATGCCAACTTTATTTATGACAATATTGGTTTTACACCGTTTTCTATGACGAGGTCTACGAATAATGGGTCGTGATTGCATGACTAAATATATCTGTATAAACTTGTGTTATAAATGGCAAATGTGAACATATACAAAAGTGCTAACGAGCCTCTTCAAGACTAAACCCGTTTTAAAAGTCTAAATTGCATTACTTCCAGCAATTCTGAAATTCTGATTTCTTGAATCTCCTTTCATTTATTTGTTCATTTTAAATCAGAAAAAAATGGATGTCTCTATATTTTTTTTCAGGGACTAGACGAGTTTAGATGATGGAGCTTCTTTTTTAAATGTAGGCCAACACAACAGCCATACAACCCATTGGCAGTTGATGAAGGTTGACACACAAAGCGTTTCGCTGTCATCAAATAGATTTCATTCCGGTTGAGTCACGCCTTTCTAAACCTGTAAACCATTGACGTGAAATGAAGGTGAAAATGGGCCTTTATATGTCCTCCAAGCGATCATCACGCTGAATGGATTCGAGAAACCTATGAATTAAATCTTAAATATATCCAGTCCCAAAGTATTATTTCATCAACAACAAGATGTAAAGACTACACAAAGGAGTTGCTTTCCAAAGTTACCTGCGCCTAGTTTTTCGAAGTTCTTTTAGCGCCAAACAAGTTTGAGATTGTCGTATAGTATAGTACGAATTGGTGCAAACATTCTTCAGAAAACTAGGCCCTAGTAACACCTGTTAGGTGGACTTCATTTCAAACGCTGGGTTTAGCCTTCATCGTGTCTCGGCTTAGACTAGTGAAGTTTAGTTGAAAAAGAATCATCAGGACATAAACATGATTTGGTAAAGTATAAGCATTTGAAAACAAAATTCAGAAAGATTGTTAAAAACAATTAAAATAGTTCAGAATAAATAGGTTTGCTGATTTATGTGAACGGTTTCCTGGTAGGGCGGTGTTTGGTAATAAGTCTATCAGACTGATACTTTCGATTTTGGATTTTACAAAGTCATATTCCTCCTATAATTCGACTTTGGTGACAAGTATCAAAACAGTGTATCATATCAGAGGAGGAATATATATATATATATATATATATATATATATATATATATATATATATATATATATATATATATATATACATATATATATATATATATATATATATATATATATATATATATAAAAGTAAAATTGTGATGTCCACAGTGAATGATTTAGGAAAAGTTATACAACAATTGATAACATGTTCATATTACAAAGTGTGATGTAAAGATACTTAAATAATCAAAGAGGGAATTTGAATGTATTGTTTGTTGATTTTTAAAAGCGTTTGACTCTATGCAAAGACATACGTGTAAGCTATGGGGATTGTGTTACACACTTGGACTTAAAATGAACAATCTATTAGGTAACATGAATGAGAATGTTAAAGATTGTTTTAGGCATAACACTGTACTCTCTGAAACTCTTGATGTACATATTGGAGTACGACAAGGTTGTGTATTCAGTCGCTTCTTGTTGTCCTTCTTTATAAATTAATTAGCAGTGCGTGTGCAGATTAAACAAAACATTAAATGCAATGGTGTATGGGGAATGTGGCAGAAACAATCACATCATTACGTCACAAGTGATTAAATATTGGATATAATATTATTAAGTTTGTCACCGTGTTGTTTGCCGAAAATGTGCTGTAATATGATGCTACTTTTTAAATTAAAAGAATTGGGCATCAGACGTTAAACACCTACTTTTTCTCAACTGGATTTAATCATATATAATATGAACAAAATGTTCGGTATTTTTCAAAATACATTCACTCACAGGTTAAAAGATATTTATCAATGAACTGGTTAGAAAATATTTCGATGTCTACAAAATGTTATTATTACTCTATTTTGGAAACTCTCATTTATACTGAACGTTATTTAACATGTGTTTATATACAGAAATTTAGAGTATGTTTAGCTCGTTTCCGTTGTTCACTCTAATGATCTTATAATTGAAAAAAAGGCAGCTTTTTAATGTCAAAAGAGAAAATAGAATCTGTCGATGGCAAAATGTTGATGTTATTGAAGATGAATATCATTTTATCATTTATATGTCTTTTCCTGCATGTGTGATACAACACGTAAAATGTATATTAAACTTATTTCCGAATTCTATTTTGTCCATCAATCATTTGATAAATGTTCGTCTTTATTGAATTGTTTAGATAAAAATGTAACTCAAACTGTTGCGGTTTTAGTTTACCAAGCTACAATGATACGGAAAATGAATATGTGAAATGTACTAATAAAGGCCCGTGACCTTCTCGGTACTGGAATAACAGATTGAGGCATAGAAGTGAAACTCGCACCTTCCCTACACCTACCTATAAGCATGATAAGAGAGGGAAAAGATGTATAATAATAGCTTAACTATCGGTTGCTGGGATCCGTTTGAAGGAAGTCTTTTGGCTGAATGGTTACGCTGTTTGGATATTAAAGGGGCAGTAGCACGTTTTTTGCAAAATTTACTTTTTCAAATTTCCCATTTATAATGATAGTTTATGTCATTAAAATTAACTTTAGAGCGTAAAACATCTTATCACACAAACCAATTATCTGTAGTGGTAAAAACTATGTTTCGTATAAAGCAAAAATTGCCTGGCGGCCATTTTATTGTGAACACAATTTATTATTTTGTATTACAAAAACGATGTCCATGGCTTTACCGAAACATGTACACTCATTTTGAACTTTATTTTCCGAAGAGAGAAGGATGTTTTACTATTGGTGAAATTATTTTTGAAATACGTTTCATCAACTTATTTGAGTGAAAAAACGTGCTACTGCCCCTTTAAGTGATGGATGATTTTCTAAGTTTGACGATGTGGGCTATAATCACTCAAAGGAATTGTTCTTAATAGCACATTAATAGTTAGTTCATTAATAAATTAAACACAAGTTAATACAGGAATCTATGAGCTAGTATATTCATTTTAATATAGCAAATGCTTATTTAGCGCGATGAGCATCTGCTGGCGACATTCTCGGAAAAGTAGCGAAATGGAGAAAGGGGAATCCCCTAAACGTTCCTCCCCATTTCTGAGAAAGAGAAAACCTAGGCTAACGATCGTTATTGTCAAAACTCACAGTAAAACATTTCTCTCCCAATCTCATACAAATTTGCTTTCATTATAGTTAAACATTGCAGTCATCAACATGTGTGACAGTTGTAACCACAACTTGGAGAGATTATATACTGTCGTTATGGTCGACTGGAGTACGTAGGTCGACCTCAGTCCAGCCGGCAATAGGTAAACACACGGTTAAATGCGTAACGACATAGATCTATATTAGAAATAGAATATCAAGCACTATTTCAATTTATCCGTGGGCCTACCTTCACTTTTCTCCAAAATCGTTCTTATAATAAGAACGGGTATTGCAAAGGAGACGCAGATGTATATCTTGCTGTTTCCACCATACTGCATGAGGGCGGCGATATTGCGCTGTAAATAGAACGGCGGGCCGGCGAAGGATGATTGACAACATAGAGTTCCCGCAAACGCGCGTTTCATTGAATGTGGTTATTATGCCGATGGCAATATGACGTCACCACTACACAAGGACAGCTGTTCAGGCAATTCAAATATTTACGGTGTATTGCATACGCGACGAGAGAACTTTTGCTTTCTTATAGAAGAAAATAGGACCAAAGTCTTATCAATCACTGCGGGCAAACTTGTCTTATCATACATCTTAATCTTTCTAGTGTGTAAAACTTAATTTTTAGTATTTTCTTATTTAAGAATATATATATACTCAATTGCGTATATGAAATACATAGTATTTAGTTATATTGAACAAATAATGCATTAATTTACTATATTGAGCTATATATCTGCGAAAGTACAAACCAGAAGGTGTTTTACTCATAAAAACAGACTGTCGCGTCAGAACCACAGTCATTCTCTACCCACAGAGTTTACGAGATAGGATTGAACATCTGAAGAGATTACACTCTGTGGGGAGAGAATGAACCATCAAGTGTTCTATCTCCAATTTTAGTGAAAATGGTTGTTTATTACTGCTTGTAGATGATGGAAACATTAGTATGCAAGTTGTGAAATGTGTGAATGTTCTCAATGGAATGTCTTTATGTGTTACTTTGTTTTGAACTTTGCTGTAAAATGATAAATTATTGTGCAGAATATATATAGAGAGATTTACGCCTTTTGGTACACAGAATAAAGCCATATGTGATAAACAGACACTGTATTTATCACGTCAGTTTTAATCATTCCTACGGATATTGACATAGCTGTTTTTGCGAACTATGTAGGTCTATTTTGCTTGATACGTTTAATCAAAGAATATATAAACATATAAATGTGTCACAGGTTGCTGGTATAATCACAATAAAATACAATATAACTGGTAAAATACTCATACATAACCTGTATATTTTCAAGTCATTTAGAAACATGTTTACACACATAAACATATCTTTGAAATTAAATTACAACGGATTGTCGTTATATTTCTCGTATGTCGTATGCATGTTGTACAAGATAGATTTCTCTATCGGTTGATAGCAATTATAAGTGGTGAACTATTTGTTTTATGCAAAATATAACATCCTCGCAGGCTCTTTAATGTTATAACAACTAGTGGCTGATCCCCTGTCAAAAAAAGAATTGTTAAGAAATACCACTAGATATAAAGTTCAATTTATCATGCAGTCGGATAAATAGAGAATATTACCCATACGGGTGAGGAGACACAGGTGATTATTTTTGTGATATTTGCACATGTGCTTTCAAGTGATTCTCAACGTTGATTGGTCGGTTTCCCGGAGAAAGAATGACTATGACGTCATAAAACAATGGTCTGACGCGACGAATTATCTTATGACGTCACAATGTTACTGTGGCGACGGGTCCTTCACAGCGGCCGCCCAACATGAAAATGTAATAACCAAGCGTAATTTGGTCAATTTAATTGCATAATGGGTAATATATAGAATAACCAACTCGGTACGAGTGATTACGGGAAATATCCACTCGTCTAAATAATGTTCAGAGCCACTCGCTAAAGCTCGTGGCTGAACATTATTTAGACTCATGGATATTTCCCGTAATCACTCGTACCTCGTTGGTTATTCTCTAAATCTCACCCAAGTGTCTTCTGATATCAAATATAAGATAAGATAAGATAAGATAAGACTTTATTATCCCGGAGGAAATTCTTTTTACAACAAAACGGTCTCATATATATATATATACATATAGTCACACAGTGTACACCGGTATAAACAATGCATACACAGTCATATTAATAGCTAGTACAGAACAGATTTTCAATGTAAATGGGTCATCGTGAGACTAGATAATTTTAGTATTTACTAATTCATAATTCAAAACATTTATTAATTTCACGAATACTTGTTGGTATGAAGGACTGTCGGGCTCTGTTTGTCCTTAACGAAGGTAACCGAAAGCGGCGACCAGAAGGAAGTAGTTCGAAATGATGGGACAATATATGGGAACTATCGGATCTTATTTTAGCAGCTTTCTTTACAATCTGGCGCTCATAAATAAAGGACATGTTTTCGAAAGGTACTCCACTGATTTTGCTGGCGGTATTTACAATTTTGATAACTTTGTTTTTGTTGCGAACAGACAAACCTCCATACCAACCTAAAAAATTATAGGTCAACGCGAGTTGATAAAGTTACAAATATCCTAGGCTTGCCGAGAATATTTTTACTTTTATCAACGAGTGTTAATATTTGATATCAGAAGACACGAGGGTGAGATTTTATTTATCCTTCAAAGTCATTCTTCAACAATTATTAGCAAAAACATAAACATATCTGAAACACAAACTGCCACTGAACTTCTTTAGCAGTGAGGTCATAACATTGTGACGTCATCAGCATTATGGCGTCATAGCATTGTTACGTCATCAACTTTGTGACGTCATAGCATTGTTAGCAGTCTTCTCAGTGATGTCAAAGCCTTGCAGGGATTGGTAAAGGCATGGGCCATAGGCCATTTTGCACATTGGATGAAAAAATGGCCCACTCAAATTTGAAATTTTCCTATTACTTCAAAGGGGAATGGCCCATTTGAAATTCTGAAAACGACTAAAAGCCCTAGAAATGGCCCATTGTCAAAGGTGTCTTTCCCGATCCCTGCCTTGTGATGTCATTAACTGATGATGTAATAGGATTATGACGATTTGATTGTAACGATATGTACAATGTAGATATCGCTTGTAGATATCGCTTGATCTCACATGGATATTACATAAAAAGACAAAAACAACGTTCTGTGATTAACAATGTTGGATGCCATAGGAATGTCAACTTTTTACTGAATTTATCCACCTCAGATATATATAGCCTAATTCTTTATAGGACTATGTTAGTAGACAGCAGTGGTCCATGGTATCATTGACTAAATGATATTGTGTCTAATATAATTGTACCTAACGTGAATATAGGCAACACGGTTACCTAAATCTGAACTCTGGAATCTACAGGCCACCCCACCGCCTTACCAGTACCTATCAGCTTTGTCTCTCTCCGCCTTCCTGAGTCAGCCAGCTACAGCTGTGTGTCAACATGTGCGCCGATCGAGTGCTATTTTTGTAAAGAGATGCGAACAATTTTAATCAAACAATTGTAGCTAATTATGAAAGTGAAAACCGGACAGACCCCGTCATATGATTCGTATCAGCGTACAAAGTTTCTTGCTTTTAGTCCGATGTGTAGCCTATTGATTCGCGTAAAAAATCTGCAGTTATAGCCACTGTGGGTATAAGAAGCTAGATCTAATGAGATGAAAGTATCATATATGTTTATTTTCAATTTAAATCACAATGCGTAAATAATATATTTGGACAAAAGTATCATTAAATAACATTGCATGTCAATGAAAATTGTACGATAAAGTCAAACACGAGTAAAAATAGTCCAAGAAGTGATCTTGTTACAGTAGATTGAGGCCGCAAAGTTGTTACGTTTAGCCGTAGTCTACTTCATATATGTCAGTCAGCTGTATGGAATATTTATAATTCATTGTAGTAAAATCGGACAGTTCGAAGAATGGTGTCATTAAAATATTCAAAAGTTAATACTAGTGTTCATTCAGAGACATGGTTGTTAGGCCTATGTTATAACATGAAAATGAAGCTCTCTCCGTATTTCGTCTCTTTATTGTAGTGCATGAAAAAGATCCGACCAACGTGCTTGATGGACACATCCGGGCAACCAGTTTATGGAGCCTCGTTGTGAATATACCGCAATGATCGCCGCCATTTTAGTTATAATTGAACGAAAAATATGTCTATAGAAGCACACCCTGTAACTCATATACAGGTTGAAAATGTATCTGGTAAGGATATAGTTATACATGAACTATCAAACTTTTACACTGACACGACAAATAAGTCTAACAGCAACCAATGACCTAGATAATGCTTGTAATTTTGGGTGTAGTTCCACAACCTTCTTACTCGCCCAAAATACTTGGCGCAGTAATACGCTTCAATACATTGAGGAAAGATATTCCTACTCCCTGAGTTAGTTCCTCGGTTCTATCTACCGCCGCGGATGTTAGCAAAATGTCAAGTGTAATTTGTTATATTACACTATTCCCCATTGTTGAGAACAGCTGCCTAAATATGTCTCCAACCGAAATAATATATGCCAGCCAGAGAAATTCCCCAAATAGCGTTCACAGGTTCTCATTGTCACTTCAACTTCAAAACGTATGGGAATTATCACTTATATACACCACACTTAGGTGAATAAAGTTCCAAAATAGTTGTATATGGTTATATAGTGTCAACCAAATAATGGAAGACAAGTTGAAGCTATGCTTTGACTGTTTACATGATTTAGACTACTCCTTTGACTGTTGTGTTGACTCAAAATGTTCAGCAAGTTATCTTGATACAATGTTACTAGAAAAGTATTTTTTTAGGAAGGTAGATGATAAATACCCATATTTACCATCAGTTCACAATCTGCTTCCTTTTTTATTACTAAGAAACATTTTAATTTTAATTTTTTAATACAACTATTTAATCTATATATATATACATGTCTACTCTAATTTATTTTATAATCCACTAACTAAACTTTAAAAAAAGAGAACATGTTTTGCATTCTAATAAAGTAGACAGGAAATAAAAAACAATCAAAATAAGTGATTAAAAGAAATTAAAGAAAACAAACTTATTTGTTGCCTATCTGTATGTAAAACATTTACTAAATAATGAAAACCACCTAAATAGCTTTTGAAAATTTTGAAAATCAAGTTGATATATTACAATCATATCTAGTATTTACAAGTTGAAATTAAAATTAAGACCCTGATATGGCATATGACCTTCATGCATTTTCCCAACAAAATAATATGACCAAGAAAGGGAGAGTCTTGGATATTTTTGCATTATGTGAAATGAAAACATGCTATATTGTACCTAATTTTGCAACTTTTAATAACATACACTGATAGAGTATTCAAATAGTAACTCATAACTTAAAATTAATAAACACTTTGCTGTTATGCTGTAGCGAAGTTTTCCCCACTCACAGCGCCGATGAATGGCTTCAGTTCATATCGTTTTATTTTTAAAAAATGTGTGATTGTGTTTATGAAGTTTTGAAATATAAATTCATCTACTATTTTTCAATTTCTCTGTGTTTTAATAATGTATTAATAACATATATGTGTAAACAGGAATATCCTCTTGAATTTCGTTTCCACAAAAATACCCTGATAGAACCCTCCTTTTTGTACCTTCTTCATTTTACAACCCATCTGGCCTGAAAGGCCTGATGGGCTAACGGTATGGCATGCTGTCCATCCATCCATCCATCCATCCATCCATCCGTCTGTCTGTAAACTTTTCGCATTTTCTTCTGCTTCTCCAGTACCAATGACTCTAGAGAGCTGAAATTTTATATGCAGACTCCTTGGCCAATGGAGATTCTAAATTGTAGATTTGGTGACCCTGTGACCCCAAATAGGGTCACAGGGGTCACAACCTTGTAAACCAATTTTTATCTTCTTCTCCAGTACAAAAAAACTCTAGAAAGCTGAAATGTTGTGTACAGACTCCTTTGCCAAAATAGATTATAAATTGTAAATTTGGTGACCCTGTGACCCCAAATAAGGATCACAGGGTCACAACCTGTAAAACCTGTTGTAGCAATCTTTGAACAGTACTTCTGAGATTTTTTAGCTCTTCACTCAGTCAGTATAGAGACTAAGGGAGGTAATCCCAAATATGTGAGTTGTAACACATATGCTTTGAGAAATAAGAAATTATTAATATTTTATTATTATTTAAAGCCAGATGAGTTACAGAGCCAATGGCTCTATTCTTATCTGTCCCTGTTTGAGTTACCTCCCTTTCTGTAAACAATCAAGTAAACATTCACTGCAATACTACTATGACCAGAAAATGTTTTGATTCATGTTTCACTAATAATACCTGCCACAAGCCCATCTGGCTTTCATGCCAGCATCCATTGGTCATTGTCCGTTAACTTTTTACCTCTCCAGAGGTACACCCTCAAAGCTGAAATTTTGTGGTGAGGTACCTTGCACCTAGGGGATCAAAGTTTGTTCAAACCTCAATTTGAAATTATTTTATCTCAGTTGCAGACTATGCCCAGTACATCACACATGCGACGCCGGTCCATGTTATGACCGATGGGGTGCCAGAGGGCGCCACCATGACGTTTATCGAGCACACTGTGTTAGATCCTAACCAGGTGCTCGAACCAACACAGACTATCGAAGTCTACCAGGCCATACAGCAAGGAGGCCTTGAGCAGATCATTTTAGAACAGCCAATCGTAGCCCAGATAACAAATGGAGGCGCTGAAATACAGTCTGACATTAAGCCACCTGTTGGAAAGGTGAGATGATTGGTTTATCATTGTTAACTATGTACATCATGTTTGCTCATTCACAATTTGTGTTCAGACCATTTCTTGAGGAATATTTTATTAAAGTGTCATATAGTTACCATTGATGACATTGTATAAGGAAATTGTCATAGAAGGGCTCAGTATATATATATTTCATACCGCAGTCTTTGGACATTAATTCAAAGTCTGCAAGAGATAAATTTCTTTACAAATCAAATATAATATTAACAACAATATTTTAGAAGTTTTTGGAAACGAGAGACAGTAAAGTAAACCTCATACATAGATAATATACATTATACAGTATGGTATATTGTAAGCTACTCAAGAAAATATCTAACTTTATCAAGGTTACTTGATAAAACTAAAGATGTATTGGACCAACTCAAATGCTCATCCTCATCTCCAGGGCCCGTTCAATTGTGACCTGTGTGACAAGGTGTTCAAGAAGTGGAACCAGCTCCAACGCCACCTGAAGTCCCACGACGAGGACAAACCGTTCCGGTGCCTGCAATGCACCGTGTCCTTCAACATGGAGGAGAACCTGATCCTCCACCAGGCGACCCATGTGGCAGAGAACGCCGTGCCCACGTGTCCCGAGTGCAAGAAGACATTTTCCAGAGTGACCAGCTTGAAGGGTCACATCATGATGCACGAGAAGGAAGAGAATCTCATGTGTCCTGAGTGTGGAGATGAATTCAGTGTACAGGTACTGATGGACTTTGTTTGAATAAATTTTTGTGAAGTTTTGGGTTGAATCCAACTTCTAAATGCAAGGCATAACTCTTGCCAGTCTCTATTACTGGCTGATTTAAGCCTTGCAGTATTTCCCTTGCTTTGTTGTGCCAAGATAGTGGATCACTGCACCTGAAATGCATAGTGGGCTTGGAATTCCAAGCACAGATATCTTATGGAAATACTCCAAGGCCTAAATCAGCCAGGAATGGAGACTGGCAAGAGTTATGCCTTCCATTGGGAAGTTGGGGTGAATCATGGTTTTAAAACCTTCAAAGCATTCTCTGATATTGTTCTCTTTCATGTGTTTTGATTGCAAAGATGCACACAGAGTGCTGAACATTGAAGGTCTAGGACCTATAAAACTTGTTCATATTAATTGTTGCCAAATCATATAGATCATTTGCATTTTTGGCCCATATTTCTGTACAGGAAAATTGTATTTGCTATTTCTAACAACAGATATGTTTTAAAACCATTTTCTGTTCTTAGAAAATTGAAGTTATTTTACCATCACAAATGTCACATCTCCTATAAGCAAGCTAGATTTAATTGGTCGATTGGTAATATAAAGTAACACATTGAGATGCTACTGAATCCAGAGTCAGCTGGACAGGCACATGGAGGAACATCGTGAGGAACAGGAAGGTGCCAAGAGACACGCGTGTCGCCAGTGTAACCAGGACTTCCCTAAACTAGCCATGCTCCGCGAACACATGAAACAACACTACAAAATCAAGTGAGTAAGAACTCGTTAAGTGACAACTCATATTGTTAAGGAGAGAAAAGTTTAACTTTTGATTCTCTTATAATGAATACTTTGTCTGAGTTAAAGTTTGGAATTAAGAATCAAAATCCAAATTCCAAATTGTCAGTGAGAAATAAGAATAATTATCTGTTACTCAACTATTTTTCCTCAAAATCATACTTCTTTTTACTTTGAATTAATTAGTACAGAACCAAACACAAATTCACATGTGAAAGAATAGGCTTCCCTAAAATATTCAGGTACCTGCTCGTAAAGGGTTAAGAAATGTGACTCCTTTTATCCTTCAGTGTGCAAAATAGTGAAGTCATTTTAGTAAACTTCAAACAATTTATGAATTGATTTTGTTACCAGGCTTACATGTTTCAGAAAAAGGCTGCCCACTGATAGTCTTTGAATGATTAAAGATGCAATCATACATTGGTGGACTTTCTTACTATGTTTATAGATATTCGTTTTTGGTATTGCAGAGCATCACTATCTCATCGGACATACAAGCGCAACATCGACCGGTCAGCGTTCCATCACAAATGTAAACACTGCACAAAGACGTTTCAGAAACCCAGTCAGCTCCTTCGGCATGAGAGAATACACACAGGTAATGTCCTACAAGTCTGAAGAAGTTGTTGAGAATAAAAAACTGTCTTTATTGATCATGTTTGCTGATTCTGTAGATACCTTGAATTGAAAAATTTGTCATTCACAGTATGATATTTAACGAAATGATATAGCTATTCTTTATAACAAATTGCAATGCTTTATCGTTTTTTAAAGGGGAACGTCCATTCAAGTGCAAGCTCTGTGATAAAGCCTTCAACCAGAAGGGTGCACTTCAGATTCACATCAGCAAACACACAGGAGAGAAACCACACGTGTGCGAATTCTGTCCCAAAACTTTTGCTCAGAAAGGAAATTTACGAGCTCACATCCAGGTAAGTCATGTTTATAAGTAAGCTTTTGTCTAAAGATTTTTGTGAATTTTGATTCAAAGATATATCCTGATACACAAGAAGAGTCAACGTATTGCATAGACATTAAAATTGCCACAAACTGACATTAGTGCTGGGGCATTCATACCTGCATCTGTGTTGTTCCTTGAGTGTTTCCAACTCTATTAGAATTCTTGCTCTTTCAGATCATGTAATTGACTAATCTGTAACATTTGTTAACGATCTTGATAGTAAAATTGGGTATCGTATATTTCCAGATATATACAAAAACAATGTTAGAGATAGAGATCTATATTGCTGCTTATTGTAAAATTTTGATCTAATATTTTCAGAGAGTTCACAACATTGCCAAAGATACAGGTCAGCCAACCTTTGAGTGCGAGGAGTGTAGTTGTGTCTTCAAGAAGCTTGGAAGTCTAAATGCACACATCAGTAGAACCCACTCAGATCCAACAGTGAGTTGTCTCCCTTGACCCGTTTTCCTATTCCTTCGGATACTAAAATGTTCCATGAGTGTTTTGCTTTATGTTATACTGAAAAGGATTTTGTATGATTGGTGAAACTTGAAAGCAAAGCAAAGGTTAATTTTGTCATTCTCATAGTTCGAAATGTCCTAAGATCTGTTATGATATGTTTTGAATTCTTGGTCCGTTTATCTCTTCAGATTACAGTGATCCTGCATGTAAAATGTTAATAATCTGATACAGCTGATACTGAAAGAGAAATGCTCCAGATTATCTGATAGAAAATACTTGGTAAGATAAAAAGTAAAATTTTGATATTGACCTCCCAACACAGGCAGTGGTGCAGATCATAACTACCGTCATCAAGCACCCTTGGTTAAAAGCTGATTCAAATTATTAACATCTTGAAATGAACAGAAATCTCTTCTTTTTTTTCCCTCAGGACCTGCCAACACAAGTAGAGGTGCGGAGGGTGGGAGCTGATGAGGCAAAGAGTATCAACGAGTCTGTGATACAGCAGCTACTAGACTTCAACTCTCCCATTGGAGAGGTGACGGACCCAGATGCACGCCAGAAACAGGTGCTTGATCAGGAGCAGGAGCAGGTTGGTGTATTATGCTCCCCAGAGTAAAAGAGATGGATAATGTATGTGCTGCTTAATGTCATACTCAATTTGTTGTCAACATTAATATTTTGTTAATTAGTGATAAATTGGCATCATTGGGGAAATCCCTTCATAGTTTTATTTAGGTTATATTTCAAAGATCTTTTACTGAGTGTATGTGTCTTAAAAATACACTAACATGACCTATTCCTAGATTTTCTATCTGTACAGATCTAACCGTTTTATTATAATGAACAGGCTGATCTAGCGGCGGGCGGAGCATCTGATATCCTGCAACAAGCACTTGAGAATAGCGGACTGACAGATGGACCATCAGCGGCCTCGACTGTAGTGACCTCGATGTCATCTTCTATGATAAACCCTTCCATATCCACAATCACGGTGCACGATTCTTCAACCGGGACTGTCAAGAAGCACATCATCCGCAAAGTGAGTGTAATCTTAAAATGTCATTTAAATCAATTTATTTTGAACAGATTAAGTATTCTCATGCTGGTCAATAATCTTTCAAAAGAAGAAATATCGATTGAATTATAATGTCTGGCAGTTTATCTTGAAAAATGTGAAGTTATATTTTGAGCAGTGATTGTATGAGTAATTATGTTGTAACTTCATTCAGTGATCTAAAATTGGAAAAAATATTCCGCAGGTCAATGGTGTTCGCTGGCATCAGTGTACGTACTGTTCAAAAGAGTTCAAGAAACCAAGTGACCTGGTTCGTCATATACGAATCCACACTCATGAGAAGCCCTACAAGTGTACACAGTGTTTCCGAGCTTTCGCTGTCAAGAGTACGCTGACCGCCCATATCAAGACTCACTCAGGGATCAAAGATTATGTGTGTGATGTCTGTAATAAACTCTTCTCAACCCAGGGCAGTCTCAAGGTTCATGTTAGACTACATACAGGTACAGTCACAAAAATGAGAAAGCTTTCCTATTGTGTTTGTTAATCCAACAGCTCTCTGAAAATGTTGCAATAATCATTTCGTACAAGCTAAATGTACAATGCTGAAAGTCAAATTTGTAGTAGATATCTCTTCTTGCTGTAGGTAATGTTTAGAAAATTATATAAATACCTGATATCAAATGAGTGATGTGATATATTCTTTAATCTTATGAAATGTTGAATTGATATTCCTGTTTCACAGGTGCAAAACCGTTTGACTGTCCGCACTGTGACAAGAAATTCCGGACCTCAGCTCATCGTAAAGCTCACATTCATTCGCACTTCCGTGAAAACATTGACCGTAGACCTAGGTCAAGATCACTTCGAAGAACTCGTCAAGGTGCAATATTGCCGGAAATACCTCTTCAGGAGCCAATCCTTATTACAGACACTGGTGAGAAAAGCAAAATATTATGTACTAGAATGTTGATGTTCACCCAATCAATGGGATGGCCCACGACTCTTTAACTTACAGTTCATGGAAATATCCATGCTCTTCATCCTGTTTCAGCATTTTCAACTTTCATTAAATGAACCAGTCCACAAATACAAACTTTCACAACTACATGTACCCAATAAATTCCCCCTGACTAAACCCATCTCAAACTATAGTTATGTCAGTTCCTGTTGAACAGAGGACAGTTCAACAGGAACAGAGGAAATGTTTTTCCAATTCTAGTCAACGTTACACTTGTTACATGGAAAATAACTCTGGTAAATTGTATTAGACAATTATGTACCTGTATATATATATACTGTTGTGTTGTCATGTAATATTGATTGCCTGTACCTCGAAATATGGAGGAAAATATAGAATAAAATAATTATCTCAGTTATTCAGGGAGCAGTAACTCGATGACTCTGTGTTTGTGTGTGTTCAGGTTTGATTCAGCAACCACCGAGGAACAACAGTGTATTTAACCAGTATCTTGGTGAGTCAGGGTCTGTAGACAGACCCTACAAGTGTCACTTCTGTCGGCGCTGCTTCAAGAAATCCAGTCATCTCAAACAACACATCAGATCTCATACAGGTCAGTTACTTCTCACTTCTCAAATGATGTTCGTTTTGTAAATCCAATTTGATTTAACTGAGTGATGATTAAGTTTAGTACAAAATGATTCAAACGATTGTTTCATTCAATCATCTCTTCTTTTGTTTGTTTTAGATCTTCTGCCTATTTTGTTCGTTTTGTTTGTATGTTAATAGTTGTGATGAGACTTCAAACAATTTCTTCAAATGATGGACTTATTTGTTGCAATTTGCAGGGGAGAAGCCGTACCGATGCAACCAGTGTTTCCGATCCTTTGTATCTAGTGGAGTGTTGAAGGCTCACTCTCGCACACACACGGGCGTGAAGGCATACAAGTGTCTCATCTGTGACACCACGTTCACCACAAATGGAAGTCTGAAGAGACATATGTCAACACATAGTGAGGTCCGGCCTTTCATGTGTCCATACTGTCAGAAAACATTCAAAACATCAGTCAACTGCAAAAAACATATGAAAACGCATAGGTAAGTAAGATCTTGTTTTATGTCTGAAAAGTATGTTCCATTTCACTTTCTACTTTGATAAAAGGGAAATTATCCTTACCATTAACTTCCTATTCTACTCCAGACATGAGTTAACTATGATGCTTTGTAAGGAAATATTTATCAACATCTCTATAATTTTTTCACTGTGATAATACTTCTTATCCTATGCTGTTTTTCAGACATGAGCTAGCTCTCCAAGCGCTGCAAGGAGAAGAGCAGGTGGCGGTGACAGAGGGAGAAACTCAGGAGGTCGAGGACACAGTTGTAACTACGGACGATCTCTCCCAGCCTCAGACAACAGCCGACCTCTCTGCACTACAGCAAGACGACATTGGACATACCACAACCATTACGCAACAGGAACTAGTTCCAGTGACCAGCATCTCTCAGGATCCTGGGGCGGTTCTCACTCAGGCAACATTACAAGATCTCACCGGCACGGTCATAGACCATCAGCTGCAGCAGACTCTTAATCAGCAGGTGAGGAAAATAATATATAGTGTGATTATGTTATAATATATTTATTTTGCTACAATTATTAAGTAGTTAGTTTGCTACTAGATGCATTATTCTAAAAGACATAAACCAGATGAATTGCCTGCAGCAGTGGGATGTTTTGATAAAGGGCAATATCTTCAAACATGATAGTCTTAAAGCCATGAAATAGAATCAGATAGAAGTTAGTCATTACATGTGTTAACCTTATTCCAATTCTCCCTTCCATATTATAATCCCTACACTTTTGTTCAGGTGTTTGGACAACAACAGTTTGGCCAAACCTTCCTGAATGGTCAACCAAGTTTTGGACACATTGGACAGACTGTGACCACTTCACTAAGCAGTCAACTGGGCGTCGGATCTCAGTTGACCACTCCCCTTGGCACCCAGGTGACCAACACGATCAACAACCAGTTGAGTGGTCAGATGCCCGGGATGACCAATACGCAGTTCACGATTCAGCCAGCAAGTCTGTCAAGTCCAATGGACCAGCAAGTGACGACGTCGTTTTCCTCGCCGCAGTCCCTCGCCACCACCATGCCAAGTACCAGCATGCAGAACATACTAGAAACAAGGTACGTTTTACATTTAGTATGTAACAACTTAGTATGGTCACCATTGCTTCATTGTCATT
Source organism: Gibbula magus (assembly GCA_936450465.1). NCBI lineage: Eukaryota > Metazoa > Mollusca > Gastropoda > Trochida > Trochidae > Gibbula > Gibbula magus. The sequence continues at coordinate 30,937,250 of OW388299.1, read as the reverse complement.
TAAAGAAATTAATTTGCAAGGTCCCTTGGTTTTCAAAATTCATTAATGAAGGTTATTTATTGTTGTTTCACATGTTGCTTGAAATTGAAATCAGAATTTTTTTTAAGAATCAAATCAAATCAGAGACAGAAAAATGAAATCTCCAGGACCAGTAGTAGAAATTGTGTAAAAAAATTACCTATATATAATTATATGTGCATATGTCTACAGGGAGATAGAGGAGACGGTCGAAGAGGACCAGCTGGTTGAGGAGTGTGACGAGGGGGAAGTGGTCGTCAGTCAGGACGAAATGTCTTCCACCACACCCGATGGGAAGCGAATCTACACCTGCACTTTCTGTGACAAGTCATTCAAGAAATCCAGCCACCTCAAACAGCACATCCGATCTCACACAGGTAAATGTCTCACTGTTCATGCAGAGTTACTGCTCCTTCACTGAAAATGCTGTATCATATTGACTGGTAATTATTCTGGATAATAATCTTAAATGTAAATTCATTTGTGATATACCACAACTAATGCAATTGTTTGCACTAGCCTTTGACTTGTGTTCATAATCGCATGTTCCAGGCGAGAAGCCCTTCAAGTGTTCCGAGTGTAATCGCACCTTTGTGTCCACGGGAGTGTTAAAGGCACATATGAAGACACATCTTGGGATCAAAGACTATAAGTGTCATGTGTGTCAAGCAACTTTCACAACAAATGGCTCTCTGACACGCCACATGATGATCCACAGCAGTCTCCGCCCCTTCAAGTGTCCTTTCTGTAACGAGACATTCCGTACCGCTGTTCACTGCAAGCGACACATGAGGGTTCATAGAGATGGCTCTGGGGGCGTTCCTCCAGACAGTGAGTTCTTCTCGTCTGTTGTCATATTTTTAAAAACATAGGCCTAATACTGTTCATTATGATTTTAAGAATGTGAAAAGAGGTATTTTGGAGTTAACTTGTTTCTAAAACAGATATATAAATTCTGCTCCTAGTGGACATTCTATTTTAAAAGAGAAGCACTCAAGTGGCCATAGCTAGCTATTTGCTTCAAACTTACAACAGTATGAGCATGAAAAAAGTTTCCAATGCTGAGCAATGAGTTAACTTTCCCTGGAGGTGATCCTCAATCTTGTAACTGACTTTCTCTCAGTAAAATCATTGAATCTTTTTAGTCAATTATATATCTGCTTTGATATGTGTTCTTTTCGTGTTGAAATATCTTCTATTCATAATACCTGTAAGCATTGTGCTATTAAATATAAAGTTGGCCTCTTAATGTCTTTTCCACAAGTCATTTTGGAGATAAAGTTTAACATTGGCATAAGAAATTCCTCATAAGAAATTTCACACTTCATCAAATGTAATCTTTGGTGTCCCAAAACTTCTTCAGAAGTTATAAGCCCTAGCTCTTGCACTGTCCAGACAATTCAGATGATACTTGTTTTCAGGTTTACCTGGAGACGAAGAAGAAATACAGATGACACGTCGTACCAAGGCAAGCATAACCATCACGGAGGAACATACTGAAGAACTAGCCAAGAACCCAGAAGATGAACTCACCGTCTCTGAGAAAATCCTGCTTGAATCTGCTTCAGAGAAAGACAGGATTAGCGAGGTAATGATTGAAAAGAGGGAGTCTGGCCTAAAATCTAAAGTAAAGTTGTCATTATGAGAATTTTGTATTGTGATGTTTATATTTTACATATGCTGTTTATACAAGTTAACACATGTTCAACAAATGTTCAATAATAAGACAGAGAAACCTTCCTTACACTTAAAGTGATTTTGATATAAATGATATAAAAGTATAAATAAATTGTATAAAACCAATGATTTACATTGATTATTGCTATAACGGAAGCACATGCCTTTTGTTTACTCAGCAGGAGAAGACAGAAATCATCATTGACAGTCTACAGAAACACCCACACCAGTGCAATCATTGTCCGAAAAGTTTCAAGAAGCCGAGTGATTTAATGCGACACATCCGTATCCACACGGGAGAGAAGCCGTTCAACTGTGATAAGTGTGGGCGTGCATTTACTGTCAAGTCTACATTAGACAGCCACATGAAGACGCATGGGCCAGTCATGGGTAGGTTTACATGTGCATGTTCAGAATTACAAGACTTACAAGTTGTCATGTCAGTTGGAGTTGAGATGGTACCAGAATAGTTCTCTTCACTAAGTAGAAATAGCCCCTCTGACGGATTTAGGACAAAATTGTATGAAAATTCTTTAAAATTGAACTCAAGAATATTCAGTATCTTAGAAATCTCTAATTCAACTCATGCGTTTCTCTTGGTGATATGATGAATCTCATGATCTAATTTATATTATTGTCAATGTTATATGTAACTCGCTTGTATGTATTTACAGGAGACAAGCAGTTCAAGTGCCATGTGTGCAGTTCTCTGTTTTCAACTAAAGGCAGTCTGAAAGTACATATGCGTCTTCACACGGGAGCCAAACCATTTAAATGTCCGCACTGTCAAGGCAGGTTTAGAACATCTGGTCATCGCAAGAGTCACATCCTCTCACACTTCAAACAAGACATGCCCAAGAAACGAAAGTCTAGTTCACGTCTGGAAATCCCGGTGTCATTGATGAACTCCTCGGAGGTGCCAATTCAGGCCGCCGGTCTCGGACAACAGGGAGTGCCGAACCAGGTGGTTAGTGTAGACCCTTCATTGCTCCAGGCTCAGAGCATCATGCCCATCTCTCTCACCGTCCCGGACAATCTGGCATCACTCAACGAGAGCCAACTAGCCACCCAGGTGTTGCAGGGGCTTGAAGGAATTCAGCTTCACTTCACATCAGGTCTGGGTCAAGGTATACAGATCGCTGGACTGGATCCCAACATCCTCTCCCAGACTGTACAGATCGATGCGAGTCTGCTGCAGCAACTACAACAACAGGGTAACATCAACATCACCATCAACCCCAACGTCATCACCCAGCAGGTTCAAGCTCAGGATCCCAATGTTATGGCTCAAAATGTTCAAACAGCAGCTGATCATCATCTTCTCACACAAACTGTGCAAGCTTCTGAACCAAATGTCCTCCAGCAGTCCGTTCAACCGGACGGAAACATCATCACACAGACTGTTCATGATCCCAACCTAATGCAGAATATCCAAATACAGCCAGTGTCTCTTCATGATGCAGTTAACCCCAATGTGATTGTGCAGCCAATGTCAAGTGTGGCAGTCACTCATGTGGACACTCAACAAGCTCTCCAGGCTCAGAATATGTCTTTGCAGACCAGGGCTGATGTAGCACAATTTGTTGTGCAAGATCCGATGGATCCCCAGGTCAGTTCCAGGATTTGTCAGGTACTATCTCTTTTTAAAAAAAAAAAAAACTCCAATTACTCTGTGTCAAGGTTTTATCTCCATGTAAAATAACTAACTGTCCGTGTTGCTGAAGTGTTAATGATGTTTCACTGCAGGTATCTCACGTCTCTCCATCGGAAGTAGCCCACATGGTAGTGGAACAAGACCAGACTCTGTTGGACGGAGATCAAAACGATGATGATGACGACGAAGATGATGATGATTACGACGACTGTTTGGACGACGATGATGAGGAAGGGATGCTCGAGGAGCACAACTCAACCATTGTGCATGACGATGAAGCAAGCCTAGACTTCCCTCATGCCATGCCGGTCCAGGAAACTAATGAGAAATATTCACCCCAGAGGAACCATGTCTGCCCTGTAAGTAACTTAGTTCCAATTTAAGGGAAATACCATGTTTTGCTCATAATATAAATGTGTTCCAAGAGTGTGTAACTGAGTAACTGAAGATATTCACCTCAAAGGAAACATTTGGTCCTGTAAGTAACTAAGTTCCAATTTGAGGGAAATAGCACATTTTACTTGTAAATATAAATGTGCTCCAAAAAATGTTTTGTAACTGAGTCATATGGTAAGTGTTTGTGAACTTTCTGTGTTGTTTTATTCATCTGTAAGTATTGTTTAAAAATATCCTTATTTGGGTTCTCCCACTCTAATTTCCTTGATTTTTGCCATTACTTGTTAAAAAAAAGTCAAACCCTGTAACTAATGAGAAATCCTCACATCTGTCCAGGTATGTAACAAGGCGTTCAAGCGTTCGAGTCACCTGAAGGAACACCTGAGCACACACGCCCCAGGTTCGGTACCGAAGAGGGTGAAACCCACACCGCACCGTTGTGATACGTGTGACAAGGCCTTCCAGAAACCAAGTCAGCTCATGAGACACGTCCGCATACACACAGGTAGGAAACAATATACAAATGTAGGTTATGTTCGACCATCGTACAAAGTATATCCAAAAGGAAGATGTTGCTCATCTGAGACTGAATATTGAAGGATTACCCTTCCTGATTTGTTTTCCCCTTTGTACAGATGGTTTGAAGCAAGAAATATCAGTTGTATGTAAACCAAGGATTTAAATGAAAAATAAACTGAAAATTCAACTTTGCAATGCAGTTTTTAGATTTTATGATTTTAACTTTGTACAATAAGAAGGTCTCATGCCACCTTTTGCAAATCACTAAGGCAGTTGTAACTCGCTTTTGTATGGGAGAAAGAGTACAGGTTGCTTTGCAAAATGATTCCCAGGAAGAATTAAATATAATATAATGTTGCTCTATGAAATGAGTTTTAGGAAGAATTCAGTAAACATAAGGTTACATAATCTCCATCTCTATTTATGGAAGTAGTTTTTTGAAGAAACAGATTTGCTGATCAGTAATGATTTAACCTAAATTTCAGGTGAACGTCCTTTTGTATGCAACCTGTGTGAGAAAGCCTTCAACCAGAAGAATGCGCTTCAGGTTCATCTGAAGAAACATGCGGGTGAGCGTCCCCACCAGTGCAACTACTGCAACCTCTCCTTCACACAGAAGGGAAACCTCAAGACACACATCAAGCGTGCACATCACCTCGAGATGGTTCAGTCTATGAACCTGCCCCGCGGCTTTGTACCTCAACCTGGCACCACAATCAACATCGTATCTGCTCAGCCGGGGGGAGAGGACGAGGGTTTGGATTTGTCTGAGGTTGCCGATCTCTTCCAACAGTAAGAGGAAACAAGGAGCCATGACAACAGGCTCTATATTTAAGGAGCCGGCAGGACCATTGCATCTGCTCAGCTGGGATCAATTTGAAGTTCATCGGGTTTGTGCCTGGCACCAGCATCAACAACGCAAGTGCTCTATCTGGGGTAAATAATGCGGGTTCGAATCTATCGGAGATAGTTGATTCCCCTCTGACAGTATGAAGCAGAAGCATTCCAACGACATTCATCGTCACACATAATTATGTTGGTTTAACAAGTTAACGACCATACAACATTGAACACACTAGTTCTCGTCATTCAATACCGACGCTTATGATATATGTGATGTTTCTTTACAACAGGGAAACACCTCATCCCAGTCCCAGATAGCTTGAAGTTGAACACTTGGCCATGGAACGGCTTCCCATAATCAAAATAAGTTTTAAAAATGGGGATTTGACTTTCCCTGAACATTCCATGCAAATGGCATTTGTTTGTGAAGTTTAAAATTTTCATCTAGGCCTGTGTTTTTCACTCTCTTAGCACTAAGACAGTTGTAAGTACCATATATTAACAATGGCTTACAACTATCTTAGCGCTAAAGAGCTTTGAAAATCTAGGACCTTGGATTTTATCTGTCTCAACATGAGGAAAGGAACTGTTGCAGGATGTCCATGGGCTGAATGTACTATATAAAGAAACTGAACAAGATAGTCAAGAACAATGTTGTTGAGAAACGTGTTGAGCTGTTGGACAATCAGATTGGTTTCATGAACTGGATCTACAGTTCTCATTACAGAATGTTGTTGAAGTCTTTGAAAGGCAATTAAAAGTTGAATACATAAGAAAACAAGATTTTCGGGATAACAACTTCTTTATTGTGACCATACACAGCTTTTCAGAGGATTATGCTTACTTGTTCATCATGTGAGAAGCTGAAACATTGTTTATGTTCACATTGTATCTGTTCAAATAGGAAAACTAATCAGGTCTTTGAAGGGCATTTAGAAGTGGAATACATAAGAACAGGAAGATTTTGTGGATAACTTCTTGAATGTGAAAATACACGACATTTCGTAGTACATACTCACTCCTTCATCAGGTGGAATGTCACATTCCACCTGATGAAGGAGTGAGTATGTACTCCGAAACGTCGTGTATTTTCACATTAAAGAAGTTGTTATCCACAAAATCTTCCTGTTCTTAGGAAAACTAATGTTGACGTTACTGTGAAGATTATGAGGCTTTTAGCTCTCGGTAAGAACAATCAGTACGGTTGCTAACAGGTTGTTAATTTTCATCCATAAGTGAACGAAGAAGGATGGTAGGTTTCCAAGAAGTTGATCTTCTGAAAACTTAATGTTTGACTGGTTACATCTTATTCGTTTTTCATTCATCAATCGTTTTCTACAGAAAAAACCTGTTTCGTGTATGTACTCTATATGTGAACATGTGACTTGTTGGTGTACTTTGTTCATGTTTGGTGCAACCTGGCTATGTCATGATTAACCTTGAATTATCTGTAAGAGGGTACCCGGTAAGAAGGACAAAGATCTGAAAAGTGCAATTGATCTCATGCATCCTTTTACTTGCATTGAGCTTAGAAGTATTCTAGGTGTTACACAAGTTGCATATCTAACACTCTACTAGCCTGTAAAATTACATTGCCTCAATTTATGAGTCACTGCGGCAAGATTTAGGTTGTGTTATAGTCAGTTTCCTTTGAGAACTACAGCTAACCAAGAACTACATGTTTTTGACAGTCCTGCATCTATACATGGCTTTCTACTCTATTGATTGTAATGTTCATGTTACTGTTTTGAACGAATCCGTTTTTCAATGACACCCATTTCAATCCAATATGTGTCAAAGATTTTGAGCTTTGATAGCACTAAGAACATTACCAAGGCTTTGTCTCTTTCTGACAACATGTATGGTATATTAATTCAACAGTGTATGTATGCTTTCCTGTTATAGAGCAATATTTAAAGATGTTTGTATGTTTGATTATCAATATAAATTAACCCTTACACTGTGGGTCAGTGGATTGTTTCCTTTGTCAGTGAGTTGTAACTTCTGTAAATTGGCCCCTGAGAATGGTTTGGCTCAGTAGCTAAAGTGTTATACTCTTTGTCCTCTGTAACTGAACAAATGAAAGGACGTTATTATTGGCTTTAAGCTTTTGTACTGAGATGACAAGTGTTTATGAATGTTCAACTTCCTTATAACAATAACAATGTTTTGGTCAAAGTCTTTCAAGCATAATGGGAAGAGTTACTGTTTGTTAATGTAAATCGTCACCTGTGTGGAATAGTGGAAAGAAACATTTATATAGAAAATGCTTGTTGATATGTAGGGACAATATTACAAAAATGATATGTGAAATTTTGATAAAATAAATAAAATGATAAGAATGACCATGATAAGTGAAATGGGAAATAATTGAAGGCATCAGATATTGAATTGTCGCTTTTGTGTAAGAAAGAATTTGAATATCCATAAGATTTGTCGTCACTGTTTCTATTATCTTCTAGAATGTCTCTCAAACAGTCCAGCTTTCGTAAGGTTTAAAAAGCTTTGGTCTACCTTTCAATAATAGTAAATATTTTAAAAGACTGTGTAATTCCAGTTTCATGCTTAAAGTTGAAATGCTGGACACAAGTTAAACATGAACTTGAAAGGTTGTTTTCTAACCAAACTTCGAAGACATATTCATTGATTCATTACAAGGTTTAAATTATTCAGATATATAATCCTTACCACGGGAGTGGTTTGTTTCTTGCCTACCTGAACAGTATTACTGCATGGACAATAAATATTGCGAGAGCACTTATTGTCTGATTATGCTTTATGTGTGGTAAAAGTAACTTCTTGAGTGTGATATATCATATCTGAAAACGTTCATCTCTCAAATAATATGTTATATCACTCAAGTTACTTTCAGCCATTGATGTTTGACATTTCAAGTTCAAGAATTAATTGAAAAAAATCAACTTTCAGCAATCTTTTCTTGTACGACTGTCTAGTCTAAAATTTGCATGTACCAAAGAGAAATTATTAATAATATGGTAATGTTATTGTTGTTCACAATGTACATTGTTTAATGAAGGCATTTTTTCTACGGTAATTCACTCTCAATCAATTTCTCTGTTCTAAATTAAACTTTTCATGCATGTTTACATTTGTGAAGTATTGTATTTTAAGTAGAGTCTGTGATGTGAACTTATAAGTGATGTGTGTATTACATACATGTAAATTCAAAATGTTGTAAATACAACTCTTCCATTCCATTAACAACGAAGCTGAAATTCATAAGATAAAACTTAGATGTATCTATCTGTTCATGATCTGAATTGAATTGAACCTTTAAATACTTTCATTGAAGTGAATTAATTTTAACAAATGTTTTGTAACATGAACTATTAATGTTACAAAATGGTTTACAAAATGGTAAATGATAGTTTAGTTTACTTAGTAAACTGTTACAGTTCTTTGGATTTTTATCTAAATTTCATGCATCTTTGCATTTATTCAAATTTACCGATATCTGGTAGTAGGTACATAACTTTGAATCTTTCCTTTTCTCAACAGATAAGAATCTAAATTCCCTCCCTAGAGATTTCCCTAGTTCGTTGAGTTTAGTTTCCATTCATCTTTATCTACATATGTCAAGGTAACAAGCGACATAAAATGTCATTTTGAAGTTGTATATATGTGTCATGAAATGATAATTGTACATTTATTCTTTTAAGTTGTCATTATTGTTAATCACATTTTGTTGTATATTTTTGTAAGAAATGGCAGCTGAACAATCCTAATTGCCCGATATCCTGAATGTAGATGTTCTAATTTATTTCTGTTGTTTATTCCTGTAGACATTAAATTGGGAATTATTGAACTCTACAATATATGACATTTATTTATTTACTTTGCAACACTGTCTGGGACAATGATGTTGTTTTCACACAAAATAAATTGTTGTTGCCATATTGTTGAAATGATTTTTGTTTTCATTTTATCCTTTGTACCCATGGTGGCATGTGGTCCTGTGCATAGCTCAGTCGACCGCTATCAGTGAAGTTCATCAACAATAGGTGCAGCTCGCCCCATGGGTGGGTTACCCGATACATTGCTGGATAAACTGAGAGTTTGAAGGGTCATTCCCTGCCCCACCCTGAGACATGAGTTTAGAAACTTGTGGTGTCACCCTTAGTTCAAAGTGTGCCTCTGTCCACCCAGCAGTAAATGGGTACCTGGTATGATACAATGGTAGTCTACGAATTTGAACCTTAAGTGCCGGATAGGCGACCAGTTGTATACTTCTCCGGGAGTGTTCTGTACTCGTTGACCAAGGGTAATATGTCGAACAGCACTTTGAGCATGCAATGTGCATGGATATATGTGCTATATAAATGGACTATTATTTGGTCTTATGGCATGGCATGGTGTCTGGCGTCCGTCCGTAAACGTTTCGCTTTTTTTACTTCTTCTCCAGAACCAATGACTCTAGAGAGCTGGAATTGTATGTGCAGATTCCTTAGCTAATGGGGATTCTAAATTGTAGATTTCCTGACCCCGTCACCCCAAATGGGGTCACAGGGGTCACAACCTTAAAAACATATTTTCATCTAATTCTCCAGTTGTAAAAGGTCTAGAGAGCTGAAAAGTTGTGTGCAGACTCCATGGCCAATGGGGATTCTTAATTCTAGATTTCGTGACCCCATGACTCCAAATGGGGTCACATCCTTAAAAACTTATTTTCATCTTCTTCTCCAGTTCCAAAACGTCTAGAGAGCTGAAAAGTTGTGTGCAGACTTCTTGGCCAATGGGGATTCTAAATTGTAGATTGTGTGACCCCACGACCCCAAATGGGGTCACAGTGGCACATCCTCAAAAACCTATTTTCATCTTCTCCTCCAGTTCCAAAAGGATTGTAGATTTTGTGACCCTGTGACCCAAAAACCTATTTTCATCTTTATCTCAAGTATGTAAAGCTCTAGAAAGGTGAATGTTGTGTAGAGACTCTTTGGTCAAAGGTGATTCTTAAATGTAGGATTGGTGACTCCAAATGTGGGTCACAGGGGTCTTGATCTGAAAACCTATTTTTTTTGCTTGAGATAACTTAGATATTCAACCTTAGATAAGTGAATGAAATCCTGATGAGCTACAGAGCTCATGGCTCTATTTGAAAAAAAAAAAAATTCAAATTTGCCATTTATTATTAAAGTTTATACAAAATATACGTTAGAGGCTAAAACATCTCATTACACGACCCGATAAGCTGTATCCATAGAAAATGGTTATCCATATTTGAAGAAAATGTCAACTAAAAAGTGGAACTCATCAGTGTGAGAGGTAGATTTGTAGGTCTAAGTCTGGTCAGACAGCATTATACCATATTTAAAATTCCTTTCTGTGTGTTTAGCTATCTCTACATCAGTCGGATCACTTGGCATTTTAATGTGAAATGGCCACTCTGTGGTAAATGGACTCGCATGGCTTGACCGAACCAAGAACATTCATTTTAGAACTCTAGTTATGGATTCAGGAGTCTTATCTAACCATAGGTAACACTTATTTACTGAGATCACTTTATTTGAGTAAGAATGGCATGCTACAGCACCTTTAATCCCCCTATTCCCAGAAGCTAGGTCGAGAGGCTTTACCTACTACCCCATTATAAGGGAAAATGAGAGGGCAATGTCACTGCAGTCTATCAATCAAACAAGACCTTGCTATGTTAAGCTCGACCACAGCTTGGCAGAAGTTATACACTCCAGCCAATCAGTGACAAGGCAAGGAAATTGTCAATACAATATTGTGAGCCTGTGACTGGTTGGATTTATCAGGTGAACAATGAACAAGACACATTGGTTGAAACAGAAATGAGTTGTATGGATTTGCAACTTCTTAATGCAGGAGTGTGATGTTTCGGTACAGATGCTAACACCGTTATTAAGCAAAATGAAACCTTGCATTCCTACAATCTTTAAGAAGTTGTAAATCCACAGACTCCTTAATGCCTCTTAAAGAGGTGAGGTGAGGTGAGTTGTGGTTTTAACGCCGCTTTCAAGAGTATTTCACTTATATCGTGACTGCTAGTATTATGGCAGGGAGAAATTCCATAACACCATGTGGCTATGCATTGCGGTGAAACCTGCGAGCATCGGCCGGAAATAGCGAACCATGGGTCGTACTACGTTGAAATTCAGTGTAGCATTGCCTGTAGAACAGTTCTCTACTGCAGACAAAGTTGCCGTGCCCCTGGCGGGATTCGAACCCCGGACCTCTTGATTCGAAGCCGAACGCTAACCACTGCGCTATCCCGCCCCCGCCTCTTAAAGAAGTTGCACACAATAGTTGTCACCACAAATGACAACGGGAGTATATAATTATTGTCAGAAAGGAAGATGATTGCTCTTCCGTTTATATTGCTTATGGTTTGTCCAACTAATTTTCTTCCCACAGATTTCCAATCCTAACCTGAATTTCTTGGCTCCAGCAAAATTCTCTAGTGGGGAAGAGGGAAACCTCATATCCCTGCTTCTTATCCAATGAAAACTCATCTCTCAGCGGCCATGTCAACTGAATGACTTCAATGATCTACTAGGCATTGGACTCCTAAGGCTCCTGCTAATTAGCATACATCCTTTGAACATGTCTGATAACACTTATGAATATTTTTTGGTATATGTCTCTGATTTGGTCTTCTTTATTTATCAGCATGTTATGATCAATTGTTTCAGAAAAAAATAATTGCATATTTCGAGGAAAACATATTAAAGAAGAAAACGTTTATCTTACGTTTATTTTATCATTATGACGTGTCATTGGCAAATTCACTTTTACAATGGCGTCCCTGATTCCCAAACTAGATTCAATTGCAACCAATCCTCCATTTTTTTCTGGCGAATTCAGTCCTAGAACAGAGGTTAGGATCGGAAATCTGAAGGGAGTAACCTGTGGAAAGAGAATGTGCCCTAACGGGACTATTTAGTTTTGCTCTGTCATGTTATGTTCTGTATAACCCGACTGATGCCATGCTTTGCCTATTGTCACTGTTGACAAGTGTATGTTGAATGAACCACATGAAATGCAAAAGGAAATTGCTCACAAGCAACGAACCACGGGAGCTTCTTGATAATAATAAGCAAATACATCAGTCTTCAATTGGACTTCACGAAGTGAAGCAACTTTCACAGCAGAGAAAACACAAAGATACAAGTGAAGTATAAATATATTTAATTTGCTTTGAAATAAAAGAATAACATGATAATCTTGTGGTAGAAGAAAAGAGGCAAGTTGCCGGACACAAGCTGCGAGATATAAGCTTTGGTCACTCAGTAATCAGGTTCAGATCAAAATGGTAATACTGTGTTTAGTTTCAGCTAATACTAGGCCTGTTAGGAACATCTTACCCAGGTGAAGACAAGAAAACTATATCCAGATCCAGAAAAGTTGCAGTTTTTTAATCACACAAAGAACAGATAACATAATAATTAATTAATTTTTGTAGGAATTATCAACCTGGAAAATTATGTCAAATTGAAAAGTAAGAAAATAATTAATTTTGATATTGAACTTTTGCAAAATTGATCTGAACTGAGAAAATTTTTATTTTTTATTTTTGTGGATAATCAAAATAATCTAAATGAAATCTTGTTTAAGTGACTTAGTATATATAATTACTCCGGTTTCATCTTCTTGTCTTCACATTCAGCAGAGAAAATGAGATACGAACTAAATGTGATTAGGTAGAGTAATGAGAATTCACAATTACTAAAAGCAAATTACGTATGAAATCAGATCAAAGCGTTGTGAAAATTTCAGATCAGTCTTATTATAAATATGACAAAGATCATTTCCTTTTCTCATTTAAACATAAGTGAAAAGTTAAGCCAAGATATGCTTCAAGTCATCTTTCGAATATCAATGAATTGATTTTTTAATCAGAAATTATGAATGCATTTGATTTTATCAGTTACTTGCATTTTTATAAACAAAATTACTTTCACAAGGGACAAGTCGTACACTTATAGTGTTTTTTAGTCTAAAAACAAGTGACTATTTAACATTTCAACATGAAACATAAAAATCAAATAAAACAAAACAGGTTTCACTATGTACATGTTCATAGCACTTGTAATACTTCATGGTGTGTGGGAATGTATGATAATGAACAATTTCTATCCTACAGTAAAAGATGTTATTTACTAAATTCTATGAAAAATGAGGAAATGAAGCTAATTTCAAAGATTTTGAATATGTCTTATTCAAAACTAGGGACTTGTGCAATTCATAACTAATCAAATTGCTGACTCAACAGTGAACAATTGAGTTAAAGTTATTTTTGTTAAAATACAGAATTTGATATTTTGATGGAATTTCTGATATGACTATTCTACTTTTATTTACCTGCTTGAGAACTTAGTTAGCATCTACATCGAAATGTTGCACTCTTGTAATTAAGAAGTTGTAAATCCATAGAACTCGTTTTTCACTTACCATTCATTGTCAATCAATCTACCTCATTTCCAAATTGTTAAAAATTTCAAAACCCATGAAAACATTTGATATTTTAGCTTCTTAGATATAAATTGATATAAAATAGAAAATAGCATATCAACTTGATTTTGCATTTGAATCCACCAGCACACCATGCGTCTTATTTGCTCGCTTCGGATGTTATAGTGAGGTGAAATGATTTGGGGTTTAATGCCACTTTCAAGAGTATTTTAACTTTATCATGGTGGCTAGGATTGCAGTGAAACCTGCAAGCAGCAATTGGAAACTGTGAAACATTTGAAATTTAAAATTCTCTTCCTTTAAGTATTGTATAGATCATAATATGAAATTCTACAATATTGAAAATTGAACTTGTTCTTAACTTTTTTTTCCATTGAGAATAGATAGACTAAATTATTTACATACCGTAAGATTTTATGGCCTTAATGCAGTACTAAGGTGTGCTTGTGCTACATTTTGCAACAGCATAAACCCACTTTTTTTTTTATATCAACTGTATGTGAAGCGAACAAAATAAGATGCATGATTTCCAAGGTGACATTTGATATGAGGAAGCCATTTTACAACTGATGAAATTCAAAATTTTCATAGAGCATTTTCCACAGCACAACAGTAATAAGAATATTTTTTTACAATAATGCCAATATGAAAAAAAAAATTCCCTCACATAAAATTCACTCATTGTACTTGTGAAGTCAACATTAAAAAAACTTTGGTCAAAATTTATGATTTAAACTACAAATACTGTTACTATTTTTCTACTTATATAGTAAATTTATACTGATAAAAATCAGAATGATATTTTCAAGCACTATCTCCAACTAAACTAAATTTTCATTTTACGGATTTCATACATTTCTTATAAACAGTTGCAGAATATTTACACATGTTAAAGCCCATGTATTTCCAATACTTTGCTCAACCAATTTATTTAAGCACAGTCAGATATAGATAGATATTTACAAGTTTGATTGATGTGTAAATGTGCTCTTACAAACGGCGGGATTTCACAGAAAGTCAAGAAGCTTGCACCAAGAAATATATCACACTCGGTATGTGGTGAACAAAGTAAACATGCATACAGATTAAATAAAATAACTGATAAATGGTTTGGTATGAAAGATATGCCATATTGGACTGAAACTCATCTCTAAATGCAAACAAAGTTTTAAGATGATAGAAACTTGTTTTGGCAAACCGTAAACACTATAACTAAGTTATTCATTATTTTGACAGAAAATATAATCAGTGAAAATCTAAAAACAAGGGCGGATACAGCTTTTTGGGAAAGAGGGGGTGCACTTTTCCAGACCTCGCAAATGCCTACAGTGGGGTGAGTAATGGCTCTAGAGCAAACAGGTATTCAGTTCATATCACTTCAAAATGTTCTCAGTAAAAAAAAAAGTGCTTAGTAAAAAAAAAGGTATTGGAAATATATGGTGTAAATGTACCATCTCTGTGGCAAAAAGGGGGGATGCACCACTGTTTTGAGGATGGTTTCAATGGTCATTTTTTTAAATCTCACATGAAAAGATCTGCATCCGCCCCTGAAAAACATTTTGACAAAACATTCTTTTTCATACAGAATCAAAGATAACAATATATGTAAAAATCATTTCCCAAAAGATTTTCTTTAAAAGAAAACTTTAGAGAGTTAAAGCTCTTTACCATCATTCATGTACTTAATAAGACACATAACTTAACAAAATCTAGCTACATTTAATAAAATGATAAAATTAAAATTGTACCCATAAAATAATAAAATCACAACCAAAACAAACCTCAATGAATAATTCTTCTAATTTTGTATACAACAAAAATATCAGTAAAATATAATCTTGTAATCTAAGACGATGAATAAAAAATTAAACAAAGAAAGCATAAACATAAAATTTCATTTTCTATCAAACAGATACCTTTGGTTGGAAAAATCTTACTTTTGTGGTAAAGTTGCTTTTGATATGGTCCAAAATTTTAGTTTTTGATCAATTTAAATTATTTACAGTTTCTATTGACTTGCCTGAAAAAAGGCAAGAAAATATCATGCTTGAATGTTATTAAACCACTGATTTGGACTGCAAGGATCTAAGTTGTATTTCAGATGAGAATGAAATTTGTGCATTTTTCAACAAAGTGATTTATGAACTCATTCATAAGAGACACTAACAAATTTATATATATATACAACTGATTCAAAACTAAACAATCACAAATCAAAGAGAAATTTGAATCACAAATTGCATATATGTTAAATATCTTGTCATAAATTCCACACGTACATAAAAGCACTGATATGCTGCAGGATAAGGTGAAACTTAGCATGGTTATAGCACTGAGAACAGGACACATCAAGAAAGTGAAATACACAAGAAAATATCAGATAAATGCAGTTTAGAACAAGGTAGCAGCTTATGCACATGTTCATGAACCAGTTCGTGTGGTTATTACACTAATTTTCCCTAAGGATCAAATGTCACCAAACTGAATAATGTTCACAGGTTTATCAACAAAATTCGAGAAAATATTCCTCAACATACAGCCAATTTTTTTAGTTCGATCAAGAATATCATCTTCGATGATATTTACCAGCATCACAATATTACCCAACAAGAGTCCCAGGTTTCTTACAAAGGGAGACAACTTGCAATCAGAGTGGAGTTACTTCCCTTTGTTTGCCAGTTCATGTGCCATCTCGTAATACTTGGAAAACTTGGCAGTATGATCGAGAGGTAGATACACATATGGACTCATGTTAAAGGCTTCTTTGATTCCATATTTCTTCACACTTGATAAATGACAGCGACTTAAATGGTATCGGTACGATCCCTTCGAGGCAAACTGACGGCTACAGGCAGCACACTTGTACTCCATCAACTCTCCATCACAACCAACCAATGGGCTTCCTCCTTCCCTCAGCATGGTGGCCGCGAGTTCGTCCTGCTCGTCAAAGTCTTCCTCGTCATCTGACTTGGACTGCTTCAACGACAGGTTGAGAGGAAGTGACATGTCAGACGGGGAAATCAGTTGCCGACATGCGGCTGGTTCCAGATGCTGTTGAAGCATTTTTGGAATGTCTGTCTTTGTTAGCAGCCTCTGTAGACTGTCCAGGGGGTGTTCACTGGTCAGGGGCTGCCCGTAAACAAAGCTGCTTAAAGAATCGAGAGCAGAGCCGCTCTTATTTGTGACCTCCTCTCCCTCCACACTGAGGTACTTGTTCACCAGGGGCTCGGACGATTCATCATCTGTACTGTCTTTGGTGGGCGATTTGGCCTCAGCTGCACTGTTACTGGGTTCTGGTTTAGGTTTGCTGGTGTTCTTTTCAGTATCTTTGGTATCAGATCTATGGTTTGGTTCAGGGGTTTTTTCAGAGTCTTTTGTGGATTTCTCAGAATGTAGCACAGAACTGCTAGCAGGAAGAGTCTTTTTCGGGGGCATATCACTTTCAAAAGGCTGGAAGGAGTTGAAGAACTTTCTCAACTTTCCAAAATAGTTGAAAGCAGAGTCAGCGTCGCCTGAGGCTGTTCCAGGCAGTGGCAATGTAGATTTGGGGAGCGGGTTCATCATGTGGGCCATGTTGGACCTGTGGTGATCAAATTTGGAGCTGAAACTTCTCTGGATGAAAGACTCCATAGCCTTCAAAGCTGAATGGCCGCCCTTCTTTGGTTGAGTGCTGTTTGGATCGATGATATCAAGGCTCAGATGAGATTCACTTGAGTTGGCTTCTTTGAATTTGTCAGAAGTCTCTGCTTCTGATGGATCCTGAGATTGGGACACATCCAGTTGTCTGGTGGGTGATGGCGATGTCCTTCGCTCCTGTTTAACATAGCAAGGAGACGGAGCCTTCTCACTTGGGACTGGACTGTCAACATCCACTTCTTTCTTAATGTCAATGTCAGGATCTGAGGTCACGGAGCAGGGATTGTTGTATTCGCTAGCGTCACTGACACTTAGTCTGTTTGAATTCATGTCATCCTTCGGGGTTGGCCATTCTTTCTCCTTCGGTTTCTCCTGTTTGAAAAACTCAGAGTCTGAGTTATGGACAGAGGACCGGTGGCGCGGAGAAGGAGGTGGCTGGGGAGAGGGAGAGCTCTTACAAGGGGAGAGAATTTCAGAACTATGTCGCTGGTCATATGAGGATTTTGGAGAGTTAGCTGAAGAGCCGCTATACCGACGCCGTCGTAAACCTTCATCCATGATTAGTTTATTCTTAAGCGCTCCTATAACATCAGATTTCTGTCTCAAACATGACCGAACATGTTCAACAAAATTATGCATTTCTATCTTATGTCCACAGTTTTCACACGATATTGCGCTTTCAATGCCCAGACCCGAGGTTTCCGTCATAGGATTGTAGCCATTAGAGCTGTGGGAAATACACTTCCTCTTGTACTCCAACAAAGAGGCAACTGTTGGTGTTGCACAAGAGTTGCTTTCTTCACTGAAGTACCGCTTCCTACGTGCTCTCATTCCCAAATCAGGGTAATTCTGAGTCCGTAGAACCTGTCTCTTGTGGTGGCCCGACAAGATCATGTGATTTGCCAAACCTTCCATATCTGTGAAGGTGTCGTGGCAGACCTTACACTTGAAAATGCACTCTCGATCCAGTTCCTTTTCACAATATGCGGAACACTTGTGAGACCTCCTTCCATGGTCCGAGCTCACAATCTTTGTGTAGTGTTGAGTTTGCATCATATGCACTGTCAACATCGGCAAAGACTTGAAAGACTCCCCACACTGCATGCAACGAAGAATTCTTCGCGTCTGCTCTGATTCCTGGTTCAGCCACATGTCTTGACCTCGGACCAGCTTCGGGTAGTCCATCAGGCTTGCGGCTTTAGTTGTGCCTGGCATGTGACCAGTCTCCTGCAGATGGACACTCAGAGCATAGAGGGTTGTGAAGTTCTTCTGGCAAGAACATCGGTGCATTGTATATTTGTTGTTCTTGTCAATAGATTCTTCTGGTGCTATCACTCGGTTTGGTTTTTTGGCTGGTGAAACCCCAGGGTTTCCTTTCTCAATTTTGGGTGAATGTCTTGGCTTTGGTATCTCGGTGGTGGGGGAGATGCGAGGCCCGTGGTTGGGTGAAGGGACGATAAGTGGTGATCTGAGCAGAGGCTTGCCTTGAATCATGGTGGACTGTAGTGGAATACTGTTGCTAGGGCGACGAGGTGGTTCTATAGGGAAGTCTCCTCCAAATCTCTGCTGCAGACTCTGGAGGCTTGAAGGGAAAGTTGAAGAAGCTGAAGCATTGGACGACACACCGTTTGACAGCTTGTGCTTTTTCTTCTCCTTGTCGGCCTTTTTCGAAAGGTCAAGCGGCTGGTCACCATCTTGATCCATAAAGTGGGAAAACTTTGGTGTTTTGCTGAATGATTTTGACATGGCTTTGTTTGATTGGAAACTACTCTCAGTTTTTGACACAAAGGATGTGGGCGATTTGATTACAGATGACAATGAAATGGGACTCTCCAAGTTGTTGGTTGGATGAACAAGATCAGAATCACTGATGTCCATGTTATCCTGGAAATTACTTTTGGCTGACTCAGCACGAGTCATGTTTGTAACAGGTGTCTCACTGCGCTCCTCAGACTCCTCGAGATGATTGTCCGTGTCAGAGTTTTTGTCGTCCGTTGAGCTTGGGCAACTCCCGGGACTATTCATGGGCTCGTCCTCATCACCCTCCTCGTCAGAAGTCACATCGGAGTTGTCCCCCCCTGAGTCACACGTCTGCTGCTGGGTACCAGTGCCTCTTCGGGAAGAACCTGCAACAGGATAAAAGAAGAGTTAGATGGTTCGTAACAAACTAGAATGTTTTACTTTTCATCATGAAAGGTATTTTCATTATCATACTTAATCTGCTTATTGTCTGACAGGAAAACCTTGATCATCATGGTCTTTGGCCAGCTGTATATGAGAGACTTTCTCAAAATCAAAAATATTATGTTTCTTTGAATAGAAATTGATTATCATAAACTCACATTGTTACCACATAAGGGTTTTCATTTTCTAGCGATTCTGAACACTTAAGATCTTATTCAAATTTAAGCAAGTTGCAGGGGTAGACGCTCGCTGGAAATCTTTACTAGCCCGAAGTGCTCTTCGGGCTAGTGACATATGTTAATCTGTAGTGATATAAAAAAAATTCACTAGCCCTTCTGAATTTTCACTAGCCTCGGACCAGCGGACTAGTGCGAGTGTCGATCCCTGAGTCGGCATTTGTTATACATTAATTTGAATTGCCAAGGCCAGCTCGCAGTTAGGTAAGTTTATCTTTCAATTCATTACATCACTTTTCCATTTGAAATTTAACCAATACCATAATCTCAAACTAAACATTAACAAATCATTGAATGAGTCTATCACTTGGGATCAACAGCAGGTTCTTGGCTTCTTAAGGCCCATTCTCACGGTACGTGTTGTAGTTACAACTTTCAGTATGAACTCGTTGTATCAACATGAATTTGTATTTATTACCCATATGGTTGAAAATAACTGAGTTAATATTTTCAATATGAGCACATGTGCACATATCACTTTTGTCTAGCAACCATTGTTTCACCGCGACTTCCCGTATTTTGTCTTCTGTGACGTCATAAAACGATTGTTTGTGACGTCACTGTTGCTTGCCGTCGGGAGAGAGTGAGTGAGTGAGTTATTGTTTAACGCCGCTTCTGCAGTATTGCAGCCATTAGCGGCGAGCGTCGGGAGAGAAGTGGACCCTCTCCTGGCTATTTTTATGCGATTCAAATGGACTAGAGTGGGTAATAAAGAAATCATGAAAGTGTGGCATATGACTTTTACGAAACTCGTGCAAATGTACGCTCTCGCTCAGGCAATACAAACATTTACACTCGTTTCGTAAAAGTCATATGACACACTTCGTCGGTTAATAATCTCTATTTATTATATGATTGCAGGTGAAATACCGGGATCTATCAATGAAATAAACCGTGTTATCAGTCACTAGTGAAAATAACAATAGACTGTGTTATCAGTCACTAGTGACTGATATAACAATGACCTGACGTCATGACACGTTCATGACGTCACATTGTTGCTGAGGCGTCAGGCTCATTCTCGAGCCGACTTAACGTAAATGCAAGTCGATTTTGGTGAATATGCAAGGATTTGGTCATATAATAAATAGAAAATATCCTCTATGTATTCAGCTTGTGAGTTCAGGGGTGCTCACGTTGCAACTAGAGATGAACTCCACCAGTTGTAACTACAAGTCATACCATGAGAACGGGCCTGTATCAGCAGATTGTCTTGAAGTTCCACTGAAGTCTGTTGAAGGACATGTCATCTCCAATTGTCAGAGTAACAAATGTATCCCAAAAAACAGCAACAGTGAAGTCTTTTCAAGAACAATAGAAGCCTCATGCATACACCTTTTTCCCATCTCTCTTGGAACAACATGTCTGTCTGGATCTGAGGGACCCGGCGACCTTTGTGTCACATTAATGACCTTGAGTGTATCGTGATCTCTACTCAAAGAAAGTAGTTCACCATATATCTACTCAAAACATGATCCACCCTTGAATAGCAAGTCAGTTCCATTTCTCAGCGACTCCTTTTCAATATTTGATAAAATGGTTGTTTCAAAATGAAACATACTTTCTGAAATTATGTAGGATAGAGACTCCTTTTCAATATTTGATAAAATGGTCATTTCAAAATGAAACATACTTTCTGAAATTATGTAAGGTAGAGACTCCTTTTCAATATTTGATAAAATGGTTCTTTCAAAATTAAATACATTTTCTGAAATTATGTAAGATAGAGACTCCTTTTAAATATTTGATAAAATGGTCATTTCAAAATGAAACATACTTTCTGAAATTATGTAAGATAGAGACTCCTTTTAAATATTTGATAAAATGGTCATTTCAAAATGAAACACATTTTCTGAAATTATGAGAGATCTTTTTTGCTGATGAAATTGTGTCCCTTTAGTAGCAACTTTCATCAGATGCTCATCAAAAACTTTAATTAACTTCATGAATCGTTAATCAAAAATATTAATTGCACTCCAAAATTCTACCTTTATCAGACGACAGACATTAATCCAAAACTTGAATTGTCTCCAAACTGGTATTGCCTTGGCACTGGGGGGGTTAAGTAAAATATGTTTTTCTTGAAAAGTGACCACATTAAACTCAAGATTTCTTATTACGTTGAAATGTACATTGTCTGATTAGACGCGACATACTGTCAGATCAGGTTAGAGCTGAAACAGTCATATCCCAGACGATAGGTGTTATAAAAGCTATGTGTACTATTTTTGTACTTGAACCTCATAGATATGTCTTATGTCTACAAATCCAACATTTGTCAAAAACCTAGCATTTGTCCAAAAATAATGACAGTACGAACCAAGAAAACTTACAAATTAATTCAATATAGCCATCCTGAATATTCAAATATTAAAATTTCCAAGAATAATGCCAAGTTGGCAGACTAATTTAAGAACACTAGTAAGTAAATATTATTTATTAAAGTTTATCTTCTTATAAATCAATTATTTGGCTTAGCTTTGTCAGTATACAGTGTCTCTAAAAGTTTAATTTAAAATAAAATATATTGTACACCACATGTGACAACTGCACAATAAATATAAGCTGATCTGTCCCATTTGACGTTGAAACAGAATTTACACGTCTAAAATTCACAAACTGTCATAAAGACAAAATTTATGGCTTGAGGTAATTTTAAATGGTTGAATTTCGTTAAAAAAAATTATAGAAAAGGTTACCAAATAAAAACATGAACATATGACATATGAAAGAAATAAAACATTGTAAATGAACTATGTTCAATATCTGTTAATTCACAGATCTGCCCTAAAATTCTCCTTGCAACACCAAATTATAAAGGAAAACCTAAGCAAGTAGAAACTTCTTATATTGTTATCATTAATTAAAAATCAGTAACCCAAATCTCATAAATTTGGAATAGAGCTTGAATGCTCCCAAGAAAAACTTCTTACATATTTATCATTAATTGACACTCGAACCTCACTTACTTGAAAGCCTCAGTAAATCCAACAGCACAAACCTCATAAATTCAAGTTAGCTCGAATTATCCCAGCTAACTCCTTATATATATATTTGTATATATATATTATTAATTGAAACTCAACCCTCACAAACTTGAAAACCTCATATATTAAAACTCACAAACCTCACTAACTCCAAGTAACTTCATTGATTCCCGACAAACTCTTTATCATTAATTGAATCTAAGTAACGAGAACCTCAGTATCGAGGAATTCTGTTGGTCACAGGACATGAACAAATATAGTTTGCCTTTACCAGTTGTATTCCATGTAATCAACAAGTGAAATAACACACAAATGGAGACAAATACTGTCATCCTTTCAAATACCCATTACCTTGTTTTATAGCAGGTATAAGGCCACAGTTTCTACTGTAGACAATACATTTATATACAAGTTTTATAAACACTTTATATAAGTAGAAATATTCTTCAATCTGTTCAAGTTTTAAAACGGCCATGAACAGTGCTTTTTGCGATATATATAATTCCTTGGTACAAACAAGTTTCATAAATACCTTATATAAATATGGTCATCCAAGTGAAACCAGTACATATGTCCAATAAATAAAACAATCTCTTTGAGAATATATTATAATATATATAAAAATCACCTTGGAAAGTGGGTATAGGCAGCGGTTTTGCACCTCTTACAAGTACATTGTGTTTATTTCACCCAGGTGACAAGAATTTACGCTTTTGACCATTTAACTGACCTGAACCCAGCTGGCCCTTACAGCCCATTATTCACCGGCTGTCCAGTATGAGTGATAACTGACCACCTATAAGGACAGGTGTCAGCGACGCTTCTTTAACCACACTTAAACTGTCACAAGCACTTACAGGAATTGTTGACATTTTCGACAAAGCTTTTGGGAATTAAGTAGATTTCTTGTATTGCTAGCATGCAAAAAACTACCCGATTATAACTAAATATGACAGTGTATTCACTCTCAATTTGAGACAATTTTCATCTTCAATATTTCTAAACAGTTAAAATCATTAAATATTTTGTTTGAGGTGTGTGATCAAATGAAAATAAAACAAATAATCGTGATTATTACATTATCTAATTTATTAATTATGGTAAAAATGTGCAATTACTACAATCCTACATGAATTAAATTGTAAAGATTTATCAGCTAAATTATGGTAAAAAGAAGAAGAGCTAAAATCTTACATTATAATTACCACAGTAAAACTATCAATTTATAGGGTACTTTCATGATTATACAAAGCAAATGAAAATGACAAAATATATCAATTAATTATGGTAAACAATAGCTTAAATCTTACATAATTACAGACTACCACAGACAAACTATAAATATCTTTGATAATTTCATGTTATTAAAATGCAAATTAATTCATCTACAAATTTATGAATTATGTATGATGAACAACTGCTAAAATCTTACTCTTAGTATCGTGGATGTCTCCGCGTGGATGGACTATCCACGTCGTGGCTTATCTCTCTCTATCAGCGGGAAATGGCATCTGTTTGTTACATGACATTAACATGACGTCTGTCTGTCAGACATGACACCTCTTACGTAGGAAATGTGCAATAACATCCTAATTATACACTTAAGTCTTTCATTCTAAAATAAATCTTTCAGCTGCCATATATAATTAGCTATGTCAAACCCGCAGTCATTTTTATTTTATAATCAATTTCTGCTATATATTCTGTGTTATTTGTGAACAGAGCACATGTTTTCTGTTGTTTATTGTATGAAAAAGGATATCTATATTCCTTCTAGTATCCACAGTACATTCAACCATAACCATAAATGTTTTTTACATTTTATAAAGAATTTTAATACCATCGTAGGATTTGTAAATTAAAGTATACATAACAAATATATATACTCATAGGCGTAGGAACAGGGGGGGCCCGGGGGGGCCGGGCCCCCCCACTTCTGAAACTGGGGGGGCACGGCCCCCCCACTTTTCACCCACGAAAAAAATAATTCAATAGCGCTTTCTAGGAGCAAATAGTACGTGTCAATTTTGAAGAAAATTTCTTTTCTCATACTATTTTTTCAGAAACAGATAATATGACGAGTCCTCACTCTATTTTTAACACTAATATGGATGAAAATTTTGATCCTACAGCATCTTCTAGTGAAAATATAACATGGCAACCCCAATTTTCAGACGAAATTGAAAAGAATGTTGTTCCAATAGCTGTGTTTGGTGGGAGGAGGGTGCTTTGATACGTTTTTAATACCCCAGAAGTAAGAGCTAGAAAGTTGAAATATCGACTCCTAAGACATTTGGGATTGAAATTGTACATTTGGTGGCCATGTGACCCCTAGTAAGGGCAACATTGGCCACTCCTGAAAACGTTTTTAGCTCATCAGACCTGACCTCAAAAACCTATTTCTTCCTTCTTCTCTAGAACCAGCTCTGTAGTGACTACAGACAGTTGGCATCTCGTGTACATACTCCTACTGTCACTCCTTAGATCATGGATATCTTGATTAATAAGGGCTCAAGGAACCACAGCATTAAAACCTATTTTCGTCTTAGAGAACTGGAATCATTAGTACAGTTAGCTTGGCAAGCGGAGATTCTGATTCATATATTTTGTGACCTTTTGATCCCTAATAAGGTCCTCAGGGGCCACAAACTCAAGGACTATATTTGTCTTTCTCTCCAGAACCAGTAACACTAGAGAGTTGAAGTTCTGTGTACAGGCACCTTGGCAAGTGGGATCATAATTTATAGATTTGGTAACTTTTGGGTGTCATGGTTTTATGATCTTCTACAGAATGAAAGGTCTTTGTATTGATCTCTTGGATTATGAATTGTAATTTTTCAAACAATATGTCTAGTGTTCATTTAAAACCTGATTCTCGACATCATTTTGGATGCTATTTCAGGATTAATTCTGATCGAACTGAGATATGAATGTTCTTTCTCAGGCTCTGGAACAAGTCAAACTTGTCGACTTTATTTCAATCCAATTTTATTTCCATTTTATCGTGACTTCCTTTGTCTTGTCTGCAGATATTGAAGCTCATACAGATCCCTTGCAATTACAACTATATGGTCCTGAGTACCCTAACACACGCGCTCAAAAATTCCAAAATTGTTGCCATTATGGACTAATCGTGGCCTAGTGTAAACGCAGCATATGCAGATTAAACATTTGTAATGATTATTATCCGAAATATTAAGAACAAAAGCACTAGGAATATGATACATGCTAACTTTCAACTTTCTCGCGAGTATAGGTCTCTGTCCCTTTCACAGCTAGGACATACTGTCCTTTCTCTCAAAATGAATGATTTCTATTATAATTTTTTTAATTTCCGCCTTTAAAAATATGTTAACGGTGCTTATTCTATTCAGGTTCATGTTTCAGTCCAAACACATTTTCAAATGTTCATTTCTGATTTGATCTAGGTACAATTTGGTGTATTTTCTTGACATAAAATCGATTTTTTACAGCCACACCTGTGTCAAGTGACTTTTTGTGGCCTCAAAAGCAAGGTCACGTGACATTTTTGGCTTCCAAAGCAAGGTCACGTGACTTTTTTTGCCACAAAGTAAGGTCACGTGACTTTTTTTGGCCCCGAAGCAAGGGCACGTGATTTTAAATGTAAATAATCAGTGAAACACACTTTAAACCCCATCCAAAATGACTAAGATCCCCCCCCCCCCCCCCTGTCCGTCATCCTGAGAAGCTAATTGGGCCCCCCCCCCCCCCCCCCCCCCCCCCCCCACTCAACACAGACGGGGTATTCTGACCAAAGCTCGATCTAACCCCCGCTCTCAAGAAAAAAATTTGGGCCCCCCCACCCCAAAAACCGTTCCTACGCCTATGATACTGAATAAATGCTTACATACCAACTTTCCAGATTTTTAATTCAGCAATATTTGGATTATCAGTAATAATTAAATCTGTGTCAGCAGTAAGGAATTAATTATGTTTGGATATTAGCAGAATGATTATATCATATAGAGAAATAACTTCATTAATATTATATCTGAAATCAACAAGACAAGAACAAGATAATTACACACATTTTTAATAAAAGTTTGAAGACGATACATATTTCATGAGAAATCTATTTAACACAAGCTTTCTCACGGGAACATTATTTCAAACAAGTTTTATTTGATGTAGTCTGTATTAAAAATAGAGAAGCAATTTAATATTAATTTTGAATTACCAACAACTCCACAGCAAAACCATTGCATGTGCATGTACACTTTCTGATAACAGACTATCATTATATTAATATCCATGTAAATTCTACCCATCAAAATTTAAATTATACCCAATACCACATATTATTATGTAGAAATTAAACAGTAGAATGTATTGAATATATTCCGAAGATTTATTTCAAATATTGTAATTAACCTATGACACGTCCAATCCTCTTTTTCTAGTCAAGAATTCTGCCCCCTTAAAAACTCTGATCCGCCAATAACAGCAATCCTTTATATGGATATTTTAATGCTTAACACATTTGTTAGAATTAGGAGGAATTCACATTTACATCTTGAAGTTTGTCTTTGAGAGAAGGTAAATTAATTAACAAACTATTTCTAATTTGTTACATATGTCAAACAAATATTTCAAGCTTTAAGTTTTTTGAGTATCTGGATGAAAGAGTTTTAAAAGTACACACATATTTAATGGATATATACCATTTTAAAACTTACGTTGCAATGGTACTCTAACAAGCTATCAATGAAAGTTATTACTATCCAACAATGAAAATAAATCAAGAGAATTTTGTTAGTAAACTTATAGAGAACTGTCAAAATTTATCAGAATAAAAAAACCATAATCGAATATATAATGTAAATATATTACAACCCAAAGAGAACTTCAAAAGAGGGGTCGTATAATATTGACAAAATCAGGTAAAATTCAATTTATTTATTCTTGCAAGTAATATTAAAAAAATTTCAAGAAAGGTTATTAAAATTAAAAACAGTAACTGATCAGTAGAAATGCGTTTTAAAATGTCCCAAAGTTGAATTGAATGAATTAAAACAAAATTATAGAAATATAAAATATCCAAAAGCAAGAAAAAAATGTGACTGTATATAGTCAGAGACCAATAGTGTCCCAAAAAATCACAGATGTCAATAAAGGATTATGTCTTGCAACAAAACAATGAAACAATTGTCCAGGAAATTTATCAAATCTTTTAAAAATTGTTCCTCAGTATAGATTTAAGACAGTAAAAATAAATGAGGGGAGATATGAATCGAGACAGATAGATCTCGCTGCCACAGTAGACAGACATGCCAAGGGGGGTAATCACGTCGGATTATCTACGTCAAACTTAACCAGGCTTACAAGCTGCAGATGTCATTTCCTTACCCTCCTGGCATCGGCCAAATGTTACTGATTTCAAATATATATTATTTATTGTTCAATTAAGTAATTAAGATAACTTTGTTTGGACTGGGTATAGATCCAAGGATCATTCTTTCCTCCCTGTTGCAGGAAGTTTGACCAAAAAAAAATGTCGGATTTCAAAGATGTATTATTTATGGTTAAATTAAGTAATTAGATAACAGGAAAGACAGAGAAGAATCACCTCTCTACAACACACCCACACCGTCACCTTGTTCTCGTAGGTTGAACAATTACCGTAAGTTGAACAATTACAGTGTTCAGCTTTTGTTCATGTATGTCAGAAAGTGACTTGTTACCAGATTTTAGATAATTTTTGTACCCCTCTGTTGCAGAACCAGGGATAATACGGTAGAAAGGTTCGCATGTTTTAAATTGATTGTTTCAACAAGTCTGGGGTTTGAATCCCACTCAGTACCTTTGCCTACCCTAGAATTGATGGTTTCAATAGGTCGGTGGTTTGAATCCGTTTTAAAGTGTGCCAAAGTTTTACCAACGTTGAATCGAATGAATTAAAAGCAAAATTCTAGAAATATATAATATCCAAAAGCAAGAAAAAAATGTGACTGTATATAGTGTCCCAAAAAATCACAGATGTCAATACAGGATTATGTCTTGCAACAAAACAATGAAACAAATGTCCAGGAAATGATTGTTTCAACAAGTCTGGGGTTTGAATCCAAATCAGCAGCTTTGCTTGCCCAAGAATCAATCATTTTAAAGGTCTGGGGTTTGAATCCCATCCCACACGCTTGGCATCATTGTCTGCCCTATAGAACTCTTCTACATACAACAATTATAAAGTTTGGGAGCAATGGAGCGTGGAAATTCAGTGCAGTACCGCTCAAGGTTTGCCAGTTCCAGCAAACACTCATAAGTTTGATGTCAATGCATAGCCACAGTGTCATTGCAGGCTTTCCTCCTGCATTAAACTATGCACCATTACAAGATAGCGACATACTCTTGAAAGCAGCGTTAAACCCAAAGGACCATTCATTCGTTCTTTGTGAAATATCACAATAATCGTAGCCATGACCTGGAAAAATAAGTCGGGGTCAGGATTACCACAATCGGGGATCATGGCAATACAACTTTTTTACACAATTTCCATTCTTTCTTTCCTGTGCAAGATCTTTGATATGGACAAACCTTAAAATACTTAGTGTAACCTTTGGCTCTGAAGCTCATCAAGCTTTGTCTAAATTTAACTCATTAGGCTTTGTCAACTCAACTTCAAACCATAGAAAAATCAATCAAATGTTTCTAATGACATTGACGGAGATCAAGACCAAATGTACAAGTTGCAAGATGATTCCCCATAAAATGTCAGCAGCTTTGATGGTGCAGTGCAGTTGGAAAAGATTCAAACTCACATCCTCATTATAATACTAAGTCAAGCAGCAATTGCTGTACTGACTGTACCAATATCTTATCTATTTGTGCCTAATACGGAGGGTATGGGTTAAAATACTGAGACAAGCACAAGAATATGTACCATTGCAAAATTGTTTAATCCCAAATATAAATTTTATAAATTTAATTAATTTTGTTGCAACATGAAATCTTATTTAACAAACATGAAAGAATAACATGCATCTTTTTATTTTGGTCCAAAAGGAAACTAAGCTCCCTTTTATTATGATGAGTGATATTTATGCATAAATCTGTCTGTAAATATCATACCCTCACTAGGTGTCTATCAAAACTCAGTGGCAGACATTTAGTGGGAATTGAGTGCAAAACATTTACCAAGGCGACTGACAGGTTGCGATTTATCTACAATTACATGGGCCTGGCAGACATAAATTCTACACGAAATGTACAGCAATTATGAAATGAACAGGGTTAAAGTTTGAAACCCAATACAGGCAAATATGAAAATGACGATAAGAAGCAGCTTGCTTGTAGACGACACAGCGCGCATATACAGCATCAATCACTTCGACTGACAACCAGCAACAAGCTTGGACTTTTTAACAATATTTTTTATTCAAATATTGCAATGAAATGCACTCGGAGTCTGTTGTGCTGTACTGCACAGGAAGGCTTGGCGATCTTTTTGACTGATGGTGCATTGTGCGATCTACTTTTTAACAAATCCATTCTCTTTTTAAATAGATGTGTTTTAAAACCTATCCTGACTTGCTCTCCTTGGCTGCTGCAAAGCACTTGTCACCGAGACCTCATTGAAACTAACGGCTCTCGATTGCCATGGCGATTGCAGTGACAGCCGTCAAGCAAGTGACGTGACAGGGAACCGACAGTGACAAGCTTAGAGACACCGCGCAGATCACTTACACCTCGCTTCCAAATTTGTCCGCCATAGAAATGAGACAATATTCACGTTCAAGTGGTTTTAGTCTGATAAAACATGTGAGTCACCTGTTGATTAGTAATTAATTAACTGGTACTAATTAGTAAACAGATCTACATAATTAAAGTGGGTAGTTATCATTTATCAAAATGTTCAACCATGTTTTGGAAACAGCAATTAAACACTTATATCATTCACAATTGATTTTATTTACACACTGTGAATGACCCTAATATTGTATCAGAAAAAGGGGATACAAACATTTGATACTTCCTGCATCCTCCTTTGCTGTGTATTGCAGTGAAGAATAATTGACTTAGAGAGAAGGGTAAGATTTCATTGGATAAACATATTGCTAAATATCAAATTCTTAATTACTGACACATACTTATGTAGAGGACACTTAACCTTGTAATGTTATTTCTATCAACTAAGATAATTATATGGTATCACATGAGCAAAAGCGAGTTTGACACTAAATCTTTCACAGCTATAGTGTTAAGATACTAAGTATGTTTAGCAGAATTGCACATTGTATATAAAGAAGTATTGAACTAACAGGGGTCAAAATTAACCTTTTCAGTGCAGTAGCCATTCAGACTAATGCATTTCTAAATACATTGCGATGATCATTTCACCTCATATTTTTACTAGTCTTTTGGACTACCAGTTTTTACACTCTACTAGCCCAGCTTCTTTTTCACTAGCCATCGGCTACCGGACTAGTGCTAATTTCGAACCCTGATTATTAGTGTAAAACAGCTGTAAAAATATTCCTCTGCAGTATCTTCCATGGGCAAATGATAAATATTTTGAACTCGTCAGAAGATGAATGTCAGTGTAATTATATTAAAAGTTCTTTACCTCAAGCACAATTATGAAAAATCTCTCTACAAGCTTGTACAGTAGAACTTGATAATCAGAAGATTGATGGTTCTTATACAAAGCACAAAGTTGGACATATGAATTGATTTGTTTCCGAATGTACAATTCCTAAATCATCAGTTATCAGCGTAACATCATCCCATTCCTCTCCGTCCATAAACACTGACACACCACAAAGATAAATAGTATTTATATTTCATAATTTTCATAAGTCACAAGTTCTATCTTATCCATGGAGATCGTCGCAATATATTAACTGTGAGTGGAAATAATGTGCAAGAGTATTATCTATTCTTCTTACTACAGACTTGAAGCGGTAAATTTTGCTGATGTATGCGGTTTGACGACGTATACGGCACAAGGACTGATCTAGAATGCTACATGAAAATAAGAATGATAACACATGGTCATGTAATATGAAGCAATAGATGCTGTTGTTTCAGGAATCAATTGATTTATGCCATGGAGGTGAGTACGCCATCTAAATCATCTCAAGTCTTCAGATAATTATTCCTTATCGGACAAGAATTCAGGAGGAAAACTTGTGGTTCCATGGAAACTTAGTTTTGGTAAAAGTGGCAGGGATATATTAAGCACAGTCAATATTCATTAATCCTTTAAAATGACAATTATGTTTAACCATCAACCTGCTGGGATAGACTGATGTTGACCGCATGATTTGAAATGGTTATAGTTTCTGTTCCATATATTAACGTTTTACTTGCAGAGCTATCTTCAGCATGCCACAGTATCAATAGCCCTGATACTTAGTATTACATCAGTTATTTTCTTGTTACACACACTATTTACTTCTGGAGTTGGTGCTATACAAGCATCAGCTTTTTTTCATGAAATTAAGCGCAGCGTTTCACCCAAACCTTACTGCATGTAGTTTAATTCTCCACAGCAGACAAAGTTTCCAAGCCCCTGGCGGGATTCAAACTTTGTATCCAAAGCCGAGCGTGTTCACCACAGTGCTATTCCGCCCCCATTTTGTAACTAGAACAGCATGAAGAAACTGTTAATAAGAAAACCTATCAATGTTTTAAATTATTTTGTAAACATGCAGTGTGAGGTTTAATTATGGTCATGGTTATATTTTGTTTTGAATACTATTACACAAAATACCCGACACAGATGAGTTCATTTCACTTTCTACAAAGTCTTTCACAAGGAGAAAGAGTCCATAATTCAAATTGTCATATAGAATGAAGATAAATGTAGTGTGTTTTAAAATAAGAGACATATTTTACACGATTGATAGCTTCTGTTAAGTCCCAATTTAATATGTACTGGCTGTCAATCCAGAACAAGATGATAATAATAATGATAATTTTAACGCCTAATATCTAACACAATGCTGTTCAGTGGCGGTACATTATGTACATTATTACCCTGAAGGATTTGTATTTTCGGTGCCGCTACCAGGCTCTGTGCAACCACACAAGTCTGGACACCCAAGGGTTACATTTTATTTATGATTCAAAATCATTCTTTAATCATTAGAAATACATGACATTTAGATAGTGAACAAATGTAACATTAATTGTTATGTTTGGGGGTCACACTATCACAAACAGTTATCATTAAAAGAATGAATAGCCTTTTGAAACACTGAATTCATAGAATTGCTACATCATCAGCATTATGACATCATAGCATTGTTATGTCCTCAACTTTGGGAAATTGTCAGCTGTGTTTTAAAGCATAGTGTGGTCATTAACTAATGATGTAATAGCATTATAACAATCTACTGTGGATTTATGATGCTTAAAAGTTGTTAGTAAAGACGTAACACGTTTACTATTTCACAAAGGCTGTAATGATGATGACTAAAATTGTTTTTAATTATTGTTGTAATAGATGTCATTTTAATTTGTTCGAAGATTGCTGAAATGTAACTTAAATACTTCAAATTTGTTGATGACACCTGATGGTTTTCAAGGATTAATCATCAAAGCTTCATCCTCTTATTGTTGATTATTTTATATGAATGAATATTTCTACTTATTTCAATAGATTCATCCTATTATCTCAATCGGAAATATTTCACCATTCACTTTTCTATTTTGGACAAAAATGGCAGACACAGATTATGGAGGCCATTTTGTTTTCACTTAGGAGAGACTGCGTAATTAATTCATACTCGATATGCAGCTTGCAAACTAGAAGCAGAATGTATAACTTCTCTTCCAAGCATAACTATGAAAAATGTCCAGTCAAGACCAATATCCTATCTTGAAATTCAATAAGGAGTCGGAAAGTTCTGAAAGTGACATTCTAAATATTTACGAGTGCAAGCCGCCTAGTTCCAAACATGCAGACAAGAAAATGTAGTTTTGATTCCTAACATTGGCACAGCTAGAGATTGTTCCTGGTAAACGCTTTGGATGATTGATATGAAGAGAGAGCCGTATTCAGATAAACACTAGATATACGAGCCCTGCGAAGCCGCGCTGTCTACATTTAGATACGTATCAGCACACGAATAACAATTAAAGATATTTATTGTCTGAATATTCAAATTGTGATGATTAATTGGACGCGAGTTTGAGTCCTTGATCACACTGTGACATCTTAATCCCTGCCCGCGGCCCTCGGAGGGGAGATCACGTTAAAACTTATATGTTTATTTGAGACATTACTCTTAATCCCCATGACAAGGATTATGGCTTTTTTCCTTCATGATTGACGCAAGGCAGCTTGTAATAATGAAAAATGTTTGCCGCATTAGACAGAAAGAACTAAGCCGCAGTATCTTATCAGTGCCTAACACATTCCAGACAGTCGCAATTCCCCTCGCTGCCCATGTCATATGACATTGCTGAT
Source organism: Gibbula magus (assembly GCA_936450465.1). Lineage (NCBI taxonomy): Eukaryota > Metazoa > Mollusca > Gastropoda > Trochida > Trochidae > Gibbula > Gibbula magus. The sequence goes on along the minus strand of OW388299.1, from coordinate 30,903,215 downwards.
AAATGCAATTAAAAATCGCACTTGAAAGTTTGAGTTATGGCCGGCAGGGGTGAGTGCCACGATCCATCACCGCACTAAGACAATATGGTGTATGTGAGAGGGCCGCATCATTAAGAGGCTGGTCCACCGCAGTAATAACGCGCCGATTAGACAGAATCAAAATATTTATGACCTTATGTGGGGTAACCAACAAAAGATTTATGATAATTTTCCTGTCAAAAGAATGGTGGCATTTTCACAAAAACATCATAATTCATTGTCAGCTTGCAGACAGTCCGGAACCACACAAATGATATGTTCCCAATGGAAGCTGATGGGCCTTGACAGTTGCTATAGCGACGTCATTGAAGGGATCCATCATTGTCGTTTATCATTCTTATCACCAGAGCTGTGGCACCGACTTGATGTGTGAGGGACTAGCAGGCAGGCAACGAGCCCAGCCCGCCCTGGCACACATACAGCTCAGTGGACAGACAGCTAACCCAGCCAAGTGGACAGACAGCCAAGCTCAGTGTAGTGGACAGACAGATAGAAGCTCATCTCGATCAACCCTTCCTGTCGGTCTGTCTATCTGTCCAACAGTTTGGCTCAACCCTCTATCGTCTGTCTGTTTGTCCAGCGTTTATGCATATCCCTGTATCAGCTGTCCAATGGTCTTCCAGCTCAACCCTCCCTATCTGTCCATCTGTCCAGCAGTCTGTTTGACTCAACCTTCATCTGTCTGTCTATCCCTACGTCCAGTCTGTTTACCTAATCCTCTCAAATCCATCAGTCCATTCGTTGGGCCAGTGGTTTGTCGGCCATGTTAGAAATACTTGTTAGTCTGTCTGACAGTGTGCCTGCCCCTCTTGAATGTCCCCTAAGCTCTCAGTCAGTGATTGATGGCCGCTGTCAAACCATGCTAAGTACACATCCTTGCCTCTCTAACCACCTCTGACATTAACACTTCTCCTCCAATACTTCCCTGTCACCCCTCACCTACCCTAGTGATACCCCTTCACCTTCAGAGAGACACCCCTCCTCCCTTTCCTCAAAACACTGCTGCCCCCACCAAAGAACACCTTTTTTCATCAGTCACCCCTCCCTCTAAACACTGAACCATCAGAACCCTTTGATGTTTACAGATTCTCTTCACCCCTCAAATCAACAATCTCACCTGGACAACACCCTCCACCTCCTCTTACCTGGTCATCTCCCTACCCCTCACTAAAGATCATCCTTCTCCCATGTTCATCATTGCTCGAGATCTCATGATTTCCATACTCTCCTCCAATCATCAACCACTCCCCCCCCCCCCCCCCCCACATTATGTTATTCCATCGCCAGGGCTCACCTAATGGTCATCTTACCACCCCCTCCCCTCCCCATCCCCCCTACAAAGGATTATGTTATTCCACCTTCCCCAGGTCACACCTAATAGTCACCTACCACCACTCCCCTCCAGATCTCATGACTTCCCTCTCCCCCTCTCTACAAGGGATTATGTTATTCCACCTCCCCAAAGTCACACCTAACGGTCATCTTACCGCCCCCTCCCCTCCGGATCTCCCGACTTCTCTCCCCCTCTCTACAAGGGATTATGTTATTCCACCTCCCCAAAGTCACACCTAACGGTCATCTTACCGCCCCCTCCCCTCCAGATCTCCTGACTTCTCTCCCCCTCTCTACAAGGGATTATGTTATTCCACCTCCCCCAGGTCACACCTGACGGTCATCTTACCACCCCCTCCCCTCCAGATCTCCTGACTTCTCTCCCCCTCTCTACAAGGGATTATGTTATTCCACCTCCCCCAGGTCACACCTAACGGTCATCTTACCGCCCCCTCCCCTCCAGATCTCCTGACTTCTCTCCCCCTCTCTACAAGGGATTACGTTATTCCACCTCCCCCAGGTCACACCTAATGGTCATCTTACCACCCCCTCCCCTTCAGATCTCATAACTTCCCTCCCCTCTCTACAAGGGATTATGTTATTCCACCTCCCCCAGGTCACACCTGACGGTCATCTTACCACCCCCTCCCCTCCAGATCTCCTGACTTCCGCCCCTCCCTCCAGATCTCCCGACTCCCTTCCCCCTCTACAAGAGTGGATCAACCAGAGACCCGTGGGGAGTCCCTAATTACATGTGTTAGTTACAACTATCCCACCGAAGGCTACTCTAAGCCAGTTAATCCTATCAAACTATGCAGGCTGACTCAAGACTCCACTTGACACCTTTGCTATTCTATTTGTTTTACAGTAATCAAATTTGACTCAGGGCGTCTCTCCTTACTTCAGCCTGTATGTACCGAATAACGACTTTCTTTTTCAATTGCAAAGTAAGTCAGTTTATCTAACCATAACCTGCCTCTATTTAAAAGATGAAATGTGATGAGTAATTATGTTAAACATCTTTCCGTCCACATCAATTATATATATCATGTGTGATTTGTAATTATTAGACATGTTCCAACAGAATGATATGCAGTATGTAAGTAAGTAAATAATTTAAATTTTAAAAAAAAAATGGGGGGTGGGGGGCTGATTCTTGAGAATGTTCTATTTGTTGTTTTTTTTTCTAAAAATTTCATACATATTAAGATTACATGATACAACGTCAGATTTATCTTTTAAAGTTAGATCACCTGTTGTCCATATTCATGGCCATCCTTCACCCCCTGATTAAAATTATTCATCTTCTTTGGAAACAATTCCAAATTACATAAGTAGTGATACTTCAATCATATGTCCCTTCAATCACTGTATCAAACAGTCTGATCACAATATGATTTTCTGTTTATTCTTCAGCTTATATTAGTCACTGATTAAGTTATTGTAATTTTCTCATGAAACTTTTATAAAATATTTTAAAATTTTAAAAACATTGTCAGAAGAAGATAACAGAGTGATAGATTAATTTGAGTTATGAAAAAGCAATCATATTTCTGTCAAACATTAATGTGCGATACAATTTGTATGACTAGTCGTCCATATTCAAGTTTCTCATTTCCAGGAAGTAATTCATAAACTACTGATAAAGTTATTCAAATTTGTAAACATTTATTTGGTACAATGTTTTCAAATTCAAAATAACTTTCGTAAGTAGATTGCATAAGACAACTTCCATTTGATTTGTTTGACATAACAATCATGTTCGTCAAATCGAGATATGCAAAATTTAAACCACAGAGGATTACTTTTTCTTGAAAATACTTCCAAATTTATTCTGTGAATAAATAAATGTTTCATTATTTTCTTGTTTTCTCCAAAGACATTTTCAATACTCAGAGATCAAATAAATCAAAACCCATTACTCGTTTTTCAAAACTATATAAACTTTAACACTATTAAACAATACAAAGTTCAAAAGTTTCTTGAATTAAACAATAGTTATGAAAGAAATAGTACAGCTTTGCCATTTTACTCAAAATTTATTTCAAAATTGTTCACTTCAAGATCTGCCATTAATCTACCATTTACTTGCGTGTCTGAATAAAGAAAAACATGTTGAACTATTTTAAACTGTGGGCTAAAAGGACATTGGATATTATTAATTCATAACGTCAAACTAAGACTGTGGGCTTAATTGACATGTGATGTTATAAATTTTTAATAAATACTATTGATAATAAGAGAACTTAATCTGTAATCATAAAATTTGCTTTAAATTGTTTGATTGCTTTGTAAACTGGAATACTCGGGTAAAACTCAAGATGGTCTACTGATTTGAATAATTGTCTACATTTGTTCAATGTTTAAGAACAAAGACCGTTACTTTAGTGCGAAGATATATATAGTGAGAATATATTAAGCTGTCGTAAAACTATAAAGTCTGCTAATCAACTCTTTAAAACACTTTATAGATAAAATTTAATTGAAAGTTGATTAAGATCTTACTTAGTTTTTTTGATAGGATTATCTTAATGGTAAAATTTCAGCAATTGGGTTAAAGAAATTTTTTTATCGATAAATATTTGAATAAATGAATCGAATCAAAGTAATGATGATATCTACAGCATTCAATTTTATCTTTTTTTATTACAGGAATAATGACTTTATAATTATCACAAAATTGATGTTTTTTTCTGCCAAACAAGGCAATGTTTTATGAATATTGACTAATATCTATTATATTTGTCTTTTTCTCTCTTAACATCAACACATTTTGTATATTTGATGGCGGATAAAATACCTGCCAAATTTGCTTCAAAGTCATCAGAAACTGGTAACTCTTTTTTATGGATATGTATGTGACAAATATATCAAATTAACGACTAATTTAATTGTAGTTAGGACCTCATATTTGATTATTGATTATTTTTGCACACAACATCGACAGGTGAGTTTGACAAGGGTGTTACCTACCACCTTAGTTCTTATGAATAAGCATCACATTTGACACACGTTATTGACAGGTGTTATAAAAACTTTTGTCACATCATAACTCACACAGAGATGGTAATGTATTTCAAGACGGATGAATTGATTAAATTACCATAATAACCCTTCACCTGGAACGGATTACAGAATGACAACACCTTAATTAATACTGCAATCGACATGATCTATTGTACATAATGTCAATCATGCCCTCTCCAACTTTATTCTATTTACAGTCTTTCGCCCTTGGCAAGGATTTCTAGAACTGTTCTCTTGACAGAAATTGTGACAAAATTGTCAGCGAGTGTCAATCAAAATGCATTATCTCTCTGATTTCAATCTGTGTGTCTGATATCTACGACAATACGTCCTCAATCTGCTTAATAAAAAATAAGTCAGATTTAACGTAATAGATAGGTAGGTCGATTGAATAGACCACTAACTCTGTCAATTTGACATGGAAGAATAATTATGAATAAATATGTCAATCTGTTTAATTTTCAGCATGCTGCTTTACTGTTTAACCTGAGTCAGCAGCGAATACCCTGTATACCCATCAGCAAAAGTCAAATCAACTTTCAATTTGAAAGTTAAGGGTGGATTGAATACTTAATAATCATATTGATCATAATGATATATAAACTATTCAATGCTTCAATATTGAAAATAACGGTGGCCTATTACATTTTTGGTGAATATATCAAATCAAAGTTGAAGTCTATCGCAAGTGTAGCTCAAATTAAAGATCTATAAAGCTTTTTTCCTTTATATTATTTTTTGAAAAAGTCGACTATTCAATAAATAAAAAAATAAATAGTACAATTTTTAAATACTTATGTTAATTTGTTTCTGTTTTGTGACTTAACTTAATTAAAACAATTAAAAATTCTTCTAATTTTCCAACATGAAATCTAATATCACTCCAATATCACACCGTTTAAGTTCACTTTTATGCTATTCATGATGAGGCATACTTATAATTGCTAAATCATTTTACTATTCAGGTTAGTAACAGATAAAAATCATATACAACGATAAAAACTTCTCCCAATTTTCCTACATGAAATGTGATATCACTCCAATATCATACCCTTTAAACTTCACTTTTATTCCATTCAGGTAGAAGCACGGATATGCTGAAACCATTACAATTTTTATCTAAAATCAATGAAACTAAAGTTGTTTTTATTCAAGGTGTCAGAGCTCAGGGATGAATATCCATTGTGGGCCACTAGCATAAGGTGTGGCCTCCGCAACCATAGCAAACTGACACAAACGGAACTGTGAAATTTATACCAACGTCAATTTCCTTTGATTGACGAGCGCAGCTCTGACAAGAGCGCAGGTGATGCATGCTTGTCTTTGTCTCGTGCAGTCAAACCCAGACAAAAGCTCAACAAGTTATGTTCTTTGTCTCAAATGTTATCATTTGAGCATCTTTCAATTTACGACATCCTATAAGGGGCCGTGAGATGATATAAGGGGTATTTTATATGCTGCAAGGGGCATGCCATTAAGTACACATGGATGAGCGATATATAACAATGGCTAATTGTTTTATTTTTTTTAATTTTTAAATTCTGTTGACATTGTCATCCTTGTGAAGTTATGTTGTTGTGTTGTAATTAATTGCATAAATTTCAAATGAAGAATTTGTCAACTGTCCGACATGAGCTTGTTTAAATTTTTTCTTAAAAAGAGACAATGGATTTTTCAAAAATGCAAAGAATTTGAAAAATGAAAACTCTCAAATATCATGACTTGAACTTTGTACAAGTAAAGTTTAACCGTCCATCTTTATAACAACAATGAAATAACAAGAAACTAGACGTCAAACACTTACGAAATCAGTAAAATAATAGTTTACTTATTAGCACTCTGTTAAATTTATCTCTTAAAGTATGAGTTCAAAACAAAACCTTCAAAGTAACTTTATAAATTGAGTTATGTGATTCATTTTGGTTGAAGATATGTTAAAATATTTCTCAAACACTCTACTTCCTCCCTTCAGTAATCTAAATAGAAAATCAATATGAATGAAAAGAAAATTGGCTCTCAACTTTATTCCACTGTTAGAGGCATGTAAAATTCTAATTAATTTTTGTAGCAAATTTTGATTGATATTAAATTGACAAAGGTGTATGATTACTTGTAATAAATTCTTTTGTCAGTCATTAATTGACAAAGGTAACTTGATACATGTTTGTTTAAAAATGATAAACTTTTATAAAATTACAATTATAAATGAAAGAAATATATACCGTATTGCATATTGATTCAAGTTAGATAAAATCAGCTCAGGATTATGTTGATTTTATTCTGTGAAATGTCACTTAGAGAATTTTAAAAAATCATCACAATGATGAGAATTCTTATACCTTGCTGGCTCTACACAACGAAGGGGAATACTTTAACAACTCACACACATTATTACCCTAGTGCAAGGACCAACATTGTTCTTGTTTCATTCATAGTTGCTAATAAAGGCATTTAAAAAATGATATTTGTCACATTACTGTCACTTCCATACAGGTGAGGTGAGTTGGGGTTTAATGCCGCTTTCAAGAGTATTTCACTTATATCGCAGCTGCTAGTATTATGGCAGGGAGAAAGTCCGCAACACCATGTGGCTATGCTTTGCGGTGAAACCTGCGAGCATCGGCTGGAACTAGCGAACCATGGGTGGTACTACGCTGAAATTCAGTGTAGCATTGCACCCAAACCTTACTGCGTGTAGAACAGTTGTCTACTGCAGACAAAGTTGCTGTGCTGTCATTTCCATACTTCCATAATCATACTGCTTGGTGATCAGAGCCTGCCTTTGAGTAAAGTCACTTGCCCAAGGTAACACCAAAAGTTTCACAACTCATTCATATCTCTGAGTAAAGCAAGGAATCGACTCTTCAAACTTAGATTATCCAATCATGAAGGGAGTCACCAATACAGGCAAGTGTACGAATTGTTGCTCAACTTCACTGATAGGGGTCAGCTGTAGGATTCAAATTCAACAACTCGGAAAAAATAATCCACATTCATTTAGAAAGAAAAACAACAGGTAGTGAAACGATTAATCAGCGATACCAGTGTGAAAAGCTATGACATGACAAAAGGTGAGGTGTGTTGGGGTTTAACGCCGCTTTCAAGTCACTTATATCGCTGCTGCTAGTATTATGGCAGGGAGAAAGCCTGCAACGCCATGTGGCTATGCACTGCGGTGAAACCTGCGAGCGTCAGCTGGAACTAGCGAACCATGTGTGGTACTACGCTGACATTCAGTGTAGCATTGCACCCAAACTTTACTGCGTGTAGAACAGTTCTCTACTGCAGACAAAATTGCCGTGCCCCTGGCGTGATTCGAACCCCAGACCCCTTGATCCGAAGCCGAACGCGCTAACCACTGTGCTTTCCCGTCCCCTATGACATGACAAAACTCCGTTGATCAGTCTGATGATTAATTAGATGTTACATAGGTGCATGTTCTAATAAAATGTAAGCTATATTATTACTAATTAGTGAAGTTAGTTGCACTAGTTATCTCCCCTGATAAATTGACTTTGTATTCCCATTTGAACTAACAAGGAATGATAAAGGAAAAACACTTAATGTTTCCTTCTTGAGCAAATAGTAAATACGTTTAAACAGAAATCACCTCACAAATCATATTGACATGCATGAGAGTTTATGGTGTATCCTATAAAATATTCAACCTCCCATATAATAAATTGACTTTGTTTTAAAACGGAAATATGTGTAGTACAACTATTGCTTAGACAGTATTTTGAAACATGAATCTACTTGGTTAGTCAAAGGTTCTTTGTCCCCAAAAAAATAATTTCCTCGTTGAAATCAAACCATGATATGACACATGATATAAACACTAATACGTTGAGGTCAAGCCATTAGATGAGTGACTCACTATAGTGTGTCTTGTAGCTATATTCCTGACACATGTGTATAATTGTATATAGAAGAATCCATCACTGTTGACACGTCCCTGTATAATAAAGCAGCCTCATGTTAATTGATTATGGAGATGGGGGCTTGTCAAACGTGATACACGACATGAAAAGGACAGGTGAGTGACAGCCCAGGTGAGAAGTGATAGTTTATACTCGTAACACTCACTCACAGACAGGTGCCCTGTACAACCTGCAGATATACACGTTAGTCAACAGCAAGGTGAAATCTACAAATATATAAATGAATACGTTTCCGGCACTATCAATCCAAAATGATGAGTTTAAGGAACCCATTACCTGTATCCCATAATACTGAGAATCTTCAACTCAGCGGCGGATCCGAGGGGGGGGGGGGGGGGGGGGGGAGGCATGGGGAGTATGTCACATTATTCCTTTAACTAAAGAACCATTGTGTATGTTGATAAAAAAATATACAGAAATTACCAAAAGTGTATCTCAAATAAAGATATACATTTTGTTTTACCTCAAATATGCGCAGACTCCTCAAAATTGTACTTATAGTAAAGATACGAACATAATCACAATCATCATAATCCTTCTTTTTTCTTACACAATCACCATTAAAAACTAAGTAAGATGACCCCCAGCAAGTCTACTTTTCCAACTTTTAATCTTAATGCCAAAGTATTCTTTTTCAGCCTTCTTCAATGTCCATATCAAATATCCACGCCATCAACTGACATTATAAATCAGTCACTTTGTGTTTTATGACCAGAGAGTGACAGAAAAAAGTCATATACTTCAACTCGGATTAAATTTCCTCCTATCACAACAACAAGGACGCATTTCTGCAAGGAAATTGTCCTTTGTTCAATCCATGTACTCTATGAAAATAAAATCGGTATAGAAATTAACTATAAAACAAAGGCGACTTAATTCAGATGATTTTGAATTTTAACCTGCTTTCACTCATATAAATATGACAGGGGCTCCCAGCAGTTCTTAATTAAAAATTAAACATTTCTCAAGATAACTTTGTCATCAGTTTTGGTCAATCATTAAGATTAAGTCTTTAGAAGAGGAATACATAAGAAAAACAAGATTTTTCCTCACAATTTGTAATATTCTGCATAAATGTATGCTATCTTGTTAAACCCACATTCCACCTGATGATGGAGTAAGCATATACTCTGTTACATAGTGTATGTTCACAATAAATAATTTGTTATCCCAAAAGTATTGTTTTACATAATCTTTAAGATTATTTGTACTTACTAATGGAACCAATTACTTATTCATCATTTATGTATTTATCATTTTTACACAAACACACAATAGACAGAAGACATTGATGGATCAAAATTTCTCATATTTTTTTATTACCTACTTGAATGATTTACTCTCATTGTTATCTTGCATTATTCTCTGAAAATATATGACATATTTCGACAAATTGGACATAAACTTAATTATTTATCTTTTTATCTTTTTATTTCTTAAAGACTAAGCACATGTAAAAATAATTCTAAATGTAGACAGAATCAATTTCACAATTTATCTTAATGTGTAAGACTTGCATAATCTTGTCAAATTGATCACACAAACATCTTGGGTATAAATTATGACATATATCAACAATAATCACTTAATAGGTAGGTTAAAGGGACACTGCATCGGGGATAAATATGATATCAGATTTATCTATGAAAGATGATTTTTATCCTCAATATCATTTCGGCATACATTATCCTAGATGTATAATGTTTTCAAACTGACAAATATTTACTGAATTTTCATAATCATTGAATTTTTTTTATTACATGTATAAGTTTCTTCAACAAAATACCTTGACTGTAAACTTTTCAGTTTTGTTTTAAAAGGTAAATGAGCTTTATTAAAAACAAGGTTTATAATGTGAACAATAACGAAATTTCACGTAAAGTCGAAAATATTTGAGTAATTGCTGTTTTGATAATGCTCATAACCAGTTTTTGTTAATCTTTTTTCTACATTTATACTTAAAAATAAGATCTGCTGTTTTTAACTTACCGGTAGTTTCCTGATTAATTAAAGTTTTCAGAGACACAAATAACACGAGTTCAACTGCTCACACAAGTTATTTTTTAAGTTTTAATGTTAAAACAAATTTTCTCGTTAATTGTAGAAGTGACAGCTGTTTCAAGTAAACAGTAAAGTTTAAAGTTTTCATAATCTTAAAATTTTGACAATGCAGGAATTTTGAACAATTCTAGGGGAAAACATATTTGCATTCATTTATTAAATCAAACACTTTTTCGTGAAACAAAAGCAATTTATTCATCTCTCATCGGCCGTCAAATAACCACCCATGTCCCTTTCTTGGGGATAATAATGTTGAAGAAAACATGAAAGATTATGGTCAAACTCATCAATAGAACATCCTTTGTCATAATTATGAAACAAAATCATAACACAATGGGAGTATTCACTCAAAACTCGCTTCCACAAAAAATGATCCTGATTGAAATGCTTCACACTTTCTGGAAAGTTCTTAAACTAAACTATCGTTCAAGCTGAAGTGTTCATTTCTTTCTTTTGAATGTTTTAAAAAATCAAAATGAGAAAGTAAATGTTAAAATATTTTCACACCAATGTAATAATTCTCAAACTCAATGAATATTCTCTGATTCAAATTAACTCTGTGTTATACAACATCCAAACCTAATCCCCACACTAACTCTTATCAGAAGCGTTTCTTTCTGTGAGGGGAGATTCCAAAACCTCGAAGAGAAAAAATGAAATCAACATCTGCAAACTGAATCGCAGGCGAGATCTCATTCCTCTCCCGCTAATTACCTAAATCAATAAATCAAACATCGAAACATACATACCTAAACCTGCAGCTTAATTACAGCAGAAGACACGGACTGCACTGACGACATTTGAGTGACACTGCCAATCACATGACATGGCACTGTCAGTCACTAGTAAACACAATGCAATATGCAACCAGCATGCTGAAATGGACTGAGAAAGGCTCGGGCTTGTCGCCACGGCAATGGTTGATTGACAGGTGTCAGGTAGCCTGGAACAGGGTCAGGTAAGAGTGTGTGATTGCAGCTGACGTTAGCGTCACAACAATTACTTCCCCATGTCTCGACAAGTGAACTGCTCCATGCCGATTGGAGGAGGAAGGAGAAGAGCCCTCCGAATCTTGTTATTAATGATTAAAACATGTCACATATCTTCCACAAGTTATAGGAATACTCGTTATTCATCAATAAATTTCATTTTGGATCAGCGATCTATCGCTATATATACACACCTGGAATCCACTTATATTCATACTGCCAAGAATACTTTTGAAAAGAAATAGTTAACACTCATCTCATGTTTATTTAAAGTTTAATGAGATATCCATTATTCATATGTCATTTTGGATCAGCCATCTTTATAGATCTACATGTATATATATATATATCAATATATACACATTTATTTTAATGGGGAGGTTTAAAGTTTAATGAAGTAGTCATTATTCAGCAGTAAACTATATTTTTGATCAGCCATCTTTGAATATATAATGACATCTCAATAGGTTTTACTATTTTTGAAGCATAGAGTGGGTGTCGCACAGAAAGAACATACGTCTCGGATTTATTTGATTTAAACACCAACATTTCAGTCTAAATAAAAAGCAGAAAATATTATTTTCAACGTTTTTTAATAGTTGCCACTTTTAAAACTGTTATTACATGTACTCACTCAACCCGGGGACGCTTTCGCCATCTTCCATTTATCTTAATTTTAAGGCGAGATGATTTGGGGTAAAAGTCACTTTCAAGAGTATATTTCACTTTTATCACGGCTGCTTGTATATTTTGCTGGGAAAAAGCCTGCATCACCATTGTGGCTATGATTGTGATAAAACCTGCGCAGTGAGGCGATTTGGCTTTAAAAGCACTATCAAGAGTATTTCACTTATATCACGGCAGCTATTATTATTGCAAGGAGAAAGCCTGCAACACCATTGAGGTACTTCATGGCAGTGAAACCTGAGAGCCTTGGCTGGAACTAGCAAACCATTGGTGGTACTGCACTGAAATTCGGTTCTCTACAGTAGACAAGGTTGCTGAGCCCCTGTCAGGATTTAATTTTAAGATTTATCATTTTAATGACATTTATATATACTTCTAATACTTTGTCTTTTTTGCGTCCTTGTCAAAAAAATAATGATCATTGGTGTAATGAAATTAAAAAGCCAATTATATTAAGCTTGATTATATCAAAACACATGTAAATTATCAGCACTTTTACCGAAAAAAAATTTCTCCTTTTTTTTGGTAGTAAAAACATTTGAAAGCAAAACAAGAAAGAAGTGAATTTTATTTCATTTTTTTTCGCAAATGTTGGTAAATAATTAAAACATTTTTAACATTAACAGATGAATCATTTGCTTTTGTAAATTGAAAACAGTAAAGTATTTCTAATTAGTAGTTAACATGGCTTAATGATCTGTTACTCAACCTCGTTAGATTTAAGCATCTATTAAAGTAATAACTTTTAAATATGTTTTTTGAAAGCTATTATCTTAGCACATAAACATCAAAAAGAACTAATGGTCATAAATTAGTTGACTATAAAATAAATATTATATTTTTTATAGTTTTGCCTCTCTAGGTTTCACAGTGATTTGTTCACCTATTTAGAAGGCATAACATGTGGGGGAGGCTAGAGAATGGGAGAGAGGGAGAAGAGGAGAGATAGGGAGAGAGAGGGGAGAAAGGGAAAAAGGGGAGAGAGAGAAGTGGGAGGGAAGGGGGAGAGAGGAAGGAGAGAGAGGGAGGAGAGAGAGAGAGGGGAAGAGAGAGAAGTGGGAGGAGAAGGGGAGAGAGGGAGGAGAGAGAGAGGGGAAGAGGGAGAAGTGGGAGGAGAAGGGGAGAGAGGGATAGAGAGAGGAGAGAGAGAGGGGAAGAGAGAGAAGTGGGGGGAGAAGGGGAGAGAGGAAGGAGAGAGAGGGAGGAGAGAGAGAGAGGGGAAGAGAGAGAAGTGGGAGGAGAAGGGGAGAGAGGGAGGAGAGAGAGAGGGGAAGAGGGAGAAGTGGGAGGAGAAGGGGAGAGAGGGATAGAGAGAGGAGAGAGAGAGGGGAAGAGAGAGAAGTGGGAGGAGAAGGGGAGAGAGGGAGGAGAGAGAGGGGAAGAGAGAGAAGTGGGGGGAGAAGGGGAGAGAGGAAGGAGAGAGAGGGAGGAGAGAGAGAGAGGGGAAGAGAGAGAAGTGGGAGGAGAAGGGGAGAGAGGGATAGAGAGAGGAGAGAGAGAGGGGAAGAGAGAGAAGTGGGAGGAGAAGGGGAGAGAGGGAGGAGAGAGAGGGGAAGAGAGAGAAGTGGGGGGAGAAGGGGAGAGAGGAAGGAGAGAGAGGGAGGAGAGAGAGAGAGGGGAAGAGAGAGAAGTGGGAGGAGAAGGGGAGAGAGGGAGGAGAGAGAGAGGGGAAGAGGGAGAAGTGGGAGGAGAAGGGGAGAGAGGGATAGAGAGAGGAGAGAGAGAGGGGAAGAGAGAGAAGTGGGAGGAGAAGGGGAGAGAGGGAGGAGAGAGAGGGGAAGAGAGAGAAGTGGGGGAGAAGGGGAGAGAGGGAGGAGAGAGAGAGGGGAAGAGGGAGAAGTGGGAGGAGAAGGGGAGAGAGAGAGGAGAGAGAGAGGGGAAGAGGGAGAAGTGGGAGGAGAAGGGGAGAGGGATAGAGAGAGGGGAAGAGGGAGAAGTGGGAGGAGAAGGGGAGAGAGGGATAGAGAGAGGAGAGAGAGAGGGGAAGAGAGAGAAGTGGGAGGAGAAGGGGAGAGAGGGAGGAGAGAGAGGGGAAGAGAGAGAAGTGGGGGGAGAAGGGGAGAGAGGGAGGAGAGAGGGGAAGAGAGAGAAGTGGGAGGAGAAGGGGAGAGAGGGAGGAGAGAGAGAGGGGAAGAGGGAGAAGTGGGAGGAGAAGGGGAGAGAGGGATAGAGAGAGGAGAGAGAGAGGGGAAGAGGGAGAAGTGGGAGGAGAAGGGGAGAGAGGGATAGAGAGAGGAGAGAGAGAGGGGAAGAGGGAGAAGTGGGAGGAGAAGGGGAGAGGGATAGAGAGAGGGGAAGAGGGAGAAGTGGGAGGAGAAGGGGAGAGAGGGATAGAGAGAGGAGAGAGAGAGGGGAAGAGGGAGAAGTGGGAGGAGAAGGGGAGAGAGGGATAGAGAGAGGAGAGAGAGAGGGGAAGAGGGAGAAGTGGGAGGAGAAGGGGAGAGAGGGATAGAGAGAGGAGAGAGAGAGGGGAAGAGGGAGAAGTGGGAGGAGAAGGGGAGAGAGGGATAGAGGTAGGAGACAGGAAGGGAAGAGAGAGAAGTGGGAGGAGAAGGAGAGAGAGGGAGGAGAGAGAGAGGGGAAGAGGGAGAATGTGAGAAGGAGAGAGAGGGAGGAGAGAGAGAGGGGAAGAGGGAGAAGTGGAAGGAGAAAGGGGAGAGAGGGAGAGGGAGAGGGGAAGAGGGAGAAGTGGAAGGAGAAAGGGGAGAGAGGGAGAGGGATAGAGGTAGGAGACAGGAAGGGAAGAGGGAGAATGTGAGGAGAAGGGGAGAGAGGGAGGAGAGAGAGAGGGGAAGAGGGAGAAGTGGAAGGAGAAAGGGGAGAGAGGGAGAGGGATAGAGGGAGGAGACAGAAGGGGAGAGGAGAGGGAGTGCTCTCAATATGCCTGAATTTTGCATGGTCGAGGCGCTATATTTACATGTTCTTTCCCTGAAGAGAGATCCAAACATCCAATTTTCAGATACCCAATTATATAGCTATAGGTAGGCTAAGTGCAATAGGGATGAAGCGCTTTGACCAGGGACAATACAGTATTAGATGTTTTAATATTTTTGGTGAGTCCACGAGGATTCGAACCTGGGTATGTGAACTGAGAGACCAGAAAGCTTACCACTGTACAACTGGCCTCGGAAGTTTCACCATGAAAGAGTATTTTGCGTATGATTTAGTTATTTTAAAGAGGGAGTGAGAACTCTCAATATTGACTTTTTAATGGGGAGCACTTATTAGGGAGGGGGCTGTAATTACTTGATTATGGGATATTCTGGCTAAATGATATTAGTATTGCACCTACTCTATGTCTTATATTACTTATACCCCTTGTTTACAGTCAAGCAGTATTCTTTAGGAAGTCAAGGTGACTGTCACAAATGTCTCTATCAAATCGATGTCCTCAAAGTTCGGATATTTTCTTTGCAAGATACAGGTTATATTTTTTACATTACACATTCAAGATGCAAAGTGTTAAAATGTATGATAAGAATTTCAGGAAAATAATGGCTCTCTTACTTGCTTTAATGGTCACTGTTTGTCTAAGGGGCTCGAAGCACTGTTATGCAACTAAAATAAAGCATCCAAACTAATTAATATTAAGAATCATAATATTTCTCAGTAAAATAATATCCTTGTAAAATCACAATTATACAGACTTTTATAAACTTATCAATTATAAACTATCAAATTAAATTGCTGGTATGACACTTAACTGATAACTTAACTGTTATCGGTGAAAATTCTCTAAATTATTCAATTTTCTCTCAAAACTTCTCCTCTTGGTCTGTCAACTGTCTCTTCATCAATTATTAACTCTGAGCAAAAACAATATTTCCACCTAAATCAAATACATTTTAATTTTCAACTTATTAGGCTCCATAATCTGAGAATGATCTTTGACCTTTAGATATGCTTCATCTTATCAATAATTAGCAATCAACCAAATTTAATTACGATGCGATTTATACTATCTTGATTTTGTTTAAATCTTAACCATTGTTTGCCAGTTATCATTTGTTTTAAGTTTATCATTTAAGATACAGTTTATCCTGTAATAACAGTCTGTCTTGTATATCTGCCTGCCTTGAATAATCACTGGGTAAATTCACTCGATGAAATAAGTTAAATTTAGGAAATGTATACAAACTAGTGATTATATTTTTTTTTAGATTTAAAAACTTATTTCGAGAACATAAGTATATGTATGCAACATTTTACCTCACAATATTTGCAATAAAAAAATGATAAAAACATTATTGATAAAAAAAAATAAAATTGCATACACAATGTTGTGGCTTTGAAATAAAATATTGCCTGCACTGAATAACCGCTGGGTGTTTGAAATTAATAATCACTGGCTAATTATTCAAGGATTTATGATACTCTCAGGCAAAAATCAATTTTATATGTTAAATATTATTTGTCAACTTGTATTATTGAAAACCTGAAATGTCAACCATGGAAGGTGTTTTGTGATAAATCATCATGGAAAGAACTTGACAGAAGCATAAGTGAATACTATATTGATCAAAGTCACACAACGATGCCTTTAAAATAAATGTATTACAAATACAATCCATCATTTTCACGTTTCTCATTGTTTCAAGATAAGCTGAGAGAGTTCCTCATGCAGGGAAAAGTTTGTCCTCCAAACCCTGATAGCTTATCATTGATAACATAAATTATATCTATATATCTTTATATCTCAACAGATGATTTTTCTCACACAATGTCAAATTAGATGATAAGATATCTTCATAAATTAACCCCTTTGACTCAAAGAGTCAAATTGAAATTGCATAAAACAATGTAAGCTTACTTCGTCCTGAGCAGGGTTCAGATTAATGGTTTTTTTTTAAATTCCACCTTTTATTGTAGAATTGTAATAATAATAATATATATATAAATAAATAATATTAGAATAAGAATATATTTCATATTTATTAGATAATTCAATCAATATTGATTACAAATAAGTTTTTCGCTTCTAATTCCCAGTAGATGTTGCCAATGCAATCCTGTTGAAATGTACATGGTGTGGACTAGACTAACACCTATATGTCTTCATAAATTAACCAAACGTCTATTGATCCTATCGTACTGTATGCAAACAAGACACTCACTGGGTTTAAATTGATTAAAAGGTATTTTAAATTGTTCATGTTATGATTAAACCTTTTTTGTGAGACCTTGGGTGCCGTATTCTGCTTATTGCAAGAGGAAAGTTAAGGAAAGTCAATAATCATTATTTATGTATGTTGATGCTCACAAAGGATTAATAATATGTTTCAGCATTGTAATGTGTGATGGACATTACAAAGGATTATATCAAACATAAACCTGTCATGTGTTGGCCTGTACAAATGACGAAAAGCAAGAAGAAAGAAAAGGTTCAAACACTGAAATAAATTATCATTCTAACAAGCTAGCATGCAGCTAATTAGACAAAACTTAACGTGCCATTTATTGCAGAAAGTAAGATGTTAAACCAACATGTTGGGGGTGATTAGTTAATGATGAAGTGCATAATTAGCAAACGACGAAGCGTATCTAAACATGCCAAGCATTGGCTAAAACCTGCCAGATTGCGACTAGGAAACTCTGAAAGTCGTCTAAAACTGAAGGTCTATAAGCACAGCTATTTTACTTGTGTGAGCAATGTGGCTCTTATCCAGAGTGACAGCCCCCATGTACTTATCTCCAGTAACGGAGGTACTATTAAACAGTCAGTTTATATCCTTCGCCTATCTTATCTTGTCCCCAGTCCCTCAATAAATAATCCCACAAGTAGCCTGTAAATTAACGCCACTCTAACGAGTGCCAGGCTGATTAGCGCAAAACAACATGGATATATGAGCAAATCAGAGTGAAAGGCTAATGCAGTTTGCAGCCCTGTACATGATGTGAGGGGAGGGTGGGGCCACTGATGGGGGGTGGGGGTGGGGGTGGGCTAGGGGAGAGTTGGGAAGCGGTGGA
This sequence comes from Gibbula magus, assembly GCA_936450465.1. Taxonomy (NCBI): domain Eukaryota; kingdom Metazoa; phylum Mollusca; class Gastropoda; order Trochida; family Trochidae; genus Gibbula; species Gibbula magus. The sequence continues at coordinate 30,885,172 of OW388299.1, read as the reverse complement.
TGTTTTGTGGGGTGTGGTTGGTTGTAATTCACTGGAATTGATGATGGAGGGTGGGTAGAATGATGGTTTGCAGGGGATGTGGACAGGGGTAGGGTTATGTTTGGACAGATTGGGGTGTGGTTGGTTGTAAAGTGAAATGATGATAAGTGTTGGGAGGATGAGGCGACTGATGGTTTGGAGTGGGTTCTAGGGTGTTAGGGTAGCAAGTTGAGGTGGTGGATATTTTGTAGGGTGTGGTGAGTTGTAATTCACAGGAAATGATATGTAGGTGTCAGGGACAATTGGGTGGGTAGAGAAATGGTTTGCAGGGGATGTGGACTAGATATGGGGAATGTTTGGACAAGGTGGGGTGTGGTTATTTGTAAAGTGAAATGATGATATAAGTATTGGGAGGATGATGTGACTGATGGTTTGCAAGGGGTGTGGATGTGTGAGTGTTGGGGTGTGTGGGTGTGTGAGTGTGGGGGTAGCAAGGTGAGGTGGTGGATGTGTTGTGGGATGTGGTGAGTTTGAAGTCGAAGTGAAATGATATGTAGATACTGTGAGAGGGGTGAGAGGGGTGGGTGAGAGGGGTGGGTGAGAGGGGCTGCATGTTGGGTGTGGGTATGTGGATGCTGTGAGAGGGGTGAGAGGGGTGAGAGGGGTGGGTGAGAGGGGTGAGAGGGGCTGCATGTTGGGTGTGGGTATGTAGATGCTGTGAGAGGGGTGAGAGGGGTGGGTGAGAGGGGCTGCATGTTGGGTGTGGGTATGTGGATGCTGTGAGAGGGGTGAGAGGGGTGAGAGAGGTGGGTGAGAGGGGTGAGAGGGGTGGGTGAGAGGGGTGGGTGAGAGGGGTGGGTGAGAGGGGTGGGTGAGAGGGGCTGCATGTTGGGTGTGGGTATGTGGATGCTGTGAGAGGGGTGAGAGGGGTGAGAGAGGTGGGTGAGAGGGGTGAGAGGGGTGGGTGAGAGGGGTGGGTGAGAGGGGTGAGAGGGGTGGGTGAGAGGGGTGGGTGAGAGGGGCTGCATGTTGGGTGTGGGTATGTGGATGCTGTGAGAGGGGTGAGAGGGGTGAGAGAGGTGGGTGAGAGGGGTGAGAGGGGTGGGTGAGAGGGGCTGCATGTTGGGTGTGGGTGAGAGGGGTGGGTGAGAGGGGCTGCATGTTGGGTGTGGGTATGTGGATGCTGTGAGAGGGGTGAGAGGGGTGGGTGAGAGGGGTGGGTGAGAGGGGCTGCATGTTGGGTGTGGGTATGTGGATGCTGTGAGAGGGGTGAGAGGGGTGAGAGAGGTGGGTGAGAGGGGTGAGAGGGGTGGGTGAGAGGGGCTGCATGTTGGGTGTGGGTGAGAGGGGTGGGTGAGAGGGGCTGCATGTTGGGTGTGGGTGAGAGGGGTGGGTGAGAGGGGTGGGTGAGAGGGGCTGCATGTTGGGTGTGGGTGAGAGGGGTGGGTGAGAGGGGTGGGTGAGAGGGGCTGCATGTTGGGTGTGGGTATGTGGATGCTGTGAGAGGGGTGAGAGGGGTGAGAGGGGTGGGTGAGAGGGGCTGCATGTTGGGTGTGGGTATGTGGATGGGTGGGAAGTGGAAGTGCACCCTCTCCAAAACAAAATCCTGGACCTGTCCTGAGATCTCAAATCATATGTTCACTGGTAAAACAAAAGATGAAGAAGAATGACAAATGAGGTAGTATATGACAGATCTATCACATAAACCGTGCAGTAATATCAGAAACCAATATGTGTTTGACACTGTAGCATCGTAGAGAAGCACAACTCCTCTGTTGAGACAAACCACGGACAGCTCTTGTCACAATATGTCTGCCGCTCCACTGTCCTATAGAATGCATGGACAATAACTCTCCTCACGTCCCCCGTTACTTACCTGTACCGTCAACCAATCACGGAACATCAATACCTACAGGTTGATCATCAAAGGACGGCACATTTATCTAAGAAACTGACTCTGTCACACTAGTTATCCAACTGCTTTGCACAGGCTGTGTTTTTTCTTGTATGTTCTGAGTAGTCATTGCTGTCTTTCTGCTTTATGATATATATATATGAAGAGTACTTTATGTGTTACATTTGTTTTTGCAGAAAATGAACGTAACCTTACAAGCCCTTTATATAAAGAGTAAATTCTTCAATTTAAATGTGTGATGCTAAATTAGAAGGATTAGACAATAATAAAAAATATTTTACAAATTTACAAATTGTTTAAAATAAATTAAATGCATAACATTTGATTTATTTTACGTTAACATCTGTAATGCTAAAACATTGTGTACATATTTAGCTCTAGTGTTTTAGCAAAGATCATTTAATGTTAAGTCCCATGTATAGATAATCTTCGTCTTCTAAAGATAAACCAGAATTAGTTTTGATAGCAAGATAGGTGTAGTCATCATAAAAAAAAACATAAATAAAATGTGTTTATCTTATATTTTCTGTAATATCAAAATATTATTCACTTATAAAAAAATCTTTATAATAGAAAGTAATGTTTTATTATCTAAAAATCTTCATTAAAAATTCTGACGAGTACATTGAAAGGTAAGATAAGAGTATGAAAAAAGAAAATTGATATAAACATATATGTGCTTGAAATATTTTATATATCATTATCTTCTTATCTTTGGACTAATGAAGTTTTCTGATTATTTTTAATTTTGTTCTGAAAATAAATGAAGCATAAATGACTCTTAACTACACAAATATACAAAACATGATGCACGTTTTAAAATAATTTCTTATCATTTCATAATCATTTTAATAAGTAATGAAGGCTCCCTATCACTTTGAATATCAATCTCTAGAAACGTTAACCAATTTGAAAATAATTTTCAATATAAATAATTGATTCTTTTCTTCAAAATCTAAAAAAGATTATTCTTTTAATATCCAAGACAAAGCTAATCTATCAAAACGAAACTAGATACAGCACGATAAAACAACATAATTTAGCTGAAATTTGAGAAAAACTGCCAACTTATCATTATTAATTGGCAACGCTTTGATAAACAGATATATCTTACTCGTCACAAGTTAATCTGTGAAATATGATTTTTGATAAAAGTCTAATAAACTAGCATCCATTAGCACTGAAACCTATGAAGCATGAAATGTAAAACTAACTCCTTGGAGCGAGAATTAATTTACGATCGCAATCTTCTTCTGAAATGTATAATTAGCCAATCAAGATTAAACATGTATGAATTGTTATCTTGAATTAACTCTTTTCACTTTAATTTGCTAAAATGGTCGAATCCATCATCAGGAAAGAATTTCTTGGGAAGATTTCCCCAACCAATTACCGTCAATCAAGGGCTGGTGTAGAACAAAGTTTGTTTGCCAACTGACAGACGTTTGCAACAGCAAGAGATACAAGCAACGCTAAAGGACAACTCCTCGCAGGCACAGCCCTTGTCAGAAAGATGTAAGGAGCTTTGTCTGTCATTCCCGACCATTTGATATGTAGCAGCTTATGCAACGCAGCAGTGCTGTACAACCTTTGCGCATGATATATATACTTTTATCATGCCACAGTTATCAAATAATGAAAACAAATGAGACCCAGGTCCACAAATTACTAATCAGAAATGTTTTATTGCTGAGCGGGTAGAGGGGCAGACGAATGAGAGACTAGCGATATTAGGTTGTATTCAAAACAGAGGAATAAATCACTGTGATTGGATGACACGGCAACACCGAGGCCATCACTCTCTGTGAGCTGATTCCTTCTTACGCAGTCGGCTTGTCGGGGGAGCCTTGGAACACCGCCTGACAGTCCCTGCATGCTAAACACAAATGTAGTGTTTTATCTTCTCCCCACCACACCTTTATTCTGGAGTCAATCTGGCCCGTCTCAAGCAAGATTTACGATCGTGGATCGCAACTTCACAAAGACCGAGTAATGAAGCAGCGTTTCCCCGGACACTCCAAGATAGGGCTAAGATGGCTTGTGAAGTTACAGAGTCTAACAATTACGCCTTTCATTCATCAAACAGCAGTGAGAAGAAGAGCAGGCTTCAACCTCTCTACACAGTCCATGCTTCGGCTGGACATTAGGTCCATGCAGAGTTGTCCCCCTTTAGTGGCTAGAGATGCTCATGAAGGCATATTGAATTTGTTATCTGTCGTTATATATGAAATGTATTTGGTTAAACATTACTGATCAATAATGATCACTTGATCCATTACATACTGCTTGAAAAAATAATTCTTAATCAAAGAAAAAAATATTTTAATTTACATCCTACATTATCTAATAATTACATGTAAACAACTATCTTTTTTATAGTACAAATTTGAAAAGCAGGAAAAAATTAATTTGAATTCGTTTCTCATTGTTGTTTCTAAAACCAATCTGTCTCTGTTCAACAATCATTTGTCAAGAAAAGTCTTTGAAGAAGCTTCACACTGCCGTTCACTTGTTCATCACAGGTCAAAAAGACAAGATGGCCGCTTCCCTCATCTAGGAAATTTTGACCTTGAATTCTTATGCCAAATGTAAAATGACGGCTTACAAATCGTTTCTAAATGCTTGGTTTACAGGGGCAAATAAACATCCTAAGCAACATTCTGTGTCTTGTGAAAAAGGGTTGACGCATTTCAGAAATCAATCCATCAACTTTTATCAAACTGTTAGTTCAACTCATATTATAAAAGAAAACAATTTCTTAATACTAAATTCTTGGGAAAAAATAATTATTGCATGTTACATTCTGTATGTTATGAAAAGGTTTGTATTTTTCAGAAATAGAATTCTATCAAAATTGTATTAAGCGTCATTTCTAATGAGAACTTATGTTCAAAACTTCTATTATCATTTTTTTAATCATAATTTTGATTATTGTGAGTTCTATTGGGTACCATGATAGAAAGGTCTAATCTATTCTAATAAGCACCCCCTGTAATATGTCAGATTTTAATTCCTTTTTTTAAATGAATGAATTCTACCCAGATTCTAAAAAAGACTATGTTACTGAAACTATAGAGTAGCTTTTAGGAATATTTTGTATTTTTAGCGATTTTTTAAGGCAAGTTCAAATACAATATTTACAATTACAATTGGCGAAGTTTATCAAATTAAGATGAACAGCAGAAACCTACAATCAAGCTACTTCCTTTAATTGCTATCAAAATAATGTTGCAGCAGATAAAAAAAAAATCAAATATATTTTATCATAAAGAAATACTCAATTTCACGTCATCTAGGAAAAAGGGAAGACTTAGTGTCTCTGATTTCTTAAACAAACAAAAACAAAGTTTACAATTCATTGAAGCACAGTAGGCAAACAAAACAACAAACTTAATTTTTATTTAAAACCTCACACCAATAATACATATTGACAGTATGCTTTTGTCATCATATTGATAAACTTTTTCATTAACACTTCAATTTAAAATTTGTAAATATTTACTATTGTACATAGAAAGAAAGAAACAAGCAAGCCATGTTTGTTACATACCTCTGAAGCCAACTACACAGTTGTATCTGATGCTCACTTAGACTCACATGGCAAATGGAGGGTTAATCATTATAGACATGGAAACTACACAAACTAACTATATAGGTCCAGTCCAAGTCTTTCTCAAAGTCCCCTTTATCAATATTCATCCTAATGATTTCATAAAACAAAACTCATTTGTAAAGGTCCCAGAGACGATGATCAAGAAAATTTATTTTTTCAAATTCATATTCAAGAAAATAACTCTAAAATGACTACCTTGATAAAGGTATTTCATAAGTAGAGTAAGTGAATAAATTGAGAAGTGTGAAAATAAATCATTTATCGATTAGAATGTCTTGTGACAAGCGTGATCAAGTTAAAACATTTCCCAAAATTGTTGAAATAAAAAACACGCACTTTTCTCATAAAACTCACTGAAAAGAAATCACAAGATGATTGTATATCATGACTGTAAATAATTTGTTTTCAAAATTTGGAATGTGGTCAAATTTTTAATTTGTCAATACTGAACTTCTGGTACACTGTCATAATTTTGAAAGGTATTTTGAAAAAAGGCTGTCAGATGATCTTACGTGGGCGAACTTATAGAGGGGGCGAAATTAAGGAAGAAATACTGTATAAGCAGTGTACCTTTATTCCTGTAATGTTTTCATTTCAAAAACAGGAGAGATAAGAGAAAAGCTTTGCAACACACTATTCTGTTTATGATTCATATCAGTGTTGGAACATGCGGTATTTTACAATTGGTCTACTTCAGTGATTTCTGGCAATATATTTCCATTGTTTCACTGTCACTTATGGCAATGACATGTCACTGATCCCGGTTGTGACGTCACATAATACAGGTGACGTATCCCCTCTGCAATGTTATCACTACAAGAACAGATCATCCTGCTTCATCAAGTATTGAAAATGCTCCTAAAATTCCCTGATTTTCCTAGCAGGTTTCACCTTGTATTGCTGAAAACTGACTATTCTCTATATAATATCTCTATATATCGCACATATTTTGTCAGCCAATGAAATGCTGTGTTAAATGGTCACTCAATGGTTATCCCATCTTGGGCATTGCCAATATTGCTTGATTAAAGTATAAAATGACTGGTTATTAATAGCATGATACGATGTGGTAGGCTGGTTAGACAATCAAGGGAATGTAGGATCATTGTGGATGCTAATACCCTGATGAAGCAGGATGTCCTCAGATTGGGATTAAATAATTGATCTTTCACCAATAAGCATACAATGAATATTCTGTCCAATCCACAAATCAAGAAGAACATCTCAAAAAGAAAAAAAGAAAATTCAAAATATCACTGCAATCTTTAAATTTTCACTAACTTAAAACTAAATTTATTTCGAAATCTTTGTAAGATCTTTAAAGAAATTTGTTTACAATAGACTAAAAGACACTCTAGATTCAGCACCCCAACAGGTCTTCCAATATATGTTTTCAGAGACAATGATTAAGTCTAGCTTCATCTGCACTCCTGGGTTTATCACTGTCACTATCACATCAATACTAACTTCATAACAGGCAATTCTAGGTTTCACCAACCATGAAACTAAAATACAACAATTACTTTCACAAACAAGAAAGATCTTCTGAAAGTAAGCAATGAGAAACTACAGGAGACACGAGCTTCATCTCTGCTCCTTGGGTATATGAAGTCAGACATTGTCACTGTTGAACATTTTTAGGATAGGACAGATGACGGATTTAATGGAACATCTCGTAGACATAACCAAATTTGGACCACAGCGGACGTGAGGGTTCAAGACAGAATCAACACAAGCATGGTCGTCGTATTATCGCAGCATGAACAACTTCCGCGTCAGAGTTTACAAATGTTGCAAAACTAGTTTAAACAGTTGGTATCTAGTTTGCCAAAATATAAACGTTCACAAGGTCAAAAATAAAGAATGAATAATTTAATTTGATAATAATATGATAAAATGAGTCTAATGTTTAATGTTATAAAAAATAGTATTACACAAAACTGATTGTTGTCTTGTCACCGTCAAGTTAAGATGTAGCTCAGTTGGTAGAGTGTCCACTCACTAACGGGTGATTTTTTTTATTCCCGGTCGCAGACCAAGAAATGTTAAAAGATGGAAGTTGTTGCTTTTTTGCTTGACACTGAGTATTATAAGGACAGAACAACACTTGAACTGGTGCTGCACTGTTGTTGCCGGGTGCTATTTGCATGCAATGAATTTCCAATGTACACTGTATTGCGGACAATAAGGGTTATCATATTATATATTATATTAAGAAAATATGCCAAGACTTATTTGTCCTTGATAGAAGTGTGATAGAAGATAATGAGCCAGACAAACATGTAGACCAGATGCATAATTCATGAGGAATGTTATAAATACAGAGTCTTTTTATTTTAGTTTTAATCAGACTATATTATTATTATATTATATTTTACACTTTGAAAAATAATTTCAAAACTCATAGTATTTATTTATATATTCTAGATGTCATTTGTAAATGAAATATGCTAACAATATTACAGAACCAACTTTAGCGGTAGTTCTCACCACAGCCAGTATTGAGATGAGGCAAGTTGGGGTCGCTGCTTTCAAGAGTATTTCACTTAGTATCATGACTGGTATTTTTGCAGGAAGAAATCCCACAATACCATTGTGTTTATGCATTGCTGTGAAACCTGCAAGCATCGGCAGGAACTAGTGAACCATGGGCAGCACTCACTGTAATTCAGTGCAGCATCCCAGTATTAAAGGGGCAGTAGCACGTTTTTTTCAAATTTTATTTTTTCAAATTTCCTATTTATATTGATAGTTTATGTCATTTATATTAACTTTAGAGGGTAAAACATCTTATTACACAAACCAATTATCTGTAGTGGTAATAACTGTGTTGCGTATAAACCAAAAATTGCATGGCTGCCATTTTATTGTGAACACAATTTAATCATTTCGCATTACAAAAACGATTCCCATAGCATTATCAAACCATGTACAATCATTTTTAACTTGATTTTCCGAAGAGAGAATGGTCTTTTACTATTGGTGACATTATTTTTCAAATACATTTCATCAACTCATTTGAGCGAAAAAACGTGCTACTGCCCCTTTAAAAGAGCTCTGTCAAATAGGGCACCTGTCTAGTTTCTAGTGTTTCCTGCAATAACGCTTATCTTACTCATCTTATCTATCAAAATCTTTCAGTGGGAATATTACTTGATAAAAAAAATTTAATTTGGATTTGATTCACCGCATATTTAAATACTTTTAGACAATAACTAACCTGCAGAAACAAGTATACATCCATTGTTTTAATTGGGATTTGGATTCCTCTCTTATTTTTTATTCTATTCTGTTGGATACAATATCAGTAATCCTTTTTCTGAACAAAAAGCAGCCTAAGAATTTTGTAAAACTAACCAATTAAAAAATCTGACGAAAGTATTTATTCTTCACATTAGCACTATGTCGATTGATCCTGGTGCCTTCCAGGATTGATGTAACACGGAAAGTGTTAAAAAACATCCTAATAAATTGAAAACTTTTAAAAGTTCTGATTAGTCATGTAAAATGGGTCCATTTGATTTAAAGGGAATTTAATGCAATAAATTGTCTGAAAGTTGTCATAAAATTTATTTCTAAATCACACCTGGTAATATTTCATTCATATCTATCACGCTTCATCATAAATCGAAAACTTGCGCAGAACTTAAGGGCTTAAAAAGGTTTATAAATGATAAATGAAATTAATACTCAAATATTTTTTCACATACTAAAACCAAATTTTTAATTTTTTAAATTTTGTTAATTAATTAGCAAGTTCTATAAATTCTTCTCTGGTTGATTCCATTTGTTATTTCCAAAATTACATACTCATCACAAATAGAACAATGTTTTTAGCTATATTATATACAGTAGAAAAAGTATACAAGCAACAGGGTCACACAGCAAAAAGAACAACTTCACTGTTTGCTTATCGTGTGTCAGTTTTATGACAACAAAATGCATGGATTGTGTTTAGGTACTCAAGGAAAAGATACCCCACTCTCGTCCTTGCATGGTCTATGTCAAACTTGTTTCTATGAAAATTCAAAATAATGTTCATACCTCCTATAAAATCGAAAAGCAGTATTAGAGGTGTCACGATTTTTCGAACTATTGATATTGTGTGAGCTTTTCAAAATTACGATATCAACATGGAACATGTTTTAGCAAGTGTTTCAGTTCATAGCTCAACTGACTGTTTTCAGTGAAGTTCAGCAAGAATCGGCATGGCTCACAGAATGGGGGGTGACCATCTTCATCGCTGGATAAACTGAGAGATTGAAGGGTGATTCCTTGCCCCACGCTGAGACATGAGTTGAGACTTATGGTGTCACCCTGAGTTAGTAAGTTTACTCAAAATGTAACATAAATGTGGAGCACAGTGGTGTAGTGGTTAGCCTGCTGGCCTCTCACGCCAAAGGCCCGGTTCGAATCCGGGTGGAGACACACAAAATTTGTGGCCGGGTGTACATGACTTTGTGTAGCACTTCGGCAGCTCCGAAAGTACAATTCCGTCAGGGTAATAATGTGTAGCGCCCAGAGCAACCACACATTGATTTGATTGTTGGAGCAATATAAGAACACTCATTATTAATATTATTATTAACTGGTATCCAGCAATACAGATGGGTACCAGGTAAAGGTTGAGTTGGATGTGACCTAGCTATATTAGACCAGGGTTGAGTTATCCAACATGTACCTATGTTCACCGAGCAGTACAAATGGCTACCTGGAGGTGTCCTTCTAGCTACATTAGACCAGGGTAATGACATAGAATGTCTCTCAAACAATTAAGTGTAATGATGTTGGCAGTTTCTTGAGCATGTACTAGTGGGTTGAAAAGTATGCCGTATAAATATCAATATTATTATTATTTAACACAATTACTGAATCGATAGTAAGACAAACTACCAATACTTTCCATAGTATAGCCATTCCTGAAGTATGATAATTCATGAATAGAGTTTTGTAAATATATTTGAAATTGTTTCATTCTTGAAAAGTGCATGACAAGGCGAGTGACTTGGAACTATACATCCGCATTGTTATATTTCAAAATGGCTGCTACGGTGCAAAATGGCTGAAATGATGCCAAGTAAACGATGTTTCATTAATGTTTGATTCATAAGGTTTGGTGACTTTACACTTTCATCCATACGATGATCAAAATTAAGCCTTTAAGAATTACAGGTGATTAAGGTTGGGTTATTATTTGAATCTAATACTTCTGCAAAAGAGCCTGTCTTCATGGCAATAGTAGGTTAAAAAGACTACAGTAGCCCCATCAGCGTCAATAATCAATCCTATCTACTATGCAGCTCTGATTGGGATACATACACATAATTGTAACACTTTTAATACATGAAAAATATTGTATGGTTTTATGAGAACTCGTGCATTAAAAATCATTGTCTCAAGGGAAACCAAAATTTTTTAATTTTCAGATTGTTTTATGTGGCCGCCTTAGAGTTTCCCTGGGAAAAAAGTAAACTTTTAAGAAATTGCTAAATAGCAAAAGGCCCGACCTAACTATTTGCTTTATACATGTACATGGTTTCACAAAACTTATTGAATCTATTCTAGTTCGGAAACCAACTATCTCTGTTTTGAGTTTTAAAATCCTCCTTGGACTTAAAGGGGCAGTAGCACGTTTTTTCGCTGAAATGAGTCGATAACATGAATTTGAAAAATAATGTCATCAACAGTAAAATATCCTTCCCTCTTCAGAAAATCAAGTTAAAAAATGAGTTTACATTGTTCTGTAAAGCCATAGGAATCGTTTTTGTCATTCGAAATAATAATAATAAAATGTGTTCACAATAAAATGGCCGCCATGCAATTTTTGCTTTTTACGCAACACTGTTATTACCACTATGGATAATTGGTTTGTGTAATAAAATGGATTAACCTCTTAAATAAATATAAATGTCAAAAGCCATCATTTTAAATGGGAAATTTGAAAAAATAAAATTTCCAAAAAACGTGCTACTGCCCCTTTAAAGAAAGAGAAGTCGTAAATCCTATAATTTTAAAAGCTCATCTTTACTTCTTGTTTGATACATGGACAAAGTTCAATGAAAACAAAGCAGAAATCTTCTTCTCTTGTCTCACTCAAACTTGTTTCAATGGAATTATTTTCGTTCGAAATCCCTATAAGAATATATTAAAAGGCGGCGCTTGACGACCTGTCTAATTAGTGATGTGTAGGAATAGCAACATTGGGATCCACTGAAGGATACTGGGGCGGGACCAACCGTAGTTAAAACTAAAAGGAGGAAAGAGCTGCCCTATAAAAAGGCACATGTACACTGATTTTTTTTATACACATTCAAAATTTCATGATTTGAATTTTTTCAAGATATCATTTCAAAATGTAATTCAAATGCAGTGACAGAGAAAGTTGTCAAGAAATAACAAAGATTCTCATCTTCACAACTTGAACTTGAAAACTTTGAAATATTAAAATACCAGTGATTGTTGGCAAATTCTATTTTTGTGCCACATAACCTTGATTTATCATTACAAGTAGGATTTGATTTAATAGATACAAAATTACTTATAGCATATACATGATAAATAATGAAACAGTGTGTATTTTATGATGGAATTGAATTGATTTATCTGTACAACATTATGATGTAATCAACATGCCTTATTGTTTGGCTGCTATATTTGCAACCTTTCTTATGAGTTGACTAAAAAGCTCTATTAAGAATATATTTATATACTGCTAAACATACTTTCTTCTTTACAGTATTTGTTTTTTCTTTCAAAACTTGACATTATAAATAATGCATAAATAACTTTTTGATTGAGAAAGAATTGAAATAAAATAATTGATTTACATTTGTCATGGATTTCAACAAAATAAAAACATTTAAAAAAGTATTAAAACAAAATATAAACAGAAAATAGTGAACTTCAAATCAAATGTCAAGCGTCATTTCATAAGTTAAAGATAAGACCTTCAAACCCTTTTATCAATAGCAGCCAAAGCAAGTCTATCATACTTTAGCAAGTCTAGTACAGCTAAGCTTATGTAAGTTAAAAAAGAGGAGATCTTTGAGGGTCCTTTTTAATTTTTTTCAAGATTTAATGTTAGGGAATAGTTTTGAAATTTAAATTTCCGAAACTTTTCTCAAATATTAACAGTTTGAAAGAGAACTAGAGAACAATAAAGCTAAAATGGTATAAATGCATTTACAATGTCAAGTTTCATAATATGTATACCTCTCATTGAAATTACTAACAAAACCCTCTTTCCAGGGCACAGCAATCAGTGTTCATCATTGGACTCAGGGGTTTGAAATGGCAGAGAATTCCGAATATCGTTACCGGTATGACAAAATTAAGCTTAGTTTCTGTACACTTAACTTAATTTTTTAATCACCTTTATATTGACAGTTATTCATTACAAATTTTAAAATAAAATTTTCAACATTTTAACATTTCAAGGAATACAAAATATTCCTAATAGTTTCAAACTTTATTTCGTCATCTGTTTCCTATCACAAAAGTTACATTTCTTCAATTAATGGCATTATGTCTTTTTGCAACTCAAACAGTTTTTCAGTACAACGCTGGCTGCATTTTCACCAGAAATGAATATCGATATGTTTGTTCACAAATGGTTTTACAAAATCACTTTTTTGTGCACATCAATCTACGTGACAGGAGGCCGCCATCGTGCACATGTCTTATTGCGATGAACGAGCGGACTGATTAAGTGGCCAGGACCCACACACACCTGTACTTCGGTTTGGATTCATGTTAGCGGGGGATACATCACCCCAATCTCTCCATACATCATGGGGGGAATCGAATTCATCATTCGAGACTCTTGTCTTTTCCTAACACCGTCCAATCAATCAGTTTGACGTCCTCCCTCAGTCCACAATCACCAGATCACTGCGGCATGGGTCATGTGACACGGTTGCAGGGCCATTGCACTACCTGCCAGGAACCATTACCCATTGTCTTCAGGGTGATTGTCTTGGAGTGCCCATTGCTCAAGTGCCATTGGTCCACTGGGAGTTGGATATAACTATATCCCTCCCGTTCTGGAGCACTCTGTGATGCAGCGCCATCAAATAGGACCTGACATCATCTCGATTCCCATTCATCAAAATGTCACATGTCAAAAATGGGTAATTTGAGACGTATAACAATAGTGATATATGTTCGGCCATTTTGAAAACTGGTTCATTTTCAGCAACTAAACTGTAAACTGTAAAAAAAACGTCTAAGGTGGTAGTCATGGTGACGTTGATGATAGGTTTGTTGCACGGAAACACACAAATCGGAAAGATATCATAATCTGATGCTTGATTACGACTCTTTCACTCTGGGCGACAGAGCACAGTAGGTTTTAACTCATAAAGATTTTGCTAAAGTTAGGATTTGTTATATATTAGCATATTCAATACTTATACTTTAAAAACTTTTTTGTTAATCTTTCAGTAAACCTTTTTAAGTCATTGAATTTTTTTTAATTTGAATTTTTAATTTTAATATCAAGAAAAATATAAACAAAAGTTGACAGTTCTGTTTTCATGTTGTTCAAAAACTTTTTTCTCCTTGATCATATTTCTAGCAATTATCGACTTTCAAACATCACAAGATGCATAAACAAGTTTTAACAGTTGTAACGAATAGAATAAGATAACTGATCTAACAGACATTTGTCACAATATTTATCATGAATAGAACTATACTAAGCTTTCAGGACAGAATTTGATTCCCTGCATTGGACATACATCAATCTACCCAAATGGTCATCATGTTGTGTTGTTCATCCGAACCATTTAATTACATTCTTTGTCTCCTTTGAGGATATATTTGTAACATTAATAGCGGCCATGTTCATTTCGAAACAGACATGATCAGATGTCAACTGTAACTGTATACTAACGTGGAGAGATCACAAGCTGACCAGATATTGTAAGACAATATAAACTATAATTACCTTCACTGAGGGCTAAACATGAGGAAAGTACGATGTTCGTCTTAAATTCATGAGGTTTTCACCTGCTGCTGGGTACAGAATATTTTGAGATATCCTCTCATTAGCAAATGTGATTCCTGTGAATTGGCACCTCAGAATGATTATGATAGGGTATAGAGGGAAAGGGATGGCAGGAAAGAGGGACGGGAGGAGGTGAGGTGAGGTGAGGAGGGGTTTAACGTCGCTTTCAAGAGTATTTCACTTATATCGCGGCTGCTAGTATTATGGCAGGAAGAAAGCCCGCAACGCCATGTGGCTATGCATTGCAGTAAAACATGCGAGCATCGGCTGGAACTAGCAAACCATGGGTGGTACTACGCTGAGATTCAGTGTAGCATTGCACCCAAACCTTACTGCATGTAGAACAGTTCTACTGCAGACAAAGTTGCCGTGCCCCTGGCGGGATTCGAACCCCGGACCCCTTGAAGGGATGGGAGGAGGCAGGGGTGGGATGAATCAGGAGTGGGAAAGGACAGGGATGAGATGAGTCAGGGGACAGGGTTGGAAGGGGTCAGGGATAGGAGGGGTCAGAGATTGGATTGATCAGGGGTGGCAGGGATGGAAGGGGTCAGGGTGGAAGGGGGCAGGGATAGGAGGGAAGAGGGGTGGGATCTATCAGAGATGGGAGGGTTCAGGCTTGGGAGGGACAGGGTGGGGAGGGGGCTGGGGGCAGAGGGGGAAGGGAGCAGGGTTATGAGGTGATGAGAGGACAGAGTTAGGAGGGATAAGGGGTGGGAGGGGCAGGGATCGGAGGGACAGGGAAGGGAATTACAGAGGGGTGGCTAATGCTATCCGGACTCCCCGTATTTGCCTCCGTCAGACAGTTTCCTCTTCTTTAATAAAGCTATAGGTCTTAAGGCTTTGCACTAAAGTATATATGAGTATCCCATTTTGGTATAAAGCACCTGGTGAAGGAGTATATGAACATATTGTGTATATTCACAATTAAAAAAGTTGTTATCTAGAAAATCTTGCTTTTCTGATGTATTCCACTTCTAAATGCCCTTCAAAAACTAAACAGATTTACTTATGATGCAATATCTACATATACTAAGGATCTGACTAAGAAAAACACCCTAACCCTAATTACCCTAACTTTTGTGCATTTTTCTTGAAAAGGTTTTAAAGCTACTTTTCCAAGATACATAAAATAGCCAAACAGAGATAACAAAAAACATTCAAGCTTGAAACTTTCTTAGCTTTTTAAAAACAAAATCCAGTGCCAATTGAAACAAATAAAGTCTATAATAACTCAAATCTGAGTAAGCGGTTAGGAATCAAGCAAACACTACAAACAAGAAGCCCAGCTGAAGAGGAAGAGTAGAAATTAGTGACTACAGGAAAATAATTAGCTCTCGGTGTCAGTGTGATGTGCCAAAAGAATCCGTCACTTGATTTCATTTCCATAGATTTACATGTTAATTAAGTGATGATTTTTGTGAAATGATTTCACTTTGGATCATTATAAAACTTTCCAGGTAGATATGAAATCATCTAAGTTAAAAATAATACAATTTCAATGTTAAGTTTCTGATGACGACAACATAACTAATGATCAAAGATACAGCCTAACATACAACTATTTATATATGTTTATTAATTTTAATCTTTTAATAGATAACAACTGAAAAATAAAACATTAATGAAGATGAAGCTAAGTTGATTCCTTCCACAATTTGACTATGGTCTGAGAAAATGAATTAATGAAAATTGTTATGCTAGTAATTAGCATGTAAAGTTGATGGAAATTCAGTCCAGTGACAAATGCTTTTGGCACAGGTCTCTAAGTAACATTGCCTAAACGTTGGAATTGACACATGTCATTATACACATGCCGTTATGTTGATTACGCGACATCATCGTGGAGAGTTTTTGACCTCCGAGGAATTTTCATTGCTCATTAGTATTTTTATTAATAGTTTGTGTGATTCACGAATCTTCCTGCATGCCAGGGTGATAAACTTGGGGTTCTTCTCCCCTATAATCTCTTTGCTTTTGTGTTAAGTGTGATGGAGTTGCCATGCCCTAGTCACTAGCCTATCTTAACAACATTCTCAACCAACATAGACTGACTTAAGTCTCTGTGTATCTTTCAAGCATAGTTTTTTGTTTCTGCCTGCTTTTGATGACAGTTGCTCACTATCTATTTCAGAACAGATTAGCACCTCGATAGGCTGTCATTGATTCTAACACTACAATAGGCTTATCCAGGAATTTTGAAGGAGGGTGGGGAGGGATCCCATATTGAAAGGTGGGGAGGGGGGTGTTTCGATTTTTTTTATTTAAACAATTAACTGAAAGTCTAGCTCTTAAATTTAGATTTCTATAATTCTATTTCTATAATTATCGGTCTTTTAAAATATATTCCAAAATAAAATGGTAAGCATAGTCTCTCTATTAATAAGACTTTAAAATGGTTCCAATTTATCTTTCGTGCTCCTAGGATCAAAGTTAATGCTATCAGAGTATCAGCCATTAGAACTAGTGTTTCTGAAAGTATGAGTCAATACTTATTCCAGGTAGACAAAAAATATACACGATTATAATCATACCCTTTGAAACTCAAATAGTAAAGAATCGAGTACATCTTACTTGTCCATCATCTTGTTTACTAGCTATATGCCAGCGGAGTAGTGCTAAATTCGTAACTTGTGTTTTTCTTCATAGATTTTATTCCCGTGCAACAGAATATATTTGGTCACATGATAAATTTTTCGAAAATATGATGTTCAGAAAGAAAAATAACGGTCACAGTACAAAAGATACTTTAAATTGAACTTGCAATTAGTCTTTAGAAAGATTCAAATAAAGAAGTACAGAGTTATGTTCAATCTGCTTCCTGCACTTGTTTTTCTCATTCTTCTTTACTATTCTTTTGACATATTTATCAAAATAATGTTTTGAGAATACTCTGCTGTACCTGTATCGGTTTGTAAAGTTTTTAAACAAGTTTTTAAAGATAAATTTTGTATTTTTTCCTTAATTCCAGGACCTTCAATGGCGGATCCAGGAATTTTGAAAGGGGGGGTCCACCAATTGAAAAGGGGGGGGTCCACAATTTTTTTTTTCCTACCAGCCAATGCAAAAAATTTTGAAAGGGAGGGGTCCGGACCCCCTGGACCCCTCCCCTGATCACTGACCTTGGTATCATAGAGAACATAATATTATTGTCCGTTTAATACAATGATTACGTCACCAAGGCTGTCTATTTATCGGCATATTCTTCGCTCTATTAGTGGAATTATTAAGTCTAAACATGACAACATGAACACTATCCTCTATTTCTATAATATGAATATTACAGAGAATAATCTTGTAATTTAATGAAATATGCCGAGACTAAACTCAAGGTTAAAGCAAGTTGTGTTGTCACTTCCGGATCCCAAGCTTCCTGACATTTGAAAGATACATTTTGTCGTATCTAGACATACATAAAAATACTGCTTATATCAACATCACATTTTTGGGGCCTAAAAACTATTTCTTGTCTGGACAAGTGCAGCACGGAATGGCACTATCTCGACTTCTATTTCGTCTTTGATCTTTTGTCATAAGCAGAAGAAACTCAAGATGTATTAACATCAAAAAGACTTTGTCTACGTATATGGATGTAAATTTTCACTCAGTTTTTATGTGACAGATGATTTTTTGGTCATATAACAATGATGATATTGATTGGTTGAAAGTTGATTGTGACAATGGTTGGTAATGGAGCCATGACGATGATTGTCATGGATGATAATGAGGATAATAATTATACTGATGATTATGGTTTTTGTTTAGTGTTGATGTAGGGGTAAAAAAAGATGATGTTAATGATGATGATGATGATGATGATGATGATGATGATTCTACCAGTTTCGGACTAACAAACATCTTGAAAACATGGGGGTGGGCTTTTAGACAGGAGAGACCCCAACTCAGATGAAAATTCATATGGAGAGTGTCAGACAGTTAGAATAGGTTTTTTTTTAGGTTTTTGACACTTAACTTGAAAACATATTATAGATTTATGTAATGTATATGACTATGGAACATCTGGCAAAGTTGGGGGTGGGCTATAACCTGAGAATAACCCCAACCAGTACAACCCCTGAAAAGTGGGGATGGTCTAAGGCTCGAATGTGGTCTTATACCTGAGAGAATATGGGTAATTAAGACCAATCACTTAATCACAATGCTGAGGCCTTGCTTGCATGGAGTTATGTCCTCTTGGTTCTCAAAGTTGCTTGATTAAATGCTTCTGATTTGTGTGCAGCATTTGTTAATATCCGAAAGCACAGCCCAGAAGAAATCTACTTTATTAGCAACAAATACGTCATCTTATCTGTCGACTTGATAATTTCTTATTTAACGTTTTAGTACCCTTGACAGCCAAGATTGCATAAATACTTTATCACTTCAAGCATAGTCATTAACGCCAAGTTTCATGTGCTAAATGTTGGCTAACGACATAAATTCAGAAAAACGTCCATGTAACTTATGTTTCTAACATCAAGATCTAGAAAATTATGACTGAATTATTAACAATAAACTGACACCCTGATAATGTTGAAGAAAGAAAAAAATCAGTCTCCATTTTTCATCGCTTAACCATGTGATATATAACTTTCTGAACATATAACTTCACGAATAAATAATGATTCATAACAATATTGCGACATCACCAAGAAAAGAATTTAATTTGCAAGATGCAGAAATAGTAAACCCATCATTTTTAATGTCCCCCCAAAAAATCAAGATGCTTTTTATCACTCTTGGAAGGAGGTAAATAGGTTTCAAACAAATAAATCCTTTCTGTCAAAAGTTGGCGATTACTCATGCCTAGAAGAAAACTGATAGACACTGAAATATTTCCAAGCGAAAATTTACACATCTCCCCTTGAGATTATTAAATCTTTTATTGGCCATCAATCACGTGGTAATCACTCCGTGTTGACAAGCAACGACTGTACATCATTTTCTCACTCCATTCTGTCACAATTCCCGCAGTGAAACCTCACCCTGCTTACTAACCCTGTCACGCTGTTATAACTCGTAATCTTTGATATTTTTCTGCCTATTTACGTTTCGTTTGAAGTACGTATGGTAAACTAACTTTAATGGGAAACTTGTAAATGTATTTAAAAGGTTAAGAGGGAAAGGTATTGTTTGATTTTAGTTCCAAGCATTATATTTACCTCCGGAGATCGTAAACGTCTTCAGCATTAGCTTTTCATGTTAAAAGAGAATCATGATAATGATAAATGAGACTATGTGACACAAATAATTATCAGAGTTAATTCATTTTTTCCAGGAAAACCACAACACCTATAATAAAAGGCCTTCATTTAATATCAAACTTGTTATAAACTTTAACAGTAATGTCATGTTTTATGATTTAGCAATGATGAAGGATATTTAAAAGTCAGAAACAGACAATGCATTTAACTCGAATAGATGAGTGATTTATAATGTTTTCAAATATACCACTTATTTCTCATTTACCGGTAACAGTTTTAGAAATCAAACTTTTGGGATTCTTTGGAAATGTATACACAGATAATTGTTGATTTTTACTGGCCAGTTTATAAATGTTTAATAATTACGACAAATATGAAAAGAATTATTCAGTCAATAAAAGGTATTTGATTGTTTAGAACTACAACCAAACAATGTCATGAAGTACAGTTTAACAACATCGTATCTATTTTTTAGTATCATAACTCAACTTTATATTGCTTTTAGTTGGACTTGGGTGGAGTTAATACGCTTCTCTGTCAACTGTCACATGATCAAGTTTGACCTATCAGATTGCCAGAAAATGATTCTTGTATAACAAAACTTGGTGACCTTTGCTGGCTTGAGCAAGGGGAGGGTTAAGAATCATTGAAGCGTGAGGAGAGATGAAGGGACTTGGGCCTAAAAGCTATTTTGATAGTGTTTCACTTATATAAAAGTGACTAGTATTAAAGCAGGAAGAAAGCCCATAAAACCAATGGGGCTATGCATTCCAGTGAAGCCTCCAAGAATTGACTGGAAGTAGCAAACAATAATGTGGTATTGCACTGAATCTAATTGTAGCATTGCACCCAAACCTTACTGCATCAAGACTCCTCCATTTTTAAAGAGCTTAGTCAATTTTACAACAAGATTACAGAGCTCAGTTTAAGGAAAATGAACACATTTTAGAGGCTTCTTTTTATTATATTTTTTTTTCTTTCAAATTTTAATATATTTTTTTCAAAATATTTATTTCAGAGTCTAAATGTTAGACTAGTTGAGCTGCAATTCTCCACAGCAGACAAAGTTGCTGAGCTCATGCCAGGATTTGATCTACAGACCTCTTGATCGAAAACCAACCACGTTAACCACTATGCTATCATGCCGAAGGGTTATTGAGTCAAAAGATATAACTATCACATTTATCTTACAGTGAATGTCTGTGTCTATAGATTGGATTGACGAGAGAGAGATATACACTCCCTTTAACACACAATCACCAATTCAGAACGTTAAATGTTGACATATTAAATTGAAGGTAAGAGGTAAGGTAAGATTTCTCTGATTTTGTCCTCCTTCTGGTTCAAAATTATGAGTCAAAAGCTTAATTACTGAACAATTATTATAAAAGAATATCAAGAGAGCTGCAAACAAAGAGTTTAGCTAGTACAAATATTAAACCATGAAAATGAGAGGGTTGATTGGAACCAAGACACGGGGAGATATCTAAAGATGAGGGTACAATCACCCTGCAAACATTTTTACATCACCAACTGCAATAATCTGTATTAATTCAAAGTTATCTTTTCAAAAGAATTTAAGGTAAAACATGGCAAAAACATAGAGCCATGTCTTAAAGGGCTTACATAAGAAAACAAGATTTTCTGGATAATGACTTATTTATTGTGAACATACATGATGTTTATCCATCAACATCTTCTGTCTATAGTTATTGTGTGTGTAAAAATGATTTAAATAATTGGATCCATAAATAAAAGTACAAGTAATCTTAATGATTATGTGAAAAAGATTTTCTGGATAACAATTTCTTTATAGTGATCATATACAATGGTACAGAGTATATGCTTACTCCTTCATCAGGAGGTTTAACAAGGTAGGATACATTTATACAGAATATTAACAATTGCGAGGAAATCATTATATATACAATATTACCTGGATACCAAAACCATGGCAGTCTGGCGTGTTCCCCTTTGCAAGTCATGTTCAGGTTGTTGTTGATGTGTGAATGTACATTGTTTCTGTGTCGTGTATACATTCAGTAAATGTATTACATCACAAGCTAGATTCAACATGTCGTGGTTAGATTAGTGTTTGTCAATAACTACAAGTGACAAGCATATGAACTTGAAATGTTATTAACAAACAACTTTATGAAGAGCATAATGAAAGGCAGAAGAAAATAACGACAATTCTGGAGAGGTAAATCGTGTATCAAGAAAAGATCAAAGGGTTAATACAGAAGAAAACATACAGTCATTCACAGGTAAAAAGTGTATTAAAAAAACATATAGAGGGAAATTATAATATTTAATTTCAAATATAAATTTAATATTTACAAATGAAAAAATATTTTGTAATTGAGTATTGGCAAATTATCTTAAACTACTTTTGATGTATCTATTGAAAACTTCTTCTATCCAGTTTGTAATGAAATGAGGGATAAGTTATGCTAAGAGGATGTCAGAAATGTCATTGCAACATTTTTTATAAAACTACTTTTTATAAAAAAAAAATATTCGACGGATGAAATATCTTAATGTCAAGAACAAAGAGGAGGCGTTGAACAACTCTTTCTTAGTTTCTTGACATTAGAAGAGAGTCACTTTTTAAAAGACATTTATACAAATCAAATGATGAACTTCTAAGAACTGATAATGGACACTTAAGTCACATAAACTCTCTGATTGATGCTGTGTCTTAGCTCGAATGATGCGAATGTTTCAAACTTTTTTGCGCAATAGATTCCTTCGTTTTTTTCCCCCAACACACACAACTTCACTTGTGCGAAAGTGACGTATAGGTTTAAGCCTGAACACTAATAAAGAAGTACTTATCCAAAAAGAGTTATATCTTTTGTGTACAGACTCTATCAATTATTTCTCCTATTATTTTTTTACGATCAAAACAAGCTATATAACCACCATTATAATAAGAGTTGCCATGGTAACAGGTTTACACAACGACACGCTGGGAAGTGTCATTCTACCTCAACTTTCCTTCCAACAGACAGGTGTATGAAAAACGGACTCTTCACACGAGTTTAGATATAGGGGGCGCCAGTGTGGCCATTACGGGTGCCTCCCAGTGAGGTGTAATCTACATTTGTCGACTAGTTTTGAATTACTGACAAATAGATCAACGACTCTTGGTTGACAGTTTAAAACCACCATGTGCCATTTAGAAGCAGCCAAGCGCAGAAAACTACCCTGTTGTGGAGTCTCGGACATAAATCACTCCGTTCTTGGCTCTTCTGATACTACTACTTTGAGAGAATTGATATATCATGGCCGAATTATTGTCAAATTGTAAATGACTAGGTTTGTAAATAAACGACTTTTGGTGATGTATTGTTGTAAGAAGTAAGGACACACAGAGTTTGATGGGAACGTTTCTACATTCCACCTTGTCAACTGGCTGAGCAGTGATCAGTGATTTAAAAAAATAATAAATTCATGATTATCCTGAACATGCATTGAAATAACATTGAAGAAGTAAATCATCCAGGGACTTTCAAAAGTTGGAGGAAGGACTATTTACATATTGTAAAGGGGGTGGTTAACCCAGGGGGTTAATCAAATTTCTAACTCCCCCAAACTCAACTCTCCTCCCCCCCCCCCCCCCCCCCAAAATCAGGATCCGAAACTGTAAATAATGATTTCAGACTGAAAATGAAATCGATATTTTTAACAAATGTATGATAAAACAAGGTTTCATTTGAATTTTGATATTAAAAACCAAGCCAAATGTGATTCTAAAAACCAATTTTATCTGACTGTACCCTTTCAATATACAGTTCAGCTATCAGATACCGAAAATATTCGTATTTGGCTCAGTCATGGAAATAAAAATACTTATATCATTAGGCAATGTAAAATGTCTGCCCCTCATGCGACATTTGCAGTTTACACATGCACAACATAGATTTGTACATTGTAAAGAGATTGTTGTTTATGTGCGACAGTAAACACTTGCTTGAAATGCCAGTCACGTCATAGGTATCCGATTACCGTGTCACTGCAAATGACGATCAACCGTCACTCAACAATGATGGCTGAAAAGACTTTTAGATATAAAAGCCTGTATGCAAATTTACTCGGATAATGTATCGCTGATGTAAAAAAAGGATTGTTCAGTAATGCTGAAAAAGGACATTGTTATTCGGATATGGCTGCTAGCATATTTCACCGACCAGCAACATACACCTTTGGGCTGACAAAGAGAAAGAGAAACAAATTTGTTTTGACGAAAAACATTTTTAATGTTTGATCGAATTTCAAGGATGGTGTTTAAACTAAATCCTGCTTCATGCTAACATTTTTGCATATATATAAGTCATTAATTGACTAAACTAAACAAAAGAATATAAAACTTAAATAAATAAAAATATCTATTTTATTTATATATTCAAACTACCTATTTTAAATATGTAGTTTGTTGAAGTGTACAGTCAGTATATATTCAAATGGTAGTTAAAAGAATAACTAACGCCGATTTCCTCCTACATGTTTCAACTGTATCCTCGGCATTAGTTGTTCTTTTAACTACCATTTGAATATATAATTAAAATAGATATTTTTTATTTATTTAAGTTTATATTCTTTTGTTTAATTTAGTCAATCTAAATGATTGGTTAATGGTTGTTTATCAATATTTTAACCCTTTACTTGAGGGTCTTGAAATGCAAGTATTCCATGTTAGCCTATCTTTAGCCCGTCACCAATCTGCAATTATTCCCTTTGTATATAACGGGCCGTCCTGTAAAGTGACTGCTCAGAATGGTTTGTCACTACTTCATTTAACAACCACAGTTATTTCAAATATCCTATAAAATTTCGTAAATAAGGGTAAAAAATACAGAATTAGCTAAAAGTAAATTTGTCAGTGCCTATTTTGTTCCAGATTAAGTTCTATGTACATGTATCTAAGTATTTACCAAACAAAAACAACAAGTATTAACAATATCTTCATCTGAATACAACCAAACAATTTTCAATATAACAAAGTGCTCAATTATTGTGTTTCCGATCACGTTTAAAATACAATTAATGAAGTATTTGCCAGGAATGTTAAACAATCATCACCTCCCTCCCTCCAACCCACCAAATTAACTATTTAACTTGTGCCGAGGCATTAGCCAGTTCAAGAACTCTGCATCACGCATGTAATGCTTTAGTTCAACATTGTCAAACCACACAGTCCATTGACCGTGATTGTGTACACGCAAACGAACAATAACCGACACAGCGCTACGCTACAGTGAACGTGTTAAGCTGTCATCTCGTGTAAAGATCACAGTTTCAATCACGCTGTGATGAACCGCTGAATACGATTGCTCCTTTGAGTACCGGACCTGTTAAGAGATTTCATACACTTGTAGTTGTGTTTTTAAACAATTAGATATGTTTTTGTATTAGATTCCAACTGCTATTGTGATTAGATTGAGGAAATAACTTATAATGATATGCTTATAGCATCACTATCCTTGGGCTTAGTTGATCTTATTGTTACCATAATATGCATCCACTGCACTTGTGAAGAAATATTAGATTTTGTGAATAACAAAATCGAGAAAAAGACAAAACTAACACATGGTTGCTGAAAAAGATTTGACATTGCAGCATAATAGATAAGAAATAAAAAATGTTTAAAAAATGTAAAAAATAGTATGTATATGTTACATAGGTAACTTTTTGGCACAAATTAAAACCGGTTTTGTAGGTAAATTATACGAGTGAAATTAAAACGAAAAACAAACCATAGCATACTTTTCAAATAATTTGAAGTCGTTAAAACTATTTTCAGTTGAAGTTGTGAAAATATTTTCAACTCCTTTCAAAAAGATTCCTTTCAAGTCAACTGAAAGTTATTATTGACATTAAAGAAGTAGAAACGAGGTGCCTACAAA
Source organism: Gibbula magus (assembly GCA_936450465.1). Lineage (NCBI taxonomy): Eukaryota > Metazoa > Mollusca > Gastropoda > Trochida > Trochidae > Gibbula > Gibbula magus. The sequence goes on along the minus strand of OW388299.1, from coordinate 30,859,548 downwards.
CTATTGTCTGTTTGAAGCTTTCAGTATGTTAATCTTGTTAGAGAGAAAAACACTCTCTTGATGAATGCAACTACCACCATAAATACTTCACGACAGTTTTACATAAAGTCAGCAACTGTGGTGAAGCACACCGCCTGTTGACGACAAGGTATTCAAATTAGACAGCGAATCAGCAACATCAACCTTGCTGTCAAACAAACTTATCTCCTGCTATTCATCAGAGGAAAAAAAGAAGAAGAAGATTTATTACTTCCAGCATGTTTCTGAAGCTTTAAAAAGCAAGCACTAAGGTGCAACTGCAATTGTTCAATGTTAAGTAGGCCTGATGCTTGGTGGCACAAAAACATGCTGACAGCAGCTCCACAGCCAGGAGACTGACTTCATCCATGGCACTGGATCTTTAGACATCTCAGTTGTCTGTGAAGTTTTAGACATCTCAGTTGTCTCAGAAGTTTTAGACATCCAGGTTTTCTGAAGAGTTTTAGACATCTCAGTTGTTTGAGAAGTTTTAGACATCTCAGTTGTCTGAGAAGTTTAAGACATCTCAGTTGTCCGAGATGTTTTAGACATCTCTATTGTCTGAGAAGTTTTAGACATCTCAGTTGTTTGAGAAGTTTTAGACATCTCAGTTGTCTGAGAAGTTTCAGACATCCAGGTTTTCTGAAGAGTTTTAGACATCTCAGTTGTTTGAGAAGTTTTAGACATATCAGTTGTTTGAGAAGTTTTAGACATATCAGTTGTTTGAGAAGTTTTAGACATCTCTATTGTCTGAGAAGTTTTAGACATCTCTTTTGTCTGAGAAGATTTAGACATTCAGGTTTTCTGAAGAGTTATAAACATCTCAGTTGTTTGAGAAGTTTTAGACATCTCATTTGTTTGAGAAGTTTTAGACATCTCAGTTGTTTGAGAAGTTTTAGACATCTCAGTTGTCTGAGAAGTTTCAGACATCCAGGTTTTCTGAAGAGTTTTAGACATCTCAGTTGTTTGAGAAGTTTTAAACATCTCAGTTGCCTAAGCAGTTGTCTGAGAAATTTTAGACATTCAGCTTTTCTGAAGAGTTATAGACATCTCAGTTGCCTGATGAGTTGCACTGTGTTTTTAGACATTTCAGTTTCCTCAGGTTCTTTCGACATCTCAGATGTCTGAGAAGTTTCAGACATCTCCATTGCCTGAAAAGTTTTAGACATAGCAAGTGATTTGATCAGCAGTTTTAGACAGCTCGGTTGTCTGAAGAGTTTTAAACATCCAGGTTTTCTGAGAAGTTTTGGACATCCAGGTTTTCTGAGAAGTTTTAGCCATCTCAGTAGCCTGAGGAGTTTTAGACATCTCAGTTGTCTGGGGATCTTTAGACATCTCAGTTGTCTGACAAGTTTTAGACACCTCAGTTTTCTGAGGAGTATCAGACATCTCAGTTGCCTTAGAAGTTTTAGACACCTTAGTTTTGAGATTTACAATATTCTCAGGATATTAAAACACCTCAGTTGCCACAGGACCTTAAGTTTCATACCGTAAGCATTTTTAAGACTGACTCAGTTTCCTCATTTGGTAAGAATCTATCTCGATGACTCCCTCATTACTCCAACATTTCAGAGGATGCATAGAACAGAGACCAATTCAAACTTCTGAGGATGGCTAGATTTCTGGGGTATCCCTTGAGAGGAAGGAAGACACACACACACAAAGTGAAAGAGATAGGGAGAGCGCAGAAAGAAACAGAAAGATTGATGGACAGACAGACAGAGCACAAAGTGTGAGTGTATCACTAAGGCTCTCGGCCACTCGATTAACCAACCTGATGGTGAGCTGTCAAACCAATTAACCCTCCTCGTGTACAGGTGAGCCCCAAGGCGAGTGACAAATTAAGATGCTTGTACATGCATGGGCTGACCATCGGCTATCACCGGTCAGACTTACAACCTGTCCTAATTGCCTCAAAGATTTCCAATTATGTCTGACCCCGATTGACCACTGTCTCGAGGACAGAATCGTTTTCACTTGGGGACAGGTTTGTCTTCACAATGGAGCAGATATGTCTTCACTGCAGGACACGATTGTCTTCACATGGGAGTAGATTTGTCTTCACTGCAGGCCAGGTCTGTCATTTCTTGACCTCAGGTGTGGTCAGATCTCGTGGCTAAACATGGCAGATGGTCTGATCCTTCCTTTCCACACACAGGAAGTTTGCTTCATTTCACTTCGCTATTTCACTCTAAAACTTCATCTGAAAAAATGTCATGTTTAAGTGAACTTGTGAAAATTTTCGCCTTTAACTACCATTCTTATCATTTCACTTATTTTCTGGCCTTTCTTCTGTATCTTGGTTTTGTAAATATGGATTTCAGTTAATTTCAAATTCTTATTTCTCTTTCAATTTTCATTCACATTTCATTTCAAGAAGTGAAGTATTTCTTGACGGTAGATAAATGAGTTCCTTAATGCCTCACAAGAGTGTAAATGGGCCGAGACATATTTCTATCTAATCAAGCAAACTGATGTAGCTTTACATATTGCATGATGTCAGAATTTAACTTCCTATTTATTATTAATATGCATTCCATCAGTGAAAGAAACCTACTTTATAAGTCCACTGTACTGAGTACCTGTTATTTCTAGCTGAAAAAAAGTGTTTGAGGTGAGGTGAGGTGAGGTGACGTGAGGCGAGGCGAGGTGAGTTGGGATTTAACGCCGCTTTCAAGAGTATTTCACTTATATCGCGGCTGCTAGTATTATGGCAGGGAGAAAGCCCGCAACGCCATGTGGCTATGCATTGCGGTGAAACCTGCAAGCATCGGCTGGAACTAGTGAACCATGGGTGGTACTGCACTGAAATTCAGTGTAGCATTGCACTCAAACCTCAAACCGTGCCCCTGGCGGGATTCGAACCCCGGACCTCTTGATCCGAAGTCGAACGCGCTAACCACTGCGCTATCCCGCCCCAACTAAAAGTGTTTGAAAGAATGGTCTGACATAGCAAATTATTTTAGTCTTCTTTCAATAACATTTAGAAGTTGGTTAGATGAAGGCGATTGCTGGTTAGATAAAATGTTTTGCTTGATAACAGTATTAAAAGCTACACCGAAACGTCACACTCTTGCAATAAAGAAGTTGTATATCCATAGAACTTGTTCTCCTTCACATTATTTTAGGTCGTCACATTTCTACTGTGGTAATGGGTTCATCTTGAAAAAGACTCTAGTTCGGGTGTAATTACCAGGTTATATAAACTTTCCTCCAACACTTATATAGATAAACCTGGTATTAGTCAAGAAAAGACAGATATCCTCTATCATGGCTCTATGTATCACACAATAGAATTAGTCAGAAGATAAACCTCTTTCCGTTTCACCGCTAATGCTACACTGCAGTATCTAACACTGAATGAACTCAAAACAGATGCCTTTAGGTTTTTAAGAGTTTGATTTCAAATGAGGAAGTTTCTCTTAAGTTGAATACTTCATACAGTAATACACAAGGGTTTATATAGATACCCTGGTTACGTTAGAGAGAAAATATTGACATCAGTTGGTCGAACCCCACTCAAAGACAATACCATCAACATTACTTGGTAACTGAGGGTTTTCAAAATATGTGAGGCGAAGTGATTTGGGGTTTCAAGATTATTTCAATTATATCACAGCTGGTTTTATTATTGCAGGGAGAAAGCCCACAATGCCATGGTGGCTATGCATTGCTGTGAAACCCGCAAGGATAGGCTGGAACTAGAGAACAATGGGTGACACTGCGCTGAAGTTAAGTGTAGCATTGCACCCAAACCTTACTGCATGTAGAACAGTTCTCCACGACAGACAAAGTTGCCAAGAACCTTGCGGGATTCGAACCCAGAACCTCATGATCCAATGTCGAGCGCCCTAACAACTGAGCTATCCCACCCCGTTTTAATGATAACTGAAAACTATAATCATAATATTGCGAAGTTCAAAGGAGTGGGAGAGAGTAAAACAGACAGATCATGACAAAGGATAAAACTCAACTTTGACAGTCCATACTTAATTCCTACAGGCCTCTGTTTGTCAAGTCCACAATGAAGAATGTTAGAACAATTCTAAAAAACATTTCTGCGGATAAAACGAAGACTGCAAAGAGGGCGCTCCGTAGTTGGTTAACCATAAGCTTTTTGGCTAAAAACATTTTGACAGCGTCTGTGTCTAATTTCTCCCGATGTCAAGTTGAGGTAATTGACAATATTTTTTCAGAGACGGAATGAAATCCTTCATACAAGGTACAATTTAATTTTGTCTCATTACAAAACGGTTCCATATTGTTAGCGTAAAGACAGTGTCACTAATCATGTAACCAGTCTCAAAATGAATATCCTCAAAGGATTTCAAAAAGCAACATCAATGGATTATAGTAAGCTTATTTCAAACATTTTAAGTTTCCACTGCAAAAATCACAAATTGTGCTTTTGTAAACTTTTTGTCAACTTGCCAGAAAGTTAGTTGCCGACAAAGTGACCTTCACCTTGGTCTGATTGATACAGGCACCAAGCTCATCTTGACTCGGGGTCCCAAAGAGCTCAATTTCACGAGACCAGTTCAATCATCCATTCAAAGTTTGACATCGTCGATGGATAGGTCGGCGTCAAACCTCAAGTGTTCATGATCATGATGACTCGCACATGGTAACGGCTGACACTTACGTATTACCCACACGAACAAGTGCTAATGCTGGCTTGTACGGGCTAGATAAGTAACATGGGCAGAGACGGAGTGGCCAGGGCTCTGCTGCAGTGTCATGGCTGAAGAGGGGCAAGAAACTGGAGGAGCAGACGCGAAACAAAACTGAAGCAAATTGATGTAATGAGTAAAGCATTGACCTCAAGACCTCAATTCATCCATTTTGAGCTAAGTTAAGTCCTAAGGATGTGGGATTACTGCGGGGTGAGGTCAACGTGTCGACTAATGTAAGCATGAGCTCCGTGATAGTGAAGAAATGTGCACTTCTTTTTTATCATGGAACATGGAAGAGGCCATGGCGGTTCTAATCACTTGCAGTGTGAATGATCGAATTTTGGAACCGATCTTTTCGAAAATGGAAAAACTTTTCTTGAAATTGTTAAATCATAGGTATTCATCTGCTGATCGGTTACTCATATTCATCAATATAAACTTTACTCTAAATCATCAGTTTGTGGTTCAATTAATTTTGTATTGAAAAAAAACTTTTTAAAACTCAAACAGTCATGAACAGTCAAAATCAAATGAGTCTAATACAAAATGTAACTTTAGGGCCGAACATTTTTCAAGAATATATGTCACTTGCATTGGGACATCTAATTTTATCGCAGGAAGATTCTGCAACACCATCATGGCTATGCATTGCAGTGAAACCTGTGAGCATCTGTTCAAATCAGAGCATGATTGATGTTACTTACTTGAACTTGCACAATACATAGAGATTATAATACTAAATTTTATGAGAGATGGTTTTTTTAAAAGTTTACCATTTGAAAGGTAATATGATGGGTTTTTTTATTATATAACAAGCAATGAAATACTTGGATTTACCAGTGAATTAAACAGTATCAAGTTACAGTGACAATGTCATATATGTATACTTTTTCTGGTATGTAAACAAATGGGACTTATCTCGTGCTTTTAATTGCATATTATTGTTAAAATTAGGTATATCATAACTGAGAGAAACAAACCAGAATCATCCAAGATGGCCACTGCCATACCTTTATCATTATCTATATAGAGGGGCTAGTTATTTGTATCTACATTGTATATTCTGTAAGATATTCTGTATTTTCAATTTCCTGTGATTAATTGATTAGTTTTAAACTCAATTCCCCAGGTAAGAGAAGCCTTGGGGTATATTACCTTGAAAAGGCAGGTACTCATCAAAGGTTAATGTGAAATTACCTATTTACAAACATCTTGCTCAAATTGTTCTTCACACCCAAATTAAAAGAGCTTTTTATATTTCTAAATATTCTGACCCAAATATTTAAAGCAGGGTGTACATGACAAAAGTTTCTCAAGCCACCATGTAAATTAATTCAATCTACTGAATATTTTAACATTATTGATGTGAATAAATTTGACCGAAAAGACCCTTTAACAGGCATTTTTTACAAAATATTTTTTAAAAATTGTTTGCTGTTGGACAAGCCCAACTCTACACAAATTCCAAGGTAAGCCACTATTAAGGAGCGATGGTGTAAGTTGACAAATAATGACAAGAATTAGTTTGTTTTTAATAACACTTTGTTCTCCTAGGTAAACTGAGAGACCAACAAAATATAACTGTGAAACTCAAATAACCAGGTGAGTGAGTAACTCCTCTGAGAGTGTCTCGTCTTGAGGTGACGTGTATTGATGATCGGTCTCCTGACCCCTCACAATCCAACCCACCTTAGCTGCGACCCTTCTATCCGTCACTGTCTGTCACGTGCTGACTTCTGTAATCCAATCTGCATCCCTCGTCACTCTACTTAGCCATTGATGCTTGCAACGGCTTTACTTCCTATAACTTATACGTGTGTCAGACAGATCAGGATAAATAATTGGTTTGGTGAGGATACTTTTCTCGAGGCTTTTCTAAGGGTGTTTTACCCTTTAAAACCTCTCCGGTTCACTCTTTGTTAGCTTGATACTCACTGTGTGTGTTGTCATTGTATATATGAAAAGAGATATTATGGTAATATTTAGTTTTTTACAGTTATTTTGTGTTTTCTTTATGAAAATTATATTTTGTGATTCGAATTTACTAAAGTAGGATTATTTTATATGTATGCAAAAAAAAAGAAATTTCTAGAAACTTTATTATTTAGAAATTATGATAAATAATAATGATAGTGAATATTCACATCATGCACAAACATTCATAGAAACATACAGGTGGTTTTGGGCGAGTCTTTGTACCTGTTGGTGTTCCGCTATTGACGATTGTATAACGAATGGATATAAACGCTTGTAGATCCTCACTTTTCTCTAGTATTTAATGCTTTAAGAGTCACTTAAAGAACAACAGATCATTGAAATAGTCACAAATCAATAGGTCTTTGTGGTTCTTAATGCACTTACAATTAGATTTCTGAAATAGCATCTGTGTAGAGAGTACTGTGCTACTAATGTTATTCATGAATTTTTAAGGTAAAACAATTATGCTTTGTTTTTCTCATTATGAATTGTAATAAGATATGTGTGGAAGGAATGGTTTAAAGAACGATTATAAGACATACATTTACAGGAACTTGTCTGTGGTTAATTTTAAATGTAACATTTGTAATGAGAGAAAGAAATGAGGCAACAAATTTACAAATATAACGCAAGACCTTTAAACAAATAAAACATTTCATGCAAATGACTCATAAATCAACATCTATAGTTACATTAAAATTTCTTGTAATACTTTATCCAAAAAATGTTTTGAAAATTTTGATGGAACAAAAACAAAATTATAATCATCAAAGTTGAGGATGAAGTATATTTTGAGAAAAACCGATGTCGTTGGAATTATAAGGTAAAACATATCAAACTTCACAAAATGACCTGATGTTAAACAATACAATGAAGTAAAGAAAATTGAAACTTTTTAGCAACTTGCATTCGCAAGGTGACCCATATTGACGTAATGATGTGCACATTTTTCTGCAGCATCAGAAAGCCTGGGGGACAATCATTCACTTTGGAAATACAAATTGTCAGAATAACGTCATGGCAACCATCACAAGAAGCCCTGAGTTTTTCCGTAATTTACTGACACTACAAGCTACCGGTTCCATCACTCAGCCGATGCTTCATGTGGGCTAACCCTTCTGACAGTTCAGTCAACCAAAAACATCGGAAATAAACACAGAATAATGAAATTTCACCCTCATCTTAATTTTTTTGTGGTCCCCAACATAGGGAATGATGGGAAGGCAGGTTATCTGTAAACAAAGCTATCCGATCTAATTGCTTCGAGGGTAATAAAACAAGATCTAACTAACGCACAGTGACACTTATTTCCCTCTCGAGGGAATTCTGATTTTGTTCTGACTCTGTCTGTGGTGTGTACAACCTCTACCTTGGACCGCCGATAATGGACGCCATTACAATTTATAAGATGTTCACTGCTGTTTTCCTTCATTTCAAAATTTGAACACTAATTCACTTATTCTTGAATGTTGAAAGTGGACTGTATATATTTGGCCTTTGCCCAATTATGAGGCTAGACATCTATATCAAATATATGATATTATTCACCAGAAGAAGTCTTGCATTATGATGTTGCATGATTTGACCCAAAAATAACATTTCTGATATATCGTATTTCCTCAAATACAACCTGAGAGTTTCAAATACAACCCAGACTTTAAAATACATGGATACCTAATTGTGAAAATCTATTCTTTTCGTTCATACCTCTTCATAAATCAAAATAATCTGGTTGAAAGGTGCTTCGGTAAATTTCATAACATTTTGTGATAGTTTTGTATTGAAAACATCAATGCTAAATCTTCTTTTTAAGATAATGTAAGCAGAATTTTTTTGATTATGATTAACATAAAAGGTGATCAACTGCTGTCACTTGCCCCTGTCTGCACTTCATAAATGCAATAGAAACATTTGATAAAAAAAACCATACATAAATGGTTCATAATAATCATATTTACATTAAAGGTGAGTTGAGTTTGGGTTTAATGCCACTTTCAAGAGTATTTCACTTATATCACGGCTGCTAGTATTACTGCAGGGAGAAAACCTGCAACACCATTGTGGATATGCATTGCAGTGAAACCTGCAAGAATCACCTAGAACTAACGATCAATAATAGTACTGCGTTGAACTTTAGTGTAGCATTGCACCAAAACCTTACTGCATGTAGAACAGTTTTACACAGCAGACAAAGTTGCTGAGCCCCTGGCGGAAACATAACTGTAATGAATATTAAGATAATTAGAAATAACGTCCTACTAATAACCTATGAAAACTAACCCGGAGAACAATACTAAGCCCTTCTTTTAACATTTGCTAAGATTGATGTTGAACAAAGATTGGTTCGTGAAACAACACCCACGTGATGGAAATGGGCAATGTGTGATCAACAGTATTTTGACTTGCCAACTATGCATGATACAACATGCAAGGGTTTCCTAGTAATGATATGTATAAATGTTATCATTTCCTAGTAATGGCAATATAGGTATTACTTCACTACAAGAATTTCTTACTTGCTAACAGAAACAGCACGTCATAAATAAAGGATACTAAACAAATTCCCATGAAATACCATTTTAATAACGAGTTAATGATTTGGTATCAAACGAGCGATATTGAAAAATGGTTTTAAATTGAATGAGGTCAGTATTCTGTTCCCACTCAACCACATTAATCAATGGAAATAGCTGACAGTGTCATGAAACTAAGATTCAAACACCATTGTGACGTTGATGCTTACATTGTGACATTATTACCATACATTGTGATGTCACAAGTGCAAATTAGTGTGAAGTCAAATGTGCAGCAGTATTACACTATTTTAATATTACCATATCAATTTAACACTGGAGTATATTCTACAGGTGGGTAAGAATAATGACATAAAATAAACTTATCTTAAAAAAATCTTATCTTAACAATGTAATTGAAGTAAGCAACATGTGTTTACCTATTATTATTCTTACTCGCCAATTATTCAAAATTCACCTTGCCATCGCAAAGACAATATGTAAAATCTTATCGTCATAATTCGACAAATATCTAAGGTCAAATGTCTGATTATACGTCCCAATTCTCCTTATCCTTCTAAATTTGTACACAGCCGACATACAACTGACAGAGGACAATATGAATCGCAGCTTTGATCCATTACAACTGAGAACAATTCATGTATGTCACAAGCCACAGATCCCCCTTGGCATTGTTTCATCGCTTGCTTATTAACGAAGAAAGTGTGATGGGATTTTAGAGTCACGGGGATTGTGCTTTCTTGATAGCATTGGTCAGCCTTGTCTGGACCTTTGCCTCTAAGTGACGCAGATTAGCGGCTAATCATTTTAGAGAAGGTAATGCGATGTGGATTCTTTCTCTGACATCTACATTGACTTGATAGCACTCCTGATGAACATGATGAGATTTCAACTTAATCACTTTCAGATCGTCCTGGAGTTTCAAATGAACTTCAGTTTTGCATTAACAAATATAAAATTCTGTAGTGGATGTAATAAGGTTCGGAGTATAACCATTGCAGGTGCTTGGTTGAAGGATAGTTAAAGGGATGCTTGTTAGCAAAAAACCTTGGAGAGGGGAAGTAAGTAAAAACAAGGTAGATAGGGTTTGATATTCTTCTATTTGGGATCATATGTAAAAGAGTACAAATTCTTGTAACGGTGGCTTATTCTGATGGCACAGTCACAGCTGTAGGTTGGTGCCTGACTAAGGGTGTGGGTTTGAATCCTGGAGGGAAGAGACTTAATTGTTCATTGATGACATGATACTGTGTGACATTTTCGTCAATACGAAATGAGCTCCTCACTAACTTTAATTTATGAAAAGTATCATATTTGTACTACTTATGTGCACCCTATCTACAATTTGCACTGTCTATACATTGTAACAAACATTTGACACTAGTTCTGCAAATGCAAATAAAGTGATGATTAATAGTTAAAATTAGTACTGTAATATGACCCTTCTGTGTGACAAATGAATATAATCGTTGAAATCAAGTAAACTTTCTCTACATGCATTTGTCAAAGATACAATTGACGTTCTATTAATCAAAGTTATTATTGTAGTAGACACTAATGACATTATATCGATACAAGTGACAATTCATCAACTCGAGTTAACATTCAATGTTCTTCATAACGTTGATGATAAGATAAATGCCAAGAATAATGTAAATTTGGTTTTCCAATAACTAAAATTGAAAACAGAGACAATAACAAATAGTATTTGTCAGCCACAATCAATTATGAAGATGGTACATTTATTACTTCTTAACATAAACATCTAAGTTATTGGTGATAGAGAACAATTAGAAAGGGGAGTGAAAATAGTTTTTAAACATGAAATGTAAAAGTTACCGTGAGATCTGTCAATTTATCTCATATACAAAATAAAACTCTAAATAATTAATGTATGTTTTAATTTTCACACGGAATAGTCACAAGGGAATGCATTTTCCTATCAATACAATCACTCATATAAAATTCAAATGACTATTAAATAGATAAATTTGGATACAAAAATTAATCAGTTTTCCTTCAAAATGATTAACCTTTAACAATCAATATCAAGTTAAAATTATTAGATCTGAAATTAGTGTGAAATCTACCGATGAACTCTTCAATGGTCTATTTCTTATTGTAACACGTGTTTCGAAAACACTTCACTTTCGAACATTTTAAGATTAATATGTTATGAATAACAGTTGAATATCATCCCCTTGAACCATATACAGCAAGGTACCAGTGCTAGTGATCTTGTACGAGAGTTTTGAAGGACATCGTTGTATAGGTTGATGAAATTATCTGCTTTTATTGTCACAAACAAACTATTACTTTCATGTAAGGTGAGGTGAGGTGAGGTGAGGTGAGTTGGGGTTTAACGCCACTTTCAAGAGTATTTCACTTATATCGCGGCTGCTAGTATTACGGCAGGGAGAAAGCCCCTAACGCCATGTGGCTATGCATTGCGGTGAAACCTGCGAGCAACGGCTGGAACTAGCGAACCATGGGTGGTACTACGCTGAAATTCAGTGTAGCATTGCACCCAAACCTTACTGCGTGTAGAACAGTTCTCTACTGCTGCAGACAAAGTTGCCGTGCCCCTGGCGGGATTTACTTTCATGTAAGCTTAGTGAATGTATGTATAGGTATCAGTGTACCTTGATGTTATTTTTTAATGTAGGAAAGTATATAATTTAGAAAGTTGGCGAGTTAAGATTTGTGACATTCTGTTAACAGAGAAATATAACCAGAATGAAATAATTATCTATTATCGTTTCAAAGATTAAATCTGAATAATTCCAGTTTGGTGATGATGTGGTAAAAGTGTTTAGTTATTTTCTTCACTACTTTGAGAATTTATACAAAATATTTGACAAAGTGATCGTCAAACATCACAAACATGCAACAGCAAAGTTTTAAGGTAAATACACATATGAAAGGACCATAGATCAAGCTTGACATCAGTCTTAATCATTTACTGTGCATTACCCATATGTTGATGTACATCTCCATCTTGTACAAACTTAGAGCAAATTATTTGAGCAATAATTTTTTTGTGATCGAGCCATGCAATGTATACAGGGTTCCAGATAGACATACATTTATTTATTTTTTGCATAATTTTTAATTATTGTTCCATGAAATATTGTCAAACAGAATACATATACTAAATAAATTTTAAAAATATAAGAAAATCAAAACAACACTTTACTATTAATAATTGTTACTTTCTGCATTTTGGAGTATGTAATAAATACATATATTAGAGTGAGTGAGTGAGTTGGGGTTTAACACCGCTTTCAAGAGTATTTCACTTATATCGCGGCTGCTAGTATTATGGCAGGGAGAAAGCTCGCAACGCCATGTGGCTATGCACTGCGGTGAAACCTGTGAGCAGCGGCTGGAACTAGCGAACCATAATAATAACACTTTATTGTCCTCATTACAACGAAATTGGAAATTCTTGTTGTGCCCTTGGCACCCGGCAGCCACAGTGCAGCGCCAGTTCAATCGTTGTTCTACCCTTTAAATGCTGAGCGACAAGCAAGGAAGCAACAACTCCCATCTTTTAACGTCTTTTGGTATGACGCGGTTGGGAATCGAACCCCGACCTTCCGGGTGATGAACAGACGCTCTACCAACTGAGCTACATCCATGGGTGGTAATACGCTGAAATTCAGTGTAGCATTGCACCCAAACAGTTCTCTACAGCAGACAAAGTTGCCGTGCCCCTGGCGGGAACCCCAGACCTCTTGATCCGAAACCGAACGCGCTAACCACTGTGCTATCCCGCCCCCTCATATATTAGAATATTATCCCTTATAATGGCAACATTTTCTAAATTCATAAAAAAAAGGACTGAAATTGGAAAATTAGACATTAAACAACTTTGCATATTACGGTATCTAAAATTTCAAAGAATAATTTCATATCAAATTTGTTGAATTTTACTAAAACATTGTAACCATACTCACTACACATCTCTCTCTATATCTTAATTCTACTTTATATAACAATATTTTCAGTACTGATGTAATCGCAAATTTCCTGGAAAATATCTCCTCTCTTCACCGTCATCCCTTGTCATGAAAGTTGCACATTAGTTTGAGATACCCCTGACAGGTGAAATCTACGTCATCAGTCATACTGAGCTCTTCTGGAAGTGACTCGATCATGTTTCACCACGCTGTCCTGTGATAGTATGAGAGATAGAAGCATTTATTATATTTTCAGTGATGAAATACGGCATTTATCGGTTAAAATAAAAGCTGTATTTTTACTGAGTGAAATAACATGTTATTCTAAATGACACTTTCAATCATATGACGTCATCATAACATTAGGATGACGTCATAGGAAGACCGACATAAAGTAAGGCGACCATGGTTGCTCCATTCATAAAATGAACGTCAGTTACAAACTAGGCATAATTTATTAAATCTAATAAATAATTTGTTATTTCCTTACATTCCACCTGATGAAGGAGTGAGTATGTACTCCGAAATATCGTGTATTTTCACATTAAAGAAGTTGTAATCCAGAAAATCTTCCTGTTCTTATGTTTATCACTTCTAAATTCCCTTCAAAGACCAGAGCATTTGACATTTCTTGTCAAGTAGAAATAATATATTTACTTCACTCGATGAAATATACATGGTTTTCGACAAGAAATGTCATATATCCTCTATTTATTCATCCACAACTGACCGATACAGTCCACAATAAACCAGGTAGAAGCATGTATAATATTCATTCAATAGAAAAGCTCACCGCTAGTTACTCATCGCTATTAATAGCATGTATTTTTGTCAGCCTATGAAATATCATGATTCAAAAGTTGACGATCACTCATCAGTATTCTCGTCAGGCCACTGCCAATATTGCTAGAGTTTTAATCCTTTCATTCTCAAATTATGTATAACATTACGAGTCAAAAGCATATGGGACAATCAGGGTATTTGCAGTAGAATTGCGGATAAAAATATCCTGATGTAGCAGGATGAAATTACAGAAGCAACTAATTACCCATAACTCACACAAGGTTCAATAGAATGATGTAACATTCATTCATCTATAACTGTCCAATAATAGTTCATTTTTAATCTATAACTGGTCAATACAACCTAATGTTTCATCTAAATCTGACGAACATATTCAGCTTTATCATCTAAATTGACCATTGATATTTTTTTCCATCTAAAACTTACCAATACAGTCCATTGTTTCATCCAAAACGGATATCAACCACTTTTTTCCATCTAAAACTTCAATTGTCAATCTGAACAGGCTCTATAGCCTTTTTCTCATCCAAAACTGACCAATACAGACCTATTTTAACTGTAAGCTGACAAACAGTCCATTTAATAATTAAAATTGAGTCAATAGCTATTTTTTCATCCAAAACTGACCAATACAGTCCAATATTTAATGGTAAATTGGCACATACAGCCCATTCAATAATCTAAACTGGATTGATAGCAATTATATTGATACCTGAAAAGACTTACCAATGCAGTCCAATTTTACCCATAAGCTCACAAATGGAGTTCATTTAATAATCTAAAACTGACCAATACCGTCACTTTTATCTTACTCCAATACAGTCCATTGTTTTATCTAAAACTGACAAATACAGTTTAATGTTCATCTTAAACTGACCAATACAGTTTAATGTTCATCTTAAACTGACCAATACAATCAATTTGTTTACCTTTAAGTGACCATTACAGTTAAATTTTAATCTTAATATGTCTAAAAGTCTGAAATCATGATAAACAGAAAGATGTAAAGGTTAGGTAGAGGTTGAAATATGATAGATTGACATTATTCTATAAACTAACAAAAACCTCAGAAAGAATGACTGATAGAACCATTGATTCATCACAAACTACCAAAGGTTTATTCCTAAAAGATAAGACAAGCAATAACAATTTATTTTGTTGGATTCTCATTTTGCCAGAATTTAACATGAGAAATATAACACAGCCCCGTCTGATTGAAATATGTTAAAGAAATTGACAAGCAAAGAAATCCAGACTTTCCCATTGAAATGCAGAGGTTGTCCTGGTGTCAAGGGAAGACTGATTGCGACACAATTACATCATGAACAATACAACCTGATCATCCAATCACAGGCCAGTACACTAGTTGCTGCGCAACCTACCAACCTGAACATCCAATCACAGGCCAGTACACTAGTTGCTGTGGGACCTACCAGCCAAATGACACAAATATACACAGTGCCAAATGCATCCATCCAATTGACACATGTCTCAATTTATTCAAGCTGTCCAGATGAGAATAAAAACATAAACATAATCAATCATATGGAAATAAATGGGCACTTGAAATTGTATACAAAGCAGACGGCTAATTGTGAAATATTGGCCATTGTTTTAACAAGTTTCTGCCTGACGCATAAATGTTTGCAACTCACTGATGGAAGTGAGGTATGACATTTACAACTTGAGGTTCGACTTAACAAAGATTCAAAGATTCCAATTTAAATTCTAACCCCTCTTTTGAAAAATCAAAAACAAAAGCAAAATCATACTCGTATAAGAAAGGTTGGATTTTAACAATTTCAAAGTTTGGCTTAACAAAACTTAGTTTGACATTAAAATTGACAAATGTTTGATTTGACTGTTTCTTTTGATTATCCTGTGATGCCTTAAGAATAAGGTATTTACTAGTCAGAGATTTTACCCCATGAAAGGGCACATTGGTGAGAAGGTTTTACTTTAACAATATTTCTACAACTATACCATGGTTTAATGTTAACAATTCAAAATTTTAACGTTAACAATTCAAACGTTTTAATAGTTTGAATCAAAACTTTTCATGGTTTAACTTTAACTATTCCATGGTTTAACTTGAACAATTCCAATGTCTATTTTTAACAATTCCAAGGTTTGCCTCTCACAATTCCATGATTCATTTGATGAAAGCTTGAATGAACTAAGAGTATTAGAGCTAAACTCTACTTTTCTGTTTCAAGAGTGTATATCATGTCATTTTTGAAAATATTTTTATTAGATAACAATGTACAATGCCACTATAGTCGAGGTGAGTTGGAGTTTAACGCCGCAACGCCACATGGCTATGCATTGCGGTGAAACCTGCGAGCATCGGCTGGAACTAGCAAACCATGGGTGGTGCTGCACTGAAATTCAGTGTAGCATTGCACCCAAACCTTACTGCGTGTAGAACAGTTCTCTACTGCAGACAAAGTTGCCGTGCCCCTGGCGAGATTCGAACTCCGGACCTCTTGATCTGAAGCCGAACGCGCTAACCACTGCGCTATACCGCCCCCATGCCACTATAGACTGGAAGGAATATACCATGGGGATTACTACACAGCATTCCAATAGAACATTGCATCCAAGCTTAATGTATGTTCTCTACTTCAGATGAAATTGCCAATGCCTTACCGTAACCATGTTCTTAACCTGAACGTTTTGATCCAGACCCAAATGTGCCAACCACATCGTTATCCTCATCCTCTGATGTTAGATTTTCACATTTCATTTGAAAAAAAACTGCTGATAATCTTAATTCTTTGAGGGTCATTCCACTTGAAGGGATGTGTGTATACTCTGAGACATTGTATATCTACTATACACAACAAAGAAGTTGTAAACACGAAAATCTTGTTTTCTGCTGTAATGTTAGATCTCACCATTGTAACTGTGGCAGCACAAGGCTTAAGGAATCCTAGTTCAAAGAGCTCATCGGTGGACGGGAAGTGAATTTTGACTCTTGATTTCAAGTTGATTCATTTCATTACTGCTTAATTGACTTAAATCTTAAGAAAAAACAACTCATTATTGGAATATTCAATGGACACACAGGTAAAGGTTAAATCAGTGTGAAACCATTCATTAGTCACCAATTGCAGGAATCATCTTCAAATGGAATAATCATGGACAATGCATTAGATGTTCGTTTAAATTTCTGGTATTTGACCATTGCAGCGAATAGTGTGTGTGGCTGTAATCCCCTTGTAGATTTAAAATATCCTAAGGTGTCTATTGTCAGTAATTTCAACAGTACACACATACACATTTGTATCTAGTATTTTTTCTTGAATCACCTATAATTTTCTTGACTTTTTAATATTATGTAATAAAGTTTCAAAATTCTGTTTTTCAAAACATAAAGAAGACCAAAAATCATGTTCAAATATTCAGCCATAGTAAATGTCGTTATCTAATTTCACACAATAATTATTATATGATAAATTGATTTTTATATCAAAGCATACATGATTTAATATTGTGACAACCTCTTCATGAGCGAGATAAATGCTATCTGATTTTTCAGGAGCGCTAAGAATAGATGAATGATAAGTAATGTTTTCTGTATTGATCTCAACATTATTATTTCATGTAGACATCACTTAACCTTTACATTGTTGTCAAACGAGATGTTTTTTGAACGACATTCAATCGGATTCTTTTCAACTGGTCCTTATATTAATCAACACTTCAGAAAATATCATCCATATCAGAAATTCTACTTTTAAACAGAGATTAAGTGACTTCCATTGTGTCTGCCTGGTATTAAGAACTCATTAAATTCATTTCATCTTAAATATCATTAGCTCTGAGAGGCTTTAGTTTCATTGTTGAAAAGTATAAAAACATTAAATGAAACTTTTTTATGAATAATTTTGATTGTTCAGCTTAATGAAAACATATTCAAGATGAATTTCTAAGATATACTTTGTATATATGAATTCAGAATAATGGAAATTGCTTTACATTTAAAAAAAAATCTTTTCATTGGTATTCAGGTTAGTTTTGTTATTATCAATATAATTTAAAAAAACATACAAATTGTTTGTGATGCCTTTAATACAACTTCACCTCGCTATAAAAGTCAGATATGAAGAAATTTGATTCTTCAAACATAAGGATGTGTATGCTTAATAAATAGGGCTCAATTTAGGAAAGTATAACATACAAGGAAGACGAAGCACCCAGTGAAACCAAAGACAGACATCTACATACACCAGATGAACCCAAATCAAGTTGTATTAGTTTTGCAAATATTTTAACTAATATTTTTCCACCTTACTTTGTAAGCTTTCAAGAAATAAATTAGCTGATGTAACCATGCTAGGTTGTTCTACTTGTTTAAAATGTTTTAAAAAGTGCAATTTCAAAGAATTATAATTTGCATTTTCAAATGTAAGGTAAATCACAAAATTGAGTTTTAATTAGTTATTTAAAAAAACTGTCCAGTATTTATTAAGATAATTTCTAATCAATTGTCAAAATGTGATCAAAAACCAAAAAAAATATGAGACAGATTCCACTCTTGTCTTGAAATTGAAAGTCAGAATTCAGAATTTATAGTTTCCATTAAATATTTGTTTCACGGTAGACAATAATTCTCATCCCAAAAGATGGTGACAGTTTCTTGCCTATCAGTGACTGTTGGTGCTGCAATAAACTAACCTTCAACAGTTGTTTTGTTCATAAGCAATTTTACATTTGTGATTTTATTTGGTAAGAACAACAAGAATTTAATTTGTCACAACCTGTCAATTTTACACTCTGGTATCAAAATGTAGGTTTACTATAATCTTAATCAAATACACTCTATGCAAAGTGATTACTTCTTTAATGAATAAAGGAATAAAGGAATGAATGAATGAATGAATGAATGAATGAATGAATGAATGAATGAATGAATGAATGAATGAATGAAAATTTATTTTTATCTGAATAAAAAATACATGAGTCGGATAACTCAAAGTAATATACGTGAATGATATTGATAATGATAAAGATAAAATTAACATATAACCAATCTGAATGAATAACATAGAATCAAATTCAGGTGAATAAGCCACAAAATCAAACGAATAAATTACATACATTTATGTTCCTACAAATGACCAACTTGGAAAGGAGTAAAAAATTGAGGTTCTTGAAAACAAGAGTAGTAATTGGGGCTTGATTTACTGAGTGTCAACCTATGACTGATGATATTCATTGCTTCTTCAGTCAGGGCAAATTCTTGCAAAGACAGAGACCCGGATCAGTTAAGTTGGTTAAGTGCCAAAGAAAAACGGTACAGGGAGCAGGATTCAAGCGCCTGCAAACATGCCTGCTTCCAACAACTGTCAATTACTATCAATCACTCTTCGTTAATACATCATTAAGTATTGTCGCTTCTTGACTGACCGGAAAATGCCATTATAAAAGATTTGGGTTTGCTAAAACATCCCAAAAATGTGCTCCCCCTCCTGTAGTGTGGGATTACGAAGTATCAGGAGGCGATCTGTCCAAGCGAATCTGTCAAGTGGGATGTCTCGCCTTGTGATGTGCCTGCCTGTCTTGCTAGCAAGAGACTCTCTCTGCTAGGAAAGTAAATTACACTTGTATGCACTGGTAATTCTATTTCATCTAACAGAAATCAGTCTGGATAGCCCATGGCAACTGCTGTCTCTTTGCTGAATCCGCCTCACTACCACGCCACCCCACATTAGTTTCAAGTGCCACGGTGGTGTAAGTGCTAATTACCAGTCACACATCACCTCAGCTTCCCTGTTTAGCTTCAGATTACTCTCTGATAAAGAAGCCATGTTTTTCTGGTCTTTAACATTTTATTTCTTTCCGACTGACGGGTGTCTAGACAGAAAGTTGTGCAAGAATATTTCTCTGGCAGCTTGTGTTGATTTACATGTACTGATGATTGTCAATATCACATAATGGCATGTAATAGCGTTTGTGCGATGTACATCTCTCGTCTTTAGCTAGTTGCCAGCCTGCGAGACAAGTTCAGCACCGATCACGATAAATCACAAACACTTAATGGGATACCTGTCACGGAGCCCAAACCACTTCTTCAATAAATGTTAGGATGAAAAACAGGTAGAAGTGTCAAACAACCCCCCTCCTCCCCCGGCCCCTCCCACTACGGATCCCTGGATTCTGGGGACGACACTGGCTTCAACTAGATCAATGCCATTGAACAGCAAGTCAAGCGGCTGATTGATTTATGAGCAACACGTTAGATATAAAATAAATTTGCGAGGAGCAGCTGGCCCCGGGAGACTGAGCGGCTAAATAGCAACCTGTCATTTGAAGTAATTCATTCTGACCGGTAATCCATTACTTCAGATGCTCACATAAATCTTTCGTCTATTTCGGGCTAGCCCCCACCCCTGGGTCTCCCAAGTGAAAGAAAATCCATACTGGCATTGTTTGGTACTTGGGCTGCTTGCAAAAAGTTAGCTGTCTCCTCTTATGGGCGAAATGCATTGTCACTTGTGTGAGACGAAAGGCCTGCTGATGACAGCTGCAAGCCTCGGACATGTCACATGCAAATCAAATACTGGGTTTGTAGATAAAACCACCCTACTTGGCCTTGCCTCGGAATTTTCTTCATTAACTATTATTTATGGTTAGAGTGGCTGACATGTATGAAAAATAAATGACGTTATTTGTGCTCTCCCCTGACTGATAACACTAGCCATCAATCACACGCCAATTAGCATCTCTCATTACACAACCAAATGAATTCCATCTATTCTAGCAGCCCTGGCAACTTGACAACAACTCCCCTCTGAACTGCATCATTACACATGCAAAAAGTTACACATCTCTCATTATGACTCCAAATGCCATCTTATCATTCCATCTAATGTAAGAGTTAGCCAATATATCTTGCAAACTGTCAAAGGCGAGCCGGGCGTCTTTGTTTGCACTGTTGAGCAAATACATTTACAATAAAAGCGGGGATGATTGATGTGCGAGGAGATTGATTGTTTGGGCGCCACAAAGCCCGTTTGACAGCTGATTGACAGGCGCAATGAGAACCTTGATTGATGCCCCCAGAACAAATAGCAGATGGTCGCGCTCGCCTCGACACTGCAGACTCATGACCTACTAGAGCACGGCAAGAGAAACCTAGGACAGACATCTGAGTCAAGAATATTCCTCAAATACTGCGAGGCAGAACAGTTAGCCAGATATACACTCAGTAAACAAAGTATGTCTGGTGACAACACATGTGAGTGACAGCAACTGACATCCCAGACAACAGGGTCTCGCGCCAGCTTCGATCGCAATAATCTCAGCACACACAAAATGACAGTTTCTTACTTACATTTCAATCGTTTCGGGTAGTTCTGTTTTCTTCTGGGCATGTCGAGCACCTGTGTTAGTCTGATCGCATAAGTACCACTCTCAAAACAAACTTTGAATGGACCGCATGAGGAGCGCAGTGGATGCGATCCGATCGCGACCAACCTTCCTTATGACCCGGATACGAATAATAGGTCACTTCAGGACAAACGCATGCGTACAACCCACGCACCTGCTTCCGGAAAATGGCTGAAAATGTCTGTGTTTTCTATCGGGAAACCTTACAATCACTCACTGTAGAACTATTTTAGACTTGACATGGTAAGTCAAATATCTGCATATTTATGCACCTATGAATGATACAATTAGTCAAGATTTCGGTGCAAGAATAGTCGCATACAGAAGTTGAGGGTTGGACCTAAAGTCTGGTCACTTGAGTTGGAAGTTGAACTCGCTTTATTTTATTGTTTCCAGGATGTCATGTTTCATGGTTTGTGATTTCAAATAGTTCAGAAAACTTTCAACAACAAAGACATTATTGTATCAATATTCATGAACGTGTGGACATCACTAATATCGCTGAGAATCTTATGTAGTTGAAAACATTTGGGAGAAAAAACATGACACTTGTCAGGTAGTGCTCAGTCCATTTTGCCCCACCCCTTTTAGAAGATCCCTCTCCCCTGCACTTTCATTGCAATGACATTTTTCTAAAGAGGGATTTTTTTCCAAATATTAAAAGTGTATTGTCACAGTCTATGCATAGATTATTTATCAAAGAAAATAGACCATCAGGAGCTATGTTTTTTTGTACACACGTGATTTAATTGTTAGGAGAACAGCAATATGTAGTCTGGCTCAAAGACTTTTTTAAAATAATATTGTTTCCTAAACTGTTAATTTGGGAGGAAAACCTGACATTCACATTTGTCTGAGTTCTTAGTTCTCCCGATATTTATTAAAAATATATTTCTCATGAAAAAGAATTCAAACACATAGGTTTTTTAGACTGTGTAAGTCAAACTTGGGATTCCACAAACTGTTTAACATGAAATTTAGGAATTTTGTAGTTATAAATATAATATAAGTCTTATGGATATTCTTCTTCTTTCTTCCACAATATTGAATTTTCGGTATTGATACTTATATATCCCCTTTGCCTTGTCATATCAGAGATCTAAGATGGTTTTCATTTTTCCAGGAATAAGGCATAAGGGACCATATCTAGAAGGCTTTGCTACTACAGTCCCCTGATTGTTCTCATATAATGCAATAAATATCGAGCCAATGAAATGTAAATTACTTTAGATTAAGAAATATTGGCAGTGCCCAGATGAGGAAAAACTGATAAGTGACCATCAAATTTCACACCAGGCATTTTATTTGCTTTATGTAGTGATGAGTAACTAATCTTTAACAAGGCAAAATACCATCAGGGAATCAGCGAAGATAATCAGGGATTTGAAGTAGATACAGATACAAAGAACCTGATGGACCAAGTTGATGCAATATCATTTCACATAATTAACCTTAATGAATTTTATATGCACATGAGTATTATTTTTACATACTCGTAGGTTTCACTGCAATGTACTATCACTTGGTGTTGTAGAATTTGTTCGTGCATTAATAAATAAAAATAAAATATCCTTAAAATTTAAGCATTACATTCCTGATCGCCTTGTACCTATAATAATAATAGTAGTCCTTTTATAGAATTTATCCATGCTTCTTATATGCTCAAAGAGCTGGTCGACATATTATCCCCGGTCAACAAATATAGAACACTCCCAGGAGAGAATAATTCAAGTCCCCTGTCAAAGTTCAAATTCAGACTACGATCATATCAATCACACCAGGTACCCAGTTTACTGCTTGACAGAGGCACACTTCAAGTCACTTAACCAGAGTCACTCCACAAATCCATCTCAACTTGGACAGGGAATCACCCTTCAAATTCTAAGTTTATCTAGCAATGAAGTGGGTTACCCATCCATATGGCAAGCTATGCTCATTGTTACTGAACTTCACTGATAATGGTCAACTGACCTGAACTAAAAGAAGTTTAATGCACATGAGATACTTATTTATAGATATATAAATGTATATGGGTATGTACTCTGCATTCTGTTCATTCTTTCATCCATTCCAAACATTTATCTGTCTGGAGCATATCTCCCAAATTATATATGCTAGCTTCTGCAAATTGATACACATGTCCAACACATACCGTACCTTAGATTCACCTATCATGGTTAAGACATTTATTTTGTGCATTTTACGCGAGAAGCCTGACTTAAAAAATGACTCTACTATGAAATCATTTCATCCATAGCATATCTCCCAAATTACACCTGTTAGCTTCATCCAACTCTATATACAATTAAAAATCAAAATCAAAATAAATTTTAAAAAATAACTTCATATACAATACATATCATCAATTACCCCTACATGTGCCTCAATTGACTGAGACATATCTGTTTTTGCATTGTCCATGGAAACATGACATAAAGGAACATCTGATTTCTGTAGGATTGTAATCTTGTCCATTTTGAAGTGTAGGGGGCAGGTTAGCGCAGTGGTTTTGCTTTCGGCTTTGGATCAAGAGGTCCGGGGTTCAAATCCTGGCAACTTTATCTGCAGTAGAGAAATGTTCTACACTCAGTAAGGTTTCGGTGCAATGTGACACTGAATTTTAGTGCAGTGCCACACATGATTCGCTTGTTCCAGCCGATGCTTGCAGGTTTCACTGCAACACATATATAGAAACATAGTGTTGCTGGCTTTCTTCCTGCAATAATACTTTCATTCTTTGAGTTATTTTCATAATTGATAAATGACAAATTGTACAGATTTCTTCTAAGGAATGTGAAGCTTCAGTGTAGAGTTTACGTTCAAACTTTCTCTGTGTATGTGTTAGTATCACATGATCAGTTGCTTGATCATTACAATAAAAAGAATCAATGGGCCATTGTATGATTCGTATAGATCCATGGAAATTCACCACCTGCTTCAGGTGACCTGTTGGCATTGTTTTAACAAGATAATGAGTTTGTGTCAATCACAACTATTTTCCATAGGTAGTGAGAGATTACAGTGAGTTTGATCTTTTCCTAAAGTTTATTACATGAAAATTTGTTTTTTCAAATTCAATTATTTTATTTTTTAAATAAGATTTATCTTTGAAGCTTTCATTTGAGACACAGAAAATCATTTAGAATGTCTCACAGAAAGTCATTTAGTTATATAGTTAATATTTGTTATTAAAAGTCTACTAAGTTTAGCTTCAGTTCGATTGTTTATTATCTTTCTGATATTTCTTGCACTGACAATATGAAGAACTTTATTTCAACATTTTAATTTTTTAAATAAATTTTATGGTTCTCCATAAAAGTTGGTTAAAACAATTTTTTGAAGACTTCTGCTTTTGGGTAGAAATGAACAGTACTTTTCTAATAGTTATCCTAACAATATTAATTTTATCGTTTTTACGAGCATTGACGTTGTGCTCTCAGGTAAATAGAAATACATGTCATTTAGATAGTGAGCAAATCTAACTTTGTTACATTTGGGAGAACACTACCTTCAATGGTACGATTTTTGTTGAGGCCCCGTGGTCCTGTGTTATGATGTTGGTACGGTCAGTGCTGGCAATAGTTTCCTTACCCTGAGGTGTGGGTTCCATTCCCGCAAGGGACTCGGCCCGGTAAAGTACATGTACAAGAATTTGTACTATTAAGGGTAGTGTTATCCCACATGCAACATTGTAAGGTGCTCTTGGGTAATTGTTATTTTATTTTTCTTCATATCTTTTTGCTAACGATTGTCTTTAACAAAGAATGTCACTTTATACATCAAGAATCAAATGACAGGAAATGGCAATTATAAACGCTGGTTGTTTGCTGAAGATTCCTTGTAATCTAAAGGGTACAAAACAACTATATTCTTATTACAAACAAATCATAACTGATAGCAAATACATTGAATAATACCTTTGATCTGAAGCTTACTTTTAAGGTGGTTTATATTGACATATTTTGACGAAGAGAAATATGCAAAATGTGGACACCATTAGAAAAAGCAAAATTATTTCATTTGGGACATTAACTTGATAGGAAAGGGGAAGCTCATTTGATATCCTATAAGTATACATCTATCTTTCTCACATGTACATCTTCATGTTGGTGTGGGACTATTGGGTTGTGTCATTTAATTTTATTTTATGATGTTACAGCAATTTTGATAAAAATACTTTCGAAAAATGTTTTATAATTTACAAAACTCAAAATAAAATAATATTATTTAAAAATTTTCAAATAACTGTAATTAGTATATTCAATTAATTTACATGGTTTTGAAAGCAACCCTAAATAAAGAGTCTGTATTCAAATATTGCTCTTGTATTGATCCAACAGCTGTCTGTTACACAGGAAGGGAGACAACTCATGGTTTACTAAAGTCTCTAGTTATTAGGCTGAGGGCGAGTTAAATGGGGCATGAAACAGTTATTTAAAGAATGTCATCCTACTGGGTCTTGACTTGTTTATCTGTGATGCCTTTTCTTCTATAGGTATGATTTTATTTACTTAATTGACACTTTTCGTAAACTGGACTGATGCTTTGTTGATCATTAGAAATATCTACAAATTCAATCTTTTCGCTGTTTCCATGGAAATGTTCATATTTTAGACACATAAATTTGTGCTTATCCAGTTCATATTTCTGAATGTGATTGTATTTATTGCTAAATCTTTGCACTGACATAGATAAAACTTTTGATATTTTAGCTGTTAAGCAATTCATATTACCATATTCTCGCGGATATAAGACTCACGCCTAAAACAACCCCCACTTTGTGGAGGGTTGTCCTGGTTGGGGTTATTCTCAGGTTATAGCAAACCCCTAATTTTGCCAGATGTTCCATGGTCATACATTACATAAATCTATAATATTATTGTAAGTTTAATAGTCAAAAACCTACATAAATCCTATTCTGACTGTCTGACAGTCTCTGGTATGAACATTCATCTGAGTTGAGGTCTCTCCCATCTGAAAGTCCACCCTCATGTTTTCAAGATGTTTGTTTGCCTGGTCTTATACACGAGATAACACAGTATTTCATTTAGCTCATTATGCCTAAAAGGCCAGATGGACTTATGGCATGAGACTGTGACCATCATCTGAGAACTTTTATCCAACAGAACTGCTACATCTCCATGGCTGCAATCTTGTTATGATCATGATGTGTCTTACACTAAGGGGAACAAAATATTCGATCAAAATCCTTAACTTTATACTGTCACTTTACTGAACCGATAATTTGATAATATTTGGTAATTAGTCGGAGCTGCTATCAGTTTTTGTGCAGTTTCCGTTGCCGCCGCCTGCACGTTTTGTATTCACTATAACTTTTTTCCTATAAGGTTTTGAGAACTCATATACATAACTCCTTACTTATGTCCCTGGGGGATTTTTTTGAAATGTTCATATTCAAGGTCAAAGGTCAAGGTCACGAGTCCTGAAATCGCTAAAAAAATCCTTGTAAACACGATAACTTGAAAAATATTTGTGCTATCAGGCTCTTATTTGGTGTATATCAACTATGGAGAAAGGCCAAGATTTGAAAAGGTTTTGGCTAACATCCGTCAAAGGTCAAGGTCACAGCGAGGGCACGACTTAAGCATGCTTTTGCGAAAATGTCTTATTTCAACTATTAACACTTTGAATCATTACATGATTGTTATACACAATGAAAAGTGACTACTGATTGTGTGACCTTGAATTTAAATGGTCACGGTCACGAAATATGGTCATGGTCACCAGTTCTGAAATCACTAAATAACCTTTTCTCAAGAAGGTATTAACAACTCTTATACATAGCTTCTTTCTTATAAACCTGGTGGACGAATTTGACATGTTCACATTCAAGGTCAAAGGTCAAGGTCACGAGTTCTGAAATCACCAAAAAAATCCTTGTAAACACGATAACTTGAAAAATATTTGTGCTATCAGGCTCTTATTTGGTGTATATCAACTATGGAGAAAGGCCAAGATTTGAAAAGGTTTTCGCTAACATCGGTCAAAGGTCAAGGTCACAGCGAGGGCACGACTTAAGCATCTATTTTGCGAAAATGTCTTATTTCAACTATTAACACTTTGAATCATTAGCTCATCTGGCCTGAAAGGCCTGATGGGCTTATGGCATGGGATGGCGTCCGTCCGTCCGTCCGTCCGTCCGTCCGTCCGTCCGTCCGTAAACTTTTCGCTTTTTCGACTTCTTCTCCAGAACCAATGACTCCAGAGAGCTGAAATTTAATGTACAGACTCCTTGGCTGAAGGGGATAATAAATTGTAAATTTGGTGACCCTGTGACCCCAAATGTGGGTCACAGGGGTCATAACCTTAAAAGCTATTTTCATCTTCTTCTCCAGAACCAATGACTCCAGAGAGCTGAAATTTTATGTACAGACTCCTTGGCTGAAAGGGATTCTAAATTGTAGATTTGGTGACCCTGTGACCCCAAGTGTGGCTCACAGGGGTCATTACCTAAAAAAAACTATTTTCATCATCTTCTCCAGTCCCAATGAACGTAGAGAGCTGAAATTTTATGTACATACTCCTTGACTGAAGGGGATTCTAAATTGTAAATTTGGTGACAGTGAGACTCCAAATATTGGGTCACAGAGGCAATGACCTAAAATGCTATTTTCATCTTCATCTCCAGTCCCAATGGCTCAAGCGAGCTGAAATTTTATGTACAGACTCCTTGGCTGTAAGGGATTCTAAATTGTAAATTTGGTGAGTCTGTGACCCCAAATATGGGTCACAGAGATCATAACCTAAAAGCCTATTTCAGTTTACAGCATCTTTCTGAGATTATATGTGCACTTCAATCAGTAATTAGGTAAGGGAGGTAATTTTAAAGAAAACAGCTGAGTTAAAGGCATTTCATCTTTCTGATGTGAGAGTTCTAACATGTGCTTTGAGAATATAATATGTCTGATGAAAAAGAGATATTTAGAATTAAAAACTTAGAATTGGAGGTCTAACAAAAATTATAAGTCATATTTTATCTTTGTCTCACATTTCACATATGAGTAATTATTTGTATTTTGCAAGTGAATTTGCTGATAAAGGTACACAAGTCTAAAAGTATTCTAAAGACTTAATACAGAATCTTTTATTAAATCTAATATTATGTTCTTTGTAATTTAAGAGTAAATAATGGAGTTTTTTAATATCTCATGATATTGTGTAATTATTTGGAGAATTAATTAATTAATTATTGAGAATTTCCAGTACGAGTCAATTTGGTATACCTTATTTATATCATATTTTATACTTTATAACTGATTTAGTTTTCTATTAACTTTGCAGTTAATTTTATTCAATAGGAACAAGAAATGAGATAGATGTCTACATCATGGACATGTTTAATGTGAATCTATTTGAAATGAGAACTATTGAATACCCTTTGAAGGAATAACTTGAAGAGGAATTAAATTTTTTCATTTTACATGAGATATGTGAACTGAATATGACTAGTGATAACTGGTGATAACATAGGACTATAAAAGAAGTAGCTATATGAGATTGTGACATCACACCTATTTTCATCATCTTCTCCAGTACAGAAAAATAATTAATTGTAGGAAAAACTGCATCTAACATATAAATTTTACTGGCCGTGAGTCCAGTGTCTGCATGTTATGTAATTGCATTGTGTTGACCTCTTCCTGGCAGAAGAATGAAAACTGATAGTTACACAGAGGTTTCAGGTTACTTCAAACTACTGTGCAGCACTGTGTTATCATAGACTGTGCGTGAGACTGCTTTAGTCTTCCACTGACTCTAAAAAAGAATTTATTCATAGAATATCACCATTTTATCAAATATTGAAAAGGAGCCTATAAGAAATGGTGAAAAAGAATTTACTAAAAAAAATTCACCAATTTATTAAGTATTGAAATGGAGCCTATGAGAAATGGGATTTTCAAAAACTGAGGCTCCTATTCATTATGTAATAAATGTTGGTATTGCCATAATGCAATTAAGAATTAAAACAATATAATGCAAAGGTGTATGATATTCATAACGAATGTTGATTTATGTGTAACCAATTTTGATAATAATTAACAGGGGTCATGACCTAAAAAGGTTTTTTTCATTTTCTTCTACAGCCCCAGCCCATTATTGCAATAGCTTACAGTGGTGAATTGAATGCAAAGAATTGTACCCGGTATATTCATTATTATATAATGTGTGTACGATCTTAAAAAATAGTATGATCTCTCCACCACATTATTAAATGTTTGATACCAGCAATTTATTTCCAAGCTTTGTGTTGCTCTTTCAACACATATATATAGCAGATTGGCAAAGTTATGGTAACAAAATATTTTTAAACTGCTTTAATCGTTTCACTACCTAGATTCTTATTACTACATTCCATTATCTGACCATTGCTATAAAGTCCACTCCATAACATACCCCACTTATTATCTCCTGATGAGCTACAGAGGCCATGGCTCTATTTTTACATCATTGTTATACACAATGAAAAGTGATCACTGATGGTGTGACCTTGAAGGTCAAAGTTCAAGGTCATGAGATATTTGTAAAGGCCACGTCAATCCTTTGATCCAATTTTGAAATCAGAAATAGGTTTTAAGAACAAACTTGTGATAAGTGACCCCAGTGATGATTCAACTTGTTAGAATTAACTGGAATAATGAAAAATAAATTGTTAAAAAATATTCCCATTTTATTGATGCTGACGAGAAGGCGGAACAGGGAAAGGCGAGACCCTAAGTGTCGGGGCTGCTCTGCTTTTGCGGTGTCCCGCAAACGCTCATCTAGTTTATAATTTTTTTAAATGAAATAACACCAGCAATTAAATTTGACATATGAATGAAATACTGTCACTTTGGTCACAAATAAATTAAGGTGTGCCTTTTGCTATAGTTTCCATAACCACAGATGGAAGCTGGGGCTTGTGAGCTGTGCTCCCTTCTACATTTATAAATTAATATATAATAATATCTTTGACACTATTTTAGGATGTGTTCTGAAAAGGGATGGGAAGGTCGCAAATACACCAGGGTTTGATATTAGCATTCGTCTGGTAGCCCATGGCTAGTGAAAAAGTAACTGGACTAGTAAAATGTTTTGACTGGTAGTCCAAAAGGCTAGTTTGAATTCAAAGATGATATGATCTTGAAGATGCATTTGGCTAGCTGAAATGGCTTTGGGCACTTCAGGAATTTAACTAGTTTGAATAGTGTATTTGCTTTGATAAAGTTAATTTCAACTCCTGCTTCAATGACCAAATATAAACATAATTTGTTTTGGTTTTCATCAAAACTAAAACTTTAATTACAAAAAGTTAGCACATAAATTTTTCGATTACTAATAAATGAAGTGTTGACTTTTGATACTTTCAAATTTACCTTTTAGAAAAGTTTGAATTGTCAATACAAAGTTTGTATGCAATCAAAACACGCAAACTGTTGAAATTATGAGGGATATGCAGGGGTTTCAATAATAGCCAGGTACAGGGGAAACTTCCCCACCTGTGCGAATGTAGTTATCCGTCTATGAAAGTCAAATATACTTTATTTCAATCTTAACACACTGCGTAAAAGCTAGCTTTCCCTGCCTGTAAAAATCTTGTTATCTTATAAATTAAAGAAACCCTTGGATATGTCATTAACTGATGATTGTTACTGTAATGTTCATAATATGCACTCTGACGCTTCTAGCGTCCCAATCTTCAGAAGAACCCCTACCCTAATAAGTGCCTCCAATAGGCGTGGGGGCGGGATAGCGCAGTGGTTAGCGCGGTCGGCTTCGGATCAAGAGGTCCCGAGTTCGAAAACTGCCAGGTGCACGGCAACTTTGTCTGTAGTAGAGAACTGTGTACGCAGTAAGGTTTGGGTGCAATGCTACACTGAATTTCAGCGTAGTAACACCAATGGTTCGCTAGTTCCAGCCGATGCTCGCAGGTTTCACCGCAAGGCATAGCCACATGGCGTTGCAGGCTTTCTCCCTGCCATAATACTAGCATCCGCGATATAAGTGAAATACTCTTGAAAGCGGCGTTAAACCCCAACTCACCTCACCTCACCCAATAGACGTCTCCTTTCTCCCACCATAGTCAGCACCCCCCTACCATCCCCAAACCTCATCATATAATGATGAAATATGGTGTTACTTGTTATCATTATAAATTCAAAAAAATACTTTTCTAGTGATGAAAAAATTATATAAAGTGTTTTACATTTAAAAAAATCAATGCTTGTTTAAGCCCTTGTTTGATTTCTTTGTTTGAATGTGATAATGCAGGTTGCTTTAATTCATGTTCCATGATATCTTTTGTTAGATTTCCACTGGACTTGTGATTTGTTAATTTATTTATCATGTTGAAAAAAAATTGCCCTAATGTGGCACTTGTTGTGTTTTCGAAGGACAACGATGTCATAATTTGAAAAAATTCCTTCTTGACATGTGAACAATCGTGTTTGTTGATTTTGCAAGTAAAAAATGTCTTCTGTTGAAAATGATTTTCATTCTGTGTTTTCTCAAGAGTGATATTAATTTGGCCAAAAAAACTAATTTTCATTGTTCAAAAAAACACAATTCTCCAAGTTTAAGATATTCTTTCAATAGCCTGTCAATTTGCACTTTCATAAAATCTTCATGGCAAGAAATATTTGTGAAGTTTAATATCAACAAGTCTTGAAGATAAAGTTTTGCAAAAGCAACTTCAAGTTAAAAATAATTGTTTGTACATGTTAGACTTTAGTGAAGGGTTTGTGTTTTTCATCCCCAAAAAATTGTTAGCTTAAAAAATTAAAGTTCTGTAAAAAGTCTGTCACATTGAATTATTAGGTACATCACTATTTATCCTTTTAAATGGAAAAAGTTGTATATTTTTCTTTTATATAACTACCCTGTTAGCATTGCCATTGAGCAAGTCATTGTTTTATTGAGCATGTTTGATGATTTATACAGTATTTTAATAGAAGGTGGACATTTAATCAAATGACATATCTATGTAGGTCTCATAAAAGTCACTTAACTAGGTGGTATTTGAAATTAACAATATGTTTATAAATTATAAAAAAAACTTCTATTCTATGATTGTATTTTTTGTGAAGGTTAATGATCAATAATTTTAATGATGTCACCTGCAGAATCTTTTTAATTAACAACTACTTTGTAAAATTTTCTATTATATAGTTTATCCTAGTATGTCATGAGAGAATTGTATGAATTCATTAAATAAAATATATATGTTTTCCAATTTAAGAAAGATTACTATTGGGTCAACCTTTCTTTATAGGAGCACTCACGTACTACTTTATTTCAAATTTTTTATGAAAATATGATGTATTTTATTTTAAATTTGTCTTCTTCAGGGTTGATAACAATGGAGCCACTGAAAGTTCTAAAAGGTTGTCTTTGAAGACGAAGTGGGGAACAAAGAACCACAAGTAAGTATATTGCAACGTAAGGTTGCAACGATACACAGATGTGTAATTTTATCTCAATATTGTATCCATGATCCGATACACATATGAAATGACAGGAAACAAATTTATACGCAGAATTTAGTCAATGACAAAGTCAAACTGTTATCTAATATCCATCCATTATCACTTCAAAAAAAAAAAAATTTTAAAAGGGGGTGGGGGGTGGGTTGTATCCCTGGCAAACCTCAAGGTCTGTAAGAGTTACACAAATCTTAGATACATCTACTTTTGTTGGCAATGTACTTGTTTCATTGAAAAAGCTTGAAACATAATTTATGACATCCATTTTTTGAGTAAAAACAAATTGTTCTTTAAAAGAAATGTCTTTCCTAGGCTATTTCAACATGAAACTTTTTTACTCTTGAAGTGTGAAGATTTTATGCGTTTGACACCCGCCTGTTTTCGAACTTTCCGTCACGTTAGATTAGTGTTGATGTTGTTCTGAAAATTTGTTTTTGTAACTAAACAATGCCTTTCTAAAGTTTTAAGCACTTTCTACAAACTCTATTTTAATTTAAAACTCTCTCTATTAATTAATTTTTCAACACTGATATATGCTTTTTTGGTAAATTGATGTCTTGATGTAGCAGCTGTGATAAACACAGTGTCATGTCTAGTTGCATAGGTATTGGAGACAAGTGTCAACGTTTTTTATATAAAGAACTTTTAAGAACTTGAAATATACGCATATGAGCGTGATGGAGAATAAATAACAATGTTAACATTTTTATTTTAGAAATTTCTTTCTGAAAAAAATTATGAAATACCAATTATTCAACTGATTAATATTTTGATACTTTTTACAGTGTCATGATAGGTATCCTTTAAATTACCGTATATTACAGTGTATAAGGCGACCCTGTGTATAAGACGACCCCCTTTCTCAGACCCCTAAAATCAGGTAAAAACCATGTATCTCATGTATAAGGCGACCCCCTTCTAGCAATCATGGAAACAGGTCGACATGCCATGATGGGAAAACACGTTGGTAAGATTTGGTAACGGTAAGTTGATACCGGTAATTTTTTAAGTAACATGACATAAATGATTTGTTATAATTGTTTGTTTGTTAAATAAATTGTTTTAAATGTACCAAAAAAATAATAATACATACGTTTTCTTACGGTGTTTGTTCTTATTTTTTTAATGACATGTCATTTTCTTGTCAGTTCATGCGAGATTAGCAACACTACAATCAACAATCTATCGTAACTATTCGCCATGTTTTTTTTAGTCTAGGCCTAACATCTAAACAAAGCCGATACTCCTTACACAGATTTAGAAATCGCTTCAGTGTTTATAAGATTAAAATGGTGTCAAGAGCTTTGATAACCAAGCTTGATTGCGCATGCCCGAAGTCAAGCTTTAATGTCTAGATTTCTATCGTAGTGTTGTAAATATTTGTCCCTTCTTATAAACAAAGTTTAACTAGTTGTATTTAATACTGCCGAATGGTTTTGAAAGGTTGGTAATGTTTGATAGCTGAAATCAAGCCATTATTTTTCATTCCAACTCTGGTTAGCTTTACCGCTGATTCTCTATTACGCAGCTGTCAGTATTTGGCTCCCAACGTGTGTTATAGCGAGGGGCCACTCAATGCAGTAAACTTCTCACGCTAAAGACGTGTTTATTTAACGTTGACCATGTAAACATCCAGAGAAGGACATACAGACCAATTACTGATAAGAACACAACAAAGTTAAGATAATTACCGGATATGTTAATGAATAACTGCCCTGATTGGAATTAACATTACGTCAATGACACGTGTTTATCGAGATAAGCTTGTCAAGTTTTATGAATGAATAGGTTAGTTGTAGAATTTCATTGGTCCACGTCATGAATGAATGGATAAGTTGTAGAATTTCATTGGTCCACGTCACTGAATTTATCGATCGTTTGCTTGACTGCTGGTACCACTTTAGGTCCGTCAACCTATTATTTTTAAATGAATTATCAAATATATTTTATGTATTTAATTCCATATAGTAATAAAAAAAACCCATAATAATACATAATAATTATAAAAGTATATTTATTTCCATTTTGTTAGCATGAGATAACATCAATATTCTGTATTGCTGTTTCCGGTTTCAACATCGTGAGTTCGTCAATGAAGCTTCAAAATTTCTTCTTCTGAAACATAGCCCTTGTGTATAAGACGACCCCCTTCTTTGACCCCCTATTTTCTGGTATAAAAAAGTCGTCTTATACACTGTAATATACGGTAGATTTGTAATTTTCCACATAAATGAAGAGTTGTATATTAACTTATTTCCATTCTTACAATGCATAAAACCAATATTTTCAAAATTTGAATATAACAAATAATATCATATATATTGAAATTATCATTTCAATTAAGATATTGTAATATAGCACAGTGGTTAGCGTGCTGGCCTCTCACGGGTTCGAATCCCGGTGGAGACACTAAACATTTGTGACCTGGCTGTGTCTCATACCGTGTGTCCCTGGGCAAAGCACTTTATCCACATTGCACTCAGTCCACCCAGCTGTATAAATGGATACCTGAACACGGGAGGTACAGACCTATATGGTCATGCGGAGTACTTAGTAGCAGCAACGAAAGTACAATTCCATTTGTAAAAACATTGAAAGTGAAAACTCCAACAAGATTAGACTAAAGCTAGTGCTTGTTTTAAATGCAATTTCTCTCCATGCAAGTAAGTATTTACATTGAGACAAAGATGTACATACTTACTATGTTATTATGTAATAAAGTTAAGAAAAGCTTTTAGACTTAAGTCTCTCTTCAGCCAATGTCTAATCTCGGATTGTTCCCGTTGTTGAGGAGTTGAGAGTGCTGTAAATTGCCACATAGAATAGTTTAGCACTAATAAACTAAGCAGGAAAGATTTAGGTTGAAGACATATTCTCGAAAAATGCTTCAATGTTACTGAGGTATCAGGTTTTTCATGAAACAGTTGTTTTTCTTGTTTTGGGTAGTCAAGATTCAAAAGACAATTTTGAAATGCAACAGGGAGTTGGACTTTGAGCTTTGACATGTGTAGTGTAAGATACAATGTTAACATTTACTTACCTTCCTTGCAAATCAGAAATATGTTTGATCAATTGACCAATCAGGAAGGAGTTACGCACATCGATTTTTTCGCTGCATGTCCAATTCTCTGGTCAGTAGCCATCTGACGAATCACGCATAATCATTGTCAAAGTTGTGTCAGAATTGTAAGAAGGAATTTGATTGGTTGTTTTGCTGATGGTGTGCTTTGTGACATGGACTGTTAGTCTGTCAAGAGCTCCTGGGCGGAAATACAAGTTTGTGGCCAAGGAAACTATAAACTTTAAAACTTGTTATATCTTGACATGTGCGTGTGGAAAAAAAGGAGTTGTTTTAATTTGTCTTACTTGTGTGAGAATTAATCTTGCAGCTTTTCACCAGAGCGTGGGTTAGACAGATAGTCTTGTGACTCCCAGACAATTACTTGCAAGGTAGTTGAACCCAACATTATATCATTTGTTTAGTTCTAATTATGTATATCATGTTGGAAAAGGAATAAAATCTTTACTTTTTTATGGCAACAATATTTCTTGATGACAGCTTCTTTATTGTGAACATACATAACATTTCCTTCATCAGGGGAATCACATAACCATATAGTCTGAAGTCTAGTTTTCTAGACAAAAAATTATCCGTAACATTCGAAAATCTCTTCTAATGATAAAAAGATATGAAGGTCAAAATCACTTAAATTCATTGTATTAATTGTCCCCCGCCGCAACGCGGAACGGGGGACTATGAATTCAGCGGCGTCCGTACGTACGTCCGTACGTACGTCCGTACGTACGTCACATTTCTTGTTTACGCGATATCTTATGAAGTGTTGCATCCAAAGTCTTCAAATTTGATATATGCCTACATTGTGGGAAGATGCAGACACCAGTCAATTTTGGTGACCTTGGTCTTATTTTCAAGGTCACCATGACACGTTGACCACTTTTTGAACTCTTGTTTACGCGATATCTCATGAAGCGTTGTATCAAAAGTCTTCAAATTTGATATATGCCTACATTGTGGGAAGACGCAGACCCCAGTCAATTTTGGTGACCTTGGTCTTATTTTCAAGGTCACCATGACACGTTAACTACTTTTTTAACTCTTGTTTACGCGATATCTCATGAAGCGTTGTATCAAAAGTCTTCAAATTTGGTGTCTGTGTACATTGTGGGAAGACGCAGACACCAGTCACTTTTGGTGACCTTGACCTTCTTTTCAAGGTCACCACGACACTTTGACAACTTTTTAAACTCTTGTTTACGCGATATCTCATGAAGCGTTGCATCCAAAGTCTTCAAATTTAGTGTCTGCCTACATTATGGGAAGATGCAAACATTAGTAACTTTTGGTGACCTTGGCCTTATTTTCAAGGTTACCAAGACACTTTGACCACTCTTTGAACTGTTGTTAATGCGATATCTCATGAAACATTGCATCCAAAGTCTTCAAATTAGTTGTCAGCCTACATTGGGGAAAGGCACAAACGCCAGTTTATTTTGGTGACCTTGACCTTATTTTCAAGGTCACCGCGACAATTTGACCAATGATGTGTCTTACTTACTCAATGTCACCGGCGGGGGACATTGCCATGTTAGTGGCAAACACTTGTTATTGATAGACTTATCAATCAGAGTACTTGGAGTTATTATCTCCTGGCAACAAAGATGATTATCTGAAGAAAACCAAGAGATAACTAATATGAAAGATATTTTGCTTATGTTAATGAGTGAATTTCAATTTTGATTGTTTGCTCTGCTAAGTTGTGGGATGCGTTCACCCTGCAACTCTGTTCTTCCACTCAGTGGCAGCAGATTTCCAATCCTACAGGTCAGCTCTGGCAGCAAAATATAGAACTAATTTCTGAAAATCTTTGATTCATGACTTACTTGTTTGCATTTTAAAGACCGGAAATGAATTCAAGTTTGAAGTATGAATTAGAAAACGAGGTAATTTGCATTTTAAAGACTAGAAACAAATTCAATTTGAAGTATGAATTAGAAAACGAGGTAATTTGCATTTTAAAGACTAGAAACAAATTCAATTTGAAGTATGAATTAGAAAACGAGGCAATTTGCATTTTAAAGACTAGAAACAAATTCGATTTGAAGTATGAATTAGAAAAGGAGGTAACTGACTAAATGACCCATTCATCTTGTCATGAATTTGTCACTTGTCACTTGTCAAAAACTTTCACAAAACATTGAGTGAAAACCAGCTTCTATCTTTCCTATTGGAATTGTGGTGCTTATAGCTTCAATTGGAATGTTCAGGTATATATATTATATGTATATTCTGTTGTTTTATTTTGTTGTTTGTTGTTATTTGAATATTACATTGTGAAAATGTGACAAACCCTGCACATCCTTGATACTTGTTTAAGGCCCTGTGTTTTCTTTTCAGTTGATTTGATAACGCCAAAGCTCTGAATCATCAGAGGAGATACGATATATTAACTAATTATTTCATCAAAGCAGAAAACACGAAATAGAAGAATTATCCAAGTAAATCATTTCTTGCATTTGATGGGTCACAAATGTCAAGTAAGGCTACTATTATCATGTTCAGTGTTTTAATTGGAATAATATTAACATCATGAAATTCACTTTAAAATTACTTTGACATTTAATTCATATCAAGGTGCCAGTTATGAGCCAAAAAATCTCTTAAAATAAATGACAAGTGAATATTGCTAGAATGCAAGGCATTAAGGGGAGGCAACTGTAACAGATATTCAAAATATTTGTCTATTGGCCACTGTTGCTTTGATTTGCTTTATTTTAACAAAATAAATGGTCAGAACTAAGGTTTTTTTTACCTAGTGTTTAAATAACTGCCTGCCCACCCTCCAGCCAATTCCTTATTAATTTCTGGTTGCAAAAGTGGCCAGAAAGCCAACCTGTCTTGTGGGATATTACCGATAGATAAACTTAGGTTACTAAACATTGCAGGTCATCTTGTTAGATGAGCTAGTAAGTTTTTAAACCCCAGTACCAGTTAATTTGACATAGAGTGAGCTGCTGGAGTCGCATGTCAAATAGGGGCTGGATAGCGCAGTGGTTAGCGCATTTGACTTCGGATCAAGAGGTCCGGGGTTCGAATCCCGTCAGGGGCTCGGCAACTTTTGTCTGCTGTAAAGAGCTGTTCTATGTGCAGTAAGGTCTGGTAGCAATGCTACATTAAATTTCAGTGCAGTACAACCAATGGTTCGCTAGTTACAGCCGATGCTTGCAGGTTTCACTACACTGCATAGCCACATGGTGTTGTGGGGCTTTCTCTCTGCAATAATACTAGCAGCCGTGATATAAGTGAAATAATCTTGAAAGCGGCGTTTAAACCCAAATCATCTCACTGTACTGTTCCCAAAGGTATAGACATGATGATATAAGCATAATGATGTGTCTAGTTTTAAAGGAAAATAATTCCCATTATTCATACATCTGCTTGTGCAGGAGTGACAGATCTGGAGTTTACAGCTTCCCGTGACAGCAGAGTTGAAACTGTTGGAGGCATATTGTGTCACGTGTTATGATTTGTCCATGAGCACCGTGTCACAGTTTATAGGCGGAAACCAAGTTGTAAGAGTCTCGTAAAGCACACATGCTCGCTTGTCTCCTGTCACGTAGCCGTCAGACACATGCATGTTTGGCAGTTGCGTCAAATCTTTGTGGAAGACATCAGTGAGTTAGCTTTAAATGTCCACATATATCAGAGCATGTGATGTCAGCCTGTCACACTCTGACGAGCTCGTTATGTTGTCACCTGTAGGCCCACCTTATGCTGAGATTATAAAGTGATAAAATGAGCATTCTTTATGATCCTCTTAAAATTTGCAAATTCATTTTCTTCATAAGGATCATTCTCTCCCGAGAGGTTACTCAACTTCAACTCTTCCCATGTAATCTGTTCTTATGCAAGTGATTTCTTTTACCAGCAAAATAGAATCCTGATTGTATGCAAAACAAGTAAGACAATAGCTATGCAATCAGCCACATGATGTTCTGTTTACAAAAATTAAAGTTAAGGTTTATTGAAACCTGTGTCCTTTGATGGTACCTTGCTGAAGTATAATATATGGAGAGTTATCTTATTGTTATACCATGTCCACACATTGCATAGAAAGTTGTCAGATTCTTGTATTCTTGAAGATAAATTGGATGTAAAATTGTAAGATAATTAATTATACCATGTCAATATTTTGATTGAAATTTGATGGAAAGTTGTCAGATTGTTATACAATGTTGACAAAATTGATGGAAAGTTGTCAGATTGTTATACGTTGTTGAAATATTGGATGAAAGTTCTCAGATTGTTATTATACGTTGTTGACATATTGGATAAAAAATTGGTTGCGGCCACCACCGCTGGCATATTTTGTTTTGGCTATAACTTTTCTCTAAAAAAGGTTTTAAGAACTCATACTTCTTTCATATACCCCCAGGATGTTTTTCTGACTTGTTCACATTCAATGTCAAAGATCAATAAAACTAAAAATAGCTTCAGATCTACAAATCCACATCTCACACTGAAGAGTTCAACAAAATTGTAGCTGTACAAGTCACAACTTTTTCTTTCAATTCGGAAAACCATTCATTGAATACGGCTTACTGGGTCATGTAATGAGATTTTTACCCTCAAACATTACATTTAATTGTATTAACTTTGATTATAAATGGCAATTTGAGGAAACATAATATGCCCAAAAAATTTGCTACAGCGCCTTTAAAGCTCACACACATTATTATCCTGATGAAAGGACCAACAGTGTTCGTTTTTCATTCTCAACTCGCTGGGAATATGCAACCAAGCTCCAAATTCAGGCACTTTTCAAGGTTATCGCTCGCATTGCCTTCAGTGCTTGAACGTTATATGTATGTGATAGACTTGCTTCAGCTTCAATTGAATATAACGTTTTGAACGAGGTGAGTTGGGGTTTAACGTCGCTTTCAAGATGATATCACTTATATCAAGGCTGCTAGTATTATTGCAGGGAGAAATCCCTCAACATCATGGAAATTTCCAAACATCGGCTGGAACTAGCGAACCATGGGTGGTACTGTGCTGAAATTCAGTTTAGCATTGCACCCAAACCTTACTGCATGTTGAACAGTTCTCCACATAACAGTTTGAACGAGGAAGTGTACAGGTGTTTACAGTGGTTCATGCATGTACTGCACTAGGTGTCATCTCTATCCACTCACAAAAACTGACTGTAGAGAGTACATGACGAGCCTCTGTAATCATGTCTCCAGCAGGTGCTTGTCTGTTGTGAGGTGATGTCCATTGCATTTGGCAGACATGACAGAGTGAAACTGGCATGACACATAACCAACACCCGAGTTCAGTACATTCACACTCGGAGTCCCTGACCCAGACTGTTATAGTGACCATATAGGCACTGACCGATCCTAGATTTTCTCTTTGTTAGAGTTGTAATTTCTTAGGCTGACAATAATGCTTAGCACTAATTAATACAACATACACAGTGTAAATAATGGTGGGATAGCGCAATGGATGTTCGGCTTCAGATCAAGAGGTTTGGGATTTGAATCCCGTCAGGGGCTCGGCAGCGTAGTACCACCCATGGTTCGCTAGTTCCAGCCCATGCTTGCAGGTTTCACCACAATGCATAGCCACATGGTGTTGCGGGCTTTCTCCCTGCCATAATACTAGCATCTGTGATATAAGTGAAATACTCTTGAAAGCAGCATTAAACCCCAAATCACCTCACCTTGTTTATCAGGATTTTCAGACATTGTAACAATGTTGTATTTGGGATAAAACTCTGCAATAGTACATATTCTTGTATTTTTCTTATGCCGGTTTCGACCCCACATCCTCAGAGCCAGGCACCAATTGCCAGCACTGACCCATTCAGCTACTGAGACCTTAATCTTTGGATCAAGAGGACAATGATTTAGTTCCACTGTGAGCTCAGCAACATGTGACTTTATCTGGATGCAACATTCTTCAGTGCACTAACCATTATTTACTAGTTTCAGTCATTGCTTGAAGCTTTCATCATTGTGCATTGCAGCAGTGGAGTAGCTGGATTTCTCTCTGCAGTCATACTTGCACTGTTATGTTATGTTTAGTGAAACATGTACCATTTTTTAAGTGAAACATGTCCCATATTGTATGTGAAATGAGAACATTATGTAAGTGAAATATGTACCATCATGTACCCGTAAGTGAAAATGAATTATTTTGTTAGTATAATAAGAACATTATCTAAGTTTTGGAAGTGAAATAAGAACCCGTAAGTGAAATATGTACTATTTTTTAAGTGAAACATATACTATCATCTAAGTGGAATATGTACCATTTTGTAAGTGAAACTATTGGTCAGCAGTTATTTCATCCCACCTGACACCCATACAATCAATGTCCATGCTTTTATGAAGCTTCAAATTCAAATTTATGAAAATTGAAATTGACAATTTATTTGTACCTTCTCTACTCTTTAACCAAACCGAGGTTATACATTTCACTTTGGATCCAGATATTTAATATATTACAAATCTCCCCTCAATGTTTAGTTCTCGACTGTGAAACTGTGTGTTTATCTCTACTTCTGATCTTCAGCTCTAGCTGCAACATATAAATCATATTCCTTATTAAATCACAATAAAGTTCCATCTCTAATAAATGTTGTGTCAGGTGGCTTGTTAGCGAGACGTTTATGATGAGATATTGAGCCATGAAAGTTAATGATATGATACATAAAGAAGCGTTTTCTAAGGCCATACCTGTCAGATCTGTGGAACATGGAGGGTCCTGGGCTGTCTGTCAAGCATGGGACTGACATGGGAATAAAATAGCTATTTTGACGGTTTTATCTCCGACAGCGATGTAGACATGTGACACACTGTAGCGACTTCTAACGTTGCTCCCTACTGTCTGCCTGACATTGGTTGCTTCGTTGACAAGGTGGATTTAAATAAAATTGTGTAAAAGTGTTGGAGAATGAATGAGATAGCCTCTGTACCAGAGCTGAATGGACATCAGAGCTGAGAAATAAAGAATGGACATCAGAGCTGAGAAATAAAGAATGGACATCAGAGCTGAGAAATAAAGAATGGACATCGGAGCTGAGAAATAAAGAATGGACATCAGAGCTGAGAAATAAAGAATGGACATCGGAGCTGAGAAATAAAGAATGGACATCTGAGCTGAGAAATAAAGAATGGACATCGGAGCTGAGAAATAAAGAATGGACATCAGAGCTGAGAAATAAAGAATGGACATTGTAGCTGAGAAATAAAGAATGGACATCAGATCAGTGACATTGGTGCTAATATTCTGTTAAACCAAAATGTTGAATCAAGAATTTGAGTCTCTTTCTTCCCCATTATTGGTTTCATGTAGTAAATTGATACGATGAACTTAAATTGACGAGAGAAAAAAATCTTCTAAAAACATTACAATTTTCCAGTGACTTATCATATTTAAAACAATTACAGTATGGTACAGTAATGTGACAGAGTTCTTTAATCCTTTTCCTGTAGATCCTGGAATATTTCTTGATAGTCTATGTTAGCCATGGGTATCTCGGCATTAATATCTTTGTTAATGTTGTGATTCCTGTGAAGTGAAGGTTATCAGAATGTGTTTTTAAGTTAAACTAATCAATTTAACTGTTTGCAAACTAAGAAATAAATTTCATGCTACCCTAGTGTGTGTATGTTGAAGTTTAAAAAACCCTCTGTATTTATCATTGAGGATGCAATGGGTGTGATACTGTTGACACAATGGATAGTATGAAATTGAATTAATTTTGTTTGCAAGACTTTATATTTTGTGATATTCAATGGACAACATTGCTAAGATAACAAGTGTTAAAGTGTTAGATTTTATCATTATTTATAAATTTATTTTTAAATTAGATATTAAATTTTTGAGTCATTTTTAATGTTTTAAGACAATGTGAACTAAACTGAAGTGGTATTTGGGTGTTAGATCAAGTCATATTTACTCGTCTTCAGAATGTCCCTTAACATTGGCCATCCAACATGAAATTTATGGAAAACTGATCAAGATAAAGAATTATATTGATAAAGTTTACCTCTTTTACCGGTTTGCTTGTAAGACATGTTTGTTTAGA
Source organism: Gibbula magus (assembly GCA_936450465.1). Taxonomy (NCBI): domain Eukaryota; kingdom Metazoa; phylum Mollusca; class Gastropoda; order Trochida; family Trochidae; genus Gibbula; species Gibbula magus. Next base: position 30,815,588 of record OW388299.1, on the reverse strand, counting down.
TTTCCTTTGATTTTCTTCAATCATTGAACTGACTTTTCAAATGTGCGACAGATCAATTGTCAATTCGGACAAACTGGATTCACAATCGGACATGTCTGGCAAATAGACCAATTTCTGCATCCCTGTGATAAACTCATATTTTGCTCTTTGTCATGCAATTTATACGTTCTCTATGTTTAAAGCTTTTAGTATGTTTTCATAGTGTATTTTCCTGGAACTCTGCTGACTAAACTGCTTCCAGAGAAACAGTTCAGAACTCAGCTCTTATTCACTCTCCACTATTATTTACTAGCCTCATCACAGCTGGATCTATGATGATTTCACCCTCAGTTCGTCCAAATTCAAAGCATGATTTCTCTGAACAGCAAGTCTAGGTTTTGGCAGAAGAGACACTGAAAATCCCATTTCTCTAAGGCCATTTTGATAAAATAAAAAAAAATTCTAAGGAATAAGCTATCAAATAAAATAAACATAATTTTTTTTTCACATTTCAAGTGTCTTTCTACATAAAATACAATTCACAAGATGAAAACAAATAATTTTTCCTGTCCTGATGGATGCACTGTGACCTGCTCTTGAAAATATGTAAAATATCAAGTACTCTAACACAAGATTATGGCAACTTAACAACAAGGATGTGGAGGAATTTCCTCACTCCCTCCCTCCCTGACTCAGCCGCTACGCACAAAGCAGACAGGGATATAGGTCTAAGTTATGTAATTCATTATAAGTGGGGCTGATGGTGATAAATAGCCCCTCTAATTGATATGTGTAAGTTGCTGTAGCTGTCAGCTTGCCTGGAAACTGAGGAATATGAAAGGCTTGCCTTATCGGTTTGTTACATGCCAGGCCAGACACATGAGCCACTTAAATAATTAGTGCAATTCTTTAGATGGCCATCGGTTTGGGACAAAGATGAAAACAAATTTGGCTTAAACTTTGAGGAGTTGTTTGTTTTATAGAAAAATGTTTTTTTTTCAACTTTTTTTTTGTTTAGTGAATGAGATCATCAATTTAAGCATTGTATTGATTCATCTTATGAAATGTAACTATTTCTTTGATGTCATTATGTATTACTATTTACAAATCTTTCTTTCATTACTTTCTTAATTTTATTATAACGCTTAGTTTTGATTCCTGTAAATATGCCACCCACAATGGTTTGTCATAGGGGATTTAAAAGCTACTGTTAAACATAGCTAAACAAATCAAATCAGCTCATCCATTATCAGTTAAAAAAATTTAATTTCGGGCATAATCGAAACTCCTTACTGTAGAGAATTATACACCTCATATGCAGCAAATGCTGGCTGTGTTTTATCTATGATAATAAGGTCAAAATAGGATAAACAGTCTATGTTTTTCACACTGTCTGTTTCAGAAATATATTAAGACATGTGATATTCACAATTGAGCTATTTCATTGTTAGATTAAATATCGAAACACACCATAGAGACATTCAAACTGACTTTGGTCTAAAAATATTTGTCAGTGTGTGAAACAAGGCCTGTTCAACAGCCCATTCATTACCTGGTTACTATTTCCCACACACTCTTTCTGTCCATTCAAGAAATGGAGGAGGTCATAGCAAACGATAATAAAAAGTGTATTCCTATTATGACATCCATCTAATTTCTTGTTTCTCACTGTTGCAGAGATGGAGGAGGAGGACATGTTTGACACTCACCTCTGCCTTGTGTGCAACCAGACCATAGTCGGCCTCATCAACTATGTCATGCACAAGAAGAACCAATGCCAGGGCAAGAAACAAGCCACCATCCCGAGCACTGAGCAGACAACTGATGGTCCCGGAGCCTCTTTTCAGTCCCAGCTGTCATCCACCAATCATCTTCAGGCAGATGGTTTACTGGACCAGGCTCAAAATGGCAGAAGTTCAGCCATGTTGGTCGAAAGAAGTAACAAGGAGTTTCCACCTCAGCTTCTTTTCCCACAACCTCCAACTGACACCTTCACTCAGTCCCTTCAGACTCTAACTGAAGCATCATTCACATCCACCACCACTGTAACCCTGCCGACTTCATCAACTGAGGGTGGACAGTATTCTGAGATTGAATCCTGTCAAACGCTTCAACCACCTTCGACCCAGTCTGAGAGACTGTACCCAATCAGCAACCACCAGATGAACTCCATTTCCTCTTCTTTGTCTCATGATGGTATGTCCTCAACTGCAAATACATTGTCTTCCTCTCTGGTAACAGAATCAATTCAATCCACCCTGTCTTCGACTCTCCAGAGCAATGAACCACTACAACCGTTGTCTTTCAATCAGGACGCCAACCAGAACTCACACAATGCTTTGTCTGTTGAAGTTCAGTCATCTCTATCCAGATTCATCAACGCCAACTTAAGCCCGATCACAGGAACAGGAGTTGATCCCAACTCTGTGATACCTTCAGCTACCTCGGGACATTGTGAGGACTTCTTTCAGTCCCTGGAACTGCAGAGTAAAGGAGCTAAGGATCAAAAGTCTCCTACTGGATTCGGTAAGGATGTCCTCAACCACAGCTCAAAGGCATTCGACGATGACGATCATGCTGATATTGATTTACCCATCTCAAAGATCCTCAGCAATCTTGAATTCAGTTCTGACGAGGATATTGTAGACTTGCCATCAGATGATGAACTTAACTGTGATTTTGATGTGTACTCAGATGAGGACTTTGACATTCCTCCGAACTCTCACACAGGAGGGAAGTGGAAGCCTGGAGAAGGACCAGGAGGAAAGAAGATTAAATGGAGGCTTGGAGCTGGACCCATCAGACACGGGGGCAAGTGGAAGCCAGGCATGTCCCATGGGAAATATGTTTCCAGTTCAAAGGGGAAGCAAATACCAGCTTCAAAGGGGAAGCAAATACCAGCTTCAAAGGGAAAGCAGATACCAGCTTCAAAAGGAAAGCAAGCCCCTGTTTCTAAGGGGAAACATGATCAGGCTATTTTGAATGGAAAAGTTTATGAATGCAAGCTTTGTCATATGAACTTTGATAATAGATATCTCTACTCCAATCATTTTGGCTCAAAGTTACACAAAGACACTCTGAAAGAAAGTGAGAAAGGCAAAGATGAGGAAGAAGATCAGTCCAGTCTTGTACCTGTACCCGTGAAAAAGATTGTGCATGTATGTACTGTTTGTAATCAAAAGTTTCATAGGAAATATGAAATTGCAAAACACCTTGTGACAAACTTTCATCGAAATAGGGCTGTCAGCCATCCAGAATCTCTGCCTATGTACCAGAAGTATCATAGTCTTGTCTTACGGTTTAGTCCTTATCAGTGTCAAATCTGCAAGTTCTATTTCAACAGAGAGACTGATTTCTTTGATCATATAGACACCTCAGAACACTTGACAAACTGTGAACAGATTTTAGGAAAGCTGTGTTGTAGTGTTTGCAAGTTCATCACTGACAATCCTCAAACTCTAACGTATCATATGAAAGGACCTGGTCATCTTCTTGAGATGAAGAAAGGATCTCCAACTCTCTGCATAATAAAAGAAAACATCAACAAACTTAAGTGCAAATACTGCGGCAAAACAATCTCATGCCGAAAAAGAATGAAGCGCCATGTTGCATATCGGCATCCTCAGAGAAAGATTTCAAAGCCATTTGAGCGTCAGAAGGGAGGATACCATCCTTCGTGTCCGGACTGTGGGAAGGTGTGTGTGTCCTCATCTGCCCTCACCATCCACATCAGGAGAAACCACACCATGGAGAAACCATTTAAATGTGAACCATGCGGGAAGGCTTTTTCAGTTGTTGGAGCCTTAAATTCTCACTTGAAGAGCCAGAGACATGAAAAGAAACTAAAAAAGATTGCTGCAGTGAATGCATTTGATCCAACTCCGAATCCAAATTTACAAGAAGAAATGACAAACACTGTTGAAGAATTGCCTAAGGATGAGGAGCACAAAGAAGAGGAAAAGGAAATGGAGTCTGAGGATGTCAATCTGGATAACTATGAACTTGTTGATGGAGGTGGTTTTTCTGATGATGGTAATGATGACAAGGAGGTGTTTTGTGACACTGGTTCTGACAAGGACACCAATGTTAAATCCAGGAAGAAATCCCAACCTACAAGAAGGAAACAGGGGAAGATTATCAAGTGTGAACATTGTGATCTTGTATATATAAAGTATGCAGAGCTGAAATCTCACTGTGAAACTACTCATCCAAATGAGATTCATCATTGTGATTTATGTCTCAGTACGTTCATGTCCAAAAAGGCGTATCGAATCCACTGTTCCGGGCGCTACCATCAAGAACAGATGGAGAAGAACTCAGAAACAGGACGAGAGCAGTTCAAATGCAGTGTGTGTGATATGAAGTTCTTGGATGAGAAATGGAAAAACTTTCACTACGAATACCAGCATAATCACCTGAACAACGAAGTTTCCCTGAAGAAGATAAACAAAGGGGAGGATATGGTGACTCAACTGTACGGAGAACATCTCCAGCTTCTGGAGGATCTGCCGAAGACATCCTCCCTGTCCTGTCCTGAGTGTGGGAAGTTCCTCAAGAAGCACCACCTGGTGGAGCACCTGAGACTGCACACCGGCGAGAAGCCATACACATGTAGGTTCTGTGAGAAGTCCTTTGTGGCCAAACTCTCTCTCAGGAGGCATCTCATGTTCCACATGGGGCTTACCGAGAACATTTGTGAAATTTGTGGCCGTCATTTCAAGAAACTTGAAACATATCGTATTCATATGGAACGACACTCTGGCGAGAAGAAGGGTAATAAGTGTATCTGTGATGTCTGTGGTATGGTATTCACTCTCCAGAGACAAGTTGAAGCCCACATGAAACGGCATGGCGAGCGCAAGTTCAAGTGTACTGTGGATGAGTGTACTTGGACCTTTGTTATGAAACATGAACTCAAAATGCATATGCTGACCCATACCAAAGAAAAGAAGTTCCTTTGTGATATTTGTGGTTTTGCAGCCACCACTAAAAACCGGCTTCAGCGCCATGTTAGAACTCATTCTGGTGTTCGTGACTACCACTGTTCTTATTGTCCATATAAGGCAGGCTGCAGTACCCATCTACGCAGACATATGCGTATTCATGTTGGCTCCAAACCTTTCAAGTGCCCTTACTGTCCTTACACCTGCAATACTCATGAAAATGTCAGGAAGCATATTGCCAAGACTAAAAAGCATCAGGGTTTGAAGATATATCCATGCAGATTTTGTGACTTTGGTACCAATGCTGGAAAAGAGTTTCGAGATCATCTTCTTCTTGACCACCCAGAGGAGATAAATGGAGACAAACTAGAGTCATTGTCAGTTATCTCTGGACTCTACGTAAGAGGAGAAGATATCGTGGAACCTCAGGAGGGTACAGAGATAGTTCAAGTGAAGGAACGTCCTCCCAAGATTCAGAAAAATGCCATTTTCCAGAACATGAAGAATAGGTTGAACAGTACAAATCCTGACATCCAAGCTGCCTCAGATGTTTTGTCGGAAGCTGCTAGCCTTGTGAATCCTCATCCAGAACATCCCATCTGCAGCATTGAGTCCTATTGGTCAGGGGGTTCTGCTACCAGGAACCATTGGTTCAACCCTGGCAGTGCTGCTGGAACTATGTCAACCTTGACCCCTGACCAAGGTCAGCTGTATCCACATCCTGTGTCAAATGCAGACAGTTGTTTCCTTGTGAATGTAGCTCATTCTGATGTTAATACTGTCTCTACAAGCTACCATGAAGGCTCTGTCGCAAGTGTCGTGGTGGTTTCAAGCGACTTCTGAGAAATCCAGAAATGTACTGAACATTGTAAAACTACCGGTATTGTTGTACAGAACGAGTAACTAGTCTCATCTGTAATTTGCACAAAGACTTCTTATCAGGGCTCTAATGAGTTCATTCAAACATTTGTCACAGTTATTTTAAATCGCACTTAGCAAAAGGAAATAACTGTTAGAACCTTGCCTCTCATAGTGTCTAATGCTGATTGTCAGATGTCAGTGAAATATTTCCAATGATTCCAATTAAGAATTATTATACAAATAGATGGATTTGAGGGGTTCTTTAATTTGAAGGCAACATTTCATTCAACTTCTAGAATGCTGTGTGTCTTGAAAAAAATATATAATTAATTGTGTAATATTTGGAAGAGATAATGTTTTAACAACTGGAGCATTTTCAAGATTTGATCATTGCTGAGGAAGTCGTCTTTGACAAATTTGTTATTTTAACTTTCAGAAGACTTGGTATGAAGTTTGTTTCTAATTTGTTTTTAAAAATATATTTAATAATATTTTCTATTTTTCTAAGGTTTTTGTTTCTATTCATTTCAATGAAGCAAATGGAAGCAATTTGGGTATTTATGGTTTCAATTTCTATAGGTTTTCCAACTTTATTATTTACAATTACGGTGATGTCCTTTTCATTCAATTTACAAAATATTGGTACTCTCCAGTTAATGAGTACAGGTTGTGTTTTATGTTATTGTAAAATCCTGTTGTTTTCTGTTGAAAGATTACCGTATTTGACGTAATAAGCGCCCTCTCCCTATAAGTGCCCCCTTACATATTTTTAACTGGCAACGAAGTATCAAAATTAGTGCCTCCCCCATTTCAAAACACCTACCTTTAAAAATTTTCAATGAAGGATGGTCTTCAACCTTGCGCCTTGCGACAAGCCTCTTTTGTCCGCTGCAGTGAAGTTTGCAGGGAACTTCAAGGTCCCCTGCGACAGTAGAATGTTGGTAACTTTCAGTCACCTCGCAGTCAATATGACCGCCATGTTTAAAAAAAAAGAGAAAATGTCTTGCTGAGCTCCTTCGTTAATGTCCAACAATCAAAGATGATATACAAACACTGACAGCAAATCTGTCATGAACATTATTAATTTCTTGGGATGTTGTTAACTTATCTCCGATTTTAGGATCCCAAACCTCTCTTTATACATGGAAACCGTGTATGCTGCTATTTACCGTCAAACATTCTACATTTATTTTGCATACTTATTGTTTTCCACGGGTGTCAAGTAATCAATTTATTTAGATTATGACGAGATTTTATTTCCACCAAAACAGTACAAAAAGACAAACAAATAGTATATGTTGCATTGCTGATGTGTGGATTTTATTCAAGACCTGAAAAAGAAAATGGCCACATTAATTGAAATAGCAAGTTTGTAGCCTCATTTATCAGTAAGCATGATTACGCCAAAATCGTAAAGTTAGACATGTGTTTTGATAAGCGCCCCTTTTACAATTTTTTAAGCGCCCGGGCCTGCTTAATACATCAAATACGGTAAACATGGTGTTACATATTAAAATTTCATTGGTCAGAATCTTTAGTTATTTTTTAGCTGCTAAAACTACAAAAACAAAAAGAGATCGTAACGTTATCCAATATCAGGGTTTATTACAGGGGCAGTGTTTTATATAATCTGATACATAATTAGAAAGAATGTTATTTGTTTACTTTACTTCAAATTTTCTTTTATGTAATTCATCCTGTGAATGAAATGAAAAACTTGGGATGTATGTAATAATTATATGGAGGTATCGTTATCACTTAGAAAAATGTATGTTAGATATGTAGAGATTAAAAGTTTTCTCGTAAAATTCTTTGTTTGTATTAGAATAAGTCATTGCTGACAATAATGTGTTTGATGTTTAGTTTCAAGAAAAAATTTCATAAACCACTAAATACAGAAAGTGACGAAAAGAATTAATTCGTCCTCTGAAATGTTTTTATTTAATTGTCTATTAGCGATCACCATGTTGAATGTAAGTAGTAGATAAATATATAATTCATCTTAACATTACCATATGACATTTCAAGATGTGTGTTGCTCCATAGATGTTACTCAAGTCATTTCTTTAGTCAATTGGAGTACTTACTTTGCATTATAGATAATTCAATTGATTGCCCAGTCAGTGGTACAATCAGCGATGTTTTAAACTGAGCATTCCTTCTGTTGAGGGGGAGGGATAGCGCAGTGATCAGCGTGTTCGGCTTCGGATCAAGAGGTTCGAGGTTCGAATCCCGCCAGGGGCACGGCAACTTTGTCTGCAGTAGAGAACTGTTCTACACGCAGTAAAGTTTGGGTGCAATGCTACAATGAATTTCAGCGTAGTACCACCCGTGGCTAGTTCCAGCCGATGCTCACAGGTTTCACCGCAATGCATAGCCACATGGCACTGCGGGCTTTCTCCCTGCCGTAATACTAGCGATATAAGTGAAGTAAAAAGCGGCGTTAAACCCCACCTCACCTCACCTCACCTCACCTCACCTCACCTCACCTTACCATACCTCACCTCACCTCACCTCACCTCACCTCACCTCACCTCACCTCACCTCACCTTCTGTTGACAAGACTGGACTTTCTTCACCTTGTTCTTTCTAAGAAGACAAAAGTCAAGTCAAGGAAGATTTTTTAATGATTAGAAATAAGGACTATCTGTTTGACTTGACTTGACTATCTGTGTTGCTAACTTTCACTGCGGGGGGATTTTGCTAGAAACAAGAGATATCGCCCACTTGTAACAGAAGTTATGCATGAAGAAATGACTTGAGTAACCTTTGTGGGGATGTGTGGGTGTCAGATGATCATGGAAATGAAAGAAAGGATTGTGATTTGCATGGAAAGGTCCCAGTTATCTTAAAATGTCAATAAACATATATGTATTGTAGAAAGAAAAAATTTTTTTGCAAGTGACCAACATATTTCTATGAAGTTGTACCCATGTGCAATAAATTTATGTCTGCCTTTACTATTGCAGAATGGTATATTTGAATCAAAATAAAAGAAACACCCATATTTGTATCGTCCAATCAAAATAGATGTAACAAACCCAAGGATAACAACAGCCATTATGCAATCATCTATATTATTCATTCTTAATAATTTCAATAAAGTAATGACACTATTTTCAAGTTGATGAAAGTTTGAACTTTTGCATTGTCACTGTTTGTTTTGACCGAGATTGTTATGTTCATGTATTTAACAAATCATTCTATAATGCAGCCACAGGGATATCATAGCCACGGATGCAGCATGTCATAAAAGCGCTAATTATCTAGACTTGCTCTGGGGCATGTTTTGTGTCAGAAAATAAATGAAGACCATTTTAACACATTTTCTCTCCACAGAGTTTACTCAAGTTCTAACTTTCTACATTACCTCTGTCGCAATACACTTATTTTCCCAAAAACAACACAAGAAGGGAAAGTTTGCATCAAAGATTATCTGCCTATCAAAAAAAAGTGGCATTTTTGTTACAACATAACTAAGTTTAACTTTCAGTGGATGCATGCGTGTATTTTGATTTAAACCCCGAACTTTTATGACAACTCCCCTTTTGAACATTCCTGAATCAGCCAATGAATGTTTATTCCGATCATCTTTTGGTTGCGCAAGAGAGCAGCTCTATTTTAAAGATGTCAAATGTCATATAGGAAGAAAACATGAATTGAGTAACCTCTGTGAAGAGATAATGAATTTAGCAATGATTGTGCTGTTGTGTTTGACTGTTACGTGTTTCTTTCATTTGAGGGAGTTTGAAATTGTTCTAGATTGTTCTGTTTATGAGTATATGACAATGTTGAGGACTTCATGTCTACTCAAAATGAATTTTTGTTTTAACGGCAATAAACATTCTGTTAAAAAGTATGTGTTTTGTTAATTGTTGGCTCATGAGCTCTGAAAGACCAGATTGATATGGCATGGGCTATTGTCCGGCTGACAGCTGACGGGTGTCGTCCGTAAACTTTTCACATTTTCGACTCCTGCAGTACCGCTGCACCCTCAAAGCTGAAATTTTGTGGAGAGATAGACAAAATAACATTTTTATAGCATGTGCACTTTGTTCATTTGGTCAAAATCCCTTCTGAGATGTGGGCGTGGCAGGGTGTTACACTCAAACCTTAAACTTCACTCCAGGACCTAATAATGATTTGAAGCTCAAATGTTGAGAACATCACCTTTCTATGATGGAGACCAGGACGTGTAGGTTTCATTCTTCTACTCCAAAAACTATGAATTTTAGAGCTATTGTAACCTCAGGTTTTTTCCCTTACCCTAGTTGACAGGACACACCAGGCAAGTTTGCTGGGAGAGATGGTAGAGACTTCTACGTGATATTATGTAATAGTGGTTCAGAATCTTTCTGACCGGATGGGGAGGGTAATATGAAGAGGGTGGGGTTTACAGGGCTGCCTACTTTTGGAGTATTTTGTACACTTTACAGTCCTGAAATATGATTTGTACACCAATGTTGCAAATTGTACACCTCTGCTCTGGAAATATATAAAATGTTAATTTCATAAATTTCTTTATAGAGTTCTGTATGGGAATTCTAAATTGTAGATTTTGTGACCATGTGACCCCAAATAGGGTCACGAGGCTCACATCCTTAAAAAGCTATTTTCATCTTCTTCTCCAGTTCCAAAAAGTCTAGAGAGCAGAAAAGTTGTGTGCAGACTCCTTGGCCAATTGGGATTCTAAATTGTAGATTTGATGACCAAATTACCCCAAATTACCATGATGCATCGTATCAAAGTGAAATTAAAGTCATTGTTTTTTTATAATAAACATTTACAATTTTGGTAGTTTCAAAGGGACCAGGGGGGCAATATTTTAAAATAGAGCCGTGGGCTCTGTAGCTCATCAGGGTTTATATTGTTTAACGATGACGACTGAAATAGATTTTTAGGTCATGGCCCTTGAGGCCCTTATTTGGGGCACCACAGGTCACCAAATCTACAATTTAAAATCTCCATTGGCTAAAGAGTCTACACACGATATCACAGCCTTCTAGGTATTTTTCTTTCTGGTGAAGAAGATGAAAATAGTTTTTTAGGTCATGGCCTATGAGGCCCTTATTTTATTATTACACAGTGTCACCATATCTACAATTTAAAATCCCCATTTGGTAAAGAGTATGCACACCATATTACAGCCTTCTAGGTCTTTCTGTTCTGGGAAATTTATAATATCCGAGCATTCACATTTTGTTGACATGATGTTGAACAACATGCAGACATACGAAAGTCAACACTTGTGTAGAACTTCTGCAGAGCATTATCTTGTGCCATAGTCATTTTCTGGGAAAACAGCCACATTCCTGTTCAGATGATGAAAGGCCCAATGTGGTTTTAAATGCAATTGGAACTTGTGCAAAGTTGATGAAGCATGACTTTGTTTGATGCAAAACGCCTGTCTTTGAATTTTATTCAGATGGTTCTATGGGTCTCATTTTGGTAAAACTTCCAGGTATTGCATTCCTTTTCGGTACAAAGATGTTACAGGAGCACATTTACAGTCGTTGCTATGGGTCTCATTTTGGTAAAACTTCCAGGTATTGCATTCCTTTTCGGTACAAAGATGTTACAGGAGCACATTTACAGTCGTTGCAAACTGTTCAGAAGCAAACGGCCAATATCCCAAAATTCCACGTTTTTTTTTGCCAAGCATTAACTTCTTAAACATTGAGGCTGGAGTCACAATTTGGAGTCCTTTTCACAGAGCAGGTCTCGGATTACAGCACGTGACAACATGTGACGTGCATTTTCACGAACTGATACCCTTTGACGTTGCAATGGTAACCGTCTGTACTCTACAGTACAAATAGCTCTATATGTTCTCTGACATTTACTAATGATATGACAAACCAAGAGCTGATATGCAAACAAAAACTATAATCATTAAAACTGAAGTTTCTTTTGCTGTTCGGTATATAAAGGTTTGGCTCCGTCCATCCGTCCGAGACAAAAGTAGGGCTGAGTATTACACCAAATCTCGTATTGAGATATATTGCAATACATACAATACGTATTGCAATATATTGAGTGACCTCTACATTCAACTTTTATGCTTCTGTTTGCAGTTTGAACGTTACACGTTTAGTAAAAAGCCTTTCAAATCTTTTGAAAAATACACCATTAGTTAAAATGTCAAGTTAATGATGGTGGTATATATTTAGAAAACATTTGTAATGCAGTTCAACACATATTCTTTCACCCCAAAATAATTTTGTAACAAGATAAGCTAGTAACTTTTTGCCTAAAAACAAGATACATGAATAAATTTCACTAAAAATTGTGTTGGCACTATATATTGCGATATGTCAAATCGTATTGCAATAATTGTATTGCACAGTATGTATTGCAATATATTGGTATTTCGATAATATTGCCCAGCCTTTGATAAAAGGGACAGCTTTTCTAAAAAATAAGTTCAAGGATAACCTTATTTGGTGTGTTGCTGTAGGATATCATGCATCATGCAATACCTTGATTGAGTTCGAAATAAGAAGCATACGATTATTTGCTCTGGAGTTATCGGCTTTATTCTGTTTAGGTTTCTTTTTACTCTGTTCATGGCATCTCAAAGGGGGCAAACGTTTAAGATAGGATAACCAATTTGGTGTGTGGTTAAAGTCTTGAAAGAGAAAACTGATGGAGGCGATCTAGATTCACCGTCTCAAAAACGAAATCAACAGGGATATGGATATATTCTTGTTTAATGCCTGGTACGAAGAGAAGACAAGACTAAAACTGGTAGCATAGACTCAAATCTAGATTTGTTCTGCAGGTGGTGATCATGTTTCAAGATAGGATGAAGTTAAGTTTAAAATATTGAGCTACAACCTTGAGCAAGACTTCCAAGATTGGGATTCAACAACTTCGCTTTAGAGATGAAAGGCTTTGGTGCTGTGTAACTTGTAATTCAGTAAATTGCTACCCATGATCAAATGGTTCGAGTTGGTTCCAATTTAATAAATTGAACGCCAAAAGAAATGTTACACCTCTTTGAATTTGAATATCATAAAAAGTTACGTGTTTAGAGGAATTTGCTTTGTTGTGTTGTAACACCCCATCAGTTTAGTGTGTTATGCTAAAATAGCAGACCTGTAACTTTAATGGTAAATAAGTTATCGCCAGTTCTTCATGGGTGGGATCAATTGTCCTATTTCCGATCATGCAATAATTGAAGGGAAAATTGTAAAACTGGTTGGAAAATCAACCAAACTGACTTTGTCTTCTTTGACAATGAATGAACATCCATAAAAAGGAAATTAGTTATGTTTTTGGAAATATTTATTCGATATTTCGTCTGAAAATGACGAAATATTGAGATTTGTTATTTTTCTATTCTAAACACAACCATAAGATTCTAAGAGAACGTTTTTGTTAAACATGTGCTTCGACTGTTTCAGGAAGCTTTGGAACATGTTACTATATTTATACTCAAAGAGGTGTAACATTTATTTTGGCGTTCAGTTTACATAGCCACAATTGCGTTGTGTCATGTTAGTAAAATAACCTAGAATTCCAAATGCTCTTAGTGATACGATTATCATAACTCCCTAACAATGACTTAATAAGAAACTATAAGAATTAAGGCTCTGATGACCAAGACGTCAGCAGTCGTCATTCTGGAGTGAGATGTTAGGCAAGAGAATTCATCCCAGTGATGAATGCACCATGTCACTGAATCTGACTGTCCTGTCCTCCAACCAAATGTGTAGCACATAGCCACGATAAATCTCTCATGTTTGGCTTAATCCACGTTTGTTGTGTCAGTGAGTTTAGTGAAGGAATCCCTCTTCGCCCCGTCACATGAATACCACATTGTGTCCTCACAGGCAGTGATAGATTAGTAGCATTTTACCTCGCAAAACAGATGTTTCTCTCTGAAGATGTATGCTCCATCCCTTGTAGGACAGGAACAACACTGAAATGATGCATAGTTTTGTACATCAAATGCATTTAGTATATTTTAAAAGTTGCCATGTTCATAATAGCCTTTCTTCTATTATTTTTATTTGACTTTTGTACAATCATAAACCTATCAAGATTTATAACAAATCAAAGGAGAACGGCGTTGATATTCATATACTTCGAGCAACTATATGACTGTTTGTGTTGAAGGTACATCCATTGTGTTGTTTGGTTCACATTTGCCAAACGTTAAACATTGTGTTACTTTATCGAGAATAACTGACTGTTGCCGAAAATTGCCATTTTGATGAAAGTAGATATAAACGATATAAAGGTAAAAGTATCGATTTCTGATCGAAAACCGGACAATGCAGCGCGTGTGGCGCGCGTCAATTAGTAAAACGTAATTTTAGAAACTTATTTACAGAGACAAATAGACAACTTTGGGTTGATAATGTTTAACAGGTCTTATAAATACTGTGCATGTTAATGAGACATGTAGTTTCGGTTTCTGTACGTGTTAGTGCTGTTGATCAATGTTAAATGGATGAACTAGTAATTATTATATATTTGGCGATTGGGGATGAATATGCAAGTTGAGTGAAAGTATATGAACGAAGTGAAATCAGCACATATCGTATGTTGGCATGTATTACAACCAAATAAAATTTCATGAAACACAATGGATGCATCTTTAAAGGTAGACACTTCGGCGAATTTAGCTGTGGAAGGCATTAATTAATTAGCTCACAGCCAGTCGGAAATCTCAATCAGCTCTCCCTCTACTCAGCGGTGTTTTCATTGCGCAGAGGCCTACTCGCCACTACTTGCCGTACAAGCGCGATACTCAACCGGATGCGAGCGTCTTATATATATATGAAAGTATAGAGAAAACATACACGCGACGTACAGGCCAATTATATCATTTTTTTACATTTTTGTAAATATAACCAAAGTACAATTGTGATGATTTTGCAAATATTTCGCATGCGAATAGCATTCTACAATGTGTGATTAGAATAACGAACCTGTGAGCTTGATAATCCATGCACATCGTCGTAACACCCTAAGTTGCCTAATTGTTGTTGGACTGAGGTTTAACGTATGCGTTCAGAGATGGTGACCGTTAGTAATCGTCCAATGATATGGTTTTATTCAAATGAGTGTCAAACAAACAAAATACAAAACTATCATCCTATTCCTAAATTCCATTGGTCGAATATATATTCCTAACTTTGATTGGCTGACAATATCTAGACTGAATGTCGCATTAATGTGTATTTGTTGTCATGATCAGCATTGTGTCACCAAGACCGAACATTTGACAATTAACATGTCTATTGACATGCCGGTCACCGATATGCTATTTGTTGTGTAATAGAACCGGTCCAGTAAACTTGTTAACTGTAAAAACATAATAATTACACTCGAGGCTCCTCCCTTTTTCTCACCTATACTCAGCTTATTTGACTTTGTTCTGCTTAATTACGTAAACTAATTTGCTGTAACAACACTTCTCCCCTCTTTGATCTTGAAAAAACATCTATATGGTACGCTAAATCTAAATCTTCTAAAGGCTACTACTATAATATGTTTAAACAATCCCTAAATCTAGAAACATACCTATTACAATTTCCATTAAATGTTCGTATTTGGTTTACTAGAATTAGAACTTGTAATCATAGACTTCCTGTTGAAATTGGAAGATGGTATAATGTTAACAAAGAAGATAGATTATGTACATTTTGTAATAGTGCTCTTGGTGATGAGGCTCATCTCCTGTTGTTTTGTCCATATTTTAATAATATAAGAAGGTCATTTTTACCACTTTATTCTTGTAATACTCCTTCTATAGATAAATTCATATCTCTTATGTCCTGTAAGCATAATGCACTACTGTGGAAAGTTTGTAACTATGTAAAAACTTGTTTACGTATGCTCCCATAATAATATTGTACATTGTAATTATTTCTCTATGTCACTTTTGTGAACTTCATGAGAATAAACCAATCATGCTAAACTGATCATTTGTATTGGAGTGGCAAGTAAATTCTATCAGCGTATTTACCGATCCGTGTCGTTTTCATTTACGAGATGTACAGTAAGTTTGGTAACAAAAGTGATTTCATTCGATCTTGTTCGTTGTCTATAAATGTGTATAATCACAATGTGGTTTAATTGTATTTTATTCAATAAGAAGAAATGAATTGGCAAAAAAGTCAAGATGACTTTTGTAAATGCCAATCAACAATGCATGTATGGTTCACATTTATACATGATGTTTAAATGATGATACATTAATGAACACAATAGTCATAATGTATATGTGTGCGTGTACAGTGCAACAATCTTAATGTAAAATTCAGTGAGCTTGTTCAGTTGTTGACCAATCCAGTTCATGTATTTATACATGAAATAAATTTCATAAAACTCATATAGCAAGTGAAAATGGTTTGCATTGCATTGCATCATATGGGGGTCTAAACAATATTTTGATCGACAAACTTGAATTAGAATAACCTTTTATGTTTATGTTCTTACACTTTTGGATATACTTTGTCATTGATATCAAACGTGACAGCAACAAAGAAAGTTGAATGAAATGTGAGTCGTAACCATGATAAACACGCACACATCTTTTCAGGAAATCGATGTCGTATTATTACCTCTCTAATGCATTCTATAAAACTATTTAGTAGCAATTAAATTATATTATTATTTTTTGGTATTCAGAAGCTTGGTAAACTATGACTTTCTCTATGAAATATTGTAACAAACTTGTTGAAATCACAATCCTGGACGAACATTACATGCAGTATAGCAATGATAAATGTGTGTGTACCTGTAACCCTGTTTGTCAATCCCCATTTCCATGTATCATCTTGAAATACATGCTGTTTAAGTAATATATACGCGTTATTACATTTACATTTAATCCCGTATGTGAAGTTTTAATGTAGAAGTAAATTCCGAAATATTGTATCAACAACCTGTCAAATAATTTCGAGTTGAAAATATTTATATTAATTTCATTTCAAGATGTTATATTGTCAGTACTAATAATATCAATAGAATTTTTTAACTCTTCAAATACGACATCAGAAGCGTGAAAAACTCGGGACAAGGTGTACATGTCGGTGTGCAGTGAGATGAAACAGCCAATCAGCGATCGCGTGTCAAAAGGGGAAATTCCCCGCTTAGACATTGACGAGCTCGCTCGGCAGAAGCCCAGTTTGATTCACGTGACCGGTATACTCATAAAATCAATTACGTAACGGGCTCGTTAGCGGTGGTCCATTTGGGAGGACACTCGTGAGACTTGTCCCCCTTTAAGCGTCGAAATGAACCGCCGTCATATTTTAAGGCATAGCAGAGACAAATTTGATTACGGTCACCGGTTGAAGTCTTCTCGCTACTGGACACAGGAAGTATATGTTAGCCGTATTTATATGCGTTGATTGAACTACTTTCTTCCAAATACTTCAATATACAGCCAAGACTGCATTACGTTGTTTCTTTTGCAACATTAGTTTTAATTTGTTCACAAGTTCCGACGGAGTTTTGACATTACATGTAGCTAGTTTGAACTATTGGAGTATCGCTTTTGATATATATTATTTCATTTTATGTCATAATTTCATCTTTCAAATTTTCATCTTAATTTTGCCAGTAGCCAATTAGTGTGATCATGTCGGCGGACTATAATACAGCTTGTTACATTTACAAGGTGTTATGCATTATACTGTAGATAAAGAATGGAATGCAAGCGGCTATTTATTATACATGAGAGTTTAAAACCTAAAGTTGTTGTTACTGTTTTCTCTGACTGTAAGTAACAAACACATTCATCAATTTCATAATTGGTGATGTAAGTATTCCCTGAGCGGAAGCAGAGGCAACAAATTCCGAAGCTGCTGGTCTATATAAGTTATCAATCCGGAAGGGGAAAACACTATATTTCGAAGCTGGTGATCTATATCGTTTTCTCAGACCGGAATGGGAAAACAATATATTTCGAAGCTGGTGATCTACATGTATATCGTTTTCTCAGACCAGAAATGGAAAACAATATATTTCGAAGCTGGTGATCTATATCGTTTTCTCAGACCGGAAAGGGAAAACAATATATTTCGAAGATGATGATAGGTTTCTCTCTGACCGGAAAGGGAAAACAATATATTTCGAAGATGATTAAAGGGTTTTCTCTGACCGGAAAGGGAAAACAATATATTTCGAAGATGATTAAAGGGTTTTCTCTGACCGGAAAGGGAAAACAATATAGTTCGAAGATGATTAAAGGGTTTTCTCTGACCGGAAAGGGAAAACAATATATTTCGAAGATGATAATAGGTTTTTCTCTGACCAGTAGGTGTTTTTTAGTCGAAGCTTGTGGTTTCAGATAAGACGCATGATGGCAGGCGTCTTTGAAGAGTTTGATTTTAGTTGATGTCTTCAATATTTATAGATTCATTTAAAAATGGAAACTAACCTTGAGAAGATGACAGGTGGCGTAAAGACAAACTATTTTCAAAATGTTGCAAAAAAACAAGGTACCGTGTGATTTTTGCGGTGATATATTTATTCATTACACGCTACCTGTTTTCTTTTAACCTTAGAATGAGTTACGATAATTACACATCATCAGAAGCCTCTTTGAAATGATTTGACATGTTGGAAGATTCTCTCCCGTCCATGTTTAGTTCTTAGATTTATTACAAGGCTTGGTAACGTAACAACATGTGAACACGCCATTTGCAATGAGGATATATCGAAACATATTTTATTCAAATAAAATAAAACCATAGCAACAGATTGGCATAATTTTGAGTTGGCTTAATGAATGATATTTAAAGGTTAAATTATACCCTGTTGCAAAGATTAACGAGATACGACACCCGGGCCTTGATAGTATCTAAATACCAAAGCATGTCGACGGAATGAAGAGATCTTAGAAATTTGTATTATCTTATTTTAATTTTCAAAATGTATGACTTTTATTTTTTTGGATTGATTGATTGAAAACATATTTCATTCATTTAAGAAATGGATTGGGCACAAACTATGAAACTTACAGAAGCCCTCTCCACGTAATCAACAACTATTTGACAAGGCTAAAATACATAACACAATATATATGCAGAAGAGAGTAAGAAATCTCATGACAAGTGACAAAGTGGGTAAACATGTAATATACATTATTCAGGCAACACACAATTAGAAATGTTATTCTTATGACAAAATGCACTTTGAATATGGTAAATACGTACATTAGTATTTATGTATTAATTGAACCGTTGACTTTTATAAACAAAATGTAAACGATAGTCTAAGAGAAAATAAGTAAGAATACACGTTCTATGCGTTTTTCTCTCTCCTAAAGTAATCTTTAACTTATTATTGACAATAATTTATCAGAATGGATTGATACACTATACAGTTCATAGAATGCTAAAAAAAAACGGTGAAAAATTATACACTCCCACGAGTGATTCTATGTCTGGGGATAAAGAAAGGAAAAGTTTTAAAATTAAATTATTGTCAACAACACTTTATATTCAGATAGATATACACAAACAGATGTAAGAAGAAAATGTATTTATGTAACATGCATTGAAAAATATACTTGGAGAGATGGAGCAGTAGTCCTGCCCCTGACTATGTAAAAAATAAGAGCCTTTAATACAGTATAGATACTTATTCAGCAAGTCTAGATAAACTGAATACACTTGGAATATGGAACATGGAAATGAAAGTATAAAAAATCAAGAATCATAAGACAGAAAGTTCAGTAATTATTTTTAAAATTCCACAGACTAAGTTTAGTCCAGGAAAGTACGTGGTTAATTTTCAAAAGCACATCAACAACATTCTGTCTCATAAAACTTGTGAGAAAGTTGAGGAGTAAATGCGCTCGATGAAGTGTGCACACCGATTATAATAATTCAAATATTTCATCTCAATTTATGAGAAAGATGTCGAGATACTTCATTTGAAAAAGTACATGACCTGTATGTAGACTTACATGACAATGACTACGTATAAACCAAGCGTTAAATTCAAGAAGTGAAATAAAACAAGCTGTCGGACACAGTAAAACAGGCTATTTAAAATTCACAACATAGTAGAGGCCGCTATTACATGTCGCCGACACCACTTACAAGAAAAGGAGCGAGTCACGTGATTGATGGCTATAATAATGGGTAGTGTTTCCATCCATCCATCACAAACAAACAATCCATCCATCACCCAAACAAACAATGGCACGTGGCCTCAACATTCCAACCCCTCTCCACCTCCCCGGGTTGACATCAGCGTCTCTTTGTCTCCATCGTTTAGACTGTCTCACAATCGTTATTTAAAAGCGTATAGCAAGTCTAGATTTGCAGAACATCGATTTCATTGTTTGTCTCTGCTGACAATAGCATGCTTTCGACCATTACGGGTCTCATCAATTCACCTGATCTGAATCTGATTAAATCATCGTAATTTCTTCGAACATTTTATTTTTTCTATATGAGACCTGGGAGTTGGAAGATGTTTTAAACTGTTTTTCTATATATATATATATCACCCAAGGTGAGTTTGATTAGGTTGGAAATGTATAAGTGAGATTACATGATGACATTTCAAGATTCACTTTTTGCGAATATCTATGGCGAGGTGCCGGGTCATCCACACCTTGGAGCAGTTTTCATAGAAACTCCCTGTTCGACTAGAGTTATGCCTATGTAGATTCCTTCAGCTACAAAGTAGAAAAAGAATATTCTGAATCAGATTATGTTTGCTGATCCAGTAAAGAGCGGGATTAACAAATGTCTCTCCATTGTGAGATGATGTAGGAAGTTATTAAGAGATCGACACCAACCCTTTTATGACTGCTTCAAAACATTGCAGACGTGTTTGAAAATAAATCTTGTTATTTTTTTTTCTAACCTGAATAATAGACTAAGGTCTCCTTTCACAATTCACATTTTACCAAAGTTACCTAGAATAGTTGACATTGTACTAATTAAGGTCAACTTACGATCTTCATTTTGCTTTTGGAAAAAAGGCCCTGCTGTGACGCCATAAAGGAATCTATTTATTGATTGCTCTGATAGCACGATGTTTTGTTGATGATGAGATGTGTAAAAATACTTTGAAATTTAACGTTATTTTGAACCTTAATCTTTGACGATGTGATAGTCAAAACGAACCGTATGATTTTTTTTATTCTACCTGGTCTTCTTGGGTTATTGGTTGACAAATGAGTTCGTTTTTTTGTTGTCTTTTTTTAAAAAAATCATAAATAACTGACTTGAAGATCCGACTTATCAAGTAATTTTGTTTTCAGAACATATCTTCCGCACTCAAACTGCACAAACATATTTTCTTACATAAATGTTATGTATATTTGTGAATGAATACATAATCAAGACGTCACGTCCGTTAGAGAAAGAAGCGTCTAGTTTCGTGTGGATGTCACGCATCATGTCAAAACAAGAATTTATCAGTTAAGTTTCGATTTAGAACGTCAAGTTACAAGCGTAGCCATTGTTTATTCAATACGTTTTCAATCATTAAGCTGACAATTGATAATTGATTATGAGATCACGTGACTTGCAATGCATCCTGGTCCTGTTCTAGAGCAGGTTCACTCAGTACAAGGAGGACGGTACATACCTAGCAAATTACTTATGATCTTTCATTTGACGTAAATGCTTTCATAAGTAGACTCTATTTTGTTCTGCCTGTTAATTTTGACTGATGCGTGTTTACCTAGTGCACATGCGATCTAATAATTACTGTCTAATATCAAGTTTACTGCATATTAATGTTCAACACTGTTATGTAAGCATGTACGCATGTTTAGTACAGAAGGAGCGATGTTGCGTTTGTACATGGGGGATGGACGACTAAGAATTTTATTATTTTTTATCGTGTTGTAATCTAGTTTTAAATACAAGTGTATGAAATGCATTTATTCTGAGTAGGCCTATATATCTTGTTCTCTGTCTAGTGTCAGGTTTTAGGTGCAAGAAACTGCACATTTATGTAATTGTATGAATCGTTCTTTCCTCTAAGTGTAAATGTACGTACACTACCTAGCAAAAGAAACGCCTACCAGATATATGATCAGACTTCGTAAAAAAATATAAAGAACATGTCAGCAATATTATAGCATTAAAGGTACATCCATTGTGTTTCATAAAATTTGATTTGCTTTTTACACACCAACATACGATATGTGCTGATATTAGTTCATATAATTTCACTGAACTTGCATATTCATCCCCAATCGCCTATATAATAATTACTAGTTTCCAATTAAAATCGAGTAACATCATTATACTTGTGCTGAAACTGAAACTACACGTTCCATTTACATGTACAGTAGTTATAAGACCTATTTAACATTATAAACTTACAGTTTTCTTTTATAGTCTGTTATAAATAAGTTTCCAAAATTACATTTGACTGATTGACGCGCGCCACACGCGGTGCATTGTCCGGTTTTCGATCAGAAATCTGTAGTTTTACCTTTATATTGTCCGTGAGTCGACTAAGATCAAAATGGCATTTTTCGGCAATAGTCAGTACTTCTCGATAACATTACACAATTTATAACGTTTAGCATACGTGAGCCCAAACAACACAATCGATGTACATATAAGAGGTTGCGCTATTTCTGCACAACAGTTCCAAATTTTAGAAGTTGTTACAAAAGAATGGCGTTTGTTTACATAATACAAGGGTAAAGTTCGGTATACATTCAGTGCTTAGTCAGAGATAATACTTTTTAAACATACAACGTGACGACGCTGATGTACGTGGTCACGTGAGCAAGTGAACCAACCGGGAGTATAGCAGTCTTTAGTGTGGTGTTCTCGAATCACACTATTTCTACGACTTCAATGGACAGTCATATTAACTATTGTGTCAGCATAATTTGGAGACCACCATTAATTTTATTTCAAAAATCGTTTTCATTTTTCATCTGAAACAACAGTCATGAAGGCGTTTTTTTGCCCCACAAAATTTCAGCTTCGGGGTGCAGCAGTTCTGAAGAAGTCTAAATGTGAAACCTTTACGGACGAAATATCTTTAAACGGACAGACGGACGAATCATTGGTATTACTATAAACGTACTGCTAGTAAAGGATGAACATGGACATTTTGGATATAGACTGAAATTAAAGTATGAAAAGTAATTTTCATGACGTGTCTTGTAGTACCATTGTACAATGATGCGAAAATAAATGGGTATTTTGGCATTTGATCTCATACAAAATGAAAATAAGGTATCAATAGTATTTTGTACTTGTGTTATTTTACTTGTATTATTTGAAAGACTTCATTTTACTATATATTAAGGGATCAGGATACACGTGTGATGTGCACAAATTTGTTTTGGTAGGTGTGTTGCGTTATGGTATGTACGAGGACAAGCCGGGCGACGGCTTATGCTATAAACCTCATGAGCCTGTTAGCTGGTCTTGAAGGTTGAGCTGAAATGGAGTTCGATCAATACATTGCAATACATCATCCCTGTATTCAATACTATTGCGATACATCATCATTGTATTCGATACAATATATTGCAATACAGCATTCTTGTATTCAATACTATTACAATACAGAATCTTTGTATTCGATACTATTGCAATACAATATTCGTGTATTCAATATGGCAATACAGCATCCTTGTATTCAATATGACAATACAGAATAATTGTATTCAATAAACTTGCAATACATCATCCTTGTATTCATTACACTGAATGGCAATACAGAATCATTGCCTTCAATGTTATTAAAATATGTCGTAATACATAGTTTGGTTTTATATCGGTTCTTAATATAGAGAATACTAAACGAACTTCCGTATAATACAATTTGTATGACAAACGTTGACGATTTGGTATCGAGATTTTAAGAAGGATGGAATCACATTGAAGGCCCGTTTATCAAGTACTCAGTGTATTACTCGTTCACATGTGTACGGTACTGTCGACAGTGTGTGAAAGATTCCCGTGATTCTAACTGTCCGTCCGTCCGTCTGTCTGTCCGTAATCATTTCGTTTCCGGGGCATAACTTGAAAACCGTTCATGATATATTTCTGAAACTTTCCATGTGTATTACCCACCAACTGAAGTGGTGCCTTTTGATATTTTCAGATTTCTGATTTTTTCCATTTCCATAGAAAGGTGTTGAATTTGGACTTTGTTCAGACATGTTCGTTTCCGGAGCATAGCTCCAAAACCGTTCATCATATATTCCTGAAACAGTGCATGTGTTTTACCCGCTAACTGAAGTGGTGCCTTTTGATATTTCTGAAAAATTTATTTGTTTATGTTTCCATAGAAACGTGTTTGATTTTGATTGTTTCTGGAGCAGAAGTCCAAAACCCTTAACATACTTGAAACTCAGCATCTGTAATACCCACTAACTGAAGTACGGTAGTAGATACACAAGTATCTGTCAAAGATGTGTTTTACAAATTGTGTAGGACCGGTGGGATATGTCATCTTCTGATGACTCTTGTTTATAATGGAATTTAATCTGTGAAATATTCATATCGTTCTTTCAATTAATGTAAAGCTGTTTCATTTGATGGCATTGGATGTGTATTGAGATAACTAGACTTGCTATATCAGGAACCAATAATATGAAATCAGGACCTTTACTTACAGTTACTTATATTCCAGCTTTTGTCTTTATGATAATTGAACCAAGAATGACGATTGGATATATTTATTTGAATATGATCAACAGGATCGATAGCAGTGATCAATATTTATTCAACATTAAAATGCAAAGTTCTCGGAATGGCGAGCTAGACGATGAATTAAGTTCGAAAATAAATTAATCAACATATCTGTTTCTCTTGAATAAAACATTTTTTCTTAAATATTCTGTTGAGTGACGAGAAGCGGTGCAGTGTCAAGAAGCAACCAGTGTGCTATCTCCAGACGTCATGGTGGAAACAATTGTTAATGAACTTTTGTAAATTATGTCAATCAAATTTGTCGTTTTCCCCAGCAAGAGACAAGCGTTCAACTGTCTCAATGCAAATACATAACACACATCAAATTAGCCAACGACAAAAAATTGTCTCATTTTCCTTACTAGCGCATCATTGGTTTTCTAAACGTTATTACGTTGACAAGAGTGAAGTTACGTTTTTATTTACATCATTGTAAACGTGGCACGTGCTTGTCGTTTTGACATGCGCGGTGACCTAGGTCAGTCATGGGCATCAGTAACGTCATTTATCTGTCGGAATGTCGATATTTCATTGTTGCCTTGACTTCCCGCGTGCTTCGACCTGTCAACTGTACAACAAATATTTAAAGTGTCGCTGTCAATGTCTACATGTTTCTTGTCAACTTGCGATTCGGGGAAATTTGATGAAAATTGTTGTAGCTTTTAAAAGTGGACATTTCAGGACAATTTCATTTTAAAATATTTGCAAACGACAATCAGTTGTAACTAAGCTTATTTTTCTTCACACAACAAACTGGTTTTATGTAAATTCACAAAGTCCTTTTGTTCAGTAAGTCAAACAAATAAATTTAGTAGAAACACGTATGCTAGTGTCACAGTATCATAATAAATCACAGTACTTCTTATTGTCTTAAAGGCGCTGTAGCACGCCGTTCTTACTGAAATAAAGTGCTCTCACAAAAAGGTAAGTAAGTGTTACCAATGGCTAAATGATACTCTTCAATCAATAAAAAGAATGTACATAATTTGGTTAAGTTTAGTAAAAAAAATCGTCTATGGAATTTAGACTTGCTGAATAAAAATCTAGAATGTATGAAAGGTTCTTATTTTATACAGTCATGGGACAGGACTTAGGTTAAGTTAAAGGGGCAGTAGCACGTTTTTTCGCTGAAATAAGTCAATGACTTGTATTTGGATAATCATGTCACGAATAGTAAAATACCCTTCTCTCTTCAGAAAATCAAGTTAAAAAATGAGTGTACATGGTTTGGTAAAGCCATTAGAATCGTTTTTGTCATTCAAAATAATAAAATGTGTTCACAATAAAATGGCCGCCATACAATTTTTTCTTTATTCGCAACACCGTTATTACCACTACGGATAATTGATTTGTGTAATAAGATGTTTTATCCTCTAAAGTAATTATAAATGACATAAACTATCATTATAAATGGGAAATTTGAAAAGATAAAATTTGCAAAAAACGTGCTACTGCTATGCGAGCCAATTTCCTATCGAGCGGCTATTTTAGGGTGTTCATATGAAAATGGCCGATCGAAGGTAGTTCAAGTGATTTAGCGATACATTAACACTCAAAGTAGATTTGTAGCACATCAGGCCTGGAAAATGAATGATTTCTCTATCGATTGGTATTATTTCTGTTTTGAAAACATGATTTGGTATTATATAAACATAACTTGCGTTATGTCTCTTTAACTTTTTGGTGAAATACTCACCTATAAGCAAACATAAATTATGTTCACATGACCACAAATACTCCATGAGTATATACTTATGAGTACTTTTACTAGACTTCTAGGGGTCTAGTAAATATATTTTTACTTAGGTATATTTACGCATGTAAGAATATATGGAGAAAACATGATACCGAGGATATGGTAAGGTTGTGGACCCTGATAAGAAGGAAAAACCCGAGGATGCGAAGTCTAAGGCGTTGGCTCACGAATGACTGGTCTTACTGGTTACGGGTTCGAGACGCACTTTCGTCAAAACATTTGAGTTTCATAATGCACTATATTCAAGAATTTTTTCAAAATAGTTGGAGATAGTTTCTTCAGATCTTTTAAGCCGTCATCTCAGCAATTATATCAGGGTTTACAATCATTGTAATCCCTCCTAACAGGGTTTACAATTGTCTGTGTAAACCCTCCTAGTCCATGCTACCGGGTGATACGGTTTAGAAAGGTCGTTTCAAGTATCACGTTATATGGCTGGTAGGTTGATAAAATGCGTTCGCGTGTCACCCTAAGTAAAGTTACTTACATGAGTATGTTGACTCACATAAGCAAATGTGTCCATGTGAAAAGGGCTTTAGATACCTTTGCACGCCTGTTGCACGTGTGATATATGACAGGCACACATATATGCTGTTACACGACTGTTATATGCGTCTTACATAAGCTATGATAAATATATGCAATTGTTTCCTTTACACGTTTGTTATGTTTTATATTATGCTTTCGTACAGATATGTATTTTCTTTTACACGTATGCCGTGTCTTACATACGCTTTGTTACAAATATGCTAATGTCTTACAGGTGGTATGTTACAATGCAAGTATGGAACATATCTAACATATGCTTTGCTATATGTATGCTTCACGTCTTACATATGCTGTTACATAAATAGAGGATACTAAACGACCTTCTATTTAATACCATTTTTATTAAACGAGTTAATGATTTTGTATAAAACGAGCGAAAGCGAGTTTGATACCAATCATTCACGAGTTTAATAAAAATGGTATTAAATAGAAGGAAGTTTAGTATTCTGTTTATTACTCGCCCACCAATAATCCAGCAAAATAGCCGACATGGCTCTCAAAACTATGATTCCCGCAAGCCCGATGCCATTGTGACGACGTTATTCCCATTGTGACGTCATAACCGCAAGCTATTGTGACGTCATACGTGCGGTGGTATTACACTAGTTTAATATTGCCGTATAAATATTACACTGCAGTATCTTACACGGGCGAGTAATAAGTGGTATATTCCATACCAATGGTTTGTTACACATATATATTTTCTGTTACAGATATGATATAGGTCTTACATTATGATGTTACACCAGGGCTTTTTGTCTAGCATTTGCTTTTGTTCACGTATGAGATATGTCTTACATTTATAGATGTCTTTGATAAAATCATTTTTGTAGAAAAGCATACACCATTTATTTCAAGAAAAACTATCTGCATGGTACTGAAATGCATTTCAACAATGGTTTTGGACAGAATGTGCTACTGGCTTTACAGATAATTAGACTTTGTACGATTTATAATCAATACTTACATGTGAAATAATAGGTGAATAATAGTAATCTAATGAATCATCAAACATATATTTCTAGTTCTTCACCTTCCTAGAACAGGTAAAAAAAATCACTTTAGGGAGTGAGAATTACTTTCCGTTGCATCAATGCGAATGATGTCTTTTATACATTCCATATTTCCTTCCTGTTGCTTCAATGCTTTCTGTTACACGTTTTCTTTCACATGTGTTATGCTTATTTCATATTTCCTTCCCCATGCATGAATGGTTTCTCTTCTCTTCTTTTCTATATAGTTTACATTTAATTTGTGTTGAGTGAGTGAGTGAGTTATTGTTTAAGGCCGCTTCGGCAGTATTGCAGCAATTAGCGGCGATTAATTTGTGTTGAATCAATGCTTTTAGTTAGACATATACATTCCATTTCATGTATGTTGTTTTACATGCAGTTCCATATTATTTAAGCTCGAACAGTCAAAGGGAGGTAACACTGTAAAGCGAGCGCTTCCCTTTTGATCTGTACAATAATCAACTTGTATAACAAGAACCAACTTCCATAAGCAAGGCATAACTCTTGTCAGTCTCCATAACTAGCTCATTTAATTGCCTTGCTTGAAATCAGAGTCCACTATGCAAACAGCGATCCACAATCTTAGCATGGAAATACTGTCAGTGGTGGAGACTGTAAAGAGTTATGCCTTGCATAGGGAAGTTGGAAGTGGATTAACAACGCAAAGCCGACATAACTCGTTTTTTAAATCGGTAAACGGACACTTTTCCCGTTGGCTACTATTCAAAACTTCAAACTGTGTCACTTGGTATTGCCAAACAAGCACTAATTTACATCACATATTGGTAGAACGTCGTTCTTTGTCATCATCCAAAAATAGAGCCATGGCCTCTGTAGCTCATCGTTATTTCATTGATTATCTAAGGTTCAATATCTAAGTTATCTCAAGTAAGACATTGTTAACAAGCAATAAAATAGGTTTTTAGATCATGGCCCCTGTGACTCACATTTGCAGTCACAGGGTCTCCAATCCTACAATAAAGAATCACCTTTGACCAAAGAGTCTTTATACTACATATTACCTTTCTAGAGCTTTACATACTTGAGATAAAGATGAAAAAAGGTTTTTGGGTAATGACCCTTGACTTTGATTGAGGTCATAGTGTCACAAAATCTACAATTTTGAATCCCATTGGCCGAGGAGTCTTCACACAACTTTTCAGCTCTTGAGACCTTTTGGAACTGGAGAAGAAGATGAAAATAGGTTTTTAAGGATGTGCCCGGCACCTGACAATCTAAATCTACAATACATAAAATTTCAGCTCTTTGGAGTCATTGGTTCTGGAGAAGAAGTCGAAAAAGCGAAAAGTTTACGGATGGATGGACGGACGCTGGACATCATGTCATGCCATGCGCCCATCTGGCCTTTCAGGCCTGATGAGTTAAAAAATGACAGGACGTTTCTGCACAAGCAGCTGTTGATATTTTTTGCTACGTATCAACTCAACACCGCAAATCTTAATGTTCAAAGGAAGAGATATTAAAAACAATATCGTGCATATATAAGCATAGATTCATAATCGGCTTACAATTTGCTACAAAATGACTGTAATGATTAAAATGACTCAACAAAGAAAACACATTGTTTGGTAAAATGGTCAAGGGTTGAAGGAACTTGAGGTTTTATCCTTTCCGAAATTAAAACGAGAAAAAGAATACATCATAGAGCAACCATCGACCTCAGGCTCAACTATTAGTGATGCTCAGGAGATATTAATTGCTCTTGTACGCTTGTGAACAGAAATGATCGAAGCGAATGTTAGCCCAGTAAGTTCTAGTCGGTGCAAAGAACTCTAGAGCCGTAAGGTGAGGTGAGTTGGGGTTTAACGCCGCTTTCAAGAGTATTTCACTTATATCGCGGCTGCTAGTATTATGGCAGGGAGAAAGCCCACAACGCCATGTGGCTATGCATTGTGATGAAACCTGCGAGCATCGACTGGAACTAGCGAACCATGGGTGGTACTGCGCTGAAATTCAGTGTAGCATCGCATCCAAACCTTACTGCGTGTAGAACAGTTCTCTACTGCAGACAAAGTTGCCGTGCCCCTGGCGGGATTCGAACCCCAAACCTCTTGATCCGAAGCTGAACGCGCTAACCACTGCGCTATCCCGCTCCCTCTAGAGCCATAAATCAAAGAATCTAATGATGAATTTATAGATAGCCTCAAGAACCACGCCCCTGACTACTTTATTTTTTGAAAATCAAGTACATAATCTAGTCTCGTAACTTATGTCATATTTAAATTTATCTTTCAAAACTGTTTGTAAAATCAAGCAAGTTTCCAAGCATCTTGCCAGATTTTGTACAAAGGCCTAGCATAATCAACTTATGTCATGTTTCAATTTATCTTTCAAAACTGTTTGTAAAATCAAGCAAGTTTCCAAGCATCTTGCCAGACATTGTACAAAGGCCTAGCATAATTAACTTATGTCATATTTCAATTTATCAATTTATCATTCAAAACTGTGTTTGTAAAATCAAGCAAGTTTCCAAGCATCTTGCCAGATTTTGTACAAAGGCCTAACATCAACTTATGTCATATTTCAATTTATCTTTCAAAACTGTGTTTGTAAAATCAAGCAAGTTTCCAAGCATCTTGCCAGATTTTGTACAAAGGCCTAGCATAATCAACTTATGTCATGTTTCAATTTATCTTTCAAAACTGTTTGTAAAATCAAGCAAGTTTCCAAGCATCTTGCCAGACATTGTACAAAGGCCTAGCATAATTAACTTATGTCATATTTCAATTTATCAATTTATCATTCAAAACTGTGTTTGTAAAATCAAGCAAGTTTCCAAGCATCTTGCCAGATTTTGTACAAAGGCCTAACATCAACTTATGTCATATTTCAATTTATCTTTCAAAACTGTGTTTGTAAAATCAAGCAAGTTTCCAAGCATCTTGACAGATATTGTACAAAGACCTAGCATAATCAACCACACAACATCAAAATGGTTTAACATCATCAAACACTCTAAATCCTGATAATTAACAATGGTTCAAAACTAAACTGCTTGTCTAAAAGGTTCAATGCTTTTTGTTCACTGATGTACATTGTTCTTTGAAAACTAATGACAAACAATTTTGAATGATAAATAGAAATTGACCCACATGTCTTCTTCAGGTCAGTCCTTTATAAAATAAAATATCCTTGGATTGTAACCTTTATAAATATATGTTGACATATTTGATATTAGACAATATAAGGGTGAGACATGATTAAATACAGTCCTCCATTTTAGTGGTTTATGCAATAGATATATTTGATAAAATCATGCATGATTGATTAATATACACTCATATATATTTCTTGTTTTGTATATGACTGGTGGATACAAATATATGAAAACATGACCACAATGAAGCAGATTCATCATACAGAGTTGTGGAACAAAAATAGTGGTAAAACAAATAATTTTTAACTATATTCATCACATAAATTTGTGAATGAGATTCTCTTTGAGTTTACCAAAATTTTAAGAAAATCTTTATCTAGGTAAATACGTAACAATTATGCTAGATGAATGTACATTTCTTCAAAATACAAGTTTATCATACAGTTTGTGTATCACATGCAGACATGATTATTTTTTTTTGGCTTCAAAAACATTTATTACAAAATAAATAGTATTACAATGTATTACAGGAAAGTTTCCAATGATAAATTGAACATACTATAGATGTAAAGGAGAAGGTAGTGGATAGCGATAGGGTGCAGAAGAAAGTACATGCAGACATGATTGTACATTATAAAAACATCAATCAGAATGAAGCAATCTATAGCAATAGATCTACTCTGTAAATCTCCAAAGTAGGTACCGTAAATCCTCAGTCTGATTAAAATAGAGTTTTCAGAGGAATAAAAGTTGCAAAATAGTACATATCCGATACAAACTCACACTGTTCGGAAGTTTCCCCGCAAAACCGTCTGTAAACAGCCCTTATACTCGCATGTTCTGACGAAATTCAGTTAACCAATCACAAGACCTCCAACAAAAGCTTTCGGTGCGAGAATCTAGGGGCAGATATCCAAACAGCTATCCTTTCGTCTGTTCCGAATGCTTTCAAAACATCAACAGTTTAAAAACAATGATGTGATTGGTCTGCTATTTGACTGGGCTTAGTCTGCGCTAAACAGGTACGTAATACGTGCCTACACGGGGTGTCCTAAGACCTTGTGGCGAGGAATCTATAGAACCAGTTCGTATCCCGATATGAACTATTTTGTAGATTTCATTCCTCGGAACAGGGTTGATTTTGACTGCGTAAATCCTTGAAAAATTGCCTGCCTTGAATAATCGCCGGGTTTCTTTGAAATAAATAATTGCCTGCCTTGAATAATTGCCGGGTTTCTTTGAAATAAATAATTGCCTGCCTTGAATAATTGCCGGGTTAAATTTAGCAAAGGAAGTAAACTAATGGCTATCTCCTTTTCAAAATAGTTCAGGGATAAGCATATTTATGGTTAGTTTCAACTCACAACATGAACTTCATTTACGATATTCTTAATTTAAAACATACTGCAATGATGTTTTTGTTATGATTTTTAAAGAATTTAACATATATATTATGCCTTTGAAAAAAATAATTGCTTGCCTCGAATAATCGTCTGCCTTGAATAACCGTTAGGTCAAAATGGGGTTTGAAATTAATAATCGCCAAGGGATTATTCAAGGATTTACGGTATTTAAGAATGCATTATATGATCACCTCAAGGCACCAGCTGGTCAACAATATGTATTTCTCTTTATAATGGTTGAACTGATTTTGTACATATAAACAGGAACATATGCACTAAAAGTTCACAGAGATGCTATCTTTAAAAGTTTTCTTTTCTTATCTATGAGATGCAGTGATTTGAAATCTGTACTGTACCATCTCTACAGATATAACCATCATAATCTAAATTGGGAACACAAAAAAAGGTAGATAAGCGTTTGCGGGACACCGCAATTATAAAAGCAACGCAGCCCTGAAACTGAGGGTCTCGCTTTTCTCTGTTCTGCCTTCTCAACAGCCACAATAAAATGGGCAAATTTTTAAACAAAATTTGTTCATCATTTGAGTTGTTACCATCCTCGATAATCCAGCGCTATTGTTCCGATAAATCTACACACAAGCGCTGGAAAACAGTGAGGGTATTTATCCTTAACCTAGTTACCTCCCTTCGCAATGACTCAGCGAAACGCTTGCTTTCTAACAACCAAAGAGATCACTTGAAATCAAGGGTGAAATAACAAGCACTCTCGTGTCAGGATCTTGGCTTTCGCAGTAGCACAGCACAGCACAGGGATTTTAATCATTCACGTCCACCCGTTTTGATGGACATGAATACACCCTTCTCACGTACATACTTCTTAAAACTTTCTTTTGAGTTTCTGTCAGGTTTTCTACGCTGAATTTGTTACAAATTTTATCGTAATCGAGTGAGCGAGCCATGTTTGTTTCTATAAACAACGGTAGTGATGCGTTTTGATTGGTCGAGTTGTTTACGCAGATAGTGTCTGCGTTTCGTTTCTGATTGGATAACATGGACGCAAGGGAGGTAACTAGGTTAGGGATAAATACCCTTACTGTTTTCCAGCGCTTGTGTGTAGATTTATCGGAACAATAGCGCTGGATTATCGAGGATGAGTTGTTACTAGTGAGTTGAATCATCACTGGGGTCACTTCATACAAGTTTGTTCTTAAAACCAATTTCTGATTAAGTCAGGGCTCCTAAAAAATCAACAACAAATTCTGTTTTACATCTAGGTTCAACAAAGGACTCCAGGAAAATTAAGAAATCCCAAAAATAGCAAACTGACAGAAATTTGAACAAATATAAAGCCATTAGTTCTGTATGATAATAATCAAATAATAAGGCTAAGAAGTATATTATACATGAAAATAAATATTAAAACTAGAAGAGCGTTTGCGGGACACCGCAAAAGCAGAGCAGCCCCAAAAACTTCACTTTTCATTGTGTATAACAATGACTCAAAGTGCTCATAGTTAAAATAAGGCATATTCACAAAAGCATGCTTAAGTTGTGACCTCGCTGTGACCTGGCCTTTGACAGATTTTAGCAAAAACCTTTTCAAATCTTGGTCTTTCTCCATAGTTGATATATACCAAATAAGAGCCTGATAGCACACAAAATGTTTGAAGTTATTATGTTTACAAGGATTTTTGTAGTGATTTCAGTCTTGACCTTTGACCTTGAATGTGAACATGTCAAAATAATTCCCCAGGTGTATAAGAAAGAACCTATGTATATGAGGTGTTATACCTTCTGGGGAAAAAGTTATTTAGTGATTTCAGAACTGGTCACCATGACCAGATCTCGTGACTTTGACCCTTGATCTTCAAGGTCACAGTCAATGATCACTTTTCATTGTGTATAACAATCATGTAACGATTCAAAGTGTTAATAGTTGAAATAAGGCATGTTCAGAAATGCATGCTTTAGTTGTGACCTCGCTGTGACCTTGACATTTGTCCAATGTTAGCGAAAACCTTTCCAAATCTTTGCCAGTGCCTTTCTCCACAGTTGATATACACCAAATAAGAGCCTGATAGCACAAATATTTTTTAAGTTATCGTGTTTACAAGGATTTTTTTAAAGCGATTTCAGAACTTTTGACCTTGACCTTTGACCTTGAATGTGAACATGTACAAATAATCCCCCAGGGTTATAATAAAGAAGTTATGTACAGTCAGGCCTCGATACTCCGAACGCTTCCGTTTTTCATCAAAAACGTTCGGATAGTGAAATGTTCGGACTACTGAGTACTGAGGACTACTATAGAGATTAGTTTGGTTACATATTCCTATCGTTCGGAAACTGCGAGATTCGTATTATCGGTGGCCGGATTATCGCGGGTTGACTGTATATGAGTTCTCATAAACCTTCTAGGAAAAAAGTTATAGCCAATACAAAACGCGACAGCGGGGGCGACGACGGAAACTGCGCAAAAACTGATAGCAGCCCCGATAATAACCGAGCCTTCAAAGCTGTGCAGTTAGCATGTTTTCCTCTACAACTTGATTTGATATTTCCTGTTTAAATGAGTTCATTCTTTCAAAAAACCACTCCTTATCTACTTCATTAAACTCTTTTCCACAATACTTGTTGAAATCTGCAGGTGTCCAAATTTTGAAATAACAAAGAAAGAGAGCTGGAATGTGTTCAGGAGCACCTGCCTCTCTCAGGGCCTTGTAGACCATGGTGACACAGCTGTTACTGAACAAGTGGTAACTTTGGTTCTTGTCATTCTGCCAAAATTCCATGACTGCGTCCATCTTCCAAGTGTCAAACGAATAGACATGATCTGGACATCTCCCTTCAATCTCCTCATCTTCTTCATAATTGGGCTTTGGCTCTCCTGGTGTATTCTTGAATATTTTTTTGATGATATTCCCCGGAAACCAGCTGATGTAGAAATCAAGGACGGGGTCATACAAGGCAACATGGCCGACCTGACCTTTGGATAACCATTTGAGCCAGATCAAGATATCTGTACAAAATAACAGAGTGATTACTTGTAAAAACTGAGTCATTCCCTATGCAGCTCTTCATTCTTTGTTTGATTTATATCAAGACTTACAAATGGGTCTCATTGTATACATATGGAGGCCAAGCAATCAAAATGAGTTTGTATGCAAAAAAATTCATTCAATTCATTCAAATTAGAATTTCGCTAACAAATGTCAGAGAAAAGTTGAAAAAAAATAGAGCCATGGGCTCTGTAGCTCATCAGGATTTGATTTATTATCTAAGGTTGAATATCTAAGTTATCTCAAGTAATACATTGTTAACAAGCAAAAAATAGGTTTTTAGATCATGACCCCTGTGACCTGTATTTGGAGTCACAGGGTCACTTATCCTACAATTAAGAATCACCTTTGACCAAAGAGTCTCTACACAACTTTTCAGCTCTCTAGACCTTTTGGAACTGGAGAAGAAGATGAAAATAGGTTTTTGGGGTTGTGACCTCTGTGACCCCATGTGGGGTCACGGGGTCACGGGGTCACGAAATCTACAATTTAGAATCTCCATTTGCCAAGGAGTCTGCACACAACTTTTCAGCTCTCTAGACCTTTTGGAACTTGAGGAGAAGATGATAATAGGTTTTTAAAGATGTGACCCCTGTGACCCCATTTGGGGTCACGGGGTCACAAAATCTACAATTTAGAATCCACATTGGCCAAGGAGACTGCACACAACTTTTCAGCTCTATAGACCTTTTGGAACTGGAGAAGAAGATGAAAATAGGTTTTTAAGGATATGACCCCTGTGACCCCATCTGGGGTCACAGGGTAACGAAATCTACAATTTAGAATCCCCATTGGCCAAGGACTATGCAAACAACTTTTCAGCTCTCTTGACCTTTTGGAACTGGAGAAGATGATGAAAATAGGTTTTTAAGGATGTGACCCCTGTGACCCAATTTGGGGTCATGGAGTCACGAGATCTACAATTTAGAATCCCCATGGGCCAAGGAGTCTGCACACAATTTTTCAGCTCTCTAGACCTTTTGGAACTGGAGAAGAAGATGAAAATAGGTTTTTAAGGATGTGACCCCTGTGACCCCATTTGGGGTTATGGGGTCACGAAATCTACAATTTAGAATCCCCATGGGCCAAGGAGTCTGCACACAATTTTTCAGCTCTCTAGACCTTTTGGAACTGGAGAAGAAGATGAAAATAGTTTTTTAAGGATGTGACCCCTGTGACCCAATTTTGGGTCATGGGGTCACGAGATCTACAATTTAGAATCCCCATGGGCCAAGGAGTCTGCACACAATGTTTCAGCTCTCTAGACCTTTTGGAACTGGAGAAGAAGATGAAAATAGTTTTTTAAGGATGTGACCCCTGTGACCCCATTTGGGGTCATGGAGTCACGAGATCTACAATTTAGAATCCCCATGGGCCAAGGAGTCTGCACACAATTTTTCAGCTCTCTAGACCTTTTGGAACTTGAGAAGAAGATGATAATAGGTTTTTAAGGATGTGACCCCTGTGACCCCATCTGGGGTCACGGGGTCACGAAATCTACAATTTAGAATCCCCATTGGCCAAGGACTATGCACACAACTTTTCAGCTCTCTAGACCTTTTGGAACTGGAGAAGATGATGAAAATAGGTTTTTAAGGATGTGACCCCTGTGACCCAATTTGGGGTCATGGGGTCACGAGATCTACAATTTAGAATCCCCATGGGCCAAGGAGTCTGCACACAATTTTTCAGCTCTCTAGACCTTTTGGAACTGGAGAAGAAGATGAAAATAGGTTTTTAAGGATGTGACCCCTGTGACCCCATTTGGGGTCATGGGGTCACGAAATCTACAATTTAGAATCCCCATGGGCCAAGGAGTCTGCACACAACTTTTCAGCTCTCTAGACCTTTTGGAACTGGAGAAGAAGATGAAAATAGGTTTTTAAGGATGTGACCCCTGTGACCCCATTTGGGGTCATGGGGTCACGAAATCTACAATTTAGAATCCCCATTGGCCAAGGAGTCTGCACATAAAATTTCAGCTCTGTGGAGTCATTGGTTCTGGAGAAGAAGTTGAAAAAGCGTTAAAAAAGTTTACGGATGGACGGAGGGACATCAGGCCTGATGAGCTAAAAATGGTTTTATCACATGCTGGCTTGAGTTTATTGAAGCTCATTATGAGAAAATTTGCCGATTTCACTACTTGATAGGAAACAGTTATTTGTCCTCACCACTGAAAACATTATTTCTAAATCAAAACGTTATTCTTATTCAGTGTTTTGGAAAAAATAAAGAGTGTATAGCCCTATGACCCTATCTATGAAATCCATTACCGGTATTTTACACCTCAAAGCCAAATATGGGCTTATTAAATAAGACTTTTGGAGTTAGGTGTACATGTTCAACACTAATAAATACAGCCCCGCTTTTGCACCACTTTTTGAGAGAAAACTATGCACAAGCATATTGTTCTTGCCCACAGGGGCCATTATTGTTGAAAAAGTGTCAATCATGATATAATTCTTGCATGTTCTGATGCACCAAGTACTGGGCTTTGAAACTGTCTTTGGTTGGATCGTAAAATTCATGTGCTTTCTAGTCGCCTATTTTCGAAAATACTGGCCCCCAGTAGGCGAGAACAAAATGTTGTGTGAAAGGTGCCATTAAATCTGGTAATTCGACAAAGAATAGCATACATTCATTGAAAACTTAAAACAATAAAAATAACCCTCTCTTTAAAGTGTTTATGAATTTCTTACGAGGTGTTACAAGTGAACCACTATATATTTGGGTTTAAAAATAGTCTTAGATAAATTAGGGAAATTTGGAAAATTATTTTTGTTAAGAAGTTTGTTTTACTTCCCGTAAATTGACTACTCAGAAACATTTGGTGTTTGGCAGCTTAAGTGTATAGAAACGAGATTTCGTTCGAAAGCAAGTAGAAAGACTTTTAGAAATAGCTTTAGACAGATAAACTGTGGGTGAAGCCAAGGGACATTCTTATTAATTCAACTTCCATCTAGACTTTTCCCCTACTCATTCTATGAATTTCTCTTAAAACAATACTTACAAAATCTTGCCTGTGATGTCTGGGTAGATTTATGCTCATATATCTGAAGATTCTGAAAAAAAAAGTAAAATTGAACACACCTTAGAAACAAATTAATTGTTTTTACATCAAAATAAAATGATAGAAATTAAAATATTGAATTGATATGACTAGTTAAATAGACCTTTTTCCGAGGAATAATATTTGCAAAATAATATATCTACCGGGATACGAACAGGTTCTGTAGATTCCTCGCCACAAGGTCTGAGAACATCCCGTATAGGCGTGTGTTCCGAACCAGTTTAGCGCAGTCAAATATATAGGTGACCAATCACATAATAGTTTTAAAACAGTTGCTGTTTTGAAAGCATTCGGAACAGACAAAAGGATAGCTGTTTGGAGTTATCTGCCCCTAGCTTCTCGCACCGAAAGCTTTTGTTGGACGTCTTGCGATTGGTTTACTGAATTGCGTTGGAACACTGGAGTCTACAAACTGTTACCAGACGGTTTGGCGTGAAAACCTCTGAACGATATGAGTTCGTATCCCGGTAGATGCACTATTTTGCAAATTTTTAATCAGACTGACATGGTCATATTAAAATATCTATAAATCATTCATATTTACTGATGTTTGAGAAAATTTATCATTTAATGGTAAAACACAGATAACAGATATATATATTCCATATGGAATACATAAAAAGATCATTACTTTATCCAAAAAAATAGAGCACATGCTATAAGCTCATTTGGCCTTTCAGGTTTGATGAGCTGAAAGTAATTTTTTTAAATAATCACCTTTTCCCTTCGGGAATTCTTTTGTCTTTGGTTGTTGGCTTGTATTTTCAATTGAAGATTATTGTTCTGAAAAATTATATTAAACAGTTAATATAAAATAAAATAAGAAAGCAATACTTCACTATAAAATATATATCCCTTGCAATAAATGTTTAATGGATTTTCATAATAATTGTGCTTTGAGCAATCGAGTGAGACCATAATATTATACTATTTAAGGAGAGATGGGACCCAGAAATCGAACTCCCTAACATGTTACGACAACAATGTATACGTGTGAGTACGTCTCAAAATATGTGTTTAGCAATGCACTAATGGAAAGTACTTAAATTACTGTAATCCCTTTTTAACCATCATTTTACGACATGCCGCATGATGTTACCGTGACCTATATTCACTGT
Source organism: Gibbula magus (assembly GCA_936450465.1). NCBI lineage: Eukaryota > Metazoa > Mollusca > Gastropoda > Trochida > Trochidae > Gibbula > Gibbula magus. Next base: position 30,776,099 of record OW388299.1, on the reverse strand, counting down.
AAATACGTTACTCTGCGTCTTATTCCAATTACATACATATCTCAAGCTAGTGAGGAATTTAAATTTCTTTTGTATGATTAACTGATAGTTGTTCTTCCACTATGCAGTCTTGATAGTCTATCAAATAATAATTACACGATAGAGCATTAAAGTTGCACTTAAATTGATCCAAATTGCTTTCACTTCAGGCTTTTACGTTTCAGTAGGTAAATTAGAAAATAACGTAAAAGTGATAAAAAAACATTTTGTTACCCCCTATTATTTGTTAATTCAATTGCGCACATCATATTACAATTTTAATAATATCTAAAATATCTGTATCAGTGAAAATTCATGCTGAATATTCGAAAAAGGATGATAAAAATGCCAATCTTAACGGTAATTTAATTCTGTTTTTCATATAGAGTTATTGATTTTCAAAACATAAACTTGCTATACATCCCTATATGTGAATAAAATTATCTGAAAGGATTCTAGTTTATTCATTGAAAGCCAGTGCTTCATTTAGGCATATCAAATTGGTTAAAAAATAGCGTCATTTGCCAACGGCAGTAATATTATCAATGCTGCTAACTCTTTAAATCATTCGGTGATTCCTACATATTCTTACATTTTTTAATAAAAGACACAATAAACTCCCTTTCTAAATTTTTTTTAACAAATTCTAAAATATTTCATGTCATTGTCCCATCTTTCCTCAAAGTAGACATACTATTTCTCCAAAACACAGGGGCTTGTATTGTCGAAACTAGCGATTAAAACGAATTTGAAGTCGACGATCCAGCCCCATATAGTATAAAAAAGTAAAGGGATGTAACGGGGTCAACACCCCATGTCCGTTTGAAATTATATTTCAGAATGTTGTCATCATATCATCATTCAATGTTATATACCACGGCAAAGCCAATACATTTGTCTTTAAAACAAGCCATCAAACGTAAAAATCGAACGGATAATAACAAGGATATGATTGTTCAAAGCCAAAAATATTAGCACATTGCTCATGTGAGCCATTTGCCTAGCCCACCAAAATGATAAAATAATCGCTTGAAAAAATTATTATAAAATACTTTATAATATCCTGTCAGCTAATAGTGACCCATTTACAAAGCCCAGTATTTGGTGCATCAGATCGCGCAAGAATTATAACACGGGGTGCACTGTAATTGACGTACCAGGGATTTTAGATAATCTCAAGTGTGTTTCGAAACATCGTTTGATAGTGAGACGTCCATATTGAATGACCTTGGCATTGGTCTATTTTTGGAAACGAAATGATGTCATAGGGCTATTTGAGGCTCTATGACATCATTTCGTTTCCAAAAATAGACAAATGTCAAGGTCATTCAATATGGATGACTACTAGACAAACGATGTTTCGAAACACACTTGATATAATGTAAAATCCCTGGTATGTCAAGTACAGTGTCTCTCATGTTATAATTCTTGCGCGATCTGATGCACCAAATACTGGGCTTTGTAAATGGGTCACTATTAGCTGACAGGATATTATAAGGTATTTTATAATAATTTTTTCAAGCGATTATTTTATCATTTTGGTGGGCTAGGCAAATGGCTCACATGAGCAATGTGCTAATATTTTTGGCTTTGAAAAATCATATCCTTGTTATTACCCGTTCGATTTTTACGTTTGATGGCTTGTTTTAAAGACAAATGTATTGGCTTTGCCGTGGTTTATAACATTGAATGATAATATGATGACAACATTCTGAAATATAATTTCAAACGGACATGGGGTGTTGACCCCGTTACATCCCTTTACTTTTTTATACTATATGGGGCTGGATCGTCGACTTCATATTCGTTTTAATCGCTAGTTTCAACAATACAAGCCCCTGTGCTCCAAAATTACTTACCAGACAAACAAACATCTTGAAAACATATGGGTGGGGTTTTAGATGGGAGAGACCCAACTCAGATGAAAATTCATACCGGAGACTGTCAGACAGTCAGAATAGGTTTTATGTTGGTTTTTGACACTAAACTTAGAATAATATTATAGATATATGTAATGTATAACCATTGAACATCTTGCAAAGTTGGGGGTGGGCTTTTACCCAGAAATAACCCGAAGCAGTACAACCCACTGAAAAGTGGGGGTGGTCTAAGGCTCGAGTATGGTCTTATACCCGCGAGAATACAGTACAAGTACCTACCCAAGATAAACAATTCTGTTACAATGACAATATTGTGTTCAATTTTATACATACCTCTGGAGGGTTGGGAACAAACCTAGGGGAAAAAAGAAAAGTTATTTTCCATTAATCAAGAATGTATTTCATCATTGTATATAATCATAAGCTCAGGTTTATGTTTCAACCTGTTAATTTCAAAGCTTTACATTGTTGCCCACTGTAACTAACATAATCTTCTATATTAACAAGTAATTGTCACAAACGTGAGCATGTCCCCCGCCGCATTTAAGAAATGAGCTAAAAGGATGGACACACAGCTTGTACCGAGTAATGACCATTACATGTTTGATTCAATTGTTATTATATGAGGCTAAGAACATTTTAAAAAGTGATCAAAGTCGCGTAGTGACCTTGAAAATGAGGTTAAGGTCACCCAAATCGACTGGTGTCTGTGTACTTCCCAAATGTAGACTGGTACCAAATTTGAAGACTCTATGTGCAGTAGTTCATGAGATATTGTGCTAACAACATTTGACAAACAATAAAAGTCTTGTATTGTCCTTGGAAATAATGTCAAGGTCACCCAAATCGACTGGTGTCTGCGTATTCCCCAAATGAAGACTGGTACCAAATTTGAAGCCTATAGGTGCAGCGGTTCATGAGATAACGTGGTAACAAGATTTTTATCCTAAAAATTTCAAAGTCTTGTATTGACCTTGAAAAGGGGGTCACGGTCACACCCAAATCAACTGGTGCCTACGTATTCCCCTAATGAAGACTGGTACCAAATTTGAAGACACTAGGTCCAGCGCTCGTGAGATATCATGATAACAAGATTTTATCCCAAAAAATTTCAATATCTCGTAATGACCTTGAAAATTAGGTCAAGGTCACCCAAATCGACTGGTGTCTGCGCATTCCCCAAATGAAGACTGGTAACAAATTTGAAGACTCTAGGTGCAGCTATTCATGAGATATCTTGGTATCAAGATTTTATTCCCAAAAATTTCAAAGTCTCATATTGACCTTGAAAATAACGTCAAGGTCACCCAAATCGACTGACGTCTGCATATTCCCCTAATAAAGACTGGTACCAAATTTGAAGACTCTAGGTCCAGCAGTTCATGAGATATCATGGTAACAAGAAACGGGATGGACGTACGGACGGATCTGATTACTATATGAATACTATATACAACAAATTAGTTAAGTTAACTTTTTCTTTTTTGTACGTAATGACGTACAATAAATAAACTTGTTTCCATGTATCATCTTAGTTCAAATTGTGTCCCTTTTCTGGCCTCTTTGTTAAAATTGTTTCCATTGGAACCAGAAGAACAAATTTTGAATGATTTAAGCAGCAAAAGGCTGGCACCATTCCATCTTTGAGTCTTAATACATACCTAGTCTTATTAAATAACTTGATGGTGTTTTTACTCGTAAAAACAGATGTCTCCCCCTTCCCCCAATTCAATTTCTGTTATTAATCTTCTAAAAGACAAAGTCTAAATTGTTGCCATGGAAACAGAAAAAAAATCAAATTTAAAAAAGTTCAAACCCCAAAAAGGCATATGTACATGATATTGGGAGCCTGTATACCAAATTTGTTGAAGATTGGCCTCATAGTTTTGGAGATATGCTCCGGAAACAAACCCCACCCACCATATACACAAAGTCCAAATTGTAACCATGGAAACCAAACAAATTAAAACTTAAAAAATCCGAAATCGCCCTAAAGACACATCTGCATGATATGTGGAAGCTGTGTAACAAATTTGGTAAAGTTTGGTCAAAAAGTTTTAGAGGTATGCTCCAACAAATAGGAAGCACTTTAAATGGAGAAGATGAAATAGGTCCTTACCCCTCTGACCTATCTCTGAGGCCAGATATAAAATAAAGACACACTTGAACATTTAATTCATCACTGTTGTTTAATAACCTCCCTTTGAAGAGCACATACAATCTCAAGATGAAAATAGCTTTTGCGGTCATGACCTCTGTGACCCCAATTGAGGTCACAGGGTCATACAATCTACAATTTAGAATGCCCATTAGCCAAGGACTCTGCACACAACTTTTCAGCTCTCTAGACCTTTGGGAACTTGAGAAGAAGATGAAAATAGGTTTTTAAGGATGTGACCCCTGTGACCCAATTTGGGGTCACGGGGTCACGAAATCTACAATTTAGAATCCCCATTGGTCAAGGAGTCTGCACACAAAATTTCAGCTCCCTAGACCAAGTGGTTCTGGAGAAGAAGATGAAAATGCGAAAATTTTACAGACGGACGGATGGACGGCCGGACGGCGGACACCATGCCATGCCATAAGCCCATCGGGCCTTTCAAGCCAGATGAGCTAAAAATATAAAAATAGAGCCATGGGCTCTTTGCTCAATAGGAATTCATTGATTTATTATCTAAGGTTGAATATCCAAGTTATCAAGAAACTCAACGTCGTCTAAACACATACCAAATTTTGTAAAAAAATATTGAACGTTTTTTTTAAAATATGGCCTGGAAACGTAAGCATTTCGGAAAGATGGAATCATGGAAGAACAGCATTACAGACGGAGGCGAAAACATTATGTCTCCGGGAAAGCTTTGCGGTTTCCGGTTATTCTTGTGCAAGTCGTAAAAATGCAACAGTTTTCATGTTTTTGCATGTTTTGCATTATTTGTTTGTGTATCACACAAAAGTGATCCCATCCTCAACTCCAGTAGTTCTAGGAGGGTAATGCTCGCCCTCATACAGCACGTGTTTCCATGGACTTCCTGAGGATGAACAATGTCTCTGTACTGCCATGGCCTTCCTGGTCTCCAGACATGGCACCAATCTCTCAGACATGTGGAGGCCATGTTGATCAGGACATGGAATCAAATCCCCCAGGCATTCATACAGAGACTTGTGGACTCAATGAGACGCTGTTGTACTGCGTGTGTTGCAGCCGATGGGGGTCACACTCGTTACTGAGGAAGACACTGTGTTGTGACATTTTCCCTGTTTGGGGGTAGAGTCGTTACGAGTGTTTTTTTGATTAAACCAAAGTGTTTTTCAAAAGTGAATTCAATGAAATTTCTTCAAAGATAACGTGTCTGTTGTTTATGTACTTTAATGTAATATATTTCAAAATGTTCAGTTTGCTAACTGGTGAAGTTGAACATGCATTTCTTTTGCTGTGAAGTATATTCAAAATTTCATAAGTAACAAAATATTGAAAACAACACCATGATAACTTACTCCCCACTGCTGTCGGTCTCTATCCGCCTCTTGTCTGATTTCAATTGTTTTCTTAGCTCCACATCACCAGCATCAGCATCATCATTGTCATTTGCAGAATCTTCATCACATGCATTGCCTTCTGCCTTTATTCCACTGTCAAGCACATCATCATCATCAGTGACATCTTCCTTCGCAGGAAAATATTCTTCAGAATCTTGATCGCTTTCAGATTCCACATCTGGATACTTGACTGCAGAGGCATTGTCTCTAGTTGGTTTTTTTAAAACGGGGTCATCTGTAAATAATTGAATTCAGATAATAACTTAAAGGGTTCCTTCAACAAGGGTCTTAACATTTTCTTCATGGGAGGTAGCTTGCATACATGAAATTACTACTTCTAGAACTAAATAGCATGTACATCTTGCTGTAATATTTATCTATGTTACAAAATCAATAATCTTTATTTATTTTTACCTGAGCTAAATTAGAAAGTGATATTTTATGAGTGATATCAGTCAAGTGTTGAGCCCTATTGACAGGTTTGCGGATCATAAAAACAAGAGGTTTCATAGATTCAATTTTAAATAAATGTTTCCTGAGACTATAGCGGCCGCTGCCTTTACACATTTTTTGGCACATTGTAACAATTGGGGGTTGTTCCTCCATTTCACTTGATTGATGAAGTTATAGACATTGTTTTATTCAATAGGTTCAGCACACCAACAGAGGTTTTGGAAATCAACTATATTTTGGCTCAATTTGTTTGATCGATGTGGAAACACTATTTCAGTTCACCAAAACACACCCATTTATGAGAAAGGAATTGCAAACACTATATATATAATGAGACTCGCTGGATCTTTTAATCTTTTTCAGATGTCTTCTCCAAGTGTATGGTCAAATAGCTGGGAAATCAATATTATTAAAGCTAGTGAATAGTATGCCAGAATTATTTTTTGGAATCCAGGACAGAAACAACTATAAAGTGTTACAAGGGCCGTGTTCAAGAGAGGTTTAAAAGTAATCGCTCAATTAGCGATTACTTTTAAACCTCTCTTGAACGCGATTGCTCAATGTAGCGCTACGTAGCAAAGCGAGTGAACTTTGAGGTTTTGCACCGTGTCGTTCAGGAGAGAATCAGCGCTACATTGAGCTCGCTGTTATGGAATGGAGCCCTGAACTCTCCCATGGTCAGAAACAATTGTAAAGTGTTACCAGGGTTGTTTTGTAAAATTTACGGGTTCGTGTTCGTGTTCTCAGCAACAGCCTCAGCATTCACTGCAAGTATCTTATTCTCGCTCAAAAACGTGCATTGAAGTTCGTTCTCATACATGTACTGAACCATGTTTGAGGGTGCCATGAACACAACCAAATACAGAGTTGTGTTACTTTTAAATGTTTTATGTTTGGTTGAGTTTATGTATTATGATATTACTCACAAGGTGTTTCAAATCTTGTCTGGGATGTCTGGGTAGATTTGTCATCATAAATCTGAAGATTTTGAAAAAGAATCTCATTTCAACAAACTTACAAAACAGATACAACGTTGGTGTTTGAATCAAAATAAGTATAGGTGCAAATTTTAGTTATCAAATAGTAAAGATTTCTTATTATTCTGATATGGTATTCTTATTCATATATAATATCATCAATTATCTCTTCCACATAATCATATTAAATGTCAATTTGAGGATATCTCAAGTAATAGTAAAATGCAGCAACAAAAAATATTCTGTGGCCCTTGTTGGTGACCACAGATTATAATCCTAATTTGTCAAAGTTTACAAATATTTCAGCTATCAAGTGCATTTACTTTTCAGAAGACAAAACATTCTACACCAAATCTTCAATTTATAATCCCCTTTGGCTATGGAATCTGTACACAACATTTAAACTTTCTAGTTTCTAGAACTTTTCGTACTTAAGAAGAAGTTAAAAATAGTTGTTTTTGGTTGTGGAGCCACCAAATCTACAATTTATAAAACCCTTGGGCCAAGGCATCTTAGAAAAAGTGAAAAGTTTACAGACGCCATGCCATAAGCCCATCTGGCCTTCCAGGCCTGATGTGCTGATAAAACTTGATTTTAAACAAATATTTTAAAAATCACCTGATCATTTGGGGAAATCTCCTGCTGTTTGTTGTGGGCTGGAAATGTTGGAAGATCATTGTTCTGAAAAATAGTTATAACATCATATAATATATTTCACTATGATATATCACTATGATCTTTATCATCATCAAAATGTTCAATAGTTGCTTAATCGATTGCCTTAAAAAAAACTTTCTTACTAGTACTAATACTAGTACTAATTAAGATTAGGGGCGACTATTGACCCAAAGAGACTATTGCGATAGCGATAGTCTATCGTCACTAACTATTGCGATAGCGATAGACTATTGTAACTCACTATTGCGATAGGGTTTTTTGTACAAATACACTATAATCAGCTAGATTTCTTATAGGTTTTAGTAGAAATGTTTAATTGATGCAAGGACTATGGAACCAAAATCAGTAAAGAAATTATAAATGAAAAGATTTTTTGTCATTTTGCTATGTCCTATCACTAGTTCTTCCCTTGTGACAGTTTAAAATGAACAATCTTGAATTAAATGCAGTGAGGCTTGTGCAAATCTTTCATTATTAAGGGAAATTTAAAAGTTTCGATAGTATCGATAGTTGACCATAATATTGCGATAGCGATAGTGTTTTTGTATATACTATCGATATAGTACTATTGCCAAGCCAACTATTGCGATGCATCGATAGTTCGATGTATTGTTACACCCCTTATTAAGATATTGCAAAAGTATTTTTTCAAATGTGGATCCAGAGGTTGGTTCAGAATACCACTCTTTTGAAAAATTTTGCACGTAAACTTAAGGGACACCTTGGGTGAACCCCCTTGAAAATTCCTTGATCCGCCTCTGTATTTGAGGGGAGGTGAGTTGGAGTTTAATGCCGCTTTCAAGAGTTTTCACTTATCTCACGGCTGCTAGTATTACGGAAGGGAGAAAGCCCGCAACGCCATGTGGCTATGCATTTTTGTGAAACCTGTGAGCATCAGCTGGAACTAGCGAACCATGGGTGGTACTACGCTGAAATTCAATGTAGCATTGCACCCAAACCTTACTGCATGTAGAACAGTTCTCTACTGCAGACAAAGTTGACGTGCCCCTGGCGGGATTCGAACCCCGGACCTCTTGATCCGAAGCCGAATGCGCTAACCTGCCCACGTCTGTATTTGAAGAATTATAATATTAGATACTGCAACCATGACAATATCATGTCAAATTTTTTACATACCTCTGGGTGGATGGAAAAGAACCTACAGGGGAAAGGAAAAAATAGGGAATTGTTAGTATTAAGTTAATAAATAAATGTCTTGTTCCAATATTTGATAATTGCATAAATCATAAGGTCAGGTTTATGATTCAACTTGTTATATCTAAAGCTTTTTCTTGTTGCCCTTCTTTAGTCATGTAAATTGCTGAAAGAGCAAAATAGTTAACAAAGGATAAATATGCAAAATAAAAAAATAATTTACCAATAAGTTTCATTAAACATTTATCTGATAACAAATTGCTGACAATACCTCTCTATTTAAACTGTCAGCAGATTATGTCTTAAACTTACTCCGAGCTTTTTATTCCACCGTCAAGCACAGCATCATTGATAGTGATTTCTTCCTTTGCAGGATCTGCGTCACTATCAGATAATTCCTCTTTTACTGCACAGACATTGTTTTCTGCAATGGGGCCATCTGTAAATAATTGAATTTGAATATCAAATATTTGCAAACATGGGATCATTGCCATTTCTAAACTTGCAAAAAATAGAATGTAATAGAAATGTAATATTACAAGTTCAGCAACTTGTAATGTATATATATATATATATATCTTGCTCTATATTTCATATAATGTTACAAGCCTTTCTGACCTGATGAGGTAGAATTTAAGAAATAGAAAGTGATATTTGATACAATGTAATTGAATTAAATTGTAATCCAAAGTTGGTGCTAAATAGGATACCGATTTTGAATGGACACTTGATTGGCCAAAATTCCAACTGGAAAATAACTTTTTAAAACATAAGCGAAAAACCATGTGTATATCTTTCAGTGAGATAGAGTTTTTCTATTGAATGGCTTTTTAAATGTAAATAACTCATGTAAAGGCATTCAGGAATTTAAAAGGGGGAGAGGGACACGTCACCCAGGAGTTTCTTTTTATAATAGATAATTTTGGGGATGGGGAGGTGAAACCTTCGACCCTCCTACCCCTTACTCAATCTGACAATTAAAATAAAGTTCATTATCACAATTAGTTTGCAAATTCCTTTCTGCTTACCAGTTTTCGCCCTTATCTTCAGATTTGGCTCATCATGTTGGTCATTTTCCAGAATGCCTGTTTAAATCGAATTAGAGAAAATAAATTTTCTAATAGGTATCACAATATTATTTCTGTATTTTAACATTAACAAAAGTTCTATTAATGATATTTTACAACTTGCTGATATTTCAATTTATCAACTTGCTTATATTTCATTAATATCTTAACACAGGAAAATATGAGCTGAATATTTTAAAAACAAAACTACTTACCTGAAGAAAATGGTTCTTTATTCCTTACGTCCACTATATCTTTATTTCTGAAGTCCACTTTAATATCTTTATGATTGTCCAGGTGAACTGCATGTAAACAAATAATTGTCACAAACATGACATGTCCCCTATCGCTATCAAGAAATAAACTAAAAGGATGAACACAGAGTTGAACAAACGTGAAATTTTCATGTTTGATTCAATTGATATTATATCAGGCTAAGAACATATAAAAAACTGGTCAAAGTCTCGTAGTGACCTTGAAAATGAGGTCATGGTCACCCAAATTAACTGGTGTCTTGGTACTCCTCCATTGAAGTGTTATACCAAATTTGAAGACTCTTGGTGCCAGTCTCCATTACTTGATGGTTTAAGCAATATTTATTTCAAAAATAAGTGAAAGGGATTGGTAAACAGGCTTGCAGCCTATCTTAAAGAGCCATCAAGGATGTTAGTGTTTCAAATATAAAAAAACCAAACTTATAACGTCAATCGCCAGAGAAATATTTTATCTACAACATGACATGTGATAAATAAGTTTCACATCATGACAATGAAATGAAATTTGGTTTCAAAGAGAAGTACCCCTTTAAGTAGCCCGCACTAAGGGTATCTGACGTCATATAAGCGTGGAGGCTCGTCTCTAGCGCAAGTCGCCATAACAACCCATGTGCTGCACTCGCTGCACGTGCTTCTCTTGTAAGTTACCCTTGCCACACATTACTGAATGTGACGATTGCTTTATAAACAACAGTGTTCCCGAAAACCCACCGGACATCGGACAATACAGATAATTATGACAGGTGACCGACAAAAAATGTGTTATTTTCGGACACTGTGACCGGCACCAGGTGCAAGTCAATTATTTTAGAAATAAATCTAATATTAGGCTACCAAAAATTAAGCACTTGAATATTTAGTCAAATTTAATTACAAAATAATATTCTTAATCTCTCTCAACATAACATGTTGACAAAACTGCCGATAAAACAGTCCATCAAACACTTACGCTTGGTCTGACTCTAAACTGGGTGATGTCTAGTATGTTTATTGTATAGCGCAAACGCACACTTATCAGTAACCAGTTTATCGGCATGCATTTGACAAATGACAGACGTCTGTGTTTTCTTTATTTTGACATCTGTCAATTTATTTTAGTGTTGATAACTTTGAAAATTATTATTTAAACATACAAAGATGGGAATTGTCAGTGAATATTTTGACAAAAGTTTCATAGGGACATTGATACAGACCATGTGCTTATTGTTAGACTGAAAAGCTCTAGAAATCTGTGAGTGTTTCTATTTTATGTTTTGTGTTCAGAAAACAAATAAATATTGAGATAGCAAATATTCCAGATTGAAATTGCAGATAGAAGTCTATTATGAAGTTATAATTATACTTTTATGGGGTTCCCTTTATACCCTTTGGTAGTGATTGAAACAGAATGGGTTTATTTAAATTTAGAATTTTCAAAATATTGTACATGATGGGATTTTAGATGAAATTGATATGAATTAAGTCTTGTTTCCCCACTTTTTTCATGGCACACATAACATTTCATTCTTATTTTTAAAACATATAATGATTCACCATGATCATATTTGACTCAATATGTTTCAATATGTGATGAGGCTATTTGCCTCTGGTCATGGAAGGCCAAAATGAATCAATGTGATTGCAAGCCTTGAAGTGAGCAGTACATACTGGTGTCCTGGTTCCTAATTAAAATGAATTTAACATTTACATTTTAAAATTTCAAAATGATTAGTTATTAAATTATACTGTTTAATGTGTGAAGTGTAATATATATGCCACCCTTATACCCGCTTTAATTGGTTCTTATTCATGCCGCAGTAATAAATTGACATTTTATAATGGTCAGACAATCTTTCAAATTGTCAGACAATCTTTCAAATTGTCAGACAGATCCTGGACAACTGCCTGACAGAATGTCAGGCAGGGAAAAAAAGTTTTCGGGAACACTGAAACAATGTTTCTAAATGTCCTGAGAATATACAAATTATGGCCTGTTTAATGTACTTCTTATTGAGATAAGACCAGCAAATTATGATGTTTTTTTACTCTCATTAATTATAAAATTATAAAAATAGAGCCATAGGCTCTGTAGCTCATCAGGATTTCATTGCTTTACTATCTGAAGTTGAATATTTAAGTTATTTAAGTTATTGTTTAAAAGCAAAAGAGGTTCTTAGATCATGACCACTGTGACCCATTTGGGGTCAGGGGGTCATGCACACAATCTACAATTTAGAATCCTGATTGGTCAAGGAGTCTGCGCACAACTTTTCAGCTCTCTAGACCTTTTGGAACTGGAGAAGAAGATGAAAATAGGTTTTTAAGGATGTGACCCCGGTGACCCCATTTTGGGTCATGGGTTCATGAAATCTACAATTTAGAATCCCCGTTGGCCAAGGAGTCTGCACACAACTTTTCGGCTCTCTAGACCTTTTGGAACTGGAGAAGAAGATGAAAATAGATTTTTAAGGATGTGTCCCCTGTGACACCATTTGGGGTCATGGGGTCATGAAATCTACAATTTAGAATCCCCGTTGGCCAAGGAGTCTGCACACAATTTTTCGGCTCTCTAGACCTTTTTGAACTGGAGAAGAAGATAAAAATAGGTTTTTAAGGATGTGTCCCCATTTGGGGTCATGGGGTCATGAAATCTACAATTTAGAATCCCCGTTGGCCAAGGAGTCTGCACACAACTTTTCGGCTCTCTAGACCTTTTGGAACTGGAGAAGAAGATAAAAATAGGTTTTTAAGGATGTGTCCCCTGTGACCCCATTTGGGGTCATGGGGTCATGAAATCTACAGTTTAGAATCCCCGTTGGCCAAGGAGTCTGCACACAATTTTTCGGCTCTCTAGACCTTTTTGAACTGGAGAAGAAGATAAAAATAGGTTTTTAAGGATGTGTCCCCTGTGACCCCATTTGGGGTCATGGGGTCATGAAATCTACAATTTAGAATCCCCATTGGCCAAGGAGTCTGCACATAAAATTTCAGCTCTGTGGAGTCATTGGATCTTGAGAAGAAGACGAAAAAGCGAAAAGTTTAGGGATAGACGGACGGAGGGACGGACGCCTGAAACCATGCCATGCCATAAGCCCATGGGGCCTTTCAGTCCTGACGAGCTAAAAAGCAAAATAACTAGTTGGGTTAAACAAAAATTCCAATTTCTGTAGCAAATACATAATTAAATGAAATGGTAAATAAATAACCACCAAAAATATATATTTCAATTTCTTTCGTTATTCTTTTGTGTCTTTATATACACTGTGTTAGTTAGACCACAATGCTTTGCGCTTGAAAATAATAGACTGGATCTATATTTAGACTGGAAAACACCTTCACTAATAAGTGCAATTTCTCGGCTTATTTTGGGTTGAACAAATTTGGGCAAAATTAAGTGTATATATTTCATGGTGATAGATTTTTGGCAATTTTCCTATATGTTCATCAACATCCTTGATGGCTCTTTAAGATATCTGTGCTTGGAAATCCAGGCCCACTATGCATTTCAGGTGCAACCATCCACTATCTTGGCACAACAAAGCGAGGGAAATACTGCAAGGCTTAAATCAGCCAGTAATTGAGACTGGCAAGAATTATAATTTATGCCTTGCGTTTGAAAGTTGCAGTTCATTTTCTTGTGTGTGACAAATGGCACGTATAACTAATGGCAGGATACCCATCATCAACTATGTGTGCCTCGGCCAGATGTGTAATCGTCCCTATTAAATTGAAACCCTGCTGTGTGATTGCAAAAAGTCAACAATGGAAACACCATATAATATTTACAATACACCACATGAAACTTGGTCATATCTTTATTTCATACATCCTGGTAACCAAGGAAATATTTTAATAGTAAATGAGTTATAAGAGAAACAAAATCGCCACTTTTGAATTTTCCCCGGACGCCATATCATTTCTTTTGCCCCTGGGTGTATATTTAGGGTTTGGTGTCTGTGTTTAAAATTAAATACTATCATTTTGGATTTTAAACAAGTGAAGAAGCGAGCATAGCTCACATACCCCCGCTTCTCCCTTACTTCAACAAATTTCATTATCAGCAAAAGACACATCTATAGGTCTATGCTCAATAATAAATTTGAAAATTAATTAAGTTCTAACTCTCAAAGGCACAACTAGGGATCATAGTTGACATGCGCATGAAATTTGATGAAGCTAGCCATCTTCCCACGGCAAGGTGAAAACGTATAGAAATAAATTCTATGCATTTTTTACCTTGCCCTCAACAGCCCAGATAACAGTGTAACGAAGCAGCGACATCTATTGTGATCACGAGTTATGCCCCTTACCAGCTGCTTACATACAGCCAATGAAATCACCGTTTACATTCGGTTCTGCAGAAGCGATAATTCTTGTTATTTTTAGAAACATACGTTGGGTAAACGTTTCTTCTTGTACATTGCAATACTCGTCGTTTAGTACTTAAATACATGAACATATATCATCATAAACATGCTTATTAAATAAGAAGACCAAATGCGAGCCAGGAAGTGTTATTAGTTGATTGTTAAGTTTATAACGGAGACATATGTAGTTCATATGCAAATGAGAAATACCCACGTTCAAACAAAGTTAAAAGATTTGAATACAAATCGTCGCATTGAATAAGAATATTTCAATTAGTATAACGTGCTAATTGTAACATTTATAAATAAGAGTTATTAAGAGTTATAGGCACAGTTTATCAAGCAAGAAATCAAATCACAGTTTTTAAAAACGTTTTACAACCTGTATTTTCGGTATGTAGTTCAGTATTAAATAATTGAGATTGTTAAATCGAAATACCATGATGCCACACGCGTTATTTTGTATTTTGTAAAAAAAGATTAGTTTCATTCAAACTTAACACTTGATTTGTTCGATTTCGGAGTGAATAACATGTGCAAGTTATTTTTTTATAGCTTATATGACTTTTTAAAAACTATGACAACCAACTAAATTGAATCACTCAACGTACTTCCAGCTGCAATGTTGTGAAATTAACAAACAATACCTGATAACATGCGCAAAATCATACGCGAAATTTATGAATATATCCAGTTTGGCAGTTATCAAACAGTAACATCGTAACAGTGGGTCCACTCCATGTGCCAACTTTATGGCTTTTGAAGCTGTCCGCTTCGACGTTTTGATTATCGATTACAGGTTTATGAAAGCGAATTGTAATTATTTTATTGCATCAATTGAAAGTTTATACAAGTCCGGGACTGATCAAAATACTGTCAAAAAGTGTGCTACAGTTTGCGACCCAAAATAAGCGGAGAAATTGGACGAATTAGAAAAGGTGTTTTCCAGTCTAAATATAGAAGTTCATATTGCAAGCTTTCTTCTGATTGGCCTATCGGATTAGCCTGCAGTACGCTAAAATCTTAGCGCAGAAAAAGCGGGCCGCGAGGTCAAGGGCGGAGGGAGATGATTTGAAAATCTTCTCGTTACGCCCGTGACGTTGTGAAGATGGAAGCTAGCATGCACGGGTCCGCACAAAATGATTTCCTCAGTCACTTTTTAGTCGTATTTCCATGGCAACCATAAAAATTAAAATTCAGAAATAGTTCTAACCCTCAAAAGGCACAACTAGGGATCATGGTTGATGTGTATATCAAGTTTGATGAAGCTAGCATGCATAGTTTTGGAGATATACTCTGCACAAAATGACTACCTCACAGTCAGTTGTAAGTCATGTTTCCATGGAAACCGTAAAAATTATAATTCAGAAATAGTTCTAACCCTCAAAAGGCACAACTAGGGATCATGGTTGACTGTGTATGAAGGTTGGTGAAGCTAGCACGTATAGTTGGGAGATATGCTGCGCACAAAATGACTTCCTCACAGAGTCACTTTTTAGTCACGTTTCCATGGAAACCGCAAAAATCAAAATTTAGAAATAGTTCTAACCCTCAAAAGGCACAACTAGGGATTATGGTTTACATGTGTATGAAGGTTGGTGAAGCTAGCCCGTATAGTTTGGGAGATATGCTCTGCACAAAATGACTTCCTCACAGTCACTTTTTAGTCACTTTTCCATGGAAACCGAAAAAATTAAAATCAGAAATCGTTCTAACCCTCAAAAGGCACAACTAGGGGTCATGATTGATATGTGTGTGAAGTTTGGTGAAGCTAGAATGTATAGTTTGGGAGATCAGCTCCGCACAAAGTTTTGGGAAGGACGGTCAGACGGAAAGAATGAACGCTATATATACCCCCGCTTACGCTGTAAGTCAATAGGTTAATTCAAAATTATTTATTAATTGTTTTGAGATTTTTTACGGCAGGATGTTAAATTAGAGTGAGTAAGAATTAGATGTGCTGAAGAATCATAGATACCAGACCTTATATATCTAGTTTACCTATCATCTATATAACATATTTAGACAATAACTAACGAGTGACGGGGAATGACAGATTATCTTTCCCGAGTTATATCATTTGAGTAATTCTCGAGCCTTGGCGAGAGAATTACACACAATTGATATAACGAGGGAAAGATAATCTGCCATTCCCCGTCACGAGTTGGTTATTGTTTATATTACCCATATGACAAATTAAAGTAAAAACGCGAATATTAAAAGCCAATAGCTTCTCTAAAAGGACCCGAGAAGGAGATGAATCTCCATATCCATACGCGTGTGACGTGGATTCACTTCTTACGTACCTATCCTTGTTTACTCCGCACGATTAAAATGTCCACTGCGAAAATGTCTTTCACAATAAAAGAAAGATGTGGCTTTAGTTGAAATTTTTGTATTCCTGCCAATTACTATCAATCCATGATTATACATATAAGTTATTGCAACATCCATATCAAGAGGTGTGCGAAGCTCAAAAACAAGTCGGCTCAAACCGAAAAGCCCTGTGACGTTACAATCGACACTGTGACGTCATAACCGCTCGCGCCTATGACGTCATTACATTCGAACGATCGCCGTCGCTCTTGAAGCTTTCCGTGGTTATACAGTCAAGCAGTAATCGATAGTTTCTTTAAATTTCGGACAATTTAACTGCTTCCTCCGACATTTGATGCGTCGGCACATGTACGAAAACGCTAATTTCAACTGCGGGAAACAAATAAATCATGTTAAAATGCAGAAGACAGTTTCTAAAGTTACTAGTCGGGAAAAGTAAGAAAGATGAATGAAGTAGTTCCGGCAACCAATGAAATTCTTATTTTTCTGTAACAGCCAATCAAAAGCCAGAAAAAGGTGTAACTCCCGTGTGACTTACAGAAAATATATTACCCTGTGTCCGTCTTCCCATATGGGTAATATAAAGATGGTATTACACACTTTCATCGATATATGATTATTCTCCATGCCTCTAACTTTATAATATTTAACAATGCAATTACACGTCTTTTTCGGTATACTTTAGAGTGTGGGTGATTTCGTTTGAGGATCTGGTTCGTAGGAGTATATAATATATAACTGCCAATAAAAACATCTCACACACTGAGTTGTCCACACTCCAAATGACTTATTTTATTTCATTATTTAAGTTTTGGTATAGTTTACTAATATTATTAAGTTTCATTACTATATAATTCATCAGGAGACAACTATAACTATCTTGTTGCCGAGCCGCCATTTTGCTAGGCGATTTGTTGACCGTTCCGTTGATTTGTGGTCCGTTTTGCGGCCAAAATGTCCCTTTCAAGCGATTTGTCGACCGTTTTAGAGGATATGAAATGAGTTTTGGGGATATGAAATGAGTTTTAGAGGATATGACTTCAGCTTTCGAGGATTGGAATTCAGTTTATGAAGGTTTGTCGTACTATTGCGGGGATTTGTGATCTGATTAAGGGTATATTTGTACAGTTTTGAAGATTTGTGTGCCGTTTGTATGGTAGGCCTGTTGTTGATGCAATCTTTCCGAGTCTACTTTACATTACACTTTACATTCAGCATGAAATTAAAAACGTCTAAAATTATAGTACCGTATACAAACTTGATAATTTATCATTTGATTTTCGTCTCTGAGATTTCAACAAATGTGTTACAATATTTCATAGAGAAAGTTTGCCGAGGTAACAAATACCTATATTCAAACTTCAATGTGCTCCGTACATTTTCTTGGAATCAGGTCATGTGACATCAATTTCTCGGAAAAGGTGCAGCCTACATATAATGGACCATGGCTATATAAACTATATAAATAAACTGCCAATATATCCAAATCAAACATTTTTTAAAAACGTAATTAATGAATTAATTAACACAGATATAAATTAAGAGACTCAGGACTACGAACACGTTTCCCCTACGAATGGTTCCACCTCCGAAATCCAAGGTACTCAGGTTGGCCTACTCATACTACACTAGTGAGTGTGATATAGGACTCACTTGACAAAGCGTTTACGACAAATAAAATAACCGATTGGCTCACACATATATTCTTGGACTATGTATTAATACAATGTTAGTTTGGCATACACGATCTAGGCTAATAAATGATAAAAACCATGCTTTTAATTACCTTCCGCGATCGCGAAAAATCTTACGTCTTCTTGTTGTCGTTGCGCCATCTATAATGTCCTCGCTCTGTTGTATCGACCAATCAGCATCGCATTACGTCATACAGTCTGAGAGAGCACGTGTTAGTTATGGCGGTTAACCGCACTTTTAAATACTGCTCTTTCCCACCAAATCTAAACGTTATATCGTCGTCCGAGGAGAGTTCATATATTAGTGTCGGAAATAGCCTACTACAAAAATGTTTTTTCGACTTACAACTAAAATAATCATATGCCAAGATTTAATAAAATTATATTACAGATGTCGACTTGCCAACTATCCATGGCGACAAATTCTATAGTCTGTTTGTCCTGAAAACGTCCCGATGAATTTCAAGTTTAACAGAAAAGTGAATTTTATATGATAGGGCCTAAACTGAAAATTGCGAATCCGCATAGTTTTACCTCGCCAATAAGACATTTAATTTTCAGAATTTTATTTAACTTAGGAAAAAACGATCATAGTTTGAAGTGGCTGTTATTGTTTACCGTTTATGCAACAAGGGGGCATGTACTGTGTTCAGAAGAGTTCACAAATGCACGTGAATTGTGTGATAAGAGTAGTACTCTTTATTAACTTGATCATCGATATTCTGTTTAAAGATAGAACATATAGGCATTAACTTTCGAATACAATAGCTTATCTCTTATTTCATTTATTAAATCGTTTTAGATTAAGAAATAGGTGAATTTATAAAATTAGCTCAAACGATAAACCAATTTTATAGTAAATACGGCAAAATTAAATTCTCAAAAGAAGGGGTCATCTCAAAACCAAGAAAGCTAGGAATACAGACGGTTGCGAAAGCCAATCTGTATGAAACAGATTACAAATTACTTTTGTCTAATATTTGCATCAATTTATTTAGAAGACAATGATATTTATGGATGATAAACTTCTTTATTTAACTATATGTAACGGCCGGAATTATTGCCCCAAGAAGTGTTAATTTCCTCTGTCCCTTACTAATTAGAATACTCTAAGGGAGGTAACTGTTGTGGTCAGTAATTAGCCGGTCTGTAGCTAGGTTCCAACTTAGGTAACCAGGGTTTCCATACAAGTTCCCTCAACTGACCAATGGCTAGAGATCATGTGACCATTCCAGAACTTAGGAGGGAGATTGAAAACAAAAAGTCTTCCTTATTGAATTTGGGCAGCCAAGGGAAACACATCTACAGTACCTAACTCTCCTTTGTTAAAGGTAATTGAAACTTTCACTTCTCTCATTTTGGTTTATGCTATTCAACGATGTTCTCATGCATATTTGCATTAAATCCTTTTATTTGCTGCATTTATAATTGACTGATAGCATAAAAGAGTAATTGCTGATCAAGATATAAGTTTTGGTAATTCCAAACTTCATATAGCCTAGCTCATTTCTAATTTAAGTTCCAAATTCCCATGTTCCTAATTCAATCTATTAAATTAAGTGCACAGTGCTGGTAACAACAGATAGCTGATGTATCTATGTCTAAATTAACTAGTGTGCAGTATTTCCTTTGTCTCATGCTTCACACTGAGTGAATATGGCCAAGCACTGCTGACCAAGTTTCAAGATGGCGGCACCACCAGTAAACATATAAGATATAACCAATCTCTTGTTTCTACATTGCGGCACTAATTTAATTAACCGTCTGCTATTAACTCTGTTATGTTATTTCATTTGTCATGTGCATGTCATCTGAGCTCATGCATCATATTTTCATGTTTTGGCTAAGCATTAACAATCATTGTTTTTTCATCACAATACATAAATTATGTATTCAAATTCATTTCCTACTTACAATATTCATGTGATGTTTTTTTCACAATGATTCTGTTAATGCCATCATTGCATTGTTATCATTATATGTTATAGTGAAGTAATCAGGGACCATTTGAAAATGGACGATTCTGCTGTGGAAAATGAAAAATGCCATCGTATAAACAATGGTAGAACTATTATTGCAAAATTTAGACACTACGATACTAAAGATGCTATCTTACGTAACGGTAAACATTTGAAAGATATATAGTGGTATAAGTATGTCTGAGGATTTTTCACTAACTGTCAGAAATAAACGCAAAATGCTAAAGCTTGAAATGGACAGAGCTAGAGCTCAAGGTGAAAAATGTCGTCTAAGATTTGACAAGTTGGTGTTTGAAAATGGTCAGGTGTTATCATATGACTTAGAAAACAACCGTGTTGTTGAGATCGCCAAAACACGTTCACTTGCTAGATCAGGCTCCCGTGATAGCCGTGAACAAGAGTTAGACTCTCAGTCATTTTCACGTGAAAATCAAAGTCATCAATTTCCCCCACTAGGTCACAAAGGACATGCATACCGTAGATAGGATGTCGGCCGGGTCGGACGTATTATACCAGGTCAGTTTCTGTCTCTCATGGTGTGGAATGTGCATGGTCTTGCAAATAAATTTCACGATAATGATTTTATTAACTTCTGTAACGCATTTGATATAGTTGGGTTAACTGAAATATGGAGTAATTTTTCACAGGAAACAATAGAAAAGCTTTTTCCAGATTTTTCAGTTTATATACATCGAAGAGATTACAACAATAGAGGAGGTGTTTTACTTCTTATGAGAAAGATTTTGAATGGAGGCGTAAAGTATGTTAACGTTTCTTTTAGTGATAGCATCTATATCCTTCTAGATGCTAAAGTCTTCGGTTTCACAAAAGATGTACTTCTGGGTATAGTTTATGTTCACCCCTCTGCTTCTTCTAGTATGACTGATACTCGGGACGTGAAAGGGATTGATTTCATTGAGTCATGTCTTGTGCAATTACTATCATTGTTCGGTGATGTTCATATTGTCATTGCAGGGGATTTTAATGCCAGGACTGGTTCACTGGAAGATTATATATTGCAAGATGATGATAAAAGTGATACTTACATAAATATTTTAAATGACATGAATTACACTGCAGATTTGTCCAGTAAAGCAAGAAACAATAACGACAAAGAGGTGAATACTTTTGGTAAGGATTTGATCAGTCTGTGCTGTACATTACTACATATGGTAATACATATGCTGAATGGTCGTTTCCCTGGCGATGAAGGTGGTAGTTTTACGTGTTATACCCATAATGGGGGTAGTCTTGTTGATTATATTTTATGTTCCAGTCTGATGTTTAATTCTGTTGAAAGCTTTCAGGTACACACGCGTACAGAGTCAGATCACTTTCCCTTATCGTGTTCTATAAAGTGTGAACGTGACCTGATACGTGATAATAGCGAAGATGCTGTTCACCAAATTGATAAATATAAATGGAAACCTTCAAACTCCAATTTGTTTCTTGAGTGTTTAAATAAGAATATATCTCAGCTTGATATGAATACTTTTACCGAATTAGCAAATAATAACACGACCTTAGCAGCAACTACACTTATAAATAATGTACAAAGGAGCGGCAAGGAATCAGGGATGCTTTTAAGAAAGAGTCAAAGTAAAGATAAATCTCAAGTATGGCATGATGCAGAATGTAAAGGATTAAAGAAAATGAAGTATTTGTCGTTAGATAAATTCAGGATCACAGGAAACATTGATTACCTCAACGAATTTCGCCGTAATCGCAATAGATATAGAGAACTCTGTCGAAAGAAAAGTGACCTTTATTACGAATCTGCTACTGTGCAATTACTTCAATCCTGTAAGGATGGTAACTATAAGAAGTTTTGGTCTGGAATTAAATCAATTTTAGGTAAACCTGCTACCAAGACTCCCTGTATTAGCAGCTCACAGTGGGTTGAATATTTCAAAACAACTCTTAATGTTAATGATGTAATTATAGATGAAGATTTCTCATCTTTCGCTGAACAATATATAATACAAAATGAAGTTATGTTACCTGATGATGATTCAAATAACATTCTGAACAAGGAGATAAGCTGAGATGAAATTACATTAGCCATATCTGCTTTAAAACTTGGTAAAGCGACTGGTCCTGACGGACTTCCTCCTGAAATGTGGAAACACGGAGGTCATATTCTTTTACCTTATTTACAGGTACTTTTTAATTGTATATTTAACTCTGGTGACTTTCCTTGCGACTGGTCACGAAGTATCATTTTTCCTCTACACAAGAAGGGCTGTAAAAATGATGTGAATAATTATAGAGGCATCTCTCTAATGGACATATGTGGGAAAATATTTACTTATATTTTAAATGAAAGACTT
The DNA here is from genome assembly GCA_936450465.1 of Gibbula magus. NCBI lineage: Eukaryota > Metazoa > Mollusca > Gastropoda > Trochida > Trochidae > Gibbula > Gibbula magus. The sequence goes on along the minus strand of OW388299.1, from coordinate 30,753,373 downwards.
AAATTATTTGTAGAATTATATAATTTGAATCCAGAATGTCAAGCTGGTTTCCGAGCTGGTTATTCTACTATTGATAATGTTTTTACCTTGCAAGCTTTAGTTCAAAAATATCTGTCTAAGGCAAAGGGCCGATTTTATTGTTTATTTGTGGACTTTCACAAAGCCTTTGATTGTATAAATAGAGATCTTTTATGGTATGTCCTTGTTCATAAAGATGTAAGAGGTAAAATGTTGTTTATAGTGCGTGATATGTACAAGAAATCTGCATCTGCTGTTAAAATATCAAATTTAAGTGTGACTGATTATTTCAACTCCATGAGTGGAGTTCGACAGGGTTGTATACTCAGCCCCTCACATTTCAGTATGTTTGTAAATCAACTTGAAGAATATTTACTGATGAATAATGACAGAGGCATTTTTGTAGGGCAAGACTTCTTAGAACTATTTTTGTTACTTTATGCCGATGATCTTTGTTTGTTTTCAGATACTGTTGTAGACTTGCAAAAGAAAATAAATGTTTTATCACAATTTTGTACAAAGTGGGGCTTGAGGGTAAATTTTTCTAAAACAGAGATACTTGTTTTTCGTAATGGTGGAATTTTGAAGAGGACTGAAAAATGGTTATTTGATAATATTACACTAACGAGTTCAACCTATTATAGTTATTTAGGCATTTTATTCTCAAACAGGCTGTCTTGGTCAAAATCTGTCCAAACCCTTATACAAAAGGCTAATAAAGCCCTTATTCCAATCAAGCAACTCAATTATGAATTTAGAAATCTCTCTCCTGTTGTTCTATTTCAAATGTTTGATACACAGATAATGCCAATCATTCTTTATTGTTCGGAAATATGGGGCTTGCATGAATGGAAAATGTTGGAAAGTTTTCATGTGAAATTTTGTAAATATGTTCTTGGTGTTGGTATAAACGCAACAAATGTAGCTGTTTTATCTGAGTGTGGTCGTCAAAATATGTTTTGTTATACACTCTTAAGGTGTGTGAAATTCTGGTGTAAATTAATATGTAAGAAAGAAAATAGATACCCAAAACAATGTTACCTTTTGTTAAAACGACTTGATGAAAATGATCGTAAATCATGGGTTAGCAATATCAGAAACTTACTTTGTACATATGGTTTTAGTTATGCATGGGAATTTAAAAATATCATCAATGTTGATGTGTTTATCAAAGAATTTGCTCATAGAGTGAAAGATTGTAACACTCAAAATATTCTTTCTTTATTACATGAACATTCAAATTTAGATTTCTACTCATCTGTTAAAACATCTATAAAGATGGAATCATATCTGATAAATATTCGCAATAAAGATTTAAGAAGATTTTTAACACTTTTAAGAATTGGTGAATTAAAGATAATGAAAAATATTGGAAGGAGAAATGATATCCCTAGAGAGTTTAGATTTTGTCCTTTCTGTACAAATGTTGTAGAAGATGAATTACATTTTATGCTTTTATGTCCTATATATAATGAATTACGAAGAAAATATCAGCTTAATTTTGAATGTACAAATATCAAATCTCTAATAACTATTATACAAAATGAAAATGAAAATCACATTTATTTGTGTGCAAACTATGTAAGAGAAGCTTTTAATTTCCGTTGTTCATTACTCAAATAAGATGTATATATCTTATAAACCTGTATACATGTTATGATGTTTCATGTTCTAGCACCAAACCTGTTATACCATAATTTGTCTTGTATATATTGTACGTGGGCCTGTGGCCTTTTTGCTGAATAAACTTCTTCTATCTAGTGAATAATGTTTTCTCACAATGATTTGGCTATTGTCAACATTGTTTATTTTATTATTAGCTTTTCCATGTTGTCCACTTGATGTGAAGTCACTGTTGTCTTTATTACTACAGTATGTATTATTCATATGGCCCCTTCCATTTTAACTTCAACCTTTAGTGAAATTTAATTATGTAATATCTTATTATTGCATTTTAAATATATTTCATTTTACTAAAGTTGGGTAACTTAATGTGGGTAGTCTCTAAATATTCTACCTACTGGGTGTATGTACATATTGTTGGAGCTGGTCCCTAATAGACTGGTAAGATCAACCAACAAACAGTCATACCCCATCCTTATTATTTACCATATTCTTGTAGGCCAGGTGTCCTGTCATGGTTAATGATTTACCCTATACCGGTATTGTTAGTTTATACATACCAATTATGTTGAGGGTTAAATGATTTCTCTCCAAACTGATATGCTAACATATGTATTCCTTTGGCCCTTTGTATAACAAGAGTCATCAGAAGATGACATATCCCACCGGTTCCACAAAATTTGTAAAACACATCTTTTACAGATACTTGTGTATCTACTACCGTACTTCAGTTACTGGGTATTACAGAGTTTCAGGAATGTTAAGGGTTTTAGACTTCTGCTCCAGAAGCAGTCAAAATCAACAACAACCAACATCCCTCTCATGTTTCTATGGAAACAGAAAAAAATTAATTTTTCAGAAAAAAATCGGATAATATCAAAAGGCACCACTTCAGTCAATGGGTAATACACATGCAAAGTTTCAGAAAGATATGATGAACGGTTTTGGAGCTGTGCTCCGGAAACGAACCTGTCTCTGAACAAAGTCCAACTTCAACATGTTTCTATGGAAACGAAAAAAAAATAAAATTCAGAAATCTGAAAATATCAAAAGGCACCACTTCAGTTAGTGGGTAATACACATGCAAAGTTTCAGGAAGATATGATGAAGGGTTTTGGAGATGTGCTCCGGAAACGAACCTGTCTCTGAACAAAGTCCAACTTCAACATGTTTCTATGGAAACGAAAAAAAATAAAAAATTCAGAAATCTGAAAATATCAAAAGGCACCACTTCAGTTAGTGGGTAATACACATGCAAAGTTTCAGGAATATATGATGAACGGTTTTGGAGCTGTGCTCCGGAACGAACCTGTCTCTGAACAAAGTCCAACTTCAACATGTTTCTATGGAAACGAAAAAAAAAATAATTCAGAAATCTGAAAATATCAAAAGGCACCACTTCAGTTAGTGGGTAATACACATGCAAAGTTTCAGGAAGATATGATGAACGGTTTTGGAGCTGTGCTCCGGAAACGAACCTGTCTCTGAACAAAGTCCAACTTCAACATGTTTCTATGGAAACGAAAAAAATAATATTTTCAGAAATCTGAAAATATCAAAAGGCACCACTTCAGTTGGTGGGTAATACACATGTAAAGTTTCAGAAAGATATCATGAATGGTTTTCGAGTTCTGCTCCGGAAACGAAATGATTACGGACGGACAGACGGACAGACGGACAGACGGACGGACGGACAGACGGACGGGGCGATGACTATATCCCACGGTATTACATACCGGTGGGATAATAATGTGACTCGTACCTTACATCAAGGGACAACAAACCCTTCTGTGGTAGGATGTGATGATAACTTCTGGGGAGAACTATTTTAATACATGTAATCAAATATAAATACTCATTGGGTGATGTAAGCACTGATGTTGCTTCCAAAATGTATTTATTTATTTATTATATTATTTATCTATCCTATAATTAGTATTCATCACATCCATCATGCCACTTTAATCAATTTTAAATGGTTTATATTTCATAAATTCATTTAGGCTTATTGAATTTGGGCAGCCAAGGGAAACACATCTACATTACCTAACTCTCCTTTGTTATAGGTGCCCCCTTAGCTGTGCAGACAAGGTTTGCACCATCATCATCATGTCTCTCTATCTGAATACACTATCATGAAACTACTTCTTGTGTTGTGTCATCTTTGACTGGAGTATCAGAACCTACACGCTTGCCCATACCCTTTTCAGTGAGACGAGATTGACAAATTCAATTGGCGATTTCACCAAGTCTTACAACAACATTATTTTATTGAGACAGCGATCATATATTGAAACAGAACATTCGTTGACGGTGATTAAAAAAACACAATTTATTAATCTATAGTGTGTGGTCAAAGTAAAACACGTAGGCCTATGTCTAAAATAGTTGAGAAAAAACATTTGAATTCAGTTTGAAATAGATATTGTTTAATCAAGGATAAGTTATTATTCTACCATGACATTGCTGGATACTCGATTCTGATTGGTTCTCCAGCAAAATCTAGCGTGATCAATTCTGGATTGAACCTCCTCTGATTTTAGCGCCGCTTCACCGCGTATTGACAAATCTACATTGTGACGTCACAATCTATCCGAACAAACGGCCGATTCTAAGGTGTGCTCTACTTGTGGAAATCAAAATAACTGATACAATCAAATTAATTTTTCCTGTAGCGTGTTTTAGAGTTACATCAGATAGATTAGCAAGGCAAACTGCGTCAGTATCGAGATCAATCCAAATAGCGACACTTGATGCAGTTGAGAAGGCGAGCAAACGCAATGTCATTGACGCAATGGTCAGCCGGATCTGAAAACCGAGCGTAACGTTTTGATGCAAAATAAGAAATACATATGTCATATCATCTGCACACCTACGTCGATAACTAGTATGTGCATTCCTTACCCGAATGAGACAATTACCATCACCTGTAACGCTTCCTTTTAATAAATACAAGTCCGCATGCTCGTCATTCACAGCGACCGGCAAACGGTAGCCGCCATTTTGAACGTCGCGTGATATGCTTAGCGGGTTATTCCAAAAATGCGAACTTCAGGAAATACGAATCTTGATTTTGTGAACGCGAATGTTGAGAAAACAAAATGTAAACTCCCGTTATAAATGACACATATATATATGATTTTTTTAAATGGTTAAAGAGAACTTGTAGGAGAAAACTCTGTGTATAACAACAATATTTTTGTACGAAATCGCTGCTGTTGTTACAAAGGATTTTTCGAACGTAATTCGGAGCTCGCGCCCTGCCGTTGTACGCACTATCAGCATCCGACAAAAAAAGTTCCATGGTAAAACGGTCATGGTAGAATGGAGATAAACCTACTGTGTTTGAAAATCAGAGACATGTTATACTGGATTGATAGCGAGTAAATTTAAAATTGAAACCTCACGCTACGCGTTCGGTTTCAATTTTAAATTTACTCGCTATCAATCCAGTATAACATGTCTCTGATTTTCAAACACAGTAGGTTTATCTCCTAATTGATTTTTGAAAAATTGCCTCCTGAACCTAAATGACACATGGGCGAGTAACAGTACCACTGCATAATAGTAGTTGTTGTCATCGGGAATTACAGCAAATACATCATCGCACTGTAAGGATTGAGTCATGATACCGTATTTGACATCTCAAAATATGAATTTTCGATGCAACGTACAAACAACATAAAAACAAATAATTCAAACCAAATCTACTATGTGCACTCTACACTCCTATGAAATATCATAAGTGGAGTCAAGATTGAATTATGGAGATGCCAAAACTTTGATTTTGTAAGGTACCTTCCAAAAAATGTAGGCCTAAGTTTTTTGGGCTGTACGGTTCTTTGGAAGGCGAAACTATCCTATGTCCGGCTTTAGGGACTAAAACGGCATTGTCAAACACCCAAAATATGACCTGATTTCTAACCATTGGGCAAACTATAAACTATATAATATTTCACCTTGGCGTCTTTAACAATACACGCATAATTCGCGCACAACTATAATACAACTAATATTATACCGGCAGTCATTCAGTCTGATTAAAATCGACGGTTTTCCGTGGAATAAAAATTGCAAAATAGTGCATCTACCGGGATACGAACTCATATCAGTCGTAGGTTCCACGCCAAACCGTCTGATTACAGCCCGTAGACTCGCGTGTTCGAGCGCAATTCAGGTAGCCAATAAAAAGATGCCCAACAAATGCTTTCGTTGCGAGAAGCTAGGGGCAGATAACTCCAAACAGCTATCCTTTTGTCTGTTCCGAATGCTTTCAAAACGGCGACCGTTTAAATACTATGATGTGATTGGTCAGCTTTGTGACTGGGCTTTGGCTGCGCTAAACTGGTTCGGAACACACGCCTATACGGGATGTTCTCAGACCTTGTGGCGAGGAATCTACAGAACCTGTTCGTATCCCGGTAGATATATTATTTTGCAAATTTTATTCCTCGGAACAAGGTCGATTTCAATCAGACTGGAGTAGTATATAGGGTGGTATCAGACGGTGGGCCAGATTAAGGGAGATTAAGGGAGCTTAATTTATGCAGCGTAGCTCATTAATAGGCTAATGTATGCATGACGTTACGGGTCAGGAAGGTCGAGGAATCATTAGGCTATTCAATGCAAGGATGCTTTTGAACCTATCAATGATCATTAGTGAAGAACAATGGTTTTTCTAACACTACCCCCTATTATGAAAACCAGTCGAACGAGTTTGTAGTTTGGCGCCAAAAACTATTTTTAGGTACGACGTGTCATGAGTCAGAGGCGAGGCGAGGCGAGGCGAGGCGAGAGAGTTGGGTACAGCGATGTATAGCTTTAGAAAACTTAGGTTTTGACCTACTGAAGGACAAAAGGTCTTTATTCATATCGGTACATCATAACCCGTAGAAATGTTTCTTAAATATCCATATATTATGTAGGTCAAATGTTTATTTTCTAGTTTTCTAGTATTATTATTATATCTCTAAGTGAACCAGTGAATTAGTACACGAAATTGACGGATAAAATATTCTCGAAAATATGTTTCATACAGTGAGTGAGTGGGTGATTTCATTTATATAAATCTTACAGAAGTATAAAAATTTTCGAGTCCTATAAGTTTGATATTAGTGTACGTTTCTTAGCGTAATATTTAAGATCGGGTATGCAAACTTCATATGAAGTGATTTTGAGTTGACTGATAGTTATACATAAAATACCATTCCATAACGAGTTAAAAACGAAATAGGAATATACTTAACGTCATTAAAAATATATATTGGGTATATGAGTTTTTGCCTTGATAGGTTGTAAACTTTTAAAGATATGGTAGTTATTACTGATATAAGGTGAAATGAAGGCTGTCTCGTCAAACATTCTAACACATTTTATCGTACAGAACTCAAAAACGTATTCAGGCGGAGACGAATAGTTAACCATTTTACGTATACATGTATTATTATCAGTGAAAATCTATATACCTCATTGAGACATCATGAATAGTACTGTGCTTTCAGATATATCGTGTTTAACGTTATGAGTTTATGAAACGTTTGATTGGATGGAGCATAGATCATATACAAGTGTAGATAGTCTAGTAGTCTACTTACAGTCACGTAGCAATAAGAAATGTGGTGCGTTTTAATAATAATAATAATATAGGAAGTTATTACTGATATATGTACTCGGTTGATACGACTCACTACAGCGTACGACAGTCATGAGAGCGAAGAAGGTGAACAAGATTGAGCTGTATCGAGAAAGAAAGGTGTATGGTTTTGACGGCTTAATAAGGCGCCGTTTTCATAGTAAAACATCCATATATGGGCATTGTACTATAGGGGTCAGCTCGAGTTCGTGTGGATTGTCATTGCTGTAAAACATCTGAATTAACATGAGTTGCGTATTCCAGCATCAAACACATACATTTATAAAAGACATTATAGGTGTTTTTACATCGTGTGAACAACGACACTATATACTCTTGAGATGAACATCAAGTTCAGTCATCAAATAGAATTTTATGAAAATGACATACCTTGACACGCTAGCTCGTAAATCAACGTCTGTTATTATATACGTTGATATGATATGTTTTCCAAAATGACATTCAGCTATATACGATACACGTTATACTATGTCCACTCATATAACCAACGTGGCAGAACATAAGCAACTTTTATGTTCTAATTCGATTCTCTCAAACGAACATAAAATATTTACTTTCTAAAACATACTCATATAATGGGTAATGTCTACCGCAGCCTCGAGGCGAGCAGGTTTATTTCCGATATTATACTGTACAGTGAAGGATTGAAGTGAATGCGACTTCGGCAGTTGCTGGGTCCGTAGTTCATCCGAGGGTCGGGTATGACACGCATACACTGAGCAGTCCGAACGCATGAAGGTCTAGACATCCGACCCTGATGCGGGGAAGTACATCCATCAGTAAACACAGGGAGAAGCTGTGAATAAAAACAGAAACTTGGACGGTTCAGTGTCCTCAAACAAAATCGTTTTCTTCATCATGGAAACATTCATAACTTTACTTAAAGTAGATACGCCCATATGTACAAAACTGAACTGAAGATGTCTGTCCTGAATAAGACAAACAGATCTGTCCGTCTGTCGGGAAAACATTAAAAGCCTTAAGCCCCGTTCATGCGCCACCATTTGCATACATGTGCAAAAATACACATATATGTATATTTACATAGGTATGTACATGTCGCGCATGAACGCAATTGCATACATGTGTATATTTGCATGGTATGCAAATTTGCACTGAGTCAACAGGTAGTGCAATTGTATTTTTATACATGTGCAATTTTGCAAATTTGGCGCATGAACTTAAATACTGATTCCACACGTAGGCAAATTGAAGAGAGAGAGGGACGGACGGAGAAATGACTCGTCTTGCACAGTCATCATATCCCCTACTATAAGCACGACAAGAGCATGTTAATGGGAGCAGGGAGGGGGACCTAACCTCAACATATCTTATGATGACAATGGGGATTGCTACCAAAACCTACAATAGACTTGTACACAAGTTTCATTCAGGATCAAACCATTTGTATATTTGTATTGTATTTGCGTGACTGAGAGACAGTTTAATTATGTTTTCATGACGAGGATCAGGACATCATATATTCTGTTTTCTCTCCGTCCATTTAACATTCAAAGATCTCAGAGTTTGCAACGATACAATCATCACATGTTCTTCTCAGCTAGCCCACCATAGTGTCTGTGAATACGTATTGAAAATCACAGCTTGCAACACAATCGAATAAAACCCCTTTCGATTAAGATATAGTCTCTGTATATAACCCTTCAGAACCTCCCACAGTCCTTCCCCTTCTGGAAAAGTTGAGAAGAGTTCCAGCCCCATCTTCTTCATCAAAGCATTGCAGGCTCTTGAACACATGTCGCAGCCGTAGATTTGGCAATACCAAAGAGCTGAGCAACCGTTCTATATTAATTGTTTGTTGCAAGTCAATTGATTGTTATTGCTAACTGAAGTCTAATAGACAATGTTTCATTTCTATTGGTCCGCTTTTCCAGTGGTCCAGACAATTGTGCTTATGTACAAATATAGTCAACTGATTCTTGTGACCTTCTAAAGTTTTCTATCCGTTGTTCATTTGTGAAATTTTGAACAACATCGCCCTTCTGTTTCTGGAAATATCCCTACTCCTGCTATTACTGATGACCATCTAAACTCACGGGCAAATGAAAGTATATCTTCTTTTCAACAGAGTCAAACACAAAATATTTCTACCGGATAAACTCGTTATTGAATGTTTGTGATGAGGGAATATCTCGTTAAGAGATATACACAATTTCATTAATGAGAGTATGATACTTAATATTTCATATCTGTTCAAGCACCCATGGGTTGCTGAAATAGCTATTTCAAAAGGTATTTTGGGAAATAATTCTGGGTATTTAAGGTAAAATTTTATTAGATATATGGAAATTATGTTAGTACAAGATGATATCGACATAATGTACTTCCTTTGACTTTAAATCAATGACGCATCGTTGCTGTAGGACGTCATAAAACAAGCCAGAAAGCCATATTTCACTCCCCTATCTCGCCTGGTTAAGGAGATTCTATAACGACGATTTTTAAAAAGCCGTGTTTTTCAGAATTATGGTTGAAATAATGACCGCTGACCGAGTGAATATCTGTGATAACCATCGAGCGGTCATTATTTCACATACACCACATGGTTATGATTTATAAAGTGTCAAGGCATTTTTATTTTTATTCATGTAAATACGAAATAGTTACTTTATATTAACGTTTTGAATTGTTGTAATGTTGTAATGCTTGAGTAACTCTACTCCAAACATTGCTTCAACTTCACGTGCACACTGCGCGAAATTCACGTGCAAATCGATTCGTGTACATTCTCAGATGTCAATTAGAAATTTCAAGCAAGTAACCAACTAATTCTTTTCGTTTTTACTTCAGAAACTTCATCACATCTATCTTGAATATATATGAAATACAGATGAACAATTGTAAATAACAACGCTTATGATATGTTTTAAGACAACATATACTATTTTAACTAGCCATTCAATCCATGACCAAATATCTATTGGCGGACGTTGTTCATTTCATCTTGTGATGCACGGACATTATGAATGTCATGTTGTCAAGCTGATTTTCTAACTTCACGTGCTGCACACAATAAAAAACGCGTGGTTTCAAGGAGGTCGCCAAAATGGAGAGGTCTGATGTTTCAAACAATAATACACCTAATACGTGTTTCAAGGTCTGTTCGGAGCGAAATAAAGGTGAGTTACATCGTATGTTACACTAATTCATTTGCTCTTTAACCTTATTTGATATTATATGTAAAACACCTATGAGTATGGACTCGTATATGCCGATTTCAAGTGCCTCATCAAACGAAGTATCAACACGTTCACGATATTGTTTTATTCAGAGTACCATACAGCTTTGTTCAAATCGTAATATTGATTTGCACCATATTTTTGTATGTCATTTTCAACAATAAATAGCATGCTTATCACACTCTATGTTCGATTATCAATATGGAGTGTTAAATTAAAATCGTTGATTTTCTTGCTTTCAAAATTGGTATTTTAATCATTTAGATATTTCGTAAATATACTGCTATTAAAGATGCATCAATTGTTTCATAATATTCTATTTTGCCTTTGTATGTGCCAACATACCATACGTGCGGATTAAAGGTCAAATAATTTCACTCAACTTGCATATTCATCCCCATTTGTCAAATACATGTATATCATAATTACTAGCTGGTTTCCAACTAAATCGAGCAACGTCATTATACATGTTTAGAAACCTAAACTACAAGTCCTATTTTCATGTACAGTAGTTATATGACCTATTCAACATTATAAACCTCAATTTGTCCTTATGCATGTTTTGTAAATAAATTTTCAAAATTACGTTTGACTAATTGGCGCGATTCAATCCCGGTGCATTGTCCGGTTTTCGATCAGAAATCACTACTTTTAGCTTTACATCGACTATCAGCAAAATCATAATTTTCGGCAAGTCAGTATAATAATACCATTTATAACGTTTGGCATATGTGATCCCCCAACGACACAATGGATGAACATTTCAGTCTGTTAATAACACTTTTGCTTGTTTCAGGGACAACCGAACGAATTTAGCTGGAGTCGTCTTCAAAAATAAGGTTTTATTGAATGCTTCAGCAAATTGACGATCAGATGGATTGCTTGAAAAGGGATTATTCTATGTTACTGACTTCTCACCATTGTTTTGTGACATGTCCTGCAGTTGAAGAAAGGACCACCATGGATACTGTATGCTGATTTGTGAACATTTAAAAGTTTTACTTTCAATTACGGATATGTTAATAAACGAAGTGATTGATTGTATTTGTAACAAGGATCGATAACACGAATATTTGTGTGAACATGTAATATAAAATTAAAATGATGGTAAATAAATTATGTGGATTCTGTCTCATGTTTTCTTTCATAAACACGTATTTTCGATCTTTGATATTCTTTAAATCAGCCTATTTGTCATATTTTGGGTAAACTAAATGAATATATTGGCATAACAAAACTGACTCAATAAATTATTTAAAGAATGTCGAAAGTGACAAATAAAGGCAAAGGGTCATTTAGACCCGTAAGCCGAGGGTAAGTTTTTTTCGAGGTGCGATATGGTGAACATGGCGAGGCGAATATCATCAGTCTTATGCTGATGATATGCAACTGATTGACAGTTTCAAGCCAGAAAATGCACAGGAGGCTCTGCAACGTACTACTGATTGCACAACTGATATAAAGTCATGGATGTCATCAAATATGCTGAAGCTAAATGATGAGAAAACAGAGGCATTGTTGATAGGAACTAAACGTAATTTGCGTGATATTCAAGCTACCTCTGTTGAAATCGGAACTGCTGAAATCCCTTTTGCTGACCATGCAAGAAATCTTGGAGTCATCATTGATTCTCAACTTTCAATGGAATCACACATATATAAACTCTGTAAAACTTGCTATTATCATCTCCGTTGCATCAGTCAAATACGTCATCTTATAACCAGAGATGCCGCCAAAATACTTGTGCAAATGCTTGTTCATTCAAGACTTGACTATAGTAATAGCTTACTGATAGGAATCAGTAAACGTCAGTTGTACAAGCTCCAGAAAGTTCAGAACACAGCGGCAAGAATTGTGACCAGAACACCAAAAGCATGTCACATAACGCCTGTGCTTAAGCGTCTACACTGGCTTCCCATTGAAGCGAGAATCAAATTTAAAGTTCTATGTATCACTTACAAATGTCAACATAATATGGCTCCAGCATATCTCTTAAATTCCTTGGAGGACTATACCCCTGCTAAAGAACTTCGATCCCAGAATTTGAAGCTTCTCCAGATGCCAAAGTATAAAAACACCAGTTATGGACTAAACTCTTTCAGCTGTACTGCTCCAAGACTTTGGAACCAACTTCCTTATGTCATCAAGATGTCATCCTCACTGACTGTATTTAAATCACAGCTCAAAACTCATCTATTTTCTAGCTATTATTCATAGATTCTATTTTCATATTATTTTACCCATAGACTCTAATGATAAATATCCTTAATCAATGCTAACAGTATTACATTTAGGCTTTATTCCATAGTATTTCATCTCATCACCTTAAATGTTCTTATTTTCAATGCGCTTTGAGCATGCACCTTGTGTATGGATATAGCGCTTTATAAATGCCCATTATTATTATTATTATATCGAACCGAGAGGTCGGTTATCACGAGGTTGGTTATCTGATAACCAACCTCTTGATAACCGACCTCTCGGTAGCTTGGAGGTCGGTTATCTAAAAATAACTACCTCTGATATTGACCTGATAACCATACCACGTGGTGTATGAACAGATAATGTTTCAAAATTTACAGACAAAGGTAGTTTGCTTTTAGAGACATGTTGTAACTATATATGTTTCAATCTTGTTCATCACTCGTTGATTAAAATATCTAGCGTTGTTGTACCTATACTTTCTTTTGCCCGTGAGTTTATGTCATCATCATAAAGGGAAAACATCTCCTTTGTCTCCGACGCAGGTACACCAGTGTCTCCATGATCATGGCTTGTGCTCAAATGAAGGAACATGAATATTTACTCCATCAAAATGCACACATAAGATGGCACATGAACGCATTTTGCATTTACACACCTGAGTATATTTACATAGTGTGTAATTTTGCATACAGTGCAATTTTTTGACGCATGAACGGGGCTTAAGTATCGTTTTATCTTGAAAATTAAACTTACAATCTAAAATTGAAACTGAATATTTTGTTGTTGGAGGTCACATATTCCAAACGTTATAAATGGTGTTACTTTATCGAGAAGTACCGACTGTTACCGAAAACTACCATTTTGATGATAGTCGACATAGTATATTGACGATATGAACGTAAAAGTAGTGATTTCTGATCGAAAACCGGACAATGCACCGCGTGTGGCGCGCGCCAATGAGTCAAACGTAATTTTGGAATCTTATTTAAAACAGACAAAATAACAATTTTGGGTTGATAATGTTGAATAGGTCATATAACTACAGTTCATGTAAATGGAACCTGCAGTTTCAGTTTCTGCACATGCAAAATGATGTTACTCGATTTTAATTGGAAATTAGTAATTATGATATATTAGGCGATTGGGGAAGAATATGCAAGCTCAGTGAATTTGTTTGTATTGTAAACGGCTCATATGGTGAGTTTGAGCGTATTAAAGCCAAATATTTTTGTATGAAACACAATAAATGTACCTTTAAGTGTCATAAAAATGTATGTCACTATTCTGAGAATTCAACTTAACCATGGCAAAGCTACGATATTATTAAGCATATTTTATCTTAAATGTTCAATGTTCTTGAAAGAAGACGTTGAACCCCCGCCTCGTAAGTGGAAAGCTAGAACAAAGTTGGTTGGGGAATGATTGACCAGAAGACTCTCTTTCGGACACTATGAACAGTTAGTTACTCACTGAACTTCACCGTGAAGATCGCCCAGACTCCAAAAAGTTTCTCCGTATGGCCTATAACCCTGGATGTAAAGAAATGGTCGATAAGTTAACTCCTCACATGGAGAAGAGATGACTTTCGTGAGAGAACCACTGGAGGTTTGGCTAAAACTAGCAACCACATTCCGCTTCCTTGCCACTGGTGATAGCCACACAAGTCTGCAATACAGCTTCAGAAGTGTTGGTTGTAGAATCTGCAAGTTCCTACACGAAGTTTGCAGAGTCATCATTGATGTGTTCAAGGTGGAAGTAATACAGTGCCCCAGAACCCCCACAATAGTGGAAGAAAGTGGCTATAATGGTTACAGTTCGAGGTGGAACCAGTGTATGAAATAGTTTTAAAATGTAGCATGCCAGCGTACAGGGCTTGTTAACTCAAAACCTTACAAGCCCTCATCAAGCTTAGCAAGCCATCAAATTTTAAAGTGATAATAAAAAGAACACAATATTTAGTTCATACAAATGTACTTCTATGAAATTAGTCGGACTTCTTGGCGATTCTACCAGTTACTAGGTTGGTACAAAATTTCATCGCAAGTGCTTTAGATAAGAAGTAAAAACAGTGTTTTGTGATAGAAGTAAGACTTTTGATAAAGTACGGCATAGAGGACTTTTGAACAAACTACAATCTTTTGGAATTAATGACAAATTAATAGATTGGCTTCGTAGTTATCTAACTGACTGAGTTCAAAAGCTAGTCATAAACGGATATAACTCCGAATTTAAACCTGTTTTGCCCGGTGTCCCACAATAATCAGGTTTTTCTTACCTTTGTTATTTTTAATATATATTAATGACCTTGTTGACCATTGATTGTAACATAAGTCTTTTTGATGATGACACTTCATTGTATGTAATAATTGAAGATCAGGTTTTATCAGCAAACAATCTGAACGAAGATTTAAAAAAAAATTGGTGTGGGCAAATTAATTGTAGGTGAAATTTAACCCCGATAAAATGAAAACTAATTAATTTAGTAAAAGAAAAGCGGGCCGCCAGTCCCAAATCTCAGTTATATATGCAAGGGACTCCTATAACTGAAGTTGAAGAACATAAACATTTAGGTGTTATATTTCAAAAGGATGCTAACTGGGCTGCTCACGTTAACAGTGTTGTAGATAGATAGATACAACTGATCTGCAGGGCAACAATAGGCACAACTCATAATAAACTATATGCTGAAACAAATTTCATACCCCTTGTTGAAAGACGACATGTACACAAATTAACTCTTTTTCATAAAATGATAAATGGCAAAGCATCAAATTACTTATTATGTAACCTCGTCCCTGACTGCGTACGAATCGTACGAATCGAAAAACTCACCAAACACCTTCATGATAAAGGGGCAGTAGAACATTATTTTCGCTGAAATAAGTCGATGAAATGTATTTGGAAAATAATGTCACCAATAGTAAAACTCCCTTCTCTCTTCGGAAAATCAAGTTAAAAAATTAGCGTACATGGTTACGTAAAGCCATGGGAATCGTTTTTGTCATTCGAAGTAATAAAATGTGTTCACAATAAAATGGCCGCCATGCAAGTTTGGTTTATACGCAACAACATTATGCACTACGGATAATTGGTTTGTGTTATCAGATGTTTTACCCTCTAAATTAAATATAAATAATTTAATCATTATATAAATGGGAACTTTGAAAAAATAAAATTTGCAAAGAACGTGATACTGCCCCTTTAAAACATCCGTTTATTCAAAATCTGTTTACCTTGTACAGTATACCTTTGGAATGCATTTTTATGTCTGAAAACAGTTTTGTATGAAATCGTGAAATACCTGAAGCTGAAACCAAGCAATTTTACCATCTCTTTTCATAAAAGCTTCTTGTAGATTTGATAAAAATTAAAATTGATTTTTTAAAAATATATAGCCTTGTGAAGTGAGCACATTCAAATGTGCATCACTATTATCATTATTTATTAGCATTATATGTTTAGCGCTTCAAGCATGCTTTCGAGCGTGGATATGTGCGCTTTATAAATATGCACTATTATTATTATTATTATTAGATAGATTTGTATGTAAACTATATAATTATTGATAATTGATCATGTTGTGATTGTAAATTAGCCTTGTGGATGCTTGACTGAATGTAATTTGTTGAATTCACCTTTGTAACTGGCTTGTTGAACTGTAACTATTAGAATAACTAAAGCCATAATCTGAAAACAATTTTGTATTGAAATCGTGAACTACCGTAAACTGAAAATATAGTAATTTCACAATGCAGCATTCTATGAGAAATACAAGAAAGGTCTATTTGTCGAAGGTTGTAAGAATTTGAAACATGATGCGCTTGTTGGTTTAGACATCATTTATTCATCATTGTAATGGATTGGCAATCCAATATAGGCTAGGGGGGCTGAGCGTATTGTGTCTGACGTATCTAAATAGACAATGACAATAAACACATATATACTATATATATATATATATATATATATATATATATATATATATATATATATATATATATATATATATATATATATATATATATATATATATATATATATATATATATATATATTACTCTATATACTTTGTAAGAAGTGAAGAAAATTCTGATAGTGAAAGAGGATGTTTGAGTATAACGCATACTGTGTAGAGAAGTATTGCAACGTCCAGCGTACCTTTTGAGTATGAGTAAGTTTAGGTACGAAGCTGTACTATTAAAACAAGGTGATATGGACATGGCGTCTTTAAGTATCTGAATAACAAATAATACAATGGAGATGTCCTTGACGATATCAAATGATAGATAGATAGATAGATATTCTTTATTTCCTCCAGTAGATGAAGATACAGTGTGATATGATATAGTTACATGATATACAGATTAATACAAGGAGTTACAAGCAGTTTGTGAAAAAGTGTTTCCAGTGGATAACAGTTGTACATACGTTGATCATACAATCAAGCCATATATTATTGTAAAGGGATAAACAATATTCTGTTGGCAGTCCACCAAGTAAGAAACAAAAAGTTAGTTCTTCATCATTATTCCAGAGGCTGGAAAACGTATCAACATCTAACTTATCAATAATTGATTCAATCAACAGATCCCTCTGGGGTCTTGTCTTCTCGCAATACATAAAAACATGTTTTACAATATCATACACAAATGTGCCACAAATACACTCTTTTGATTGGATGCGTAGAGTACTGATTTTGACCAAGTTGGCAATGCAATGAAATAGATCTGGTTTCAGTACAGATAAGTTCCAAAGTCTATGTACATTTCGATCCCGAACTGAAAAATACCTATGTTGGTTTACTCTGACAGTTAAATCTTTACATACAGATGTATATTCAGCATCATGAATGCTTTTTGTAACATGGGCATTCCATTTTGATTTACAAGGAAAACTAGAAGACATCATGTATTCATTGATATAATCTGTCAAATCATATTTATATGTATGTGGCAGGCAGTTGTATATATGTATATGTGTTTTTTATAATAAAGTTGTAATTCATCTAAAGTCTTTCTGTTTTTATTGATTGTTTTTATAGTTGCCAGTTAGTAGTTTTCAGTTGTTCTGGAAGCAGTATCATTAGCTTAGGGTTTCTTATGCATTGGGTCAGTCTATCTATATATGGAAGGGAGGTTGGGTTAGGTCATTTCACTATAATCTATTGCTGTCAATTAACCCAATCTGTCCTCTCATTGGCTGATTTGAATCAGTCAATGCTCTTCCATATTGCACATCTCCTATAGCACTGATCACAACAAGATGACATGACAGACAGACGATTTAAAGATAAAGTTATTCTAAACTAAGGTTAGTAATCATTATAGTTATTAATATAAATGTAGTTTATGATGTAGTGTAAAGTATTTCTATTAAATTGTGTAAATCATGTATTTCATTAACTTTATAAAACTTAACTTTGTGGTAGTAATGGTAATGGTGCACGCCGCCATTTTGTATAATTCAACTTAGGTCATTAATCTACTTCATTTATCATATTTTAATCTAATGTAAGCTTTTATTTCTTTCTCTTCTTGGTATGTATGTTTCTGAGCGAATGTGTAATGGAATGAGTGAAAAGATATTTAAAGTAACATGTGTGAATAATCCATTCATGGTAGTTAGTTAATATATTACTATTTTATACTTCTTCATTCCTGAATTTGCAGTATCATATTATACTGTACTTACATTGTATACAGGACATGATGATGATGATGATGATGTACATCTGTACCATAACGTGGTAATGGATTGATCGCCCCAGGACCACATTCAGGGTATGCTATTTTGCATAATATATGTTTTATCTTGTATTGTATATATTTAACCTTATGTATTCAATGACATTATGTAATGTTCTTGAAGGTTAAAGTAATTATCATAATGTGATGATTAGTTCATGTAATTATTATATGTGTGTATTTCACTAATTATCTTTATAGTGAAATGGAGTTAACTAAAATTATCTCCCTTGATCAATATGTGTGGGATCAAGCACTCACCAATTGTTCTTACCTATTTATTATTATATCCTATTGTAATTGATAATGCATCAATTATAAGTAATCACCTAGTATGTTTATATGTGATGATGTGTTACATAATGGTATATTGTGTAATGATGTTTGAGTGAATTATATATATTTTATGCATGTTTATGAATGTTTTTGATGTATTTTATATTGTATGCAATTGTGTTTTGCAGGGTGTCTTATATCCATATGTGCTTCAAGCGCACGATGAAACAAACCCCTCACACTCCGTGACCCTTGTTGGTGTTCCTTCTTGGCCCGATAAGAACCGGTTACAAAATGGAGCCCCCAGTGAGGATTTGCCGGTAATCCACGTTGGATTGAGACGCATCATCATCCATACCCCATCATCGTTACGGATATTCAGGATCATCGTCTGTGATCATGTGACTGTGCTTTTCGTGTGAATCTGTGATTCAGGATGTGCTTATAATTCTTGGACTCATATCACGGTATTTACCCTTTGACTTTGTGTTTGATATATATATGTATTCTACTTTGTGATTGAAGTGACATTGACCTTATCAACAGCATATATATTCAAAGACTCTAATATTATTGTAATTTTCCATTAATAATGTGATTAATTGTTTACCTTTTCATATTGCCTGCTTGATTCAAATTGAAGTTTTGTAATTATTTTGTTGAAGCCATATAATATGTAATTATTTTGTAATTATACACCATTGTCTACACAGCTTTTGAAACTTTGTAACTTTTTGGTTTGTTTACAATCATCATGTAACTATAAATTTGCTCATCTTTGGTATTGTTTACATTTTGGTGATCACCTTTGAAATAATTTATACTTAGTTAAATGTTTGTTTACATTATGTAGGCCTACACTTAGACTAGTTTAATCTACATTTAGATTAATTTACTCTATCTTCAGTTTAATTAAATTTACACTTAGATTAATTAGTATACTACCGGTAGTTAATTAGTGTATCATTAGTTAATTAGTGTATCATTAGTTAATTAGTGTATCATTTAGTTAATTAGTGTATCATTTAGTTAATTAGTGTATCATTACTTAGTTAGTATATCAATTAGTTAATTAATAAGTGTATTCTTCAGTTAATTATTTAATTGATTATTCACACATTTTGTTGTATGTAACCATGTGAGTTCGTGTGATTGAATAATTCTATACTCTGCTTTCTTGATTATTTAAATTAATAAATTTAAGATAGGTTTAAATAAAATTTAACATGTAAATCTTCAATTATTTGACTGCCTTACGACTGACTGACTTAGACTTATATATTGCACTGCACTTGGATCTTTTCTCATTTAATACCATGCCTTAGCTTATTCTTTCCCTTTTGCGTTTCTTTGTTCTTACTTTGGGTAAGTGTACGTGGGTTAATTCACTTTTACTAGTATACATGGGTTAGTTCAAATTGGGTATTTCACTGGGGTAGTTCTTTAGATTTGTGTTTGGTTAATTTGGTAAGTTTACTTGGGTTGATTTACTTGGGGTATTCATTCTCGCTTATTTGTTAGTACTTAGTGCAATTTTCAGTTATCTTCAACTTAGTTATTTTGTAGTTTCAACTGCAATACACACAATGTAATATACATATTTACAATTTATTCTACCATAATTCATAATGTAATTTACATATCTCCCCTTTGTGTTTCAGTTGTTAATATGTCCTAAATTACCCAAACAGTTACACATTTCCCCTTGTGTTTCAGAGATAACCATGTCCTAAATTACCAACACACCAACATATTCCCTTTGAGTTTCAGGTGGAATCATGTCCTAGCAATTCAATTACTGCCTATTTCCCCTCATTGCTTTTGTTTACCAATATATATGTATCTCTGTGGTTAATTCCCTGTATTTGCTGTGTGCATTTGTGTTGATAACTTGCATTAGTTTATTACACCCATCACTTGCACATACAATGTCTTAGTTTTTCATTTGAACACATTGGTCACATTTCATAATAATCTAACCTTGTAAAATTCACTTTCAATTTTGTTAATTTTCCTTTGATATGTAATTGTTAAACGTTGATTGTTTACACTTCCAGTTATCGTGTTACACTTGTGATTATTCCCACAGGTGTCTTGTTCGTTTCTTCTACTAATTAACCATTCTTAATTGTTTTCCACTTGCTATTTTCCACTGCACTTCACTTCACATTGTTTATTTTGTTCATCAATCACACAAAGGAGTGCCATCATGTGAGTTCATCAGTGCCTGTGATATTATTGTGATTCACTATCAGGAGGATTTGTGATATTGCGTATTCCAATTTTGGATTGTGAATTTGTGTTTGTAAATCTCAACATTCCACAATGAATCTTGGTGAAAAGGAACTTGAGAACCTGATTACTGTGTTCGCCAAGATGGGACTGAACCCTAAAGCAGATACGCCTGAGGATTTGAAGGGTTGGATTTCTGGCATCGCAAAATCTGAAGGGTCGCTTTTGAAGACAGAGCCCCAGGATGTCTCCAAGCTAGATGAGTATGCCACTCAAGATACAGAACCCATCAAGGTTGAGTCTTCTCCTCAGGAACCAGCATCTGGCAACAAGGTGACCGAACCTCAGATGACAGCATCCGCTCTTCACCATTTTCCGAAGTTACCCCTTTTCAGTGGTGAGACTGGCAAAGACACACGCTATGACTTATGGAAGTATGAAGTGGATTGCCTACTACAGTCGAAGACATACCGTGATGATGTCATGCTACAGTGCATAAGGAAGTCCTTGAAGGGTGAAGCAGCACTTTGCGCAATGAAGCTTGGACACAAGGCGACTATCCAGGACATCATGAGCAAGCTAAGGAGTGCCTTTGGTACACTTCGGAGGAAGGAAACTCTCATGTCCCAGTTTTATGGAGCGAAACAAGAGGACCACGAGGATGTGTCTGCATGGGCTTGCCGGCTGGAAAACATCATGTACCAGATTACCTTGCAGCGCTCCATTCCCCCACAGGAACAGGACGAGATGCTCAGGAGCAAGTTGTGGGATGGTCTCAAACCTGGATTGAAGAACCTTGCTGCCCATAAGTATGATGTCATCGCCAACTTCGATGAGTTGAGACTTAGTCTGCGAGAAGTGGAGTTTGACATGCGGAGAGACAAGTCATCTTCAAGCACAGGAACAAAGAAGACAGCAACGGTCAAGATGGTCTCCACACAGGAACCGGAGACAGTTACAAAGGATGAGGTGTTGGACTTGAAAGCGATGATGATGGAGATCAAGAGTGAACTTGCTGAACTTCGGGATCATCAGTCGGCGCAAGTTCTCCTGCATCAGCCATCTCCCTCTCAAGCATCTGTACAGCATGGAAGAAGAGGAAGGAAGCAACAAGGCAAGCCAAATGAACCTCCACATCAGGAACAGCTATCTTTTCAAGCTCCTGCTCAACAGCCATTTGCCCATCCTCCGCCACAGTTTCAACAGCCTTATCATCCACCAGGACCTCAACCAGCACAGTATCAGTCTGATACTCAGCACCAAGTTCCATCACCAGCCAACTATCAAGGACCAGGAACACAAGAGAGAGAACCCGTTAGGTGTTGGAGATGTGGGTACCCTGGACACATTGCTGTGGGATGCCGAGTTCGACTGGACCACCTCAAACGCCCTTTAAACTCGGACAGGCCTATGGACAGGGGCTACCCTTAGGCTATCAGACACGCCCCAATAACGGAGGAATACCAGATGGACTGGTCGGTGACTCAGCAGAAGTGACCATAGGAATTGAAGGTCTGCCAGTCAGAGCACTACTTGACACCGGAGCAACTGTTTCAATCATGTCTGAAAGTTTCTACAAGAACCACTTCAGTGCAATCCCACTAGAGCCTATTGGAAACATTTTGGACATCGAGTGTGCTGGAGGAGAGCAACTTCCCTACTTAGGTTATGTGAGAGTCACCATTAACGTCAATGGAGGAGGCATGTCAAGTGAAGGTATCTCTTGTTTAATGTTGATTGTTCCGGATACCAGATATAATGCCAAGGTACCAGCCTTACTAGGAACCAACATATTGCGTTTCTTTCTGGATCTGTGTAAGGAGGAACACGGAGCACGATTCCTACAGAAAGCCAATCTTCATACACCATGGTATCTTGCTTACAGGACTATCACAGTAAGGGACAAGGAGCTTCAGAAACGTGGACACTGTCTTGGATTGATTCGGAGCACATGCGACAGGAACTTGATCATTCCACCTAATACCAACATGGTTATCCAGGGACAAGTTACAAAAGGATTCAAGTTACCAGTGACCTGTGCTCTGCTGCAATCAACAATCAGTTCATCTCTTCCACAGGATCTAGACATCGCTCCATCCATTATCACGTACAACTGCCAGGATCAAGCTACAGTTGATGTGCATGTGTCCAACGTCACCACTAGTACTATCATTGTTCCACCCAGAGCACTTGTATGTGAGATACAGCCAGTATCAATCCCTGAGATGCCAACTGAAGAAGCTGATGGGTTGAAAGACATAATGGACCAAGTCGACATTGACGCTAATGACCTCACTCAGGAAGAACTTCATCAAGGACTTGATGTCATCAAGAGGTTCGTAGACATCTTCTCAAAGGATGATGATGACATTGGCTGCAGCAACTTGGTTCGCCACAGGATAGACCTCGTCAATGAAGTTCCCTTCAAACAACGGCATCGACGTATTCCACCTGCGATGTATGAAGATGTCGGGAACCATTTACAGACTTTGCTTTCCGCAGATGTCATCCGGAAGTCACACAGTCCTTGGGCATCCAACGTCGTGCTTGTCAAGAAAAAGGATGGACGTCTGAGGCTGTGCGTGGATTTTCGCGACCTTAATGAACGCTCTATTAAGGATTCCTATGCTCTTCCAAGAATTGAGGAATTACTAGATTGTCTTGGCGGGAACAAGTTTTTCAGTGTACTGGACATGAAGTCGGGATATCATCAGGTAGAGATCGAAGAGTCACATAAGCAACGTACTGCATTCACCGTTGGACCACTCGGCTTTTACGAGTATAACAGGATGCCATTCGGACTGTCTAATGCACCAGCTACGTATCAGCGCCTCATGGAGCAGTGTTTGAAAGGGTTGCATTTGAATACTTGCTTGATCTACCTTGATGACGTCATAATATTCTCGAAGACTTATGAGGAGCACCTGGACAGACTGCAACAAGTTTTCCAACGAATCAGGGAGTGTGGTCTCAAACTGGCAACGAAGAAGTGCAAGTTCTTCAGGAGGAAAGTCAGATATGTTGGCTACATAGTCTCCGAACAAGGAATAGAAGCAGATCCTGACAAGATCAACAAAGTACAGGAATGGCCAACTCCAACCAACCCAGAGGAAGTGAGGAAGTTTCTAGGATTTGCTGGCTACTACAGGAAATTCATTAAGGACTTCTCCAAAATTGCAAAGCCACTTTCTGAGTTGATGCCGAAATCTGCTTCAAAGAGGAACAAGCAATCCAAGCAAGTTGATTGGGTCTGGGGAGAGAAACAGGAAAGTGCCTTCACGGAGCTCAAACATCGACTTTCTGTGCCTCCTATCTTAGGATATGCTGACTGCACCAAGCCTTTTGAACTCCATACAGACGCCAGTGGCCACGGACTTGGAGCAGTTCTGTACCAGGAACAGGGAGGACAGTCACGAGTTGTAGCTTACGCTAGTAGAGGTTTGAGCCGATCCGAGAGAAACTACTCAGCACATAAGCTTGAGTTTTTGTGTCTGAAGTGGGCTATCTCGGAGAAGTTTCACGACTACTTGTGGGGCCATGACTTCGTGGTTGTCACAGACAACAACCCCTTGACTTACGTCTTGACGACGGCAAAGCTGGACGCTACAGGTCATCGTTGGCTAGCAGCTCTTTCAAGCTATAACTTCACGATCAAGTACCGCCCTGGTAAAGCAAATAATGATGCCGACGCACTCTCTCGTCTACCGGTCAAGGAGGATACAGAAGACATGGAACAGATCGGGATCGATTCTGTCTCTGCTATTTGTCAGTCTGTTCACGCCAGCAACTTTGTGGAAAGTTTGTGCCTCTCCGCAGATGTAATGGATGATGACGACTTTGACCTCACCGATGACAAGTGTGAACAGAATGCCAGGGATTGGAGAAGAAGCCAAGCAAAGGACCCACTGCTGACAGAAGTTATCACTCACTTGCACAATGGTTTGCGACCAGACAGGACCAAGCACCTGCAGGATCAAGACATGTTGGCTATCTTGAAGAGCTACAACCATCTCAAGCTCAAACGAGGAGTTCTCTACCGAGTCACAAGTGTTAATGGAGTCACAAGGGAGCAATTAGTTTTACCCTCAACAGTTCGAAGATCAGCTCTAAGGAGTTTACATGACAACGTTGGACATCCTGGACGTGACAGAACAATCTCACTTCTGCGGGAAAGGTTCTATTGGCCTGGGATGGCCAACGACGTAGATGTACATCTTCAGAATTGTGAACGTTGTTTGAGGAGGAAAACGCCTACTAATATCAGGGCTCCACTTTCCAACATCAGGACTTCAGAACCACTTGAACTTGTTTGTATGGATTTCCTCACCTTGGAACCGTCAAAAGGAGGAATCGAGAATGTGTTGGTGGTAACGGACCATTTCACCCGTTATGCTCAAGCATACCCCACCAGGAACATGTCTGCCAAAACAACTGCTGAAACCTTTTTCAACAACTTCATTGTGCATTACGGTCTTCCAAGAAGGATTCATTCGGATCAAGGTGCAAATTTCACGAGCAAACTGATGCAAGAATTGTGCCAACTTCTGAAGATAGAGAAGTCGAGGACAACGCCATACCACCCTATGGGCAATGGGATGACTGAACGATTTAACAGGACCCTTTGCGACATGCTAGGCACTTTGGATCCTGCAGAGAAGAAGAATTGGAAGGCTCATGTAGGTCCACTTGTCCACGCCTACAATTGTACCCGCCATGAGTCAACATCTGTGTCACCATTCTTCCTAATGTTTGGACGTCATCCAAGGCTTCCCATAGACCTAGCGTTTGGTCTGGACATCGAGAATCGTGAGACCAGGTCAACAACAGAGTACACCAGATCCCTAAAACAACGGCTCTCAGAGGCTTACAACCTTGCATCCTCAGCAGCAGAGAAGTCTAGAGATAAGCAGAAGACCAGCTACGTCAAGCGAGCAAGAGCTGCAATGTTGGAAAAAGGTGATCGTGTGCTAGTGAAAGTAGTGGCCTTCGATGGAAGGCATAAGCTCGCTGACAAGTGGGAAGAAGATGTTTATGTGGTGCTCAGCCAGCCGAATCCATCCATTCCTGTGTTTCAAGTAGGAAAGGAGAGTGGAGAAGGACGGAAGAGAGTACTGCATAGGAACCTCCTGCTTCCAGTTGGATCTATGCCCATCAAGGAACCACCATGTGTGAAACCCAGGAAACGACTCATACCACCAACACCTGTGCCTCCACCGAGACCGAAAAAGAGTGTAGTGACTAGAGATGAGGATTCATAGGATGAAGATTCAGTTGTGCTGATCGCCCGTTCTTCAGTGCCTTCAGTGCCTACTGTGACTCCAGTAGAACGGCCGGCTGAAGAGGAGCCCGCAGAAGCTATCGACGGAGATGGGACTCCTACTGAAGAGAGGGAGGAAGAAGAGCCAACTGAGACTGCCGGTCATGACGATCAGCAGGATGAAGATGAAGATGGATCCATGGCTGCAGGTGGTGGTGATGACGAAAATGATGACGACGATGATGACAGAGAGGAACAGTCGGATGTGCAACCTTCTTCTCCACGGCGCTCTACCAGAGCTAAGATTAAGCCTGCATGGATGAGGAGTGGAGAATTTGTGTGTTCTGCTGTGTCCCCTGTGGATTCTAGTGCTAATGTGAGTGTGGATTCCGGATCACCTGATTGGTTAGCTCGGGCTAATTTTCTCAGCTCCCTTCTAGCTGACGACAGATTCCAGAACCAACACAACAAGCTGTCTGATACTCTCCTCGATCTTGTGTCAGGGAAGATGAAATGACGAGACGTCATTTGTCGATGAGGGGAAGTATGTGGCAGGCAGTTGTATATATGTATATGTGTTTTTTATAATAAAGTTGTAATTCATCTAAAGTCTTTCTGTTTTTATTGATTGTTTTTATAGTTGCCAGTTAGTAGTTTTCAGTTGTTCTGGAAGCAGTATCATTAGCTTAGGGTTTCTTATGCATTGGGTCAGTCTATCTATATATGGAAGGGAGGTTGGGTTAGGTCATTTCACTATAATCTATTGCTGTCAATTAACCCAATCTGTCCTCTCATTGGCTGATTTGAATCAGTCAATGCTCTTCCATATTGCACATCTCCTATAGCACTGATCACAGCAAGATGACATGACAGACAGACGATTTAAAGATAAAGTTATTCTAAACTAAGGTTAGTAATCATTATAGTTATTAATATAAATGTAGTTTATGATGTAGTGTAAAGTATTTCTATTAAATTGTGTAAATCATGTATTTCATTAACTTTATAAAACTTAACTTTGTGGTAGTAATGGTAATGGTGCACGCCGCCATTTTGTATAATTCAACTTAGGTCATTAATCTACTTCATTTATCATATTTTAATCTAATGTAAGCTTTTATTTCTTTCTCTTCTTGGTATGTATGTTTCTGAGCGAATGTGTAATGGAATGAGTGAAAAGATATTTAAAGTAACATGTGTGAATAATCCATTCATGGTAGTTAGTTAATATATTACTATTTTATACTTCATCATTCCTGAATATGCAGTATTATATTATACTGTACTTACATTGTATACAGGACATGATGATGATGATGATGTACATCTGTACCATAACGTGGTAATGGATTGATCGCCCCAGGACCACATTCAGGGTATGCTATTTTGCATAATATATGTTTTATCTTGTATTGTATATATTTAACCTTATGTATTCAATGACATTATGTAATGTTCTTGAAGGTTAAAGTAATTATCATAATGTGATGATTAGTTCATGTAATTATTATATGTGTGTATTTCACTAATTATCTTTATAGTGAAATGGAGTTAACTAAAATTATCTCCCTTGATCAATATGTGTGGGATCAAGCACTCACCAATTGTTCTTACCTATTTATTATTATATCCTATTGTAATTGATAATGCATCAATTATAAGTAATCACCTAGTATGTTTATATGTGATGATGTGTTACATAATGGTATATTGTGTAATGATGTTTGAGTGAATTATATATATTTTATGCATGTTTATGAATGTTTTTGATGTATTTTATATTGTATGCAATTGTGTTTTGCAGGGTGTCTTATATCCATATGTGCTTCAAGCGCACGATGAAACAAACCCCTCACACCCCGTGACCCTTGTTGGTGTTCCTTCTTGGCCCGATAAGAACCGGTTACATGTATATAGTAACATATGATAAATCGGTGATTTTGTACTTTTAGCTTCTCTTTCGTTATCCGAGTCAAGTAAGAATTGACTTAATCTATGGTTCAATACGTTTTTGAAGACAAAGTTCAAATCACTTCTGCATAATTTGCCTAGTAGTATAAGACATCGCTTTTCAATGTAAGCTTGGACTGATATTAAGTCTAGACAGTCTCGTGCGACAACTGATGATGAATATTTAGATAGTCCCTGGATGATTTTACAAAAATAGGACTGGGCCTTTTCCAGAAAATCATAGTCTTTTGATGTTAACTTACACCACAATTCACAGGCAAAAAGGGCACATGGTAAAATAACTCTATTCCAAATTCCAGAAGCAGATATTGGGTTAAGACCACCAAAAACCAAACCACAGGGGCGATTAGTATTGACTAACATTCTGAGTTTAGTAGTATATAGCTAGTCGTCAGACGGTTTGCTAGATTAAGGGAGATTAAGGGAGCTTAATTTATGCAGCGTAGCTCAGCTCATTAACAAGCTAATGTATGCATGACGTCACAGGTCAGAAAGGTCGACCAATCAGTTGACAGTTAAATGCGAGGATGCTCATTAAGCCATTCATTATCATTACTGCAAAACAAAGCTTTCTTTAAACCGACCCTAGCCCATACAAGAGCGTCAGTCCAATCAGAAACCGGTTTTGAATTTTGGCGCCAGAGCTATCTATAGCGACACGTGTCATGAGTCAGAGGCGAGGCGAGAGTTGGGTAGAGCGATGTATAGCTTTAGAAAACTTAGGTTTTGACCTACTGAAGGACAAAAGGTCTTTATTCATATCGGTACATCCTATCCCGTAGAAACGTTTCTTAAATATCCATATATTATATAGGTCAAATGTTTATTTTCTAGTTGTATTCCGAGTCTTATCTCTAAGTGATCCAATGAAATAGTACACGAAATTAACGGATAAAATATTCTCGAAAATATGTTTCATACAGTGAGTGAGTGGGTGATTTCATTTACACGAATCTTACAGAAGTATAACAATGTTCGAGTCCTTTAAGTTTGATATTAGTGTACGTTTCTTAGCGTAATATTTAAGATCGGGTATGCAAACTTCATATGAAGTGATTTTGAGTTGACTGATAGTTATACATAAAATACCATTCCAATACGAATTAAAAGCGAAATAGGAATATACTTAACGTCATTTAAAAATATATATTGGGTATATGAGTTTTTGCCTTGATAGGTTGTAAACTTTTAAAGATATGGTAGTTAGTACTGATATAAGGTGAAATGAAGGCTGTCTCGTCAAAAACCTATTTCATCATAGAACTCAAGCATGTTCAGACCTGCTGTCTAACACGTCGAGTTATTAACCTAGTCATTATCATTAGTGGAGAACAAAGGCTTTTTTTGTAATGGTACCCCCTATTCTAACATCTATCACTCCAAAACCCTTTCAGATTAGTCAAAAGGGGGATTCCCCACAAGTGTTGAGTATAACTATAACTATGACGACGGATCTCGCAATACCTGCAGATAAGCGAGTTTACCCATCGTCACGGCTAGCCAATTTCTTTATGAAACCTCACAAAGAATTAGGATTTGAGCGGATGTTATACAAAGCGTGATAGCTTATATAAATAAAGGGTGCTTCTAGAAATGACATCTTAAATATAGAGGTCACCCGTGTTGTAGCAAGACAGATTTTATATGAAAATTTAATACTTACCTGAAGGTTTAGATGGTGATAGAGAAAGCAAGCACAAGTTAAACATCTAGTTTGATAATACTTATATCCATTCCAAAACATAGCTATAAACGAAATATTCATTGGAAGATCTTTAACATTTATGTGAAAAGTGAATAGGCTATTTTATTTCAACTTTAGATGGCTAAGTTAGAAATGTCTGTGCTGTGTATGTATATACATTAACAGCTGTCCCCCGTTTTCACTAATCCTATTTTGACATGTGTTAGCATTTGATATCTCCATCATCTAATAAGCTTCTAAGCTGTTTTTATGAAACTAGTAACATGTTATCATGGTAGTTATTACTGATATAAGGTGGAATGAAGGATGTCTCGTCAAAAACCTATTTTATCATCATAGAACTCAAGCATGTTGAGACCTTTAACCAAGTAACTACATCTCGGCTTGTCAATTTAATGTTTGCTTGACCAGTTTCATTCATTCATGGCTGTATGTTTGCCACTCCGAGAGGTATTTCATTTATTCAGTGAAGGACTGTCGTCAGGTCGCTGTTCTGCTATTTATTGACGTAGCTTACCTTTAAGCGAGATGGTATGAATTAATTGTAAATCATTCATGAGTAAGTCTAGGCACTTCCATTTCGCCTTCAATATACCGCTTCGCTTTCATATAGAATAGGTGTATTCGACTTACACCTTGATCTATGCACTATATCGGGGTATATGGCCCTCTCCATACATGATGTCACCACGTCCTATATCACGTGACCAGAGGCGGGAAATGTACAAAGTCTCCTGTCGAGTTTGATACCAATACATTAAGGGTTTGATACCATGACTCGAAAGAAGCTGAAAACTGACATCTATGTAGAGACAACTATGTTTGTGTTTTATACAACCATAGGTTTGCTGTTGAAATGATTGTATACGAATTATAATAGGTAAGTCTATAAAGCACGGGTAGTATTTGCTTCACTTGGTTTTACATATGTTCTATAACTCCCTGTCTGTTCCGAGTTTGAATATCATCCACATTGAGAACAAACACATACATTCTTGTAACATATTTATTCAATCTAGGCACAAGTCATTATATAACATTAAGTCATTAAATCATGATACAATTAAGTTAATCAGTCCATACATGTCAGGAACGCGTTTGACTTCACCTATTTCCGGATATAGGGTTTTACACAGGTAGAGGAAATATGATATTGTCTCTTTTGGATGCATATCTATCCTTTGGTCTCTATCCTATCCAATGTCCGTCGCCCAGGCGGTCCTCGCTCGATCACCCCTTTGACATAGAGAGAAACAGGTTTTTTCTTATCGTTCTTGTGGTTCTGTCTTAGGAGTGGGTTTGGTGATTTCACCACATGAAGCAAGCTTCGTTTATACATCCTGTCTCAGCAGAGGTAAAGACTGAACTAACAGTGAGTGGATGAGTCTACGCCTTCTGTAATAAATCAGTCCTGATCACTCTCCTCATCATCAGCGGCACTGCCATCTGTAGCCACGTCTGATTCCGTGTCAGTGTCCAATTCAGGCCTATCCAGTCGAGTGAGAATGTCTTTCAATTTAGGATTGATAAAGCGTTTGATTTTCCCCTTCACCATGCTCTGTTCTGAGGACGGATCTATCTCATCCAGACTGCTGAGGATGGGTACAAACAGGGGAGCTTCTTTAAAATATTGAGTAAACTCGAGGACGCTGTTGAGACTGCCCATCAATTTAGTATCCCAAAGCTGTTTCAATTTTCTATCTATCCAGTCTACTGTCCGACCCAGCCGCTTATATTTCGTCCTGTTGACTGCCATGTCACCTTGATAAAGCTCATACATCCGCTTCCAGATACGCTGCAAGCCCACGTTTTGCCACTCCTCAGCTGCCATGTCGTTGATGGGTTTCCAGTGACGAGGTATTGGTTTTGAATCTTCGCCACCACTCCCTTTCTGTATGGGAAGGTCCCCATCCGAATCGTCATCGCTAATGTAGCGTTTTCGTTTTCTAGATGTCAATGCCTTGTCATTACCAGCTGGACACCAGGACTTGATGTGACGTTGTAAATCATGCATGTTGTCTATGAGTACACCACAATCGGCGCAAGCTGTAGCCATAGTGAAAGGCCCCGATTCTTCACTGCTCGTAGGGGAAGCTGTTTCGATGGGGTCGTCGAGAAACGTCTGTTCAGCAAGAAGGTCTCGACCTGACTGATCGTCTAAGCCTGGTGGGATCGCTTTTATCTCTCGTTGGTGGTGGTCTTGAACTAACGTCCCACCCTGCTGATGACCTGTTGTTGCGGTGGTGGCTGGATGAGATGCCGAGATATTCACGTGTAACCTGTTCTTCTCGCTCGTACCAGGTTTAAGATCCACTGTTAAGTTTCCATAAGGCGTTTCCACCGCTGTTTCGTAAAGACTCATAAATTTAGATATATCCTCAGGGAATATTCTTCTCGCAAATACCTTAATCTGCTGTCTGTCCACGGGTGAATTAAATAAAGTCACATAATGAGAATTGAGAGCAATGTCACGAGATTCCTTACCCCTGGGGAACAGGTTTTGCAGGAGTAAAAAGATCAGTACATTTTTGTGATGCGAGGTTTGAGTGAACAGACGAGAGATTCGCTTGTCATTCTTGGCTTCAGCCAGGAAGTCGTCCAGGATCAACACGTTCTGCTTATGGGCATCGAAGTAATGTTCATCCTCGAGATTGTAAGGGAGTCCTTTCACAAACTGCACATAGGGTAAGACTTGAAGAATACGATCGTAGAGAGGTTGCCATACATTATAACACCAGGTGATATGGTCGGGCTGGGGCTTGATCAGTCCCCGTCGTAGTACGTTGAACATGAAGGTTGTCTTGCCCGAGCCACTCGGACCGACCAACAGACCGTTGGAGGGGATCCCAAATCGGAAGGGTCGTTCTAGAGAAGGTGTGTGCGGATGCTGTAGTGATGAAGTCACCGGGGATGTCGTGAACTCCTCCGAGGGCGGCGGCGGCGGCAGCGTAGTGTACTGCACTGAGGGTGGCGGCGGCGGCGGCGTAGTGAACTGCACTGAGGGTGGCAACGGCGGCGGCGGCGTAGCTGTGTTCAAGTGTATATTCCTCCTATGTCGATACATAACATCTTTTCTCGAAAAGGACTTCCCACAATCCGGACAGGTAGCCACCACCAACTCCATGGTGACCTAGAATGTATATGGAGTTAGTGTTTCTCAAGCTTCCTTTTATACCCTTGCCGGATCCGCTGTCGTTTCAAGGCAGCTATGGCCCTGTTCACAACGCCTTGTGTGGTCGAGATGTGTTTTATGTGAAGTCCAGTCGGTTTGCTTTGCTTACTCCTTACTTTAGAGGTAGCCTGTTTCGTTTTGATTTGTCTCTTCAAAGCACTCGTTGGTTTCCTGGGTTGTATGACCTTATCATGGGTACTGAAAATGTCCTTGGGTCTCACCACTGACGTTCTCTTCATTTTCATAGGTGTGATCTGTCTTCTGGTCAGAGAGAAATGAACGCCTAGAGCCTGTTGTGACCGCGTTTTATGCTGTCTTAGGGCTGTTACAAATACACGAGGGAATGTGACGTGATAGTTTTCTTTTCACGGTACATTTATCGCTGTGAACCAAGAAACGGTGGTATGTATATTTCAACTTTGTCCGGCAGTACACACAGGTAAAACATCCACTCATATCTTCCCCTTGAACATCAACGGGTAACAAGCCGAGACAGACGGTACATTGGAAGGACATCTTGAATCACACACACACAGATTCTCTCCCCCTATGGCGGGATAGTTATAGTTTAAAATGAAGCGCATGCGTCGTGTAGATATAGTTGGACGCATGCTCAGTTGAACACAGTCTTGTTTACTCTAGAAAGAAATCTCTGTGATGATTGGATGGGTTATCCACAAAAGACCGTTTAGCCGAATGTTGCCCTTCTGGAGATGGTCTGTTTTCGCCTTTGCGTTTTATCATCTTGCTTCGCTTTGGAGATCTCTTAGTCTTTTGGCCTTCACGAGAGTTCTCGTCAACATTCGCTGGGGAAGTTATGGTGATGATACGGGAACCAGGTTGAGCTTTGCCTCCTTTCTGTTCCTCGCGTTGACGCTCAAAAAACTTTATAAACTTTTGAGGATCTGCAATATACGGTTTCCTCTCCATGATAAGTTGAGAACTGCGAACACCTAGTGATAACTGATCCGTTGTTGAACTATGCTGGAAATGAACTCAAAATAGATGTCACACACAATTTATATAGATCTCAGTTGACCTTGTTGTGCTTGTATAGATAATAGGGTTGGTATCTGCTCACTGTACGTCTCCCACTTGTATCACCACACTTTAAACACAGAAAGATAGGTATTTTAGGAGGTTCTCGACCACATCCAAACCAATTTTCACAAGTGCTGCATTCACATGAACGGCTTTCAAGCCTCTCAACCATACCCTCAACTTGACAAGTAGGACAAGTACGTCTTTTTCTCATAGTGTCCCTTGCGTTTTGATAGAGTTACTTTACACCTTTCTGCCTCGATACATTTCAACCGTTTTCAGCTTCTTTCGAGTCATGGTATCAAACCCTTAATGTATTGGTATCAAACTCGACAGGAGACTTTGTACATTCCCCGCCTCTGGTCACGTGATATAGGACGTGGTGACATCATGTATGGAGAGGGCCATATACCCCGATATAGTGCATAGATCAAGGTGTAAGTCGAATACACCTATTCTATATGAAAGCGAAGCGGTATATTGAAGGCGAAATGGAAGTGCCTAGACTTACTCATGAATGCTTTACAATTAATTCATACCGTCTCGCTTAAAGGTAAGCTACGTCAATAAAAAGCAGAACAGCGACCTGACGACAGTCCTTCACTGAATAAATGAAATACCTCTCGGAGTGGCAAACATACAGCCATGAATGAATGAAACTGGTCAAGCAAACATTAAATTGACAAGCCGAGATGTAGATACTTGGTTAAAGGTCTCAACATGCTTGAGTTCTATGATGATAAAATAGGTTTTTGACGAGACATCCTTCATTCCACCTTATATCAGTAATAACTACCATGATAACATGTTACTAGTTTCATAAAAACAGCTTAGAAGCTTATTAGATGATGGAGATATCAAATGCTAACACATGTCAAAATAGGATTAGTGAAAACGGGGGACAGCTGTTAATGTATATACATACACAGCACAGACATTTCTAACTTAGCCATCTAAAGTTGAAATAAAATAGCCTATTCACTTTTCACATAAATGTTAAAGATCTTCCAATGAATATTTCGTTTATAGCTATGTTTTGGAATGGATATAAGTATTATCAAACTAGATGTTTAACTTGTGCTTGCTTTCTCTATCACCATCTAAACCTTCAGGTAAGTATTAAATTTTCATATAAAATCTGTCTTGCTACAACACGGGTGACCTCTATATTTAAGATGTCATTTCTAGAAGCACCCTTTATTTATATAAGCTATCACGCTTTGTATAACATCCGCTCAAATCCTAATTCTTTGTGAGGTTTCATAAAGAAATTGGCTAGCCGTGACGATGGGTAAACTCGCTTATCTGCAGGTATTGCGAGATCCGTCGTCATAGTTATAGTTATACTCAACACTTGTGGGGAATCCCCCTTTTGACTAATCTGAAAGGGTTTTGGAGTGATAGATGTTAGAATAGGGGGTACCATTACAAAAAAAGCCTTTGTTCTCCACTAATGATAATGACTAGGTTAATAACTCGACGTGTTAGACAGCAGGTCTGAACATGCTTGAGTTCTATGATGAAATAGGTTTTTGACGAGACAGCCTTCATTTCACCTTATATCAGTACTAACTACCATATCTTTAAAAGTTTACAACCTATCAAGGCAAAAACTCATATACCCAATATATATTTTTAAATGACGTTAAGTATATTCCTATTTCGCTTTTAATTCGTATTGGAATGGTATTTTATGTATAACTATCAGTCAACTCAAAATCACTTCATATGAAGTTTGCATACCCGATCTTAAATATTACGCTAAGAAACGTACACTAATATCAAACTTAAAGGACTCGAACATTGTTATACTTCTGTAAGATTCGTGTAAATGAAATCACCCACTCACTCACTGTATGAAACATATTTTCGAGAATATTTTATCCGTTAATTTCGTGTACTATTTCATTGGATCACTTAGAGATAAGACTCGGAATACAACTAGAAAATAAACATTTGACCTATATAATATATGGATATTTAAGAAACGTTTCTACGGGATAGGATGTACCGATATGAATAAAGACCTTTTGTCCTTCAGTAGGTCAAAACCTAAGTTTTCTAAAGCTATACATCGCTCTACCCAACTCTCGCCTCGCCTCTGACTCATGACACGTGTCGCTATAGATAGCTCTGGCGCCAAAATTCAAAACCGGTTTCTGATTGGACTGACGCTCTTGTATGGGCTAGGGTCGGTTTAAAGAAAGCTTTGTTTTGCAGTAATGATAATGAATGGCTTAATGAGCATCCTCGCATTTAACTGTCAACTGATTGGTCGACCTTTCTGACCTGTGACGTCATGCATACATTAGCTTGTTAATGAGCTGAGCTACGCTGCATAAATTAAGCTCCCTTAATCTCCCTAAATCTAGCAAACCGTCTGACGACTAGCTATATACTACTGAGTTTATCACATTATTTTTGAGTACGCACAAAATTCGAGGTTGCAGTTGATATGTACAAACCAGCATACATAATATGGTCATTATGTGCTATCAATTTCTTTCCAATGTAAAGTGATGGACATTTATGTTTTTGGGTAATACCAAACATTAGAAACACACTTTTGTCGGCATTATATTTAAGATGCCATTTGCAAGAATATTAAAAACATACATTCAATGCATATTGTAGGCCGTCTATGGCTCCACTTACAATGGTAGTGTCGTCTGCTAGTAAGATACCTGGTACGTTACCCCATGGTAATCATAAACCTTGTCGCAATGTGTCAAGGGAATATAACAGGTCATTGATATACAATGAAAAAAGCCATGCTGACAAGACACATCCTTGACCGACACCTTGTTTAATAGGAAATGAGGAAGATGTAAAGCCTCCTATTTTAACACATGATTGCATTGAAGTATACTTATTGCGTAGAATACGCCAAAGTTTACCATTTATACCAAAGTGATGAAGCTTATAAAAAAGACCATTGAGCCAAATCCTATCAAAAGCTTTTTCATTATCTAGAAAAACACAAAATACTGGTGAGTTTCTTTCTCTGTAAAAAGCTATACTTTCCAGCAATGTTAATGCAGCTGTTTCAGCGCCAGCACCTTTACGGAACCCAAATTGATACTTGTGAGGGAATGGTTTATTGTTGCCACACCAGTTTTCTATTCTTTCTAAGATGATTCTTTCAAATAACTTGCTGAGAATAGGTGTTAAAGTTATACCCCTGTAATTTGAAGGATCACTTGTGCTTTTACCTTTACCTTTGTGAATAGGGAGTATGGTACCAACATTAAAGCCACTGGGTAGTATTCATAACAGGCAATAGCATTGAATAATGTAACCAGGTGATTTATAACAGATCTACCTGCATACTTGATGTGTTCATTAACAATACCATCAGGACCAGGTGACTTGCCGTTCTTCAGTCGGCGAACAGTGCTTAAATCACACTTGTGACGTCATCCTATTGTTCTGTCACTCTATTATTTTTCAGTAATGGAGAGTTACACATCACATCATATTTTTTAAGTATAAATTTAATTTCTTGAACTTTTTAAAGCAATTTTGATAAAATAGCATTACTTTGAGTGTAATTTAAGTAGGGTAATGTCCTCGTAACTCTCCATTCCTTAAAAATAATGGGCCTCGGCCTCTCCGGGGCCTCGGCTCCATTATTTTTAAGGAATGGAGAGTTACTCGGACATTACCCTCTACATAAAACTTCATCAAATGTGAATGGACATTGAAGCAGTGCAGAGGTATCATCAAAATTATCATTAGTGTTTTCAAGTTGTGACACAAAGTTATTTACATAGTCACTGAAATCGGAATCGAACATAACATTTGTACATGGCAAAGAAAGGTCTCTTAAATATTCAGCAAATAGATCACATATACCTTCTTGATTATCACATGATTTGTTTTCGTAGGTGAGAACTTGAGTAGTTTATTTTTTACGTTTGTATACTTTGGTAGCTTTAAAAAACTCTTGTATACCTAGTTCAGAGGCTTCGTAAATTCTCTTAAATTTAAGATCATCTTACCAGTCCATCATGGTGCCATAGTTAAAACTCTACACTGAGTGTTTAGGTATCACTGGCAGTCAGATCACTTGAACTAACTTCGAGCGACCAATTAATGTAAACATCTTACAATGGCCGCCCGACGAGAATTGAACTCGCATGGCTTTACCGAACCATGAACATTCATTTTAGAACTCTTTTTATTGATTCAGGAGTATGAGCCGTTGGTAACACTTATTTACCTTTTCGTGAGAGCACGGAGAATCCAACACAATGATGTTCAGGAATCGTTTATGGAATAAATTAATCCTTTTACTTATTTTTTAGGGAATCGAATATACATATAAATGCTCAGGAACTCAAACGTTTATGTTCAGTGAATCCATCATATATGTTCATGGAAACAAACGTATACGTACCGGGAATGAAACATGTGCTTACAGCAAGGGAGCATCGAATGTCCAGGAGTCTTGAGGTTTATGTGTTCACTCAAGTTAGTTGAGTGAACATGTATCAACCAATATAATTTTGGTTGCAGCTATTATAACAGAAGAGACTGGTGCAAATTGCCAATGTATAACAGACTGGGTTTGACTGTGATACTGAATCAGAGGAAAAGAGGTATTTCAATTTGTTTTTTTCATAATGAACTTGTTAACTAGCTGATAAGGCTTTGGCACCGATGACACAGTCCATTCTAAACTCCTTTACCTCCAATTAACTTGCTCATTTTGGAAGATTTATAACACAAAATCGACACAAAACCGATATCAGAAAAAGAGGTATTTGAATTTCTTATCTCCAAATGAAGTTGGATATTTCGCTGCTAAAGTTTTGTTACTGATGATACAGTCCATTCCAAACTCCCTTGCCTCTAACCTAATCATTGTGGACGATTTATAGTATACACAGGTACCATAAACATTAAGTAGCGCCAGGTCTCTTGTCACCTTCATACTACCGCGACACGCTTCCTGTCCAGTGTCACGCATGAACATTTTAAGGGTCAGATGGAAACGGTCTCCGGCCCTAGGATGGTATACAAATATAACTCTGTTATGTGAAACGTGTACACTGTAATAAAGAGCTTCCTCCTTTTCCTCCATTTCCTTTGTTTTTGTCAGCAAGTTCCAGCATTGTATCTTCTTCCGTATCATACAACAAATGAGAGTATCACTGATGCTTAGACTCTCAATACGACCATCTTTTGAACGGCGCCACTCCTCACGCTCAGGCCCAGGCGATGTGGTCCGCTTGAATATAATGCGGTGGGACTCCACATAATAAAGGTGATCTTTGAATACATTCAACATATATACTTTACGTTTATTATCTAAATTGACTTTTGAGGTGTTTTTGCGGACAACTTGCTTGAATATTCCCTTCCTTGTGGACCAAAAGAGAGTGGTTCGCTCTTTGTCGTAAGCCCAGGAACATACAGCGTTATCGATGTGTACGCTTGTCTTCTTCATGAGTTTTGATGACATCGATCCCAACCAAACATCTTTCGGGTTGATGACATAAAACTTTGTCATTAAGAACGACACTGACGAGCTAGTCTTGCGTTTCTGTAAATAGGAATCAACAAATTTCAAACACGTTTGGATAGAGTTTCCCTGAACGACTGTAGGTACCGTGGGCAGACCATCAACCCCGTCAAGACGAGACACACAGCGAGTGCTACACTCTCCCCAGCATCTGTCTTCAGCTTCACAGTTGATGTGACTGAGGCGCAGCTGCTTCTTAGCCTTGTTGATTTCCTTCCCTTGACAACTGATATAGTTATTTATAAGCAGCAGAAATATCAACGTGCCTTGCATAATGTCCATATATTTGGCCACTGTGTTGATGGACATGTCTGGGTGAATCTGTGGAATCAATATTGAGTACATTCTTATATATGAAATACGCTCGTTATATTCGATTCGCTTGCCTGTTCTATGCACCTTTGTCATACTTAGGGTTAAGCCAACAGATTGTTGACTTCCATACGGAAGGTATAATTCTTGCCAGTCTACATTACTGACTGATTTAAGCCCTGCCCAGTCTGAATAAAAAGTCATGGGCTCTGTAGCTCATCAGGATTTCATTGATTTTTCATGTAAGGTTGAATATGTAAGTTATCTCAAGTAATATATTGTTAACAAGCAAAAAATAGGTTTTTAAATCATGACCCCTGTGACCCACATTTGGAGTAACAGGGACACCAATCCTACAATTAAGAATCACCTTTGACTCTCTACACACAAGTCACCTCTCTAGAGCTTTACATACTTTAGATAAAGATGAAAATAGGTTTTTGGGTCGTGACCCGTGACCTAGATTGGGGTCACAGGGTCACAAAATCTACAATTTTGAATCCCCATTGGCCAAGGAGTCTGCACACAACTTTTCAGCTCTCTTGACCTTTTGGAACTGGAGAAGAAGATGAAAATAGGTTTTTGGGTCGTGACCCGTGACCTAGATTGGGGTCACAGGGTCACAAAATCTACAATTTTGAATCCCCATTGGCCAAGGAGTCTGCACACAACTTTTCAGCTCTCTTGACCTTTTGGAACTGGAGAAGAAGATGAAAATAGGTTTTTAAGGATGTGACCCCTGTGACCCCATTTAGGATCACGGGGTCACACAATCAACAATTTAGAATCCCCATTGGCCAAGAAGTCTGCACACAACTTTTCAGCTCTCTAGACCTTTTGGAACTGGAGAAAAAGATGAAAATAGGTTTTTAAGCATGTAACCCCTGTGACCCCATTTAGGGTCAAGGGGTCACACAATCAACAATTTAGAATCGATCGATCCATATTGGCCAAGGAGACTGCACACAACTTTTCAGCTCTCTAGACCTTTTGGAACTCGAGAAGAAGATGAAAATAGGTTTTTAAGGATGTGACCCCTGTGACCCCATTTAGGATCACGGGGTCACACAATCAACAATTTAGAATCCCTATTGGCCAAGGAGTCTGCACACAACTTTTCAGCTCTCTTAGACCTTTTGGAACTGAAAAAGAAGATGAAAATAGGTTTTTAAGGATGTGACCCCTGTGACCCCATTTTGGGTCACGGGGTCACAAAATCTTCAATATAGAATCCCCATTGGCCAAGGAGTCTGCACACAACTTGTCAGCTCTCTAGACCTTTTGGAACTGGAGAAAAAGATGAAAATAGGTTTTTAAGGATGTGACCCCTGTGACCCCATTTAGGGTCACGGGGTCACGAAATCTACAATTTAGAATCGATAGATCCCTATTGGCCAAGGAGTCTGCACACAACTTTTCAACTCTCTTAGACCTTCTGGAACTGGAGAAGAAGATGAAAATAGGTTTTTAAGGATATGACCCCTGTGACCCCATTTGGGGTCACGGGGTCAAAAAATCTACAATTTAGAATCCCCATTGGCCAAGGAGTCTGCACAAAACTTTTCAGCTCTCTTGACCTTTTGGAACTGGAGAAAAAGGTGAAAATAGGTTTTTAAGCACGTGACTCCTTTGACCCGATTTAGGGTCACGGGGTCACACAATCTACAATTTAGAATCGATCAAACCCTATTGGCCAAGGAGTCTGCACACAACTTTTAAGCTCTCTGGACCTTTTGGACCTGGAGAAAAAGATGAAAATAGGTTTTTAAGCATGTGAACCCTTTGACCCCATTTGGGGTCACGGGGTCACGAAATCTACAATTTAGAATCCCCATTGGCCAAGGAGTATGCAGACAACGTTCCAGCTCTCTAGACCTTTTGGAACTGGAGAAAAAGATGAAAATATGTTTTTAAGGATGTGACCCCTGTGACCCCATTTGGGGTCACGGGGTCACACAATCTACAATTTAGAATCGATCTATCCCTATTGGCCAAGGAGTCTGCACACAACTTTTCAGCTCTCTAGACCTTTTGGAACTGGAGAAAAAGATGAAAATAGGTTTTTAAGGATGTGACCCCTGTGACCCCATTTGGGGTCACGGGGTCACGAAATCTACAATTTAGAATCCACATTGGTCAAGGAATCTGCATATAAAATTTCAACTCTGTGGAGTCATTGCTTCTGGAGAAGAAGTCGAAAAAGCGAAAAGTTTACGGATGGATGGACGGACGCCAGACACAATGCCATGCCATGAGCCCATCGGGATTACAATTTGCAAAATAATGCATCTACTTGGATACGTACTGCATGGAGAGAATGAACAACGGTCCCCTGTGACCTATTTTGGGGGTCACATGGTCAACAAAACTCCAGTTTTTACAGAAGATTTCAGCTTTCTAGAGCTTTTCGTACTGGAGAAGATGAGGAGGATAAGTTTTTAGGTCTTGACCTCTGTGACCCATATCTCGGGTCACATGGTCACCAAATATAAAGTTAGAAGCCCCTTAAGCCAAGGAGTCTGTTCACAATATTTCAGCTTTCCGAAGCTTCGTACTGGACAAGAAGATGAAAACATTTTGTTCAGGTCATGACCCCTGTGGCCCATGTTTGGGGTCAGAGGATCACCAAATCTACAATTTAGAATCCCCATTGGCTAAGGTGCCGTGTACACACGATTTCAGCTTTCTCAAGCCTTATCAGATTAACGTTTCAAAAGTTTACGGATGACACCCAACCATATGCGTCAGACCCTAAATATACATATATATACGTACACCTACCTACCTTTATAACATATAAAGAAGGTAAGATACTGTCCGCCATTTTGAATTCTGCCATAGGACCGGAAATGATTAAACTGGTTTGCTGGCTCAAATACGCTTTTAATATTTGTAGACTGATCCAAGTTAACATTACCCTCCAATGACAGTGTCTTACCTTCTATTTTCATCTTCTTCTGCAGTACCAATAGGTCTAGAGAGCTGAAATGTTGTGTGCATACTGCTTGGCCAGGGGGGTTCTAAATTGTAGATTTGGTGACCCGATGAACCCAAATAGGGTCACAGAGGTCACAACCTTGAACACCTACTTTCATCTTCTTTTGCAGTACCAAAAGATCTATTGAGCTGAAATGTTGTGTGCAGATTCCTTGGCCAATGGGGATTCTAAATTATAGATTTGGTGACCCTTTGAAGCTAAATAGGGTCACAAACTAAAACAAGATGTGTTTGTTAAACACGGATGCCCCCGGATGTACCAAAATTATGGCAACGGTTAAAGTTTTCTGAAGATATCAACTGATGACCTCATATGAAGTTCTCATCACAAAGAATGCACATAACAAGTATGAAAGCCCTGGCTCTGAGCAATCCAATGTTATGGCCAAGGTTAACGTTTTCTAAATATTGTCCACTACGGCAAGGTCAAGGTCACAAGGTCAAATAGGATGACCTCATCTGAAAGGTCTCATCACACGGTATGCACATGCCAAGTATGAGAGTCCTAGCTCTGAGCAATCCGAAGTTATGGCCAAGGTTAAAGTTTTTGTAGACAAACACACAGACGGACGGACAGACGGACGGACGGACGGACAGACGGACAGACGGACAGGTGAAAAACAAAATACCCCCGGAATCTCCGATTCGGGGGCATAAA
This sequence comes from Gibbula magus, assembly GCA_936450465.1. NCBI lineage: Eukaryota > Metazoa > Mollusca > Gastropoda > Trochida > Trochidae > Gibbula > Gibbula magus. The sequence continues at coordinate 30,709,782 of OW388299.1, read as the reverse complement.
AAAATATTTTCATTTTGTTCTCAAGTACTTCTAATTTGTTTTACCTGTGATAAATTTATTAAAAATCTGATGAGCTACAGAGCCAATGGTTTTTTGTTCTTCTATTCAAATTTAAACAGAGTCTCTCAAAGAATAATAATAGACAACATAAGATCATTACAATCAAGATTTTTGACCATTGACCATTTGACCATCACTAAATGACTATGGTTTTCTTCATTTGTTGGGGTCTTCTTAATCGAAAATACCTTAATCTTGCAATATATTTTTTTCTTTGTAATATATCTATTCTTAATAACATTCATGGTTGCTGCTTGATACCGAATCTGTGTAGAAATGCCGCACATTAATACTAAACGTCGCATATAATAAGTGAAGGGGTTGCTATACTTCCCTTCGTTTTTCTAGACTGGTAACAAATTTTAATCTCAGTTATAATGTATTTGTCAAAACAAATAATTTGAAAAAGTCAATTATTTATTCATAATTGATTATTTTCTGAGAGAGAGAGAGAGAGAGAGAGAGAGAGAGAGAGAGAGAGAGAGAGAGAGAGAGAGAGAGAGAGAGAGAGAGAGAGAGAGAGAGAGAGAGAGAGAGAGAGAGAGAGAGAGAGAGAGAGAGAGAGAGAGAGAGAGAGAGAGAGAGAGAGAGAGAGAGAGAGATTTAAACAATAACATCTAAACACTCTGACTGAGAAGTTCAAAGCTCGCACACAGAAGTTCAAAGTTTTCCCAACCCCTCCCCCCCGCACATTAATACTAAACGTCGCATATAATACGTGAAGGAGTTGCTTTCTATATACTTCTCTTCGTTTTTTTCTAGACTGGTAACACATTTTAATCTCAGTGGCACTGTATATGGTTTCTATCTAAACTATAAACACCTTTTAAAATATTTTCTTTCGTTAACCCTGTATTTTCTGGCATCATAAACAAATATTTGCCATTTCTATCAAACCATAGACGGATGAAATGGTACACAGACTATAAAATTGTGTCTATGACGATACCTACCTTGCAGATATATCCTGTATTGTAGGTACAGCTGTCAAACTGTCCTTAAGTCTTCTATTGTTGGTCTATGTCTGACTTGTTTTAACTCAGTCAGTTATTATGTTAAGTTTCTAGAAATTCTCGTCCAATCATGAGCCAGGACGTTTTTGTAAAGAAAGTATTATGAGATTATTGTCAAATGAAATATAATCTTTGAATACTACGAACAGAGCCATGGACTATGTAGCTCATCAGGTGTTGCATTATTCGTTATCACTAAAGTTAAGACTTACATATCAAATATAAAGCATTGCCAGGTATTGCATTATTCGTTATCACTAAGGTTAAGACTTACATATAAAAAATAAAGCATTGCCAGGTATTGCATTATTCGTTTTCACTAAGGTTAAGACTTACATATACAAAATAAAGCATTGCCCACGTGGTCTCTGCTCTAGTTTGGATAGTCACCAAATTTACAAATTCACATAGGACACGGTATATCTTTACAAAATGTATCACTCTTCACCTTTGCATTTTAAGGAAACAGCAACAAGTAGATTTTACATGTATGACCTCTATGTTGAGGTGAGTTGGGATTTAAACATTCATTGAATACGGCTTACTGGGTCATGTAATGAGATTTTTACCCTCAAACATTACATTAAAGTGTATTAACTTTGATTATATATGACAAATGTGAGGAAACATAATATGCTCAACATATTTGCTACAGCTTCTTTAAAACCCACACACATTATTATCCTGATGAAAGGACCAACAGTGTTCGTTTTTCATTCTCAACTCGCTGGGAGTATGCAACCAAGCTCCAAATTCAGGCACTTTTCAGGGTTATCTCTCACATTGCCTTCAATGCATGAACATTATTTGTATGTGATAGACTTGCTTCAGCTTCAATTGAATATAACGTTTTGAACGAGGTGAGGTTAGTTTGGGTTTAACGCCGCTTTCAAGAGTATTTAACTTATATCGCGGCTGCTAGTATTATGGCAGGGAGAAAGCCTGTAACGCCATGTGGATATGCATTGCGGTGAAACCTGCGAGCATCGGCTGGAACTAGCGAACCATGGGTGGTACTACGCTGAAATTCAGTTTAGCATTGCACTCAAACCTTACTGTGTGCAGAACAGTTCTCTACTGTAGACAAAGTTGCCGTGCCCCTATATAACGTTGTCTCTATCAAATTGCCTTTCATAAGACCACAGAAGATTTTAAATACGATAAATAGCAGGAAGTAATATGCTCCCAAATAAAATCTGTGTCTTTGACTTGTGAACAGAGTTGGCTTGGAACTAGGCCTAATTGAAAACCTTTTCCATGAATACCACAAAGAAGACAAAGGCATCTGATTAAGTATTAATAGTTTGAACTATTTCTCTTTGAGCACGATACATAACCTTGAATATTATATTATCGAAATGAGTTTCAATATACGATTTACAAAGGCATCAACTTTACTCAAATAGAAAAAGTCTACTGATTTCAAGAGAGAAGCTAACCACAAATACAAAATAAAACACTAACGCATAAATGCTAAAACAATTTTACATTTTACCATTCTATATAATGTAGAATATATATATGATATTGAATATGAATGTATGATATAGATTCAATAGTTTGGTACAGAATCGTTCTATTTGCCGGACATGTCCGATTGTGAATCCAGTTTGTCCGAATTGAAATTAGACCTGTCGGACATTTGAAAAGTCAGTTGAAGAAACTCAAGGGACACTAAAAAACACACCTAACAAGCATTAAATAAAGGCAAACCGCCCTGCTTGTGTCGGTCATAGATTCTAATTGTTTGATCCAGTTGAACAAATCACATTTATTCCTCACATCATTATCTTCAGTAACTAATAATTGTCTGCAGAAACAACATTTACCGTTAGATATTTAATTGATATTGTCAGTGTCACATACATACATACATACATACATACATACATACATACATACATGTATGTACATGTACATGTATGTATGCATGCATGCATGCATGTATGCATGCATACATACATACATACATACATACATACATACATACATACATACATACATACATACATACATACATACATACATACATACATACATTTGTCTGCCTGTCAAATTTCTGTGCTCATTCATCGGATATGGTACAAGAGGCTGCGAGCCTCATGAAATGGATTCTTCCACGCACGTGCAGCGCCAAACTAACACGCGAAGCAATGTGAATGACAGCTAAAAATCTGGCTTTCCATGCTCTCTCCGTGCGTAACAAGTAAAAAAACGCGGGATTCTTACTGACAAACAATCCTAAGGTTTCTAACAGCGTTTTGTGGCCTAACGGCTAGAAGAACTGACTACCAAACGAAGGTTTGCATGTTCGAATCCAGATTCATGCAGTACGAAAAATAATGTGTCTAGTAGAGAGATATTTTAAGATCCTATTCAGATGCAACAAAACAAAATACATCAGTCTCGACTAGCAATTACTGAAAATGTCTAAACCTAACACCCCTCCTGACTGGGATATTCAACAACCAGTACATTCCTAAATAATAATCAAACTGATAACACAATAGAGTGACGTCATGACCATGGATTAATTCCCATGAGTGGGAGGTCGCGTAAGCTCGGAACTCATTTTGTTGCACGACGTTGAACACCTTCTATCATATTCCCATCCTCGATAATCCAGCGCTATTGTTCCGATAAATCTACACACAAGCGCTGGAAAACAGTAAGGGTATTTATCCTTAACCTAGTTACCTCCCTTCGCAATGACTCAGCGAAACGCTTGCTTTCTAACAACCAATGAGATCACTTGAAATCAAGGGTGAAATAACAAGCACTCTCGTGTCAGGAACGCCTGGTAGCACAGGGATTTTAATCATTTACCTCCACCCGTTTTGATGGACATGAATACACCCTTCTTCTCGTACAGACTTCTTAAAACTTTCTTTTGAGTTTCTGTCAGGTTTTCTACGCTGAATTTGTTACAAACTTTATCGTAATCGAGTGAGTCGCCCGCCGCCATGTTTGTTTCTATAAACAATGGTAGTAATGCGTTTTGATTGGTCGAGTTGTTTACGCAGATAGTGTCTGCGTTTCGTTTCTGATTGGATAACATGGACCCAAGAGGAGGTAACTAGGTTAGGGATAAATACCCTTACTGTTTTCCAGCGCTTGTGTGTAGATTTATCGGAACAATAGCGCTGGATTATCGAGGATGTAGATTTATCGGAACAATAGCGCTGGATTATCGAGGATGTCATATTCCTATCCTTAATCAATCTTGGGGCGCAAACTGAATTTGCGTATTCCAGATGTGGTCTCACAAGTGATGTATACAGTAGTATCAAGGATGTCTCATCAAGATGGCCTAAATAAACCGAGAATGCTGTTTGCTTTATTCACCTGCTTTTGGATATGTTGAGAGAATTTTAAATCAGGGTCAATAGCTACCCCAAGATCTTTTTCCAGGCTTGTTTCGTCTAGAACAGTGTTTGAACAGTGTTTGAATCATTGATATAATACACGTGCTTCATATTTTTCCTATCGAGGTGGAGGCGCTTGTATTACTTGTATCGAACCTGTACGCACGTTATTGATAAGTTAATGTTTTAGTTACTTGCTACCGTGTTATATTACCCATACGGGTGAGAAGACACAGGTGATTATTTTTGTGATATTTGCACATGTGCTTTCGAGTGATTCTCAACGTTGATTGGTCGGTTACCCGGAGAAAGAATGACTATGACGTCATAAAACAATGGTCTGACGCGACGAATTATCTTATGACGTCACAATGTTACTGTGGCGACGGGTCTTTCACAGCGGCCGCCCAACATGAAAATGTAATAACCAAGCGTAATTTGGTCAATTTAATTGCATAATGGGTAATATATAGAATAACCAACTCGGTACGAGTGATTACGGGAAATATCCACTCGTCTAAATAATGTTCAGAGCCACTCGCTAAAGCTCGTGGCTGAACATTATTTAGACTCATGGATATTTCCCGTAATCACTCGTACCTCGTTGGTTATTCTCTAAATATTTAATGGTTTGCAATAAATGAAGAACCAACAATTAGTAATAATATCTTTATTCATAAAATAAATTAACTTCCGGGTTCGTCTTTTTGGTCAAAGATGAAATGTCCGACTGGCAAAAATTTGAATCTGCAAACCAACCCCCAAGAACGATGGATTCAATGAAGTACATATGTAGTATGGTGAATATTTCAGAAAACGTGACATGGAACATATTTCTTTTTCGTTATTAATTTCCCCCCAGGATGTATAATCATTTTTTATTCCCTAAACTCACTACTGCAGGACAGTTAGTATGTTTTGTTATGCACCAGTCTTTAGAACATTTACCATACTCTTAAATTTTCATTTATATTATGAACTTTTATTTGGAAACAATGGTACAGCTGTAGGATAGTTGTAGTTTGGAAGTTGTATTGATGATAATCACTTCAAGTGTAAATGATATATATCAACAGTCATCCATTTCATCACCTAAGAATAAATTAATTTGAACAATTACCCTTCTCCATGTTCCATACTCTCAAAATATTACCTTTCTCCTGAGCCAACAGTTACCATTCTCCCGATTGAAAGTTTGTACAAACATATTATGGTGTATTTGCAAACTTTTAAAAGGATAGTATGCTGCGGAAGGGTTCCTTGGTGAATGTCTCCGACATGGTGCATTAAATATACATCCATTGTATTTCATAATATTGAAATTGGCTTTAAAGTCACTGTAGCAGGTTTTTTGCATATTATTTTTTCTCTCAAATTTTCCATTTATTATTAAAGTTTATACAATGTATCATTGTTAGTTGGACATTTACAGGACCCAATAAGCCGTATCCATTGAAAACAGTTATCCGTATTGGAAGAAAATGGTGTGACATATAAAGCGAGACTTTTACGGAAAGCTACAGTGAGAGGGGCGATTTTGAGAGTTCAGACAGCAAGATGGCTGCTCGTAAGGAAATGGACTCGCATGGTTTAACTGAAACATGTACATTTGTTTTAGAACTTTTTTTTTTATTGATTCAGGAGTATCATCTAGTCATAAGTAACACTTATTTACTTTATTTCAGTAAGAACGACGTGCTACAGCGCCTTTAATACATGCCAACATACCGTATGTGCGGATTTTAGTTCAAATAATTTCAATCAACTTGCATATTCATCCTCAAACGTCAAATATATAATAATTACTAGTTTCAAACATAGAGCAACATCATTATTCATGTACACAAACCGAAACTACTCGTCCCATTAACATGCACAATAGTTATGTAACCTATTAAATATCATCAACCAAAATTTTCCAAAATTACGTTTGACCAATTAACATGTGTCAATCGTAGTGCATTTTCCAGTATTAGATGAGAAATCACTACGTTTACCTTTATATCTTCACTATATTGAGTTGATTACAAAGGAACTCGATATCGTAAGTAAAACATAAGTAAAACAAACCTACCCCCTATATAATATAGAGTAAATACTCTATATTATATAGGGGGTAGGTTTTTTACCTACGTTTTACCTATGTTTTACTTACGATATCGAGTTCCTGTGGTTGATAATCATCAAAAAGTAATTTTGGCCAACAACCTATATTTCTTAGTAAATAACACCATTTATAATGTTAGGTATAATGTTACCCCATACAACACCAAGGATGGACCTTTAATAATATGTAGGAAAAATTTCTCGTATAGAGATGTGAAAGCATTTATACAAATTTTGCGATAAGCCATATTTGCTTCAATCACCATTTTTCTGAGTAGGTACGTTACTGCACTTACCCTGTAGTAGGGGAAAGCTATAATCATAACCAAACCCGACTACTTGCCACTCGACAATGGAGTAAATTGGTAAGATGTGTTAACTATACACAGAGAACTAAATCAAGCACCGACTCGTGTTTTCAGATTTGTGTGACGATGCCCAACCACTGTGAAAACTTGTGAAATTAATCGAAGAAATGCTGTTATTTTAAAGTGCATCATCTTAGCTAAACAAAAAGACAACACTGAATACAATGTGTAACATGTATCTCATTATATTGCCAGATGAACATGAACAGTGGTTTTACTTGAAACTCACTCCTGTACAACTATTGCTCTGTGAACTTCAAAAACAGTGGAAATGTTTGTTAAGCAGTTGGACAATGTTCTTTGTTGTCTTAAGGAAAAAAACGACCATCACGTTATCAATATCCGCCAATTATCCACCACGTGCCCGGGTATTTGCTTCAACCATCCTCGATGTCATTGTGGTGAGTCTCTTCGCTGCCACTCATGATATATTGCTGCTTTTAAACCAACTAAATCATGTACTGGTGGGTCCATGGCTTGCACTCGGCGTCCAATCATATCCCAACTGTGTTCCAGTGGATTGATATCCGGGCTCATGGCAGGCAATGGAAGTTTGGATACTGCATTGTTCTTTAGAAAATCAATCACAAGTCGGCCAATGGATGATTGTCAAAATTTGGCACAAGAACAGGCTGCAGAATTTCCAGGATGTAACAATCGCCATTGAGATTACCTTTCGAAGTCACCAAATCGAGCTTACAACCGTGAGAGATGTATCCCCAGACCATTACAGATCCAACAACGAATGGGACTGGTGCTTGGATGTTCTTTGGTGCATATGCTGTGGTTGACGATATTTATGGACAAGACGGCTTATTACAGTGTGGTGAATGTCCAACTGTCGTCCAATAGCTCTACAAGACATTCAAGTGGAACTCATTCCAATAATTTGCCATCTTTTTGCTTCAGTGAGTCTCCTTCGAGCCATGTTCAGAGGTAATGACACAATCATTTGAAAATTTCCAAGATTTATACTGATTTCAAGAACGATTTAAAACTGCAATTTCAGAAATTCGTGGGTGATGTGCTTCACATGCATTGTGGGGTGTGTTTGTGCGATTGACCTCATAGAAAACCTGAACACTGTTGAGAGGAAATGCAGTTCCATACCAATTACCATCTCACAATACATATGCGTTACTATGTATATCACTGAAATTATTAGGTGGTGCTTAATTAAGTTGTTTGTGTATATTTGGAACAACCTCACTTTCTCAAACACAGACACGAACACATTCATACAATAAGACATTCATAAAGCAAAACATCAAACCACATTCCCCAGGCAAGGAATACCAAATGCCCTGATAATCTAAGCATTTGCCATAAATTGTAATAAATAACAATCGAATGAAATGATTTCATTGATATTGGGGGTGCCTGAATTAGTAAAACCTATGAACGGCCATCAAATTGTTTTACATTTTATTGGCGACAAAATAAATGCTATATATATAAATAGAAATGAGCAATACAAGACAAATGCTGTGATGGCTATCCGGGCATTTGGAGGGGACTCGCTGAAAAAATACCCTAATGGAGCAGGAAGGGTCAACGGCCACCCTTAGTTGTAAAAATTTGTCAAAAGAGGACGGAAAAGCACCAACTTGTATTTTAGTATTTTCGTCTTAAAGAATTCATGTAAACATTACTGAGTTTAATGTAAGTGTTTTCCTATCAAAAGGTCAACTGCCAATCAATCCTGTAATCACTAAATTGTTTTGAAATTTAGTAATTGCAAAGTCATAACAAGAAGACATAGTCATCCACATCCCCCGCCAGACCCAATTAATCGGAACAAGAGCAATAATTCGAGAAAAAATAATTGTGCGCTTCTCATTTTCTTTTCATCAAGGTATCAATTCCCTCAAACCAACTGATTTGATCTTAAACAGTTTCTGAGAAAATTTGAAGATACCTGGATCGGAGTTGAAAAAACGGGTCAAGGGCATTAACATGAAAAAAACAATCACACGGTTCATATTTTCGAACTCCATCAAGGTATTAATATCCTCAAGCCACACATCAAATTTGGTTATCCCATCTTTAATAGTTTCTGAGAAAAGCTGTCCCCTTTGGAGATAACATGAACTGAGTCCAAAAATACGGAACAAGGGCAATAACTCTGCAAAAAAATAATTGCGCGCTTCTAAATTTCGAACTCCATCAAGGTATTTATGTCCTTATGTATCTATGCACGAGTTTCGTAAAAGCCATATGACACACTTTTGAGTGTCATAATTTCTTTATTACCCATTTCATTTCATTTGAATCGCGTAAAATTAGCCAGGAAACAACCTACTTCTCTTGCGACGGCAAGCTACAGTGACGTCACGAACAATCGTTTTATGACGTCACAGACGGGAAGTTGCGGTGAAACAATGGTTGCTATGCAAACGAGATATGTACACATGTGCCCATATCAATAATTTTAACTCAGTTATTTTCAACCATATGGGTAATAAAAGTAGTTATCAATCTCAGCAACTATTGGCGCTCACTAAGCAATAGAATATATACAAAACAACAAAAATTTATGACATTATTTATTACTTTCATTTACAATGTTGATAGCCAGCTCCTCAACATACTCGTCTCTCTCCCTCACTCATGTTGATATTCTAGCTCTGAGTATATCACTGTGTATATCACTGTGTATATCACTGTATATATCATGTTCACATCATCACACCTTTGCATTGTGTCACGTCCATATCACCACACTTCTCTATGTATATATCACCAACATATACAGAGAGATTGGTTTCTCTATCTTGTCTGTATCATGCATCAGCTTTCAGTTGACCTGTAGACAACTCAATCTTCTCCCCTGGTTTGAAGGCAGGCATACCAAGATACGGACAACTTGCACATCGGAACGCATCGCCAAGGTAACACTAGGAGAACAAATATGACATTGTGATAGTACAAGGATGCAAAGACAAAGAATACAACATGCATAGAAAAAAATGTCCATAGTCTACTATGATAACTCAAAGTTTGTTTCGGTCAAGGATTCAGTATATTCAGTATATTGCATCCGATTAATTTCAAAACTGAGACCATCTTTACTTATGAATATCGTTTATAAAAATTGCTTTTGGCACTATCGACACAAACTTTGTTCCATTTATATCTTGTGAGAGGATATGTTAGTTGCGCTTAAAGAGCTTGAAAGACTGTAAACTCACATTTCCGCATGCAGATGCGGCAGGTTTGGGTGTGGGTTCTTCTCCGGCCTCAAGCTCCTCTGCCAATCCACATGTGCAGTTCTTGCATGCCTTCTTTTTCTTGGGGTTTGCTCCGCAGTCCGCTGAATGTGGAAATAAACTGCTGATTATTTATGTATAAGACAAAAGTGAGCATGGCTCTCATATCCTCGTCATCCGCTATCTGTCCATTGAACATTACAGCTGTAAGTGGCACTATGATTCAATACACATTCAAGCATCATTATTTTGTTAAAAAAAATAATTTTGTACTGGCTTTGATATTAGAAATTTCACTCAGCTAGATGTAATATTTTTCAGGTAAACTTAATTGTTCCCATTAGAGCATCACAGCAGCTGAGTGATTAATACCAAGTTCAATTTCAGGTTCCAACTCTGTAAAAAAAAATATTTCAGAACTGGCTTTTGAACTCGATTAAGAGTATGGTCAGGAGTACTCACAAGCAAAACCACTTAAAACTAAGATAATATTATAAGAATAATCAACAAGTTGCGAGGAATTACGGATTATCTGTCCCAAGTTAATTATTGTGATTAACTCCAAGCTTTAGCGAGGAGTTTAACATAATAATTCAAGAGGGACAGATGAAAGCTTCACAACTTTGGCCCGTGCTATTTGTTCACCAATCTTGTTTATAATTATTATTTCAATATAAATGAGATGTCTCATGTTGTGCAAATAGAATGAAAAGAAGTTAATTAATAAAATTGTCATTAATTAAGTATTTCTGTATTAGCCGAGTTACAGGTCCTCGGTGGACCTCAGACCTGTAACTCGGCCAATACGGAAATACTTTATTAAAGGAAGGCTGAAATGAATTATTTTCTATTGAATTCTTAACTGCAATTGGTTCATCAGACTATTTTGTGCAAAAAGAAACCAAAAATAAATCCATATGTTGTTCCTATATTAAACTAGAGCGGCTTAAAAACACCCAAAAACATCGTCTGCTTTTCACCCGTGACCAACAAACCAAAAATGGGGCGGGGCTTAGAGAGTTGGAAGATACCGGAAGTGACGTACGTGAAGGGACGGGGTGTAAACATTCGCTTACTATTTACAATGGCAAACACTGGGGAATCGGTCAGTTAATCTGTTATATCTACGCTTTGCAATGATGCCACATCGCTGTTCTGCTGTGTAATCTGTTCGAGTAATGTTAGTTATCAAGTTTCACTTTACAAATGCACCAAAATATCGTTATATATATCAAATCAAATATAATTGGTATAACTAGTGAGAGACGGTGGATTCATAGACGTTCGTAGACATAGGATAAATCAATGCTAATGATATATAAGATGACAAAATGAAACCAAGATATGATAATATGAACGAAGTACAGTTTAGACAACGAAATCAGATAGTCGGTGTTGTTGTTATTTTTTGTTAGAGATTGTTTGTGTTTAAAATAAAAAAACAAACGTGAGATAAGCACGCCGGCGAAGTAGACCCTATTGTGAGCCATCGACAATAAAAGCACTTCACAACATCCTGTTTTTAAACATCGTTAATCAACCGACAACCTAATTTACTAACTGTACATTACAAAAATCAAAATAACTCACCACATATTTTAAAACATCAAAAGAATAATACGTCTACGAATCCACCTACGAAAACATCGCATCCCAATGTTACCTTTTACGATTTAGTTATCACTTATTACACATTAAAACATTCAGAATTTCATAGTTTATAAGATAATGGTTTCAATAAAATGTGTGGTTAATCAAATATAATCAAATAAACATCGTTTTAAATTGACAATTCATCAAGAGTGTCAATTAATGTAAGAAACTTACCTTATAACCGTATCCAAAAGGACAATATGAATATCCAAATGCACATTAGACACAAAATGTTAACCTATAATTCCATCAATGACAGTACTTGGAAACAGAAGATGGTCAAATAATAACCCTCTTTCAGCAAAAGTCTTTTCGCAAATGGCAAGATAGAAAACCAAATAGTTATGATGATTTTACACTAAAAATAATTTCATTGGTACATTAGATTTAAACAAGAGTTTTTATTGGATAACTTGATAGAGATATGTTCATTGGCTGAAATTTCTAGACTGAATGTCGCGTTAAGTGTATTGTGTGTCACCAAGACAGGACGTTGGCAATAAATATGACATGCTGGTCACCGACTTGTGTTATATAATTAAGTCGGTCCAGTAAACTTGTTATCTGTACAAACATAATTACACTCCTTCCTTCTCACATACTCAGCTTCTTAATTGCGTAAACTAATGTGCTGTAACAACACTTCTCCCCTTTGATCTGGAAGAAACATCTATATGGTCCGCTAAACTGAGAATTGTGTGTTGATGTGCAGAAGTGACACATAAAAGCTATCAGACTATTAATTAAACCATTTCGTTTTCATTAACGATATGTTCATTAAAATGCTTCTGGTAACATAATTCTTTTATTCGATAATGTTCGTTGTCTATATCAATCTGTGTATATGTTTAGCGTGCACAATAGAGCAATCTTCATGTAAATTTCATTGAGCTTGTTGACCAAAACAGTTCATTTATTTATTCATGAAAGTGAAGTGAAAATGGTTTGCATTCCGTTACATCATATATAGAATATTTTAATTGACAAACTTAAAATACAGTAATCTTTTATATTAAATACAAAATGTTATTTATAAATCTGCAACGTTGTCTCGCTTGTTTGAACAGTCAATCGTTCAGTGTATATGAAGTTATACCTACCATATATATTTATTTATTAATACATACAAAACAAAATTAACATGCCGATTATTCAACATACTTTGATCAATTGATGCTACTTAATCTCTGTTCACCCGATTCCCGCGATAATCTTCTTCCCTTGTTTCAGTGTCACTTGAACTGTCATACCTTCCCTTCTAGTTCCGCGATTAATTGGTACAAACATACTATACAAAAGCGCAGAATGCACTCTAATAAAGCACGCCCCGGTTGTTGTAACCATATAAAATCGCTAGTTGAATAGTTTAGTAATCCGTTTATCGAAAATTTGGGTTGTTTAATGAAGTTTTCTGTCTTATATGAGCAGTTTAAAAGTGGGGAAAACGCGTTAAATTATGATTAGCGGCCATGTAGAGGCTCCTTCACGTACGTCACAGCCCAATACGCTTCAGTGACCACCCCCGCCCATTTTCATTCTGGTCGCCGGGGCTTAATTGGGCACTTTTAAAAAAAAGCCGTATATAAGTTATTTATGGGTCGATTTCAAAAATTTTAAATCTAGCAATTGTCAAATTGAAACCCCTTTTCAACGAATCCGAAAGTGACCATATGTCATTTCATCTAACCTTTAACAACATTATAAGATTTATTAAACTGTGATATCTTCAACGGGCAAGTAATAAATTACAACACAAACCCTTGAGTGATGCAGGGTCAGGCTTCTTGAGGTCATCTTGATCCAAAAGGTCATCATCATTCACAAGGTCAAGGTCATCATCGACCATATCACCGGCTGACAGGGACCAAATCTGTGCCACGTTTTCATCAACTGGAACATTGAGTTTGTTTACAATTTGAACAAGCAGACAGAGTTAGTTGTGTATTCCGCCTAATTCTCTAATATGTGTTACATGAAAACTGTTATAGGTTTTAATGAACCTAGCATTACGGTTTAATAGATTTGTTCTGGAAATAATATAACGAGTTGAAATACCATGGAAACAGCCAAAATTACAAACAACAAAAATCCCAAACGGGACATATATAAATGTTTATTGTTCCACATATCAAGTAAAATTGGGCCTGGGACATATGGTTATGAAGTCCCCCCCAAACACAACTTTTGTTGTTAACTGACGTACTTCAGCATTGTTTGTCAATAACATTATTTTTTAAGCTGAAAAATCAACAGAAAAAAATACAATTTCTAGAAATAGTAGTCTTTTATGATATCATAGTTTCATGTATGAACTACATAATTATGAAAAGTTTAGAAAACCCAATACAGTACAAACATGGTTAACAATTGTCACACTGTTTCTATGCCATTAGCTACAGATCTAAAGTATGCTAAACATTGCTAAATGCCCATAAATTTGATTGTTTTCTTCAAAATTCTTCCACATGGTAATGTGGCTATCACTATGAAGATGTCATTCATTATCTTTTTATATGTCCACATTTTGTTGATATTCGATCAAGATGTTTCTTCTATGAACATGGTTTTGACTTACAATCCATTTTACAAGGAAATTATTCATTTTCTGATGAAATTAATCACTTCACTGCATTACTATTTTATCCAGACAAAACGTTTCTAATTCAGAAGTCCTTGCTTAATCAGATGTTGTAAAATACTGTCCTACTATTACAACGATGTTTATTGTATGTTGTGTGTTTCTCAATATTGATAAATGAATTTTGTTATCTTTGTTATGTGTAATTTTTTACTGGAGAGGTACAGTGGTCCCTCGCCATAACCTGAGGTTTGGGAGCCAAATAGTGACACCCGTGTTATAGAGATAGTTATAAGTGGTAAAACGAACCAGAGTGGGAAGGAAAAATAATGGCTTCACTTCAGTTATCAAATATTACCAACCTTTCTCAGGACTTCCGTAGTATTAAATACATTTATTTTATGTGTTGTGTTGTTTTCAAATAAATATTTATATTTCATTTTGCAAACAAATATGTGAGCCAACAGTAACTTTCTATTTTTCAATCTTGCTGTGAACATAGCTGAATGTCGTAATTTCAAGAGCCGATAGATGAAGCTTTCCACCATTATAAATGATTTGTTAATTGTGTTTTTCTATGGATATCTTCACAAAAATGTTATTAATATTCTTTACAACTAGTTTAACTTTGTTTAAATGAAGGGAAACATTTACATAGAAATTCCACACTACGATATCAGACAAGCTTGGCTTTGGGCATGCACATTAAACTTTGCTTATCAAAGCTCCTCACACCATTTTAATCATATAATCACTGAAGCGACTTCAAAATCTGTGTAAGGAGTTTCGGCTTTGTCTAGATTTGATAACATGGCGATAAAATATTTACGATAGATCAGTTTATCAAAGTGGTCACAGTTGATTAATATTTGGATTCTCTATCTTTTGAACCCTATGTTTATATTTTAGAGGCCATATGACCACCACATGTCAACATCTGAAAAGTGAGTCGTATATGTGACAAACTAGAAAGCTGAATGAAAACAAACACATGTTTATCAATGACAATATAAAATTCAGTTGAATAAAAATATTGTTTAAACAAATGTTCAGTAATGTTGAAAGAAAGCTTGAATGGTAAGATTTTTCATTGTGTAAAGCTGTAAAAACACAAGATTCTCGATTTGATTATAAATCATACAGAATTGAATCTAAATATTACTAGTTACAAACAAGGTCGCAGTACATTGGAGGGCGTTAGAGCGAGGGACCACTATTCAAATAAGCACAATCACTGTTTACCAATCCATTCATCTTTTCATGAATGAATATTGTTTAAATAAAAATTGCTATCTAATTGACTTTCATCAAAGCAAGTAAGTAAAGACATTCACCCACCTTTAGGTTTATTAGCAAAGGAAAGTTTGAGCTGTGATGAGGAGCCAACTTCATAGTCTGGTTTGTGTGCAGTAATCTGGACCAGACTCAAACCATTCTCTGTGGACAACTTCTGTAAGGAAGCCTTGTCGTCGTCACTCAACGGTAACGTTACTGGCTGCATAAGAAACATCAAAATACATTTAATACATTTTCACCAATCTTGTCATGAGTATTCACTAATGTAATTTATATAAGCATATTAGAGAAGGGACTAGTATTCATTACATTTATAGAAATATAAATAAAATAATATTGATGGCAATGAATATGACAGTGAGTCTTCTCATTTAAATTGTGTTGTCAGCATCTCTGCACTGAAGTTAATCACTCTTTTTCAATTTTCTTTTTTCTGCGTTCTTACAAATTTCTCCATTCTTACATGTAAAATGGTGTTATATGATGATTAAATGACGTATATCCAAGCCAAGTTGGGAATAAAGGAGATAGGTATTTTTTAAATTTGTATTGTATTGGATACTTTTTAAATATTTATATCACAGTAAGTAATTTCATTTGTACTATAGAGCATCAGACTACTTATTCTTCTTCAATCACATCTTTTTATATACTGTCTAGTATGGAGAATTAAGAATTTAAGTGACTACCATTGACAGGTTGATAAATCCAGAGAGTTTAAGCGTGGATGTCATCTTGTCTGCCGAGTTGATCGTCCCACTGCCATTCTCACACACAGCATCTCTCAGGTAGAGCTTTCCGGCTGGTTTCAAGATTCGACAGATTTCTCCGAGCGTTTCTGTGTCATGCTGTATCACACCAGGTTGTTGAAATCCACACAAAGTCACATCAAAAGAAGAATCTGGATGAGAGGCTGTAACAAAACATCATGCTTCTAAACATATAACTCAGTAGTATTAAACATGGATCATCTAAGAACTGTATTCAGAATAGAAGTTCTGTATTAGGAGCTCTTGTAAGGTTTATGGCATAAATAATGCATAATGCAAATTCACAGAGTGGTAGATGCCACTTAATGAGAAGCCACTGTAATTACTATTATACATAAACATACATGTTTTATGAACATTTTATAAGAACTGTAGAAATCTTTATTTGCATAAAATATTAAGTATTGTTTTACAGTTTTAACAGTCTTTACAAATAAAAACTTTGTAACATTCCTACCAGAAATTGTGTATATTGAAACAGAAGTTATTTATGAACATATTATAAACAAGAAATATCTGTGTTTAATGACTGGTAAAAAGTGCTTCAAAACACATTAACTAAATTGTTATTTCTACATAAGATGAAAGTGAAATAGAAAAGCTGATTTCAATAAGCAAATGACATTAACATCACTTATTAGTAATGGGAACTGATTTGTTAGTATATTGATTCCATGTCTATTGTCTAAAATCCAGCTTAGACAGTCAGACTGACCTACCTACATGACACAACTTTTATAGACTAACTGTCATTCATAGACAAATTAAAAAGATTAAGTCAGACAAGACACTGCTCAATGTCCTTCTATTTAAATATTCTTACTTTCAAAGGTTCAGTATCCAAGCTCATCTATAAAGCCTTTAATACCCTAAGCAAACACTGAGACTGGAGAAGAGACAGATTAGTGCCACATCAATTAGCAGGCTGAACTCAAATTAACGATCGTTACTTCATTAGACACACACTTCACTTTGTAAACTACGGTATATAAAAGCTTCTTCACACATTACATTTTTACAGGTGGAAGAACAGGTAGGAGATATATTTATAATTATTGGATATTCATTTTCTACAGTATAAACCAGATGCGCTTAATTGGATGAAATGACAAGGCATTAGTATCACCTGCCATTTGCATCTGTTCCAAATTCAACCATTTGGTTAACTTGAATGAGCTGAAGACCAACCAAATAGGTAACTCAATACAGTGTGTTCTTCCTAGGTGTTCAGTTGATGGCTACATTTTTGCCAAATTTGAACCAAGTCAAAAGGGTGGGCAAATTCCCGAAGGACCTCTAGGAAAGAAACTGATACATATATATCTAAAAGCTTAATTTACTTATAGAAGACACTCACACTGTGATAATCTCTCTGCATGTTCTACTTTTACACTTCCAGTTTGACCAACTTTCTGTGATAGAGAGTTCACGACATCTTGGATGTTTTCAGAAGATTGTCCGCCCCAGACCAACAGCACTTTGTGTCCTGCTTTTACTTCTATGGAGTCCATCATCTGAAAAAAATTACAGGTAACTTTATATGGTTTGCTAGAGCTTCTCAATTAATGCAGTTAACAGATTAATATCTTCAATTACTTATATTCCAAGGATAACTTAGATACTTACATGTTGAATAATACTTGAGGTTATATTATGTATAGGTTTTCAAATAGTGGCATGAGTGAAATAAATTGAGCCTTACCTTGATTTGTAAAGTAATGTTTAGGTAAATGGTTCAAGCAGAGTACTTTAAATTTGAAACAAGTTATCAAGCATAGAAAGAGATGGTAAAAGGAAACGTCGCCATTGTGAAATAAAGAAGTTGAACATCCATAAATTCCTTGTCATTCTATTACACCAACTTCTAGAATGCCTCCCAAACACTTTACTCCATATGATGGCCTTAGTAGGTAATACATATTTGGCTATTAGACTGTAATAACATAATATGGACTGTTGATCCATTCATGAAGGGAAAGTGAAATGTTGTCTATGTTGACATGTTCTCATAGTACCCGTTTCCATGGTAATACGAAAAACATGAACTTGAGCACTTAAGATGTCAAACATCATAAACACCCAAAAGTAATAAACATATATTTCATCAAACATGCCAAATAAATGGTTATACCGTATGATTGTTTTGTCAATATTATGAGAGATGCTAATTTTTACTACATTATTTTGGTGTCACCTGTTTTTATGGTATATGTATTTGTCTTAGGTCAAATCATGACAATGCACACAATGCTATCTTTTACTAATTTCCAAACACAGATGGATAGTGTACGCAACAATTGTCAAAGGTTTTAAGTTTTTACATGATTATTGTGTAGTTATGCAGCTATGTCACCAATATTTAGTGCAAAGAAAAATTCAGATAACAAGTTTTTAATTGGTAACAGAAAACTTTCTAGCTGACAAACATCTTGAATATAGTGTTACCTAAAATGACATTCAAGCAAATCTGTATTTTTCAAGCGATACATCACTTTCTTTGCTCCTGGAAATCCAACAAAATGGCCAGAAATATATAAGAGATAGTCAGATACCCTTTTTGAGATTCTAAAGATATGAATTATGGGATTATGGGATTCCCTGTCGACTTTATGTGATAAGTGTTGCTGAAAATCGCCACTGAACTTAAGTACTGTATATATATATATATACAGTGCCGTGCCATAAGTTAACGGACGGTGACGTGATTTCCATAGACTTGCATGTTAATTAAGTCCAGGATAAATAATTTTCATAGATAGGATTTTTATCTGATTAAAGGTGCATCCATTGTGTTTGATAAAATTTTATTCGGCTTTAATACATTCCGACTCACCATATGTGCTGTTTACAGTGCAAAAAAATTAACATTGCTTGCATATTCATCCCCAATCGCCAAATATATCATAATTACTAGTTTCCAATTAAAATCGAGTAACATCATTATGCATGTGCAGAAACCAAAACTGCACGTCCCATTTACATGCACAGTGGTTAACTGACCTATTAAACATTATCACACCAAATTTGTCATTTTATCTGTTGTAAATAAGATTTTAAAATTAAGTTTGACTCATTGGCGCGCGCCACACTCGGTGCATTGTCCGGTTTTCGATCAGAAATCACTACTTTTACCTTCATATCATCAATATAATAAGTCGACTATCATCAACATGTTAATTTCCGGTAACATACGGTACTTCTCGATAAAATAACACCATTTCTAACGTTTGGAATATTTGACCCCCAACAACACAATGGATGTACCTTTAATTCACATTTATCGAGGTTGTGAGGAATCATCTTGGCTACAACCTCATTATAACCTCATGTTTTATTTTTCGTTTCTATCTAGAGAATTACAGTAATTTAAACAACATTTCGACAAAATTGGGAATCGTTTTTATTTAATGTACATATGCAGAAAAATCGGATGAATCTATGTGAAATTGAAGTCAGAAAATTTAATTTATATTATGTAGAGCTAAAATGATTTCAAATAAAGCTGTGAAATTTATACGACGAGAACTTATTTTATGAAAAATATTTATCCTACACTAAATTAACATGTAAGTCTATGGAAAAAAACGCCACTGTCCGTTACCTTTTGGCACGCCACTGTATCTTAAAACCACCAATAAAGAAAGTGCATTATGTGAAAAGCTTGAAGAGACATTGTCACAATAAATTTTCATATTGAAGTGTGTATAGTTGAGCTGACAGATGAAATAGTGCTGATTTGCTGCTTGGATCAAGGTAGAGCAACTGACAAAATAGGTTCTAAATGTGAGCAGTTAGGGAGAAAACAGGTGACTCATAAAAACAGGTATCTCGAGGGTATGTTTTAGTCAATGGAAGTTCAGTTGTACGAAATAGTTGGCAAATTATATTGAAATATTATGTAATAATGATTAAGCTGGTTATTAAAAATTGATGTTTCACAATGATTAAATTAGAACAGATTTCACGAAAATCACTTAAACCACATTAAATTATTAACATGTATGAAAATTACATCAAGTGACTTTGTCCTCGACTGTCAGTCATATTCGAATCATGACTCGTCATAAACCATTTCGTTTGTGATTGCCATTGAGCAGAGGGAAAAGAAAGGATGTTTGTCTGTAAGTATGAAACGTACTAAATGATAATTACAAATACATAGATAATCAGGATCGTACTCTTTCCAATACATTGTTAGCATATATTAAAGATCTAAATATTAATATTTACCAAAATAGTAAGACACGAGATACCCCTTTTGCTTAGATGGCCTTGACCTTTAATGCCTACATATTCTGCAGTGAATTTATGAACTATTCTTTATTAATCAAATCCAAATTAAATACAGAGTAACACTATTTATAAATGAAACTTTAAATTGTGAATATGTGTTTTAATTTATAAGTCAATATTTACAACTATGAAACCGTTGATCGTTATGTTTACCACCAACGAACGGTAAGTTACATCTAACTTCCGGGATTGCTCTTTTTTGATTGGTTGTAAGCTTCAGTGCGGTAGATTGAAAATTTGTTCCCGCTCGTTGGGAAGACATTCTCGTTTAGGTTGATAATTTAACAAAATGGAATTAAATGGCGCTGAATTAGGGTGGGATTACAATTGCCCACAATACGTCGATTTTACTGAACCGTTGCCCATAGACGATGATGCCGACAAATGGTTTGGTGAGAATGTTTGTAATGTTCGAATTGCGTGTGATATTTTTGTTTTGAAATTGAAAGCAGGTTTTCTTTCATTAATCAATATGCAACACATGATGTGTTCTATTTGCATTGTGGTACGATAATAAAGATAATAGAAATGAAATCAAAAGTTCTGTTCTACTCGGTATTCTACTGCCATCATAAAGAAACTATTTGTAGCATACTAAGTAGGCCTACTACACTCAACAACATACACTGTTGTCGGGTAAAGATACGCACAACAGCAATAACTGAGTAAAATATTTCAAATGTGAAAAATCTATCTCTATCTTTCTAGGGTGACAGTTTTGTCTTTTATAAATTGCATATTAACATGAATTTAAAAATGTTAATGTTTAATGTATTGACACCCAAAATAATCCGATGACTAGCCCTATTTTCAAAGGTCAACAAGTGTAGGCTAAATTTACACAGTCAGAGTTTGATTTAGATGATTAAATGCTCGCTCTGACCATCTCCAGTAAATCTCTGTACCCTCCTATTATTTCTTTATTTTGACTTTGAAATTACGGAAGACAATCTCCACTTTTTCAATGCAAGGCTCCTTGTTTTGGTAACCACGCAGCAAGGAGCGTAGCGAGCTAGACTGAGGCGACTACACCATACATTTCCAATTTTACAGTGATTTATATTTCGAGAAGCTTATAAAATGACTAGTAGAAGTATTTTGGTTTCCTTTGATATTTGGTAAATGTGAAAGAGCAAAATGTTTTATGATGTCCTGTTCGTTATGATTTTTGTAAATATTCAGTAACTTGTCACTACTCTGGTCAATGAACATCATTCTAAAAACTTCCACCTGCTACAAACAATGTAATATCTTCTAAAATTTTCAAAAGAATCAATAAATCAAATCAATACACTCTCTACATTTAATTATGACATATTTGTGGCACTGCATATCTTGATATTTCACATCTTTACCTGACACGGCTGTCCCAACTCCCTGCACAACTAACTTTAATTATTTTTTTACAGGGATCGAAGGGTTACAAAGTTTGTAAAGCATGAATCCTTGGGCTAAATAAGATAGTCAAACATGAATATGATTTAACCTCGAGTGATTGGTTTTCGGACGCTTAAGACACAAATCAATGTTGACAATAAAAATGTTTAATAATTAATTTAATTTAAAAAATTAATAAATATGTATCATCTATTTTTCCATATGAGCTTTATCTAAAATTAATTGGAGACAATTCGTCAGGGAAAATGTTTTGATGACTATCTTGTCTCATTTAGTGAGTACATCCGGAATTTTGACAGTCAGTGAGTGTATGCCGTTTTCGGACATCTGATTGGTCGATACCAAAAAGGGATATCCCAAGCTATTTATGTAACTTCCGTTGACCCAGAATATTACAAAAACGCAAGGACAATGTAGAAATTTTGTTGGTAGCCAGTATGACTGTTCAAATTATCAAAGTGTCGACTTTTTCATAACATGCAAAAAGTAGTTCAGGATAGAGATAGATTTTAAGCTTAAGAGTGAAGTTTGTATGGTATTACAAATCTTAGTAAGTTTCACATGAAACATGTTATTCTGCCCGCTATCGGGGACCTCTCCTTTGTATTGATGATGTCACATGGCTACAAATATCATGAAAAACTACCCGAATGTGAGCCGTCCGAAAACTAAGTGCGTCCGAAAACCAAGTACTCGACGATAAAAGATAGTATGAAATTGATGAGATTATGTGTACTTGGTAAAATGCATTCTAGCCCTGCACTTCAGCAAAGCCAAAGGCTTTAATCAACCTAATCACCCGGTATAGGCCTAGTGCAATGACATTAGGCTGGACTGTCCCTGTAAGAGAACTTCTATGTACTTTTGATCAACTTTACCCTGACCCAAGACAAACTAGACCCAAACAAATCATTGACAGGCATCCAAAGATTGTCTACTTTTACCCATCTTTTAATGACAAATATTATTCATTCTGTCAAAGATAGTACAGGGTTTCAGAAGTACTGTAGGAAGTGAAATGCCAGGGTATGACAAACTTTTGCTACCTTGTCAATGGGGTTTTGTAAAATTATTTCAATAGTTGCGGGTATTAAAAGTCATCACATGTATAAAATAACATACTGGGTATTCTAACATTAATGTTATTTGTCACATAAGGTATCTGTCAATTTGTCATAACATTAGCCATAGTTTAATCATTGATTCATTATCATTGTCAGTTGTTGCATTTGTATTAATGTTACATATTTTAATAATGACAATATGAAAGTAATCTAGTTTATAAGAACTAATTTCTCTATTTCAGAGCATGACCATGAGGATTTTGAAGAGGATTGCTCAATAAATAAAGGTACAAGACCATCTTATTCTTTAGTGATTTCACATTCTTACCTCTAATAGAAAGTTTTTCAAAGAATTTTAAAATTGATGATTGAAATGTTTCCAAATCTGGTACTTAAGTAACAGTTTGATTGCATAGATTCAAGAATTAAAGAGGAGAAGAAATTGACACCAAAGGCTACCTCATCAAAGACTGCCACACCGAAGACTGCCACACCCAAAGCACGTGTAGCTCCTATGAGATCAGGTAAACTGGAGATGGTTGTGAATTTCCGTTTATAAATTGGTAAAACATCTTTAAAATAGTTCAATTTTTTCTGAAATAACATATTTATTTTAGCATTTACACATTTATGCTCTGAAATGAACCCCTAATTATCTTTTATTGTTCCCTAAATTGTTCAGGAGAAATAAAATACATTTTACTGTTCAGGTGTGAAAATACAGGACGAAGAAAGGAAGACACCAAAAGCTGAGACACCTAAAGCGATTATTAACCCTTACAAACCAGGTTTGTATAACTGTTTATAATGTAATCTCTAATGCACGTGCATATACATATACAAACTGAATTGGAACTGTCATATACATACATAGGTCAGTATAAACATTGTAAATGTAACCATTGATTATGGGGATTGATTGAATTATAAAAAGTATTGTTAGACTACTGCTTTTCATAACATGATTATATTTGGGATAACAGTAGCTTCAATAGTCCAAATTCTTGTACTTTTTCGGGCCGAGTCCCTTACGTGATGAGAATTTGTACTATTGAAGCTAGTGTTATCCCAAATATAATCATGTTGTATTTGTTCACTATCTAAATGGCATGTATTTCTAATACTGCTTTTTATCTCGCGCTAATATACTGCCAATCTTGTCAGGGTTATTGAGGCAAATATTCCAGAGTTTATCAAGAAAATTTCAGATCCAAAGACTTGGAGATATAACACAAAGTTGATGTATACCTAGTAGAATGCAGTCAGGAAGTTTATTCAGATACTGAGTGCACTGATACATCTTTTTTTTTCTTTTTCAGAAGGCAGTTCAGGCCCGTTGACTCGTCATCAAGCAAAGATGCTGCCTGCAGAGGAGTCGGCTGGATCAAACCTCTTCAGTTCTTTAAAGGAGTGGAGAAGCAAGTCAACTAAGAGCAACTCCGAGAAGAAGGTCGTAGCTGTTGCGCCGCTAACATCTGGGTGGGTATTCTTTGTAAAAAAAAAAGAACAAATGGTTAATTATCTATTTATGATCAATTTCACTTATGATCATGTTAATTGTTTGAGATGTATTTTGAAGCTTGACCAAGTAATTTTTTTAATAAGTGAAATTTGATCATCCAATGATTACATATACTTTGTGATTTAACACAGTAATATTTCATGGTTTAACTATGTAAACCATAGTCACTTCAAGAATATTCTCTTTGTAAAATTTTGGAAATTGTCCTTTGGAGAATTGTTTGGCAGTTATGAATTCCACAGCTTAAATGTTAGGTAGTGTAATAGGTACTGAACTCTTGTTTCTTTATTGTTAACAGCAATGGGCTGAAGAGACAGCACTCCTCCAGCAGTAACGTCCGTGCTGAGTCCAAGTCTAGTTCACTGAGGCGGAGTAACTCTGTGACCCATGCAGACAGGGTCGCCCGCACTCATACTCGCGGTCATTCAGTGGGGCGTGGAGGCTCTCTTGACGGGAGAAAGGAAGGAGAGGCGCCGGCTGCCAAGAAACCTAAAACAGTCTGCAAACCTACTACCCCTACCTTTATGAAGTAAGACCAATTGGTTTTGTTGCTCTAATAGATTTAGAAGTCACAATATCACTAGCACTGGCGAATTAAAAGAAGATTTAGAATTTTCTGTTTCAGTACATTTATTTAATATCACATTTCTTGTTTTTCTGTCATGAATGTGGTTTGCATTGTTTGTCAGCAGTAATATCATGTATAGTAACCATATTCATTCATTCTGGGTTTGTTATCATAAATAATCTATCACCTTGAGCGAGAATTAAATGCATGAATGCGGCATAGTTACAAATATCCACTATTGTTATAGAAGTAAGCAGGAATCATATATAGCGGTAATTCCATTCAGTCGATATTTTTTTTCTCAAAAACTGTACATCAACCAAACTTTGCACAGTTGTTAACCATGTCCTTCCTATCATACATGGCCCATTTTCAGTTTTCTGGGATTTGAAATTTTGGCGTTTCCATGGACTTGGATAGTGTTAAAAACATTTGTAAATCAATTGAATTAACTGTTGTGATGATCCAATAGGGAATTTTTTTATGCGAAACTATCTAGGTGAAAGAAATTTAGCATGAAGTTAGTTCCTTGAGTATGAAAGTCAATAGTGAAATATTATTTTAAATGTTCTATGGAGTTATCCATGAATCTGTAATTGAACTTGATACAAATTATCACTGTGATGCTCTAATGGTGACAGTTCACAGTGTCAACATCTAGGTGAATGGAATAATGTAATATCAATATGAAGCTTGAGTCCGTATTTAAACAAGTGCCAATTACAGCTATAATGCTAAATGAATAAATTGCAGATTGCGGATGAGTGTGCTCACTGTCATGCTCACTTTTTTATAACATTATTAATCTGAATTTTCTTGTATTAATAAAGTGAAATAGTCTTGAAAACGGCGTTAAACCCCAAGTCACCTGTATTAATAAAACATTGAAATCTTGAAGGAGAAAGAAGATGACAACTGGCTCCCCCAAAAAGAAGACATCCGAGGAACAAGAATTGGAGCAGATTGCCAACATGCGCAAGGAACTTGAACGGAGACGAAAGATGGCCACAAACTCTTTCAAGAAGGTGAAGACTTCCAACAGTTATGCTCCAGTGCATTCGTCTCAGGTACCAACACAGACACACGACTTCAATTTCTCCACTGATAACCGCATTAAGGGCAAGCCATCAACTGCTTCGAATGAAACCATGGCTGACTTTGCACGCTCTCTGAGATCTGGTGACATCTCTTCACAGGTACATACAGTAACATATTTGAATGCTACCCCATCTAAAGTCTGCTGTAAGCAAATAGTATTTCTTTAAACAATGAATGAATTTTTAAATAGATTTCATGTTCGAGGGCTTGTTTAGTTGATTCATCATATACTTTTGCTTCAAATTTCAGCCACCAAAGGGAAACACATGCCCCCAACCTTTCAATTTCACAGCAAATCACAAGACTGCTGCTCCGCGAGAAAAGTATCAGTCCATGGCTCAGTCTATAGCTGCTTTTCACAGAGCTACACCAGACAGATTTCGACGCAGACCAAGAGGTGAAAATATATTTTCAAGTCAACGTTAACAATTCCATTTGCGGTTTCCCAATGTTCTTGATAAAAGTATGTCTGTAGTTTCTGCTATGAATAATGTGGGAACATGATATGGTTAATCCCTGTTATGTTTTGAGATTATGACAATGTGTCCTGTTGTGTTATACAGGTACAAGTTCTGGAGAGAAGCTGCTAAAGGCGCGTTCTCCTCGACACCAGACATTGACACAGCCGCACACGCCGCACCTTGCCACTCGCTCTCGCAGTAGACCAGTCCATGTACCCAGTCAGAAGGATATTGAGGACCAAGAATACGAAGAGATTAAAAAGTATGTTATCTCACTTACTTAAAATCAGTCTTTGACAATGTTATGAGAAACTGTTTTAATGCAGCCTTTTATTCGGGTGAACACAATGCCTTTCTCAGCTGTAAAAAGGTTAATGTTTACCAGCCATGGTCAGTGACCATGTTTATTGGTCACACAGTGAATATATGTATATTGAAACTGCATGATGTAAATATTACATTGAGCCCATTCTGCAGTGAAAATGCAATTGTAACTTAAATATAAAATATTTAACAAAACTGTCGTTTACAGACACCAGTTCAAAGCTAACCCGGTTAACGTGAAGATAATGTCCAAGCCAACAGGGCTTCACAAGCCAGAACCGAAACCACCAACTAAGCCAGAGGAGTTTCATCTCCATCTGGAGCACAGAATCAAGGAAAGACAGA
The DNA here is from genome assembly GCA_936450465.1 of Gibbula magus. Classification (NCBI taxonomy): domain Eukaryota; kingdom Metazoa; phylum Mollusca; class Gastropoda; order Trochida; family Trochidae; genus Gibbula; species Gibbula magus. The sequence continues at coordinate 30,682,291 of OW388299.1, read as the reverse complement.
TAAACAAGGAAGATGACGATGAGACAGACCAGTTCGTATTTCGAGCACAACCACTTCCCAGGAAAATACTTGAGGGAACAGTTGTAAGTACGCTACGTTTTTACTTTAAGGATTATTCTATTTATTATGAAAGTTAAAGCAGTTTTGGAAACAATCATGTAAAAGATTATATTTCTATTCAACTACACTGTAGTAAAGCAAGACAAAGGTTGAAAAACATTTCAATGTCAGTAAGTCTTGGATTTGTAGCAGGTTTTCCAAACAAATCAGTCAGGCTTGGAAGTCCTACCACTTTGTAGACTATTGTTTTGAAAATGAGGTCACTGATTTATTTTCATCTTCTTCCCAAAAAAGAAAAGACCTAGAAGGCTGTGTATAGACTCTTTATTACTCAACCGTGGTGAGATCACTCATTAGATAACAATGAGTTGGTTACACACATGTGTGATACCACCGCATGCTGCCGTAACGTCATAATCAGCATGGACGTCATAGTCGTTTTTGACGTCACAATGTAAGCCGCGCGACTGCAAATGCGGGTGACCTTTTTGCAAGTAAGCATCACTAAAAGTGATTTTCTTGCAATTTAGCGCAAGAGGTTATTATTTGGGGCCACGGTGTCAACAAATCTACAATTTAAAAGTTTCATTGAGTAATAAATAAAATACTAAACTCTGTCCTGTTTGATAACATGTTTATGAAACTCGTGAATGGCATTGGTATTTAACTCGCTTTCGCTCGTTAAAATACCAAACCATCCACTCGTTTCATAAACATGTTATCAAACGGGACGTTGTTCAGTATTCTATATTTAGCCAATGAGACTTTTAAATTGTAGATTTGTTGACCCTGTGGCCCCAAATAATAGCCTCACAAGCCTTTATCTAAAAAACTTATTTTTGTCTTCTTCTCCATAAAGAAAATACTTAGAAGGCTGTTATATTGTGTACAAACTCTTTAGTCAGTGGAGGTTCAACATGGTAGATTTAGTGACCTGTCGCCCCAAATAAGGTCCTCAAGGGCCATGACCTAAAAATCTATTTTAGTCTTCATCAAACAATATAAACCCTAATGAGCTGCATAGTCCATGGCTCTATTTTTGTGATTTTTATGAGCAAGTCAAATGTAAAAGTACATGTCCTTGCACTAATCCGACTTGCAGATCTGCCTTGTTGAGCCAACATGGTATTATCATATGTTTATATGTTTGCAGGGGGTGCACAAGAAGGAAAAAATACCTTGCACAACTCCACAATCTCCAGCTTTTGCTCTGAAGAACAGAGTCAGAATACCTGTGGAGATTCCAGAAGAAAAGGTAATTTTATCCATTTTTATTGGTGCCATAGCTCATAGTGGATATCTTGCATTGCTTAAATAAAATAGCACAAATTTTGGTTGTCCAAATAAAATTGTTACTAGTTCTCTGGTTTTGGTAGACATCTGTACAGCATATAGTAATGATAATGGATGCCTTATGAATAACATCTCGTCTCTGTGTTGCAGGAAACTGTGTCCAGGTCCCTGAGGAGTGGTGTTGCCTACGATGGTCTGCCTTTTCAGCCTACGCTTGAGCATAAGTCGACAACCCCAGAACCCTTCAGCTTCCTAGGTCGATACCGAGACCCAATTGAAGTGAGGGAGGAACTACGCAAACAGACACTCGAAGAGGAACAGCGGGTATGAGATTTTTAGATGAACATTAACATTTATTCTTGAGATTCATAGTTGCTTCATACTTGATTAAGTGATTCTTCAGGTAAGTACATAGTTCCATTTGAAACCCACATCCTTAGTCAGGCAACGAAACTCTTCAACTTATTCTTTCACCCACAAGGGCTACTTTGAGAAGAGCTTTCTGTGGATCATCAGGGCTAAGATAGTTCAGAGTAACATTGGTTTGAGTGCGCAGCTAAACGAGCTTTGAAAATCTAGACTCTAGATTACAGTGCAACATGGTGAAATGAGCTCTTGTACAGAGATATTAACAGTGTTTTTTTATGCCCCCGAATCGGGACGGGTGTATATTGTTTTTCACCTGTCCGTCTGTCTGTGTGTTTGTCCACAAAAACTTTAACCTTGGCCATAACTTGCCCTGCTTTCAGTAACACATTGAGTGCTCGCGAACATCTCGGGAAATTTTGTGTTACTGAACGCAGTGTTAGTATTGCTAGAGCTAGAGCTTTCACACTTGGCATGTGCATACCTTTTGATGAGACCTTTCAGATGAGGTCATTATATTTGACCTTGTGACCTTGACCTTGCTGCAGTGGACATCTTCAGAAAACTTAAACCTTTGCCATAACTTTGGTATATCCGGGGGCATCCTTGTTTAACAAACACATCTTGTTTCCTTTGTTTATTGACACAATTTGGCTCCTAGACGTGCTACCAACTTTCATCCTTTGTCATATGTAATTATATATCATAAGGCCATACCAATTGTTTTACTTGTTTTACGGATTTGTTTGGGCAAAAGGAGGGAAAAAAAAGAGGATTTGGTCTAGTGTTCATGAAAGTGTGCCTAAGAATTTAATAAACTTGGCGAAAAAAACAAAAACAACAAAGAATGTGTTTTATTTATTTGTTTGCATAAAATAAAAATTTGGCAAAATCAGGGATGAAAATCATTTAAATTCAAGTTTATGTATAATCAGTTATTTTGACATCCAGACGTTTGATTTCTAACAGATTTCATCACTTTCTTGGTACTCCCGCCAAAGGGCTTGACAGGTTGTTTGTAACATTTCTAATTACCTGTCAGAAATTTCTTTTATATTAAATTCATTTCATAATGAATCACTAAAATAACATTGTTACACAATAATTGCCCCTAATCCTGCAGTAACGTAAGCTCATTGGCGACATTGAAACAGTTATTTTTTAAGTTTGGACATAATTCACCTATCATCCCTCAAGATAGCATCATCATTCTGTGAGCATTGGAGAGATTTATGAAGGAATTTTACAAGCAGAGTAGGCCTGAATCTGAATTATTTTTTAATACGTTGCTTATTGTTTGTCATAATACTGTCATTTTTGAAAATTCAAAATATTTTGTTGTAATTCTACTGCTGACTCTAAGTAGTAAGGAACTAATCTAAATATAGATTTCTTGGAATGGCCGTAATCTGTTGTCTTGAGCACTGAGTTTATCTGTAGATCTGATATTGATGTCCGATAAGATTTGGACTACATTTTGAGTTGTAGGAAGGTTGTAAAGTAAACATCAGTTTAATAACAATTTTAGATGGCAAGTGAATTTTCAGGCATGCACAAGGCACAGCATTACAATTTAACCTGTGCTATCGGCTTTTTTTTAAAACATTTTATTTTGAGCGGGATTCAAACTAATATTTTTAGCTCATCTGGCTTATGGCATGGCATGGTGTCCGGTGTCCATCCGTCTGTCCATCTGTCTGTCTGTAAATTTTTCGCATTTTCATCTTCTCCAGAACCACTTGGTCTTGGGAGCTGAAATTTTGTGTGCAGACTCCTTGGCTAATGGGGATTCTAAATTGTAGAATTCATGACCCCGTGACCTCAAATGGGGTCACAGGGGTCACAACCCCAAAAACCTATTTTCATCTTCTTCAGTTCCAAAAGGTCTAGAGAGCTGAAAAGTTGTTTGTATACTCCTTGGCTAATGGGAATTCTAAATTGTACATTTGGTGACCCCATGACCCCAAATGGGGTCACAGGGGTCACAACCTTAAAACCTATTTTCATCTCCTTCTCAAGTTCCAAAAGGTCTTGAGAGCTGAAAAGTTGTGTACAGACTCCTTGGCTAATGGGGATTTTGAATTGTAGATTTGGTGACCCATTGACTTCAATTGGGGTCACAGGGGTCACAGGGGTCACAACCTTAAAAACCTATTTTCATCTCCTTCTCCAGTGCCAAAAGGTCTAGAGAGCTGAAAGTTGTGTAGACTCCTTGGCCAATGGGGATTCTAAATTATAGATTTCGCGATCTAGCGACCCCAAATATAGGTCACAGAGGTCATGACCTGAAAAGCTATTTCATCTAGAGATGTCATGTGCTCTTTAAAGGGAGGTAATTAAAAGGAAACAACACTAATGAATTAAATTTTCAAGTGTGACTTTATTTGTAGGGGATTTTATCTCTGGCCTCAAAGATAGATCAGAGGGATAAGGACCTTGACCTATTTCAGTTTGACCATTTAAAGTGCTTCCTATGTGTTATACCTCTTACCTAGAAATTGACATTTTGAATTAGTTAATGTATTTAAGGCCTGATGAACTACAGAGCCCATGGCTCTATTTTGTTGTTGTTGAAATTGTCAAAAATACAGTCGGTGGATCCGTAAAACAGGTAGTAAAATTTGTTTTGCCTAAATGCTCTTTTGCTAAATAAACATGCAATTTTGCAGGCAAGAGAGTTCCGTGCGAACCCTCTCCCAAATTTAGAGCCAACACTGCCAGAGAAAAACAGCAGAGATCCAACCAGACCAGAACCATTCAACCTGCGGCTTGATGTCCGAGGAGAGAAGAAGTCCGAGGAGTGGAATCACAGGGTCTGTAGCTTGTAGTTTTGTCTTTCTTGACAACTCATTGCAGGGATAGAAATGCAAATTTTAACAAGTGTGCCTCAGGGCACCAGACAAATATTATAAGTGTGCCCTTCAGGAATTAAGTGTGCCCACACTTTTTTCATAATAAATGACTGCAACAGTGATAATCATCATTTGAAATTTTAATGTTAATAAAGTCTTAAAACTTTTGTACCTGTCCTGTTTTCTGGTTACATGGTTTCACTTTTGTTACAGTACTGTTACCACCACTGCTTCCCTTACTGCTACTAGTGCTAGCCCCATGTATTTCTGTTGTGAGCTCAGGTTTCGTTTTATGAGTTAATGATGTATCTGTAAAAGTTCTGTCCGAGACGTCAGTTTTGTTAATGGGAACAGATGACTTAAAAAAGCTAAAAATTGTTTTCTTCTAAGACATCGTCTGTTACTGTGCTTCTATCGTCTGCTTTCTGAGATCGTGTTGTAGACAGGATATCTTGTCTAGACGAGATTTCCTGTCATGCGCAGTCACATACAAAATGGCCGCGCCCATGGTAAACAGTAAACTCGTTATCACGGGAATGAAAATGGTTTTTGGTTTTCAAATATGCCTGGAATTTTTCAATTAAGACAAGAGATCGTTTTGGGGATTAAATTACTTAGGTGGGTTATGTTTCTGAGAAAATATGGCGTGCCATTAGGGCATTGGGATGCTTTTTAACCGTGTCATTTCAATTATTACCGTGTCATGGCATGCAAATATTAGGGGTATTTCGACCCCTGCATTGAATATTGATATATGATATGTGAATAAGTGATGAATATTTGTGATATATATTTGATTTGACGAGCAATAGATTAATTGTTTCTCCAGCAACTTATTATTATGATATAGACACAATCTGATGAATCAATTGACACATGTATTGATAAATTTATCCTCCTGCATAGGTAGAGGAAGAGATAGCGAAGCAGAAAGCAGCTGCCAAGTTCAAGGCCAGACCAGCCGTAGTACTGCAACAGGAGCCATTCATTCCAGCAAAGAACTCGCGTCTACTCACAGGTGTGTACAGTCAGATTGTTGAAATACAGAACCTAGACAGAGCTTGAGCTAACTAGTTTTCACTGGCAATAGGGGGTTTTGTTTGAAAAAAACAAGCAGCCCTTTACAGAATTTGACAGACCCTCTAATATGTAGAAATTTAAAAAGGTAAGTAGTTGTGAAAGTAACTGTTGCAAATCCTTATTTTTTTAAGGATTTTCGATCAGATTGGAACTCCTCAGATGGTGAAGATAATTTAATCAACACAAATCCAAGCCAGATTATCTTGCTGACTACTTTTGGTCTCATTTGAAGCTAATCAACAATGAGGCATAATTTGGAAAACATATTTGATATTAACACAATTTAAGAATGCTACTGTGAAAAATACCATATCTGTGTACTGAAGCTTTGTTAATGTAGTCTTGTACTATTCATTTGTTTCCAGATGTAAGTTGTGTCGTCCTCAACACCGAGAAACGTGCAGTGGACCGTGATGATTATGAAATGCGCAAGAAAGCCAGAGAAGCTCAGTTGGCGGAAATGAATCATGAACGTGAACTTCAGAAACAGGAGGAAGAAAAAGCTGCCATTGCCAAGCTGCGATCTGAGATGGTTCATAAACCAGGCCCTGTTCGCAAGTTCAAACCACTAGGCGGCAAGACGGACAGGAATTGCACTATACCACAATCACCTCAATTTTCCGACAGGCTGAGACGGAAAGTGCCAAGCTCATGAAATTACTGACAAAAAAAATATATTTTTAAGATAAGTTATAGGTAAAGTGTAAATATGAAGCATAGGCCATATCTCATGTCATGTGAAATACTGTATAAAGGTAGATTTTTAGCTTATGTATGTGGTTTTAAAGTGAAACATGTTATATTCAAAGTTATTATGGTGTTGAACCAACGATTATATGCATCCTCTTTAGTACTTATATGCTTCTTGTCTGATAGTCAACCTGAGCTTGTTGACAACAGTTCACAGATTCTGAATATTCCTGTTTGTCAAACAGACTGTTTTTTTTTGTTTTGATACTCTACACAGCATGGGTTCCCAGTTGTGTGTCTTCACTGGGTAATGCCTGCATGCTGTTGACCAGTTTACACAGTTTGTGCCCTGTTGACAAAATAACTGATATTTTTGGCTTTTCCCTCCTCATTTATTGTAAGAAATATTGTTAGACATCAAGGATGTCTGTCCTCGCACAACCCTTGCAAAACATGTGAAGATATATCTTTTTGTATGTTATTTGTTCATGTGAAAGTCTTGGATGTGGTGAAGAAGATAACAAAGCTGATGACTAGTTGCAGAGGTGATAATTTAGCACATTACAAACAGTGGTTTCTTGTCATGTATCATTAACTTGCATTTACTCCTGTATAGATAATAGAAGTTAACTGGATGAAGATTGTATCACCAATTGTTGTGTTACACACGTATATTGCTTTGTTTTGTGTATTGTACATTCAATCATCAACTCTTTATGCGTACACTCTATCTTCTCGTCTCATTCTAATATCTTCACTTTTCTATACACACATTGTCAACCATAACATTATGTAAATAAATAAATAAATAAATAAAGTATTGTCAGTATTATTTTTAGCTCATCTGGCCTGAAAGGCCCGATGGGCTTATGGCATGGCATGGCATGGCATGGCATGGCATGGTGTCTGGTATCCGTCAGTCTGAAACTTTTTGCATTATGTCTTCTTGAGAACCACTTGATCTAGGGAGCTGAAATTTTGTGTACAGACTCCTTGGCAAATTGGGTAAAATTGGTGACCGTGACCCCAAATAGGGTCACAGGGGTCACATCCTTAAAAACCTATTTTCATCTTCTTCTCCAGAACCAAAAGGTCTAGAGAGCTGAAAAATTGTATGCATACTCCTTGCCCAATGGGGATTCTAAATTGTTATTGGTGACCCTGTGACCCAAATATGGGCCACAGCCTAAAAAAACCTGTTGTAATAAGGTTTGAAGTCTTTGAGATTTTATGTGTGCTTCATTGAATTGTTTTCGTTATAAAAAGAGAGTCATCTCATCTTTTTCATGTGAGAGTCCTAACATGTGGTTTGAGAAATACAGAAATTGAGAAAAGACTTTGCAGTTAATCTTATTCAGAAGGAATGTGAAATATATGTCGACTAATATCTACATAGACATGTTTGATGTAATCAATGTGGAATGAGAACTGATGAATAGCCTATGAACTGAATATTGTGACAGGCGGCAAAGGAATAAAGAGAAGTTAAGAAATTTTGTATTTTACATGAGATATGTGAACTGAATATGACTGTTGATAAAATGATAAGATAAGACTGTTAAAAGTAGCTACTGGGTACATGATATCGTGACGCCACCACATCTTCTCCAGTACAGAAAAATATTTAAGTGTGGGGAAAACAACAAAATATATAATTCACTGGCTGTGAGTCCAGGGTCTGGATGTTATGTAATTGCATTGTGTTGACCTGGGCAGTAGAGAGATGCAAACAGCAGGTGTCATTGCTAATGCACAGAGGTTTCAGGTTACAGTTACAGTATGTGTGTGAGGCTGGTTTAGTCATGGACTCAGATGCTCAAAAGAATTTATTTATAAAATATCAACATTTTATTAAATATTGATAAGGATCCTATGAGAAACGGGATTTTCAGAAACGGATCAGGGCTCCTTTTCATCATGTAATAAATAGATTATTACCCGAGGAAGTGTGTCATATGACTTTAACGAAACGAGTGTGAATTTTTGTATTTCCAGGGGGAGAGCGAGGGTTAAACATAAATTTGCACGAGTTTCGTAAAAGTCATGTGACACACTTTCGAGTGTAATAATTTCTTTATTACCCATTTTATCCCATTTGAATCGTGTAAAAATAACCAGGAAACGGCCCACTTCTCTGGCGGCGCAAGCTACAGTTACGTCACGAACAATCGTTTTATGACGTCACAGACGACAAAATACGGGAGGTCGCGGTGAAACAATGGTTGCTAGGCAAACGTGATATGTGCTCATATCAATAATATTAACTCGGCTATTTTCAACCATATGGATAATAAGTGTTGATATTTCCAGTATACAAATAAGAACTACCGGTAAAACAACAAAATGCAAAAGTCTATAATATCTATATGAATGTGGATTAATGTGTAACCAATTTTGATAAGAATATAAGAATATTGATATGTGATATCTTAATCTTTTCCTCAGAGATAATGAATTCAATAACATAATTCCTAAGGAGCTTCAGAGCTGATGGCTCTAAAAAAAAAAAATTTCAGTCCATCATAATTTTCTCTATCAAAGAATATCCTGGTAAGCTTTGTGTCACTGAAGATACATTAGATAACCAAGTCACTGGAAGTTCTGGTACTTGTAATGACTTGAAGACGAAGTTGGGGTGTACATCAAGTAGACATGTTTCTTTGTGGAGCTATATATATGCTAGCTAGGACTTATCAATTCTGTTTGGCTTCGAATCCCGCAGGGCATGGCAACTGTCTACAGTTGAGAACCGTTCTGCGTACAGTCAGGTTTGGGTGCAATACTACACTTAATTTCAGCGCAGTGCCACCCATGGTTTGCTAGTTCCAGCCGATGCTCGCAGGTTTCACTCAATCCATAGCCACATGGTGTTGTGAGCTTTTTCCCTGCATTAAAACTAGCAGCCATGATATTACTGAAATACTCTTGAAAGCAGCGTTCAAACCCCAAATCACCTCAGTATCTTATCAATTCTATTTTTACACTTTACACTTTTAGTGTGCAGTTTATCTATATTAACGAAACAAGTTTATTTAGAATAAGCAACAATCTATTCCCACAGAGTTAACACCCTTTTTTATGATCCTAGTTCGAAATCACAAAAGGAGTAAACAGTGTGGGAAGAAAATGAATAGTGATCACCAGCTAGATTAATATCAACTTCCATTGCAAGTCTCCATTACTGGCTACTTAAAGAGCCATCACGGATGTTGATGAAAATATCAAAAATTTTCCAAAAATCCATCTCCGTGAAATAAATACACTTAATTTTTCCCTAATTTTTCCAACTTAAAACAAGTGTTTGCCACTAACATGGCAATGTCCCCCGCCGGTGACATTGAGCTAGTAAGACACATCATTGGAGCTACTTGGGTTCATGATATATCGTGTTAATAAGAGTTCTAAAAGTGGTCAAAGTGTTGTGGTGTCCTTGAAAATAAGGTCAAGGTCACCAAATCGACTGGCGTCTGCGTCATCCTCCAATGTAGACTGACACCAAATTTGAAAACATTTGGTCCAACCGGTCATAATAAATGGTGATAACAAGAGTTTGAAAAGTGGTCAAAGTGTTGTAGTGACTTTGAAAATAAGGTCAAGGTCACCATAATCCCCTGGTATCTGCGTCATCCCCCAGTGTAGACTGACACCAAATTATAAGACTTTGAGTCCAACTGGTAAAGATATATATCGCGTTAACAAGAGTTAGAAAAGTGCTCAAAGTGTTGCGGTGACCTTGAAAATAAGGTCAAGGTCACCAAAATAAACTGGTGTCTGTGTCTTTCCCCAATGTAGGCAGAAACCAAATTTGAAGACTTTGGATGCAACGCTTCATGAGATATCGCGTAAACAAGAGTTCAAAAAGTGGTCAAAGTGTCGTGGTAACCTCGAAAATAAGGCCAAGGACACCAAAAGTGACTGGTGTCTGCGTCTTCCCACAATGTAGGCAGAAACCAAATTTGAAGACTTTGGATGCAACGCTTCATGAGATATCGCGTAAACAAGAGTTCAAAAAGTGGTCAAAGTGTCGTGGTGACCTTGAAAATAATGCCAAGGACACCAAAAGTGACTGGTGTCTGCGTCTTCCCACAATGTAGGCAGAAACCAAATTTGAAGACTTTGGATGCAACGCTTCATGAGATATCGCGTAAACAAGAGTTAAAAAAGTGGTCAAAGTGTCGTGGTAACCTCGAAAATAAGGCCAAGGACACCAAAAGTGACTGGTGTCTGCGTCTTCCCACAATGTAGGCAGAAACCAAATTTGAAGACTTTGGATGCAACGCTTCATGAGATATCGCGTAAACAAGAGTTAAAAAAGTGGTCAAAGTGTCGTGGTGACCTTGAAAATAAGACCAAGGTCACCAAAATTGACTGGTGTCTGCGTCTTCCCACAATGTAGGCAGACATGAAATTTGAAGACTTTGGATGCAACGCTTCATAAGATATCGCGTAAACAAGAAATGTGACGTACGGACGGACGGACGCCGCTGAATACATAGTCCCCCATTCCGCGTTGCGGCGGGGGACAATTAGCCGAGAAATTGCATTAATTAGTAAAGGTGTTTTCCAGTCTAAATATATAGATCCAGTCTATTATTTTCAAGCGCAAAGCATTATGGTCTAGCTCGCACACAAAGACACGAATGAATAACAAAAAATATGAGCAATGAAAGATATCGAAATATATATTTTTTTTGGCGGTGATTTATTTACAATTTCATTTAATTATGTATTTGCTACAGATATTGGAATAATTGTTTTACCCAACTAGGTATTTTTCTTGAATTTTATAATTAATGAGAGTAAAAATTTGTCATAATTTGCTGGTCTTATCTCAATAAAAAGAACATTAAACAGGAAATAATTTGTATATTCTCAGGACATTTAGAAACATTGTTTGTAAAGCAATCGTCACATTCAGTAATGTGTGACAAGGGTAACTTGCAAGAGAGACACGTGAAGCACGTGCAGCATATGGGTTGTTATGGCGACTTGCGCTAGAGACGAGCCTTCACGCTTCGGAAGCGCTTGCTGTTTGTGTAGTACGTATTACGCGAAAAAGGGGATTCTGTTTATATACGTCAGATACCCTTATCGCGCGCTAGTCGAAGTACTACTTCTCTTTGAAACCAAATTGCAATACATTGTTGTGATATGAAAATTATTTAACATATGCCATGTTGTAGATAAAAGATTTCTCTGGCGAATGATGTTATAAGTATATTTTCCAAAAAATAGAGCCATGGGCTCTGTAGCTCAACAGAATTTTAATGATTTTTTATCTAAGGTTGAATATCTAAGTTATCTCAAGTAATACATTGTTAAAAAGCAAAATAATATTGGTTTTAGATCATGACCCCTGTGACCCACATTTGGAGTCACAGGGTCACCAATCCTACAATTAAGAATCACCTTTGACCAAAGAATCTCTACACAACATTTCACCTTTCTAGAGCTTTACATATAAACTGGAGAAGAAGATGAAAATAGGTTTTTGGGTCATGACCCGTGACCAAGATTGGGGTCACAGGGTCACAAAATCTACAATTTAGAATCCCCATTGGCCAAGGAGTCTGCACACAACTTTTCAGCTCTCTAGACCTTTTGGAACTGGAGAAGAAGATGAAAATAGGTTTTTAAGGATGTGACCCCTGTGACCCCATTTGGGGTCATGGGGTCACGAAATCTACAATTTAGAATCCCCATTACCCAAGGAGTATGCACTCAACTTTTCAGCTCTAGACCTTTTGGAACTGGAGAAGAAGATGAAAATAGGTTTTTAAGGATGTGACCCCTGTGACACTATTTGGGGTCACGGGGTCAAGAAATCTACAATTTAGAATCCCCATTACCCAAGGAGTATGCACACAACTAGTCAGCTCTTTAGAACTTTTGGAACTGGAGAAGAAGATGAAAATAGGTTTTTAAGGATGTGACCCCAGTGACCCCATTTGGGGTCATGGGGTCACGAGATCTACAATGTAGAATCCCCATGGGCCAAGGAGTCTGCACACAACTTTTCAGCTCTCTAGACCTTTTGGAACTGGAGAAGAAGATGAAAATAGGTTTTTAAGGATGTGACCCCTGTGACCCCATTTGGGGTCAAGGGGTCAAGAAATCTACAATTTAGAATCCCCATTACCCAAGGAGTCTGCACACAACTAGTCAGCTCTCTAGAACTTTTGAAACTGGAGAAGAAGATGAAAATAGGTTTTTAAGGATGTGACCCCTGTGACCCCATTTGGGGTCATGGGGTCACGAAATCTACAATTTAGAATCCCCATTTGCCAAGGAGTCTGCACATAAAATTTCAGCTCTTTGGAGTCATTGGTTCTGGAGAAAAAGCGAAAAGTTAACGGATGGACGGACGGATGGACGGACGGACGGACGCCGGACACCAGGCCATGCCATAAGCCCATCGGGCCTTTCAGGCCTGATGAGCTAAAAATTTAAATACTTACATCTGTGATGGCTCTTTAAGGGTTTTTGGACACTTTGTATTTCATCTGAATGCATTTCACTTCGATGTTTTGTGGGGTTCTTGCCATTATCACTGACAATCACAATGATAACAGTGGTATGGCTTAATAGATGCATCGCTGATTTTTAATGTAAGTATAAATGATCTATTACAATATTTTTTTGTCCATTTCATTGCCCCAGAACTTCCAAAGTTACCCATCTCCATGTTCTATTCTCTCAACAAATTACCCTTCTCCCAAGAAATCAGTTACCCTTCGACTGCTTAAAGTTTTCAAACATGGATTGTGTTGTATTAACACTATCTCTAAAGGTTATGATGACATCTACAGATTCCTTGGCGAATGCACATTAATATGTAGAAAAGTACAATAGTATAGACGTGAAATGGATGAAAAGAAAATCTACGATCAACTGTGATAGGCCTGCCGCCATTTTTGGCATGGGTAACTGGAGTTACCCAACTCAGTAGTAGTAGTACGGTAACTTAAAATAATATAATAGATATATATGTAATGTTTGACCACGGAACATCTGGCAAAGTCTGGAATGGGCTTTAACCCAGGAATAATCCCAACCAGTACAACCCAAGTGGGGGTGGTCTTAGGCTATGGTCTTATATCCAAGAGCATACGGTACCAAGACATCAGTCAAATTGGGTGACCATATTTTCAAGGTCACTATGAGACATTGACCAGTTTTTAAAATGTTTTTTGCACAATTCTTCCGTAATTTCACCCCCTCTATAAGTTTGCCCACGAAAGATCATCTGACAGCCTTATTTCAAAATACCCTACAAAATTATGACAGTGTGCCAGAAGTTCAGTATGCACAAATCAAAAGTTCGACCACATTCCAAATTTTGAAATCTTATATTTTACAGTCATGATATACAATCATCTTGTTAGCTTGTTAGTACTGGAGAGGAAGATGAATATATATTTTTAAGGTCATGACCCTAGTTGGGGTCAACAAATCTACAATTTAGAATGAAGAAGATGAAAATAGGTTTTTACGGTCGTGATCCTGGTTGGGGTCACCAACACTACAATTTAGAATCCCCAATGGCCAATGAGTATGTATACAAAATGTCAGCTCCCTAGAGCCAGTGGTTCTGTCCAATCAAAGAAATTAAAGGGGGTGCCCACCCCCAGTGAAAAATCACAACTCTCAAAATATAGGCGTCCGACAACTCTAAATGTTCCTCAGAACATTGAAAACTAATTGAAAGCACAATCAAACACCCAAAGGTTGTTGCGTTTCCTTAATTTCTGTCCAGTGAAAGAAATTAAAGAGGGTCACATAAATAGAAATTAGTGGACAAGAGCAGAGATTAGTTGGTAGGAAATAGCTCAATGTGCATGATATGGTAAAATCATTTGTATCATTTGTGATAATCTCCCCCGACAAGAAAATACTTGAGGGAATGAATTTCTCCATGTCTCCATGTAGCAAAGATGTTATTCTGAAAATTTCTATATCAGAGGTGAGGTGAATCTGGGTTTACAACGCTTTCCAGAGTATTTCACTCATATCGCAACTGGTTGTATTACGGCAGGGAGAAACTCCTTGTTGCTATGCATTGTAGTGAAACCAGCGAGCATCTGCTGGAACTAGTGAACCATGAGTGGTACTACGCTGAAATTCAGTGTAACATTGCACTGCAGCATCCAAGCCTTACTGCATGTTGAACAGTTCTCTTCTGCAGACAAAGTTGCTGTGCTCCTGGCGGATTCGAAACCCCGGACCTCTTGATTCAAAGCAGAACGCGCTAGCCACTGTGCTATCCTGCCCCCTCCTATATCAGAGAATAAGTCGTTTAAAAGTTAAAATGCCTTCCATATCGATATTTGAGGGGGAGTTAGGACCAAATGAACAATTTTGATCCCTAAAGTGCAAAGTACATGTACCTACACACAATTTCAGCTTTGGTGCAGTGCTAAGTCTAAAATATGATAAGTTTACGTGGCTGCCAGATACACATACACTCCATTGGCTCATCTAGTCTTTTGAGGACTGATGAGCTAAAATTACAAAATAAACAAGACATGATAATGATATGAATTTATTTAAAGTTAACAAATGATACTGTATACATGAATAATTCCATCTTGATGAGGAGTGATGTTGAGTCAGTGAACACTGGTTCAAAACAATGAACATTCAAATTGATAATAGATTTGAAACAAGTACAAATAACATTCAATATCCCCTGCCATAATAGTTCTCATTAAAACTGAAAAAAATAACTGGCTGCTTCTTATTCTTGAATTCCATTAAGGTATTTATGCCCTCAAGCCTCACATCAAATTTGTTTATCCTATCTTAAACAATTTCTAATAAATAGAGCCACTGGCTCTGTAGCTCATCAGGTTTTATATATACATTAACTAATTCAAAATGTCAACTTCTAGGTGAGAGGCAGGCCCGTAGGGGGGGGGGATACAGCTTCGTACCTAAACTTACTCATACTCTAAAGGTACGCTGGGTAAACGTTGCAATACTTGTATTTGTATACTTGCAGTATCTACTCAAACAACCACTTGCACTATCAGAATTTTCTTCACTTCTTACAAAGTATATACAGCCAGTTTTGTTTATTGTCATTGTCTATTTAGATACGTCAGACACGATACTTGTAACTTATATGCAAACGTTACATACATTATCAGAATTTTCTATAAGTTAAAATTATTTTTTTCTCTCAGAAAGTTATTTGCAATGTCTTTCAGGTTGAAAAACACTTTGGAATAGAGAGCAAAAAAAAATAAATTTCTCCCTAAAATTTGTGGGGGGGCTGTTGCTACGGGCCTGAGAGGTACAGCAAATAGGATGCACTTTAAATGGAGAAGATGAAATAGGTCTTAAGGTCCTTACCCCTCTGACCTATCTTGAGGCCAGAGATAAAATCCTCTACAAATAAAGACACACTTGAAGATTTAATTTATTATTATCGTTTCCTTTTAATTACCTCCCTTTGAAGAGCACATAAAATCTCAAGATGAAAATAGCTTTTCAGGTAATGACCTCTGTGACCTATATTTGGGGTCACAAGGTCACGAATACAATTTAGAATCCCCATTGGCCAAGGAGTCTGTAAACAACATTTCAGCTTTCTAGACCTTTTGGTACTGAAGAAGAAGATGAAAATAGGTTTTTAAGGGGGTGACCCTATATGAGGTCACATAATTTTCAATTTATAATCCCCATTGGCCAAGGTGTATGTACACAAATTTTCAGCTAACTAGACCCTGGAGAAGAAGATGAAAAAGCGAAAAGTTTGCAGACGGAAGGACGCTGGCCAAATGAGCTAAAAATCTGTCCCCCTTTGCAGTTACAATGAACAAAGTAAAAAAACACTGCCAATAGCTTCAGTAAAATAAATGTGTGCATCTTAATTTCAAACACTATCAAGGTATCTTAAGCCACACACCAAATTTGTTGATCCTATTTTAAATGGTGTTCAATAAAAGCGGTCCACATTATCTTGGGCGGACGAACAAATAACTTCAAATAAGTTCAGATCTATAATCAGCTTCCATTTTGTGGCGGGAGTTAATTAACATTAATGTATATATAAATTTATAATTTAGCAGGCAGATACTTGATATATGTGTTTTTCATCCATTGGTCTACTCCATTCTTGATCTTTATACTCTTTGGTTAACTTTAACATTTATACTTAATGTCTTCTGGATTGAAGGTCATTGATCAAGGGTCACTGAGACTGACCAGTGAAGCGAGGGTCAGTGGAAGAGAGAGGGGTCAACTCTGTTTCCGAACACTAGTCTCCAGGAGATAGGGACCTTCCACTGCACTGGTCCTGGGTCTGATCTCTCCTGTATGAACACAAGGAAGGAAGATATCAATAGTAAACACATTTTGTCACAAATACATTAACAGGATTCTAAACGACCTTCCATTTAATACCATACGAGTTATTGATTTTGTATTAAACGAGCTAAAGCGAGTTTTATACTGAATCATTCATGAGTTATTATATGGAAGGGAGTTTAGTATTCTGTTTATTACAGTATATATTTATGACAGTATATATAATATATTGTAGAGTAATACTCTTGAAACAATGAGAATGCCAACAGCAACGCTGATGGAAACTCAACCAAGAACAGTATGTCTTTGACCTTTCAGGGGATCATAATAAGGGTCTGATTTCTTTGGTTTAACATACCTTAGATTGGACCAATCCAATCCAGTTATTCAGCTGTGTAACCATGGAGACTGCATCAGGAGCATTGTCCCCTTCTGAACAGAACTTCAACAACACAACAACAGCAGTGTCAGCTTGTCTGCAAATGAATAATTTCACAAATATATCTCACAATCAACAATATTTATTGTACATTTACTGTGTGATCAAGAATGTCCCCTCATAATTTAGTTTCAACAAATTATACGCCAGTTGAACTCCCCCTTTAAGTGGTACTTGGAATGTTTATAACAATGGTCATACTCAGAGCTGCCTACCCTCCTTTCAGGTTAAGTGTAGAAATATAGCAATTTTGGAGTATTTTGTAAATTTTAGGTGTACAACTCGATGAAGTTGATATGATACTATATCTTCTAAGACATCATGCTCTGCTTTGACAACAATAATCTTTGTCTGCCTTTGTCTACTGGGGTTATCTCTGTAACCATTACTCTGTATACAGAAATTTATGAAATGAGCATTTTATATATTTCCAGAGAAGAGGTGTACAATTTTCAATATTGGTGTACAATCATATTTCAGGACTGTAAACTGTACAAAATACACCAAAAGTGTACAAGTAGGCAGCCCTGCATACTGTGGTCGGTCATATGAGTTATGATGGAGCAATTTCCTATTTATCAAGAATAAGATGTTAAAAGGATTTTAACTTACCCTTAAAAACTTACTTAAAACTTTTATTTACTACATTATTATAGATTTACTGCCTGAATCAAAGCAGAACTCATTTTGCTGGTTAATTACCAACTTACAGATTTTCAAGGAGATCTTTGGCTATGCCGCTGCCAGGCATGTAGAGTGAATTCTGTGAAGAAGTAGAAAGTTCTGATAGCGAAGGTCGTCTCTCTAGCTCCTTCCAGCCCAGTTGATCACAGAACACCTTTCCTGACTTCTTCATCATGGCTTCAGATGCAACGTATCGGAACTGGGACCTGACAAATAGCAGTGGATGAAATAAGCCAACTTCCCAATGCAAGGCATAACTCTTGCTAGTCTCCATTACTGGCTGATTTAGGCCTTGCAGTATTTCTTTAAGATCCTTGTGCTTGGAAATCCGGGCCCACTATGCATTTCTGGTGTAGCAATTCACTATCTTGGCACGGCAAAGAGAGGGAAATACTGCAAGGCTTAAATCAGCCAGTAATGCAGACTGGCACGAGTTATGCCTTGCGTTTGGAAGTAAGCTTGAAAAGCAGCCAGAACTGAAGTGTTTAGTCCTGACCCATGACTGTAAAATATAAGAACCTTTAATACAGTCTAGATCCTTATTCAGCAAGTCTAGATAAACTAAATACACACCAAAGTGTAAGTTATATAATCATAAGGATGAAGGAAGGCAATAATTAAACAACTTCCATAGACTGAATTTTAGTCTACAAAGTGTTATTTAAATTGGCAAAATTAAAGAAAAACCTAAAGAATTCCATAGCAAATATATGGCAGAAAAAATGTGTTGATATTTGGGAACCGCCATTTATTTCTTGAACATTTCCTTATCACTTATAACACTTATGATTATTTGAAATCCAGCACATTTATGAAGGAGCATAGTAACCCATCCCTGCAAGTTTTGGCGCCTGAAAACAGCTAAAAAACCTTGACACCAGACATTAACCCAATGCAAACCATTACCAAACCCTGACTCCATGTGTTACTTTCAAATTGTCGACTTTGATGTACCAAACTGACATGACACATAATTTGGTATAGAAATTATCTAAATCTTCTAAATGTAGTGTAAACATAAGAAATGGCATATTCATTTGAATTTGATATCAGTGAAAATCCCCTGGCCATACTGTCCATTGCAGTGAAACTGACCCCTGAATCTGTATGTCCAGTCTCTCCTCTGCAAAGCAGCTGGTCAAGATGACCACTTGACCGAAGTTCTGTTGTCTTGTCCACTCCGCCAGCCATGATGCAAACAACTTCCTCTTCCCCTAGAACAAAGGTCATAGGTCATACAGAATACATGATAAGTGTGTTTTTATTATTGATAAATAAACATAATATGAAACAAAATCATCCCAATTCATGCACTAGATTTTTGGACTATTGCATATCTAAAAGAGACAGGGGCTAATTTGCTTTGAGTTTGATTTGGAATTCTTGCAAAATATGCATTCGCAGATACAGAGAAGGGGTTCTTCCTGGACCCCTTGACAATGTTTGTTTTAAGTTGGTTGTCAAGTTTCTAAGTGCACGCACCTAAACAAAAATCTTGCATCCGCTCCTGAACAGTAACTTTAAAGATATACAGAAAGCTTCAAACTGACTACAAAGTCTGCCTACCTGTACAAAAGGAGCTCTCTGTTGCAGCACTATCAGTTTATTTACTGTATCCTCGTAAACTGAAACCAGAGAAACATTTTAACGGCAAATCTCAAAACTAAATTCTTTTCTTAAGAAAGTAGGGGATACCACAATACAGTACTTGTTTGGTTGTAAAAAATTTCACTAGAAAAGGGGGGTTGTGCACCCTGGCGGGTCTCCCCTCTGTATCTGTCCCTGCAAAGCGTATTATACCTAAATAGATACTTACTAATGCCATTAATTGATAGGACTTCTCATTAAAAATAGAGCCATGGGCTCTGTAGCTCATCAGAGTTTATTTTGTTTGATGATGAAGACAGAATGTTGTCTCAATATAATGCACAATCCCTAACCCTGACACATCTTAGTCTTGAAATTGAGAGAGAGCACTCAGCAAGGTCAGCACACAGGAGATTATGCAATATTCTGACCCCTTGGCTCTGGTTACAAGCCAGCTGTGTTTTTTGTGTTTAACCGCCAATTATGTAATAGACTCTTGCTTGCACTAAACACTGGCAGCACTGATCTAAGTGTATATGGCTTAAAGAGAACAGGCAATGTGATGAATCTCATGGTACATAATACAATTTAGAATCACCTTGGCTAAATAATCTCTGCACAATTTTATCGGCTTAAGCCTTGTCATCCAAACATCTAAACATTCTGAACGCAATATTCCTTCTAGTTTGTTCTGGATGAAAACAGGATTTTAGGTAATGGCCTGTGAGGCCAGTATTTGGGGCCACAGGGTCACCAAATCTACAATTTAGAATCTCCTTTGGCTAAAGACTCTTTACACAACATGACAACCTTCTAGGTCTTTTCGTTCTGGAGAAAAGATGAAAATAATCTTATCTTATCATTTCATAACCAGTCATATGCAGTTCAAATATTTCATGTAAAATAAAAGAATTCTTAACTCCTCTTCAATTTATTCCTTTGTCGCTTGTCACAATTTTCAGTTCATAGGCTGTTCAATAGTTCTCATTTCACATTGATTACATCAATTTGACAAACATGTCCACAATGTAGATTGTTATCTAAAGTCGACATATATTTCAAACAAATAGTCATTGAAGTGTCATAAAATATCTGTTCAAAATTCATTTTCAAAGTTTTTTTAGGCTGTGGCCCATATTTGGGGTCACAGGGTCACCAAATTTACAAGTTAGAATCCCCATTGGCTAAAGAGTTTGCATACAATATTACAGCCTTCTAGGTCTTTTTGTTCCAAAGAAAAAGATGAAAACAGGATTTTAGGTAATGGCCTGTGAGGCCCTTATTTGGGGCCACAGCGTCACCAAATCTACAATTTAGAATCCCCATTGGCCAAGGAGTCTGTACATATAATTTCAACTCTCTGGAGTCATTGGTTCTGGAGAAGAAGATGAAAATAGCTTTTTAGGTTATGACCCCTGTGGCCCTTATTTGGGATCACAGGGTCACCAAATCTACAATTTAGAATCCCATTGGCCAAAGAGTCTGTACATAAAATTTCAGCTCTCTAGAGTCATTGGTTCTGGAGAAGAAGTCGAAAAAGTGAAAAGTTTATGGACGGATGGACGGACGGACGGACAAACAGACGGACGGACGGACGCCATCCCATGCCATAGGCCCATCGGGCCTTTCAGGCCTGATGAGCTAAAAATGTCACAAAACCTGATTACTGCTGTTTACTACACCTTCTAAGAAGTTAACTTAAACTATCTACTTCTTATAATGCTACCTTATCATCTATGTCTATGGCAAAAAGTTATCAGAAGTAAAATAAAGATTCTGTTCAAATAACAAATTCACCTTCACAGCTGGTGGTGAGTTGACAGACACCTGTGTCGTGTTTAGCGAAGGGATCGTTGCCAATCAAAGGGAGGATACTCTCGTGATGAATGATGCCCACCCGCTCCATGGATAACGTTGAGATAACTAGATCGGTTGTCAACTGTCCAACATTTCCAACTGAGACACATGGCTGTAAACACATGAAACATCGACTATAACAATTTTGCTGACATAGTTTCTGTTACATATCCATTTCAATTTTACCAAGAACAAAATCTTCAAAACTGCATTCATTAGAAGAACTACCTACCATCAAAGCTTTATGGCTTGTTTACTGATCCCGTTAATTGGGATAAATATACGTTTAAACAAAACATTCCAGCTTATTCAGAGGAATAAACTACACTCATTTGGTACCATGAAGACCCACTACTTTTGTAACTTTTATGGAATAAAAATATCTGGACTGGATTGCGGACAGCATGACTGGATACGAAATTACGGATATGGATGAAATGGCTGTGTATGAACAGGCTGTGTAATAAATGTTTGTAGACGAATTGGCTTTGCATGACTGTGGACGAATTGACTGTGTACGAAATTGTTGCGAAGTGGTTGGAGTCGAAAAGGTTGTGGACAAAGTTAGGTTGGGGACGAAATGGTTGGTGACGGATTGACTATTGGACGACTTGACCATGGGACAAAATGGTTATGGACGAAATGGTTGTGGACAAAATGGTTATGGACAAAATGGTTATGGACGAAATGGTTAGGGACGACTTGACCATGGTATGTGAACGAAAACATTTCAGGAATATGTTAGATACACAAGCGTATATATTTTTTCATTGAGAACTGGCAGCTGAGTCAAGAAAAATGTAACAAGAGTCATCAGAAGATGACATATCCCACCGGTTCCACAAAATTTGTAAAACACATCTTTGACAGATACTTGTGTATTTACTACCGTACTTCAGTTAGTGGGTATTACAGATGCTCCAGAAGCAGTCAAAATCAACAACAACCAACATCCCTCTCATGTTTCTATGGCAACAGAAAAAATCTGAAAATATCAAAAGGCACCACTTCAGTTAGTGGGTAATACACATGCAAAGTTTCAGGAAGATATGATGAAGGTTGAGGATTTGTGCTCGGGAAACGAACCTGTCTCTGAACAAAGTCCAAATTCAACAAGTTTCTATGAAACGAAAAAAAAAAAAAAAATTCAGAAATCTGAAAATATCAAAAGGCACCACTTCAGTTAGTGGGTAATACACATACAAAGTTTCAGGAACATATGGTGAACGGTTTTGGAGCTGTGTACCGGAAACGAACCTGTCTCTGAACAAAGCACCCCCTGGAACCCTGTACTGCAGGGCTCCAGTGATAGTGATTTTGTACAGCGAGAGATGCAGTAATAGTGATCGGATTAGCGAGGATAATTGCTGTTTGTGTGTACATTGCAGCTGTAAAGCAACATGATTGTGACTGATGGCAAGCTGAATCTATGGCCCATTCATAAGTGTATTTACTTTAACCTTTTAACGATGCATATGTTTGTGGTTACCGTATTCGCCGTAATAAGCGCCCTGCTCCAATAAGCGCTCCCCAAAGGGTTTTGCAATTAACTCTAATAACCGCCCATGTACCAGCGGTACTAAATAATAAATTCAACTTAACTAAATTCAATCCAACAACCCCTTCAGACGAGAAACTAGTCGCTGAGAGCCCTTGAACTTTAGTTTACAGGGAATTTCCAACCCCAGTGTTCACGTTTACTGGTAAATACCGGTATTTTACCGGAATTTTCGAAGCTGGACTGGTATTTCTCATTACTGTCGGTCCCAATTTCCAAATTGTGTATTTGTGCAGAAATTATCCTAAATAAGCATATATAAATAATAATTTGGTATTTATGCTAAATAAGCATTTGTCAATCTTATAGTTACACCCAAAACAAATCATAAACATCAATACAAATGCTTATCTGTGCTGCATGGCAACTTCAGACAGGAAACGTCAATCAAGGTGTTGACCTAATTCCATGTTTTAAATGTCGTAGTTTTAGACAGCCATGCAGCTCAATGTTACCAAAATCTATATGTTGAGGTATGTTTCAAAATATCACTGATGAAATGTTTGCAGGTGTAAAATATTTGAAAAGCATTACAAGTTTTTAGTTTAGTAGTTATTGTATGTTATGTTATGTACAATTCCTGCCAACGTGTGATGGCTAAAAATAGCACTGTGTTGATAGGATACTACGATTGCAATTGAGAAATTATCAGCATAAAATTAAAATCAAAATGTGGTTTCTGTTTCACTTTGAGGAATTAAAGGATACATTTAGCAGCAATATGTGTTATTTTCAACTCGATAATGTGTAAGTATGTTTTGAACGCCTGTATCAATTATCAAAGACAACCTAAACACAGTTCCACGTGAATAGTCTTTATTTTTCGTTCGTCACTCACATCATTTTAATAAGCGCCCACCCAAGTCAATTTTTTAAGCGCACTGGGCGCTTATAACAGCGGTAAATAAATACGGTATGTGGTTTATTAGTCGGGGCCGTCACAATAAAACCTTAGTTGAATACGTATCAAATACTACGCACCATATCGACCAAATTATAGAATTAACACAAACTTTAGCTTTCGGAAACCACATTGTATAATTTTGGGAGATATGTGCTTATTCTGTGAAAAGTTATTGTTAAAATATTATGCTGTACATACCTCACAGTGATCGTGATCAGTACAGATCAGTGATAGTGGTTTGGATAAATGTGCAGTGATCATGATTTTCTGTTCGAAATTAGTAAATACTTCAAATTGAGCATCAGAATCGATGATTAATTGAATTTCAAAAGAGGAAATTGCAATCAATTTCCAGTCAGGCATCGTGGAAGATACTGTAGGTTGTGGATATCGTTCTGTAATGGGTACTTTCAAAGAAAATAATGTACAATTCCATAGAATGACCAAAATTAAGATACTGACTGTAAACTATTATGAAAGTAGAGGGCTCAGGCAGACACCTAAATCTTCCTTCACAGACAATGCGCTATGAAACCATGAAAAATCTAAGATGACATTAAGTTTTTTAATCGGTCAAAATGATCAATAAAAAAAACTATCACTCAAATTGACGATTTCTTTCTTTACGCGTAAGAAAGATTGATTTGAAAGAACCCGAAATGGTATAAACCGATCCCAATTGAACTTATTCCATGCTTTAATCAAAATCCACAATTTATTTGCTCATACTCTTTCTTCTAGTTGCTCAAAATAAAATAGAAATCATATTTGAAATTGGTTTAATGGTCTATTGGTTCGTCGGTCGGTGTCAGCAAAACTATTTACTGAAGAGATTTTGACATTTAATCTTATAGACATGTTATAAGTGCTAGTTCATTAAATGAACAAATGCGATATCATGGCATGCTTAATTTGTCACCTCCTAACATATTATCTGATGCCATTGTATTTGGACACATGATGGGTAGAACTGTTAATAGTGTTTCTTATAGCTTTCAATCTTTCAACAACAATCATGTCAACTGGTAACACCAGGTTATGTTGTCAAAATTATGATAAATGCATGTCCTTTCTTCTCAACATGCCCAGAATAAATATCGCATTATTATTACCACATTTACCAAAATGAAATTTGCTACACTTAAACGCATTGTAAAGGTTTGATAATTGCAACTGAATTGGATAATACACAATTTAAGCGTTTAAAGTATTGATTTGTGAATAAATTGTTGTAGATCGTTTTGGACACTAATGTGGGAATTAGTTCATGTAATAGGCAATTGACTTTAGTTTAGTTTTGTTGTGTTGTTGGTAAGTGTTTGACGGTATTCTATGTAGTTGGAGTTGAATATTGTGTCACACAAACGTGAAACAGACACATCTCAAATACAAGCTGTGTTGTTAGTCAATAGTAGTAAAATGGTTAACGGGATGGCAAAATGGTCATAGCACTAGGATGGTTTAATTTAGTACAAATGGCAACTTCTTATGGTGTGACTTCTCAAATGCACTTTCATGCATGTTACATGTTTGTGATATATGGTTACAGAATGTACTTCATACTTGTTCTTTTCAAAGGAATCAACTACTTTTTCGCTTCCTTTGCTAACAAAGCTCATATTCAGGAGTTCAATGTCAGTCATTTTCATTTATTTGAAGCCCTTGACGCATATAATTGTGACCCTAATTCCGATCACAGCAACCAAAAACCACGATCACTGGAGGCCTGTACAGAACATGTACAGTCAGACGATCACGATCACTTCATCAACTATTTTTCACAAATTCTCTCAAAGTATTGAAGTAAACAACTAAAGACTTTGCCCAAATGATCATCTAGCTTTAACAATTACGACTTAAGTTTCCAAAGCTTTTTTAATCAATTGTTATTTACATACTGGCTATATTTCTGGGTCATTCTCAGAAAATGGAGCAAAAGTGGTAACAAGGATTCATTTTCTAAATGTGACTAATTTTTACCCAAATTGCAATTTTACCAGTTGTGTTATACATGATTTTAAGGATTAGACTTACAAATTATTTCATATATGCAACATTTGATGTTTTTAAAAATCTTTGTAAATTAATTTGTGTCCATTTTTTAACTAACAGTGGTCAGAGGTCACTGTTTGCATCTAAAGATATGAAACTCTCCATGACAAAAAAGAAATTCCCTGAGTTAAGTCTAACAACAGTTGTTTATTTTTTTTAAATTAGAGCCCTACATTCATGTTAGGTCTATTGATTATGAAAATATTTCAGTTAGAACATGGTAACACACTTTTGCGTCAGTGATGTTACCTTGTACAATTTTAACTGATCCAAGGCTTAGCTCCCCTTGATTAAGTGAAAATAATGATTTCTCCATTTAAAGCACTCCATGTTCTAACTGATACATGTTGAATTAGTGGTGTCAAAGTGAAATAAAGTCAAGCAGACATTTATGAAGTGACTGCACTTGACGAGTATGACTTTTTAGTGTCAGTGATGTTACCAAATTATCTGAAATGTATAATACTCTTTGAACATGTTTGTCAAAAGGGAACTTGCCTTCATGAGCCTCTAGCTCATGTTACTTTCACTTTTTGCTTAGGGAGTATTCATTGTTCATACTCAGTCCTTTACTAAAAAGTTGTCAGTGATGTTACCGTCAGTGATGTTATCATTAAATTAGTAACATCACTGACAGAGAATGGTAACATCACTGACAAAGCAGAAGTTATATTGTGATATGTCTAACGACAGTAAATTTTCATCCTTAGTAAAATGCCATAAGATAGCGATATGTCCTACAGTTTATAAAAAATATCACATCAAAGAAATGTCACTTTAACTAAAAGGTACAAAGTGATATATCAATTATGGTAACATCACTGACATAAAAAGTAACATCACTGACAAATCAGTTGAAAATGAAAATGAACAAAAATTACTTCAGATATAAACAACTATTTATTTTTTCGAACAAGTTTCACTTCCTTTGAGTGTGATGGATAGTACTAATAATAGTAATAAATATTTATTTAATAAAATCTCCAAAACCTTACTCAGCTATAGATAGGGATGTGGAACACTGTAGTAACTGTAATACCTAATAACACCTGAGACTGGATAGAGAGGATGAAGGTAAAACAGGAAACACCCCCAACCACCCCAATATTTGTTCAAGCTGGATATTATTTTTTGGGGATCAAAATTGAGATTAAAAAACAAATTCGAAAACATATTGATTTATCCAACATTTTTCATCTAAAGAAAACCCAAAATATGATTGTCGATAGAAAATGACAGTGACTCAGTTTCTTTATATCAACAGATATCCAAGATCAAATTTAGAAAACCTATGTAGTGTATTAATATGTTTTAACACTAACAGTATCATGTGATGACGTCATGCCTGTGCGCATGTGCAATGTACTACCACCATGCCGTCTGTAATAAATGTTTGAAGGTTACGCTGCAGCTTTGATTATTATTGAATAATCATAATACATTGACGAATACACGACAAATTGGCGACGAGGATGGGATTAACGAAATCCCACGACGACGGCACGACGAAACGACGAACGAAAACTGAAGTGTTTGGATATAATCATGAATTTCTGATTCAACCTTCAAATCAACGGTAAAATCTACGCAACGAAAATGGCGGCATTTGGGCGCATCGAACAGTTTGACAACAGTTCATGTGATATCGAGACTTACATCGAACGTTTTGATCAGATTTGCAGTGCAAATGAAATCGCAGTGGACAGTGTTGTGAAAGTTCCTGGATTTTTATCTTCGATTGGACCTAAAACGTACATGTTGGTAAAATCACTTGTGGCTCCCGAAAAACCGGATACGAAAACATACAAGAAATTGTGTGATGTTCTACTTGGACATTTGGCTCCGAAGAAATTGATAATTTCAGAACGTTTCAGATTCTATAACAGGAACCAAAAGGAATCGGAAAGCATTTCGGATTACATGGCAGAATTACAACGTCTCGCAAACACTTGTGATTTTGGACTTTTTCTTGGAGACGCGCTACGTGACAGGTTTGTTTGTGGTCTAAAAAGTGAAGCTATTCAAAGAAAATTACTGTCTGAACCAAAACTGGATTTGAAACGTGCTCAAGATATTTCTATTGGAATGGAAATTGCAAGTCGTGAATCTCGCGAGTTGAAGACGGGTTACGGCAACCCACGTGACAGCGGATCAGTGCATCGAGTGACTGACAAGCGAAGAGCCAATCAGCAACGAGGGGCGGAGCGTAGAAGTCAACAACAACAAACATGGCCGAAGAAACCGGGCGTGTCATCGGAAAAGTGTTGGCGATGTGGATATACGAATCATACGGCAGACGTGTGCCGTTACAAAACCATAATGTGTCATAATTGTGGTAAGGTAGGACATTTGAAATCGGAATGTAAACAAAAGAAACGCTTTTCTACGAAATATGTGGATATTCATGACGGAAGTGACGACGCGACGAACGACGATGAAGAGTTCCAAACGACGACGGATCGTGAAACTATGGGATTGTTTCATGCTACAGACAAGGGAAGTATCAACAAAGTGAAGGTAACTTTACATGTGAACGATACGCCTGTGTGTTTTGAAGTTGATACCGGATCGCCTGTGTCGATTATGCCACTCTCTAAATTTGAAAAGTTGTTTCCAAACGTACAAACCACCGAAGCATCAACAGATTTAACAGGATATTCTGATGAAAACATGAAGGTATGTGGTCAAGCAAATGTGAAAGTTGGATGCCATGGTAACGGTGAAGATGTTGAATTGACTCTGATTGTAGCAGAGGTACGTGACAAAATTCCTCTTTTGGGAAGATGGTGGATCAAAAAGTTGAACTTGAATTTGAATAACTTGTTTGATCACTGTGTGAATTCAGTGACAGAGAAGAGTGATGTTCAGAAATCTTCAGATTTGAACACTGTTTTGAAGAAACATGAAGTTCTTTTTGACAACAAGCTTGGAGAAATTAAAGGGATAGTTGCTGACATAAAGCTGAAACCAGATGCTAAACCAAAGTTCTTCAAGGCAAGGCAAGTTCCCTATGCTCTTAGAGAAAAAGTTGAAACAGAACTAGACAAGCTTGAAGCAGATGGTGTCATTTCAAAAGTCAAAACAAGTGATTGGGCTACACCTATCGTTGTCATTCCCAAAGCTTCAGGTGATATCAGAATTTGTGGAGATTTCAAAGTGACGCTGAATCAGAACATCGAAGTTGAGAAATATCCTCTTCCTAAACCACAAGATCTTTTTGCTACATTTGCTGGAAGCGAAGTGTTTTCGAAGATAGATTTGTCAAAGGCTTTTCACCAAATGAAAGTCAGTGAAGAAACCAGAAAACTACTTGTTGTAAATACTCACAAAGGTCTGTATTGTTACAACAGATTACCTTTTGGTATTGCCAGCTGTCCAGCTATTTTTCAGTCTGTAATGGAGAAGATCCTTCAAGGAATAGAAAAGACTGTCACTTTTCAAGACGACATTGAAATTGGCGGGAAGACGCAAGAAGAACACTTGAAGTTACTTGACAAGACTCTCACCAGATTGGAAGAATACGGTATCAGAATCAAGAAAGAGAAATGTCAATTCATGCAAGCTCAAGTCCAGTATCTGGGACACATGATTGACAAGAACGGCATCCACACCATACCTGACAAGGTCAACGACATCATTTCGGCACCGGAACCGGAAAACAAGACACAACTCAGATCATTTCTTGGAATGATCCAATACTACGGAAGGTTTATTGGAAAACTTTCAACACTTCTACATCCTTTGAACGAATTGCTGAAGACGAATGTGACGTGGATGTGGAGTGAGGAATGCAGACGCGCATTCAACGAAGCGAAACAGAGACTTGCCTCGGCAGATGTTCTCACACACTTTGACATGGACTTGCCAATACGATTGGCATGTGACGCCTCAAACTACGGGTTAGGTGCTGTCATCTCCCATGTTCTACCGGACGGATCCGAGAAGCCTATCGCATTTGCATCACGAACCCTCAATGCAAGCGAAAGGAACTACGCGCAAATTGAGAAGGAAGCCCTCGCCTTGATCTTTGGGGTGAAAAGATTCCACGAATATCTCTACGGACAGAAGTTTACCTTAGTCACCGACCATAAACCCTTGTTGAGCATCCTGAGTCCCAAGAAACAAGTACCAACGTTGGCGGCTGCACGGATGCAAAGGTGGGCGTTGATCCTAGCTTCTTACACGTACGAAATAGAATTCAGAAAATCTGAAGACCACGCAAACGCAGATCTACTCTCACGACTTCCTTCAACGAAAACAGTTTCGGACGAATCGACTGAAAGTGAAGTATTTCACTTCTCCTACGCTGATGATCTACCTGTCAAAGCAGACGACATCCGGAACGCCACCCGAAATGATCCAACATTGTCGAGAATCCTTGATTTCACTCTGAATGGATGGCCGACGTCAGTGAAATCACCAGATCTTCAACCATTCTTTGTGAGAAGAGACGAGATATCAGTAGAGAACGGAGTTCTACTATGGGGACTAAGAGTGATTATTCCTCCAGCATTCCGTCAACGACTACTCAACGAACTCCATGCAGATCATCTTGGGATAGTGCGAATGAAAGGACTGTCTCGAAGCTATCTGTGGTGGCCACGACTAGACGACGACATTGAAACCTTGGTAAAGTCATGCTCAAGTTGTTTCAAAACCAGAAATATGCCAACCAGTGCACCTCAACACGAGTGGACTTTTCCATCGAAACCATGGAAACGAGTTCACATGGACTTCGCAGAGTTCAAGGGACGAAACTACTTCGTAATGGTGGACGCATACTCCAAATGGCCAGAAGTGTACCTGATGAACTCCACGACGACGGCGAAGACCATCAACGTTCTACGACATGTATTTGCCGTACATGGTATACCAAATGAACTTGTGTCCGACAACGGGCCTCAGTTTATTTCAGAAGAATTGAACCAGTTCCTGACGAAGAATGGCGTAGTGCACAAACGAAGTCCTCCGTATCATCCACAGACAAATGGAGCTGCTGAGAGACTAGTTCAAGTTCTGAAGCACCACCTGAAAACATCTGACGACACCGATCCTCACCTGCAAGTAGAAAACTTCCTACTTTGCTACAGAACGACGCCTCACACAGTGACAGGCCGAGCACCGTGTGAAATCCTGATGAAACGACATCTACGTACACGTCTAGACCTGATACGACCAAGTCTGGAAGACAAGATCCGGAATCGCCATGCAAACGACCCAAGTGCAAGTCGATCTCTACGCAATGTGTTACCAGGTCAGAGTGTGACAGTACGACGATTTCGAGGACCAGATAAGTGGGTTCATGGAACTGTGTTGCAGAGGTTAGGTCCTGTGAGTTATGTTGTGGATATCAACGGCTATCCAAACCATGTGCACATCGATCACATGCTATGTGGTCCTGAGCAGAGTGAAGTGAAAACCCTTCCATCTGCTGTGGAATTTCCACCTATGGTGGAATATGTGCCCCCTGTGACAACACAGATGATGACAACTGACAATGATGTTCCAGTTGTGATTCCTGAGACGACGACAAGTAATGTTCCTTCAGGGTCAGAGGTTAAATCTCCTGATCCAGTTGCAGCAGACCGGAGATATCCGATGAGGCAGAGGAAACCTCCAGAGAGACTTGATCTATAATTCTTTTCAGGTCAACACGCAGAGACTTGATCAGTGCAAGTTCAAGGATTACTAAGTCTATGAACTTTAAAGAAATGTTTTGAAGTTTAAAGAGTTAAAGTTTTATAATCTTTCAGTTGAACGTGCAGAGACTTGATGAGTGCAGATTCAAGATATTGCTATGAACTTTAACTAAACGTTCTAAAGTTTGAAGTGTTTAATGTTAAATTCTTTAAAGAAGAATAACCTTAAAATTTAACGACGGAGGAGTGTAGTGTATTAATATGTTTTAACACTAACAGTATCATGTGATGACGTCATGCCTGTGCGCATGTGCAATGTACTACCACCATGCCGTCTGTAATAAATGTTTGAAGGTTACGCTGCAGCTTTGATTATTATAGAATAATCATAATACATTGACGAATACACGACAACCTACACTTGTGTAGTATGATTATGCTGCAGCCAAGGGCTGGGACATTCTTTGTGAGGAAATAACATTGTTCAGGACACAAAAATATGAACTTGATTTTAAGTCATTTGCCAAACTACAGCAATATTAAGTGATAAAATATTAAAATATGCCCTCTTTAAAATACATTGGTCGATTTCTACAGCCCCTACCCAAAACTGCTGGACTGTAACTGCGATTATGTGTAAACATTAGCATGGACAAAAAACAAAAGGTTGAAATGGTCATTGTCAATATGTCTAGTTTACACGCACTTTCATTTTATTTTAAACATTTTGCACTTCAGTTGAAGATTAAAATTGATAACTTGTACATAAACTGATGACAGTTTTCATCCAAGCAAATCGAAGAACACTATTTGTTAGGTAATGAAAAAGCCTTTCTTAACTCATCTGGTTTTCATGGTGTAATGGTTAGATCACTTGACCAGAAATCATTGGGTTGCAGATTTGATCTCATATTTTGTCAAAAGTATTTGCGTTTTGCTTATGTTGAAAAATGCTATTGTACGAATTATCATCAAATGGATTTGAAAGATAGAAATTTAAACAAAAGTAGATTTACAAAGCACTTTCCCAATATTCTGTCATTTAGAGATACAATTTGTCAATGTACTGTACATCAATTGCTATTACTATAAATTCATTTTGTGACACATCAATTAGAAATTGTATTTTTAGTCTGCAAGTTGTAATGGTCCTCACACGTCTCTCCTGTTGCTGATTAAATCATTTCAGTTTTTATGTTATACCATACGGTGCAGGTACTTCCTGTTGGCAGAGCATTCTTCATTGATTCTTTTTAAAGGCAGGAAGTGTGTATCTTTAACATCAGATAATACGTCCTTTATACTAATAAATAGAAAGTAAACAAAGACATCATCCGTGCTGGGATGATGAGTTCTATTATTTATTATTATTAATGTCAGTGATGTTACCTTTCAAACCTTTGATGATATCTTTTGTGATGAAGTTATAATTTCAAGTCTTTGAGCACCTGACCATCAACCTTTTATATGAATGGTTTCAACACTGCCTTATCGTATAACATATGGAAAAGAATTTAAATGAATTTGTATCAGTGTTCACTGTTACCAATCCTGTCAGTGATGTTACCATTTATTAATGATGTATGGAATTATTATCAATAACCCATTAAAGTTCTTCAATTAACATTTGACAATCTAAACATTACATTAACATATACAAAATTTGCAATACCCAGTCTTTCACAGTATCATTTTTATTTTAAAAAACATTTATTGCAATGAAATGTCAGTGATGTTACTTATTTGTCAGTGATGTTACCTTATTTTTTGCAAAATTATGATTTCTAGCATATTTGACAATGTTGGGACTTCAGACAGCCTGGCTGTTAACATTAGATAATGAACTGTTCCAGCAATGCTTCATTTTTACAATACATTTGATGATAATCAGTTTTAATGCTTATGGTGTCAGTAATGTTACCTTTCCTGTCAGTGATGTTACCAATTATCAGTGACGTCACCACCATCAAAATTCTTTATTTAGAAAGAACCAATAGGGAGAAACACAAGTCATCTGTTATTGTATGACAAGTGGACCTTGTCCACCCCCTAAAGTGTAGATAGTTTTTATTGAACTTAATTTGCTATCTGTACAAATATTGTTGTACCCTGTTAAATTTCGAGTTCCACAATTCATAAGTACTTTCTTGAAATTAGAAATTAAAAAATTACTTTATTATTGAATTTCTTCTGTAAACTCCCAATACACCATACATGTTTTGTTCAAGCAGAATTATGTACTAAAAAAATCGATCAGTTATTAAGGAAAACTTGAAAATGCATTGGTAACATCACTGACATCAATTCTTAACTCAGTATGTTTAAAAGTAAATTATTTTTCTGTCGACAGAGATTAAGATTGCATAATCTGTATTTAATTTCCAATGGTTGTCTTATTCAAACTGTAAAAATTTTGATTGAAACGGAGAATGATTTTATTTTTGTCATCACATCCACCAAATTGCTCCATTTTCTGAGAATGACCCTTCTCTGTTTAACATAATGCTACCAAAGTAACTTGTCTATAAATTTCTAAATTTTGAACTTATCTACATTAGAACAAATATAGGGATTCACTGATGCCTCCACATGCATGAACTATGCTTACATGGAAGTAAGGATTTGTTTGTGTCGATGGATTTAGATATTTCCATCAACCAATAGGCAATACACTAACGTCCGTAATCTCCGATCACTATCACTACATCTCTCGCTGTACAAAATCACTATCAGTATCACTGGAGCCCTGCCCACTTCAGTTGGTGGATAATACACATGGAAAGTTTCAGAAAGATATCATGAACGGTTTTCGAGTTCTGCTCCGGAAACGAAATGATTACGGACGGACGGACAGACGGACGGGGCTACGGACTACTGTATTCCACGGTAATTACATACCGGTGGGATATAAAGTTGAAAGATAACTCATAGCAACGCTCACCAACAGAAATGTGTAGCCATTCCAGTCCCTTCGTTTCTTGTCTACCGGAACATACATATTTTCCGAAATTTGCCACCGATTTACAGTACGAGCGTGCTTATTTATTTGTTGTTTTGTCTATTCACGCTAACTCATGGGCGCAGCCATTTTATTTGGACTTATCGCCAGAGGAAAATGACACAGCCAGACGCACAACCGTTTAACGAACACAAAAATCCGCCCAGAATATAAACTACAGTGGGCCTATTTCATTTGTAAACATATTTTTCGTAAATAATTGAAAGTTATTTCTTTACAATAATTTGATAACAGTTAATTTTGTCATGCGTGATGTTATCACTGTTGTTTTTTTTTTTAAGAAACCCCCTTAGTTTTTTTTTTACTTTGTTGCAATCATCTCAACTGAATATGAAAACAATCTGCTCAAGGAAGACTATGATGGCACAGCTTTAAACATGTCGCATTGGAGGAACAAACCGTTAAAGTACACATTTGATTCACCATTACAAGTTCATGTAGAGCAGAGAAGAGGAACATGAAATAGCTAGGACATCTATACAGCCAACATGAGGGCACTGTATAATCGTTGTTCAGTCAGACCACTTTTAGATATGTTAGTTAAATCCGTGTATTTGATAAGTTTTGATGCCTTGGTAGTGTATAAAAGCATCTTTATAGTTTGAATTTTTTTAATAATCACGTGGGTCTGATTCAATACACATACAGCTACTGAACAACAGTTTGTTACATTCACAACATTCGTAACATTTGATTCATTCTTTTCCAAATAAATATAAACATGGTCTTTTCATTTCATAATTAGGTAGTCAAATCTTTTATGATGCAAATTGAGTTAGGAAATTGCTGATGCTATGCAGATAGTAAAGGGGCAGGTGCACGTTTTTTTCGCTCAAATAAGTTGATGAAATGTATTTGAAAAATAATTTCACAAATAGTAAAAGATCCTTCTCTCTTCGGAAAATAAAGTTTAAAATGAGTGTACATGTTTCGGTAAAGCCATGGAAATCGTTTTTGTAATACAAAATAATAAAATGTGTTCACAATAAAATGGCCGCCATGCAATTTTGGCTTTATACGCAACATAGTTTTTACCACTGCAGATAATCGGTTTGTGTAATGAGTCGTTTTCAAAATATGTCAATATTTGGTGCTCATGAAATGACAAAATAAAATGTTTGAAAAGTTTGATATTTATTCAATATATGACAACATATATTAGTACTCTTTCTAAATATATCAGAATTGACCCTTAATTGCAATCATTTTTTGGTAAAAAAAACATGTTTTCTTGAATATTACATTTTTCAATTCTTTCCCGTAACGATACTCAAATGATGTTATATATTATTAAAATAACATGATTCTTAAAATATGTTATGACTGACATGAAGAGCAGATTAGATTTAAACTAAAACCATATAGATATTTGAAGTTGCATTGTTTTATTTCGGTCAAATAGAATTGTATGCAGCTTCCCTTTAAAACTCCACACATAAGAAAGTTTCCATTTTGTTAATATTTAAAAAATTTTAGAGAGACATACTTATTATTTCATAAATGTATATGGTTACATTCCTACTTCTGTCAACAATGTTTTTAGAGGACCACATGTCCTAGAAATCTTTATACAACACAAAATTATTGCTGTTACTGGAAAGAAATGTTTGTTACAGGAAAGACCAAACTTGTTACAGTAAAGAAAGTGCCCCTATTGACACACCAATACTTGACACAATTAAAGGAAACACATTTAATACCTTCAAATGGTTTTAAACCTTGAATCTAGATGAACTATACTTGGGAAGTTATCAAACGCTATTATGGGTAGCAAATGTTTTGTGCTGTTAACGCGTTACAGTAAAGAATATATTGTTACAGTAAAGAATTTAGCAACATTATAGTCGCAAATAACTTCATAAAATCCATAAATGTTAGAAGATGGCACATAGTCCTGTGCATAGCTGAGTCGACCGCTATCAGTAAATTATCAATGGGCGTGGCTGGCAGAATGGGTGGTTGACCCGCTTAATTGCTGAATTAGTAGTAGTGTACTGTTCTGAGCTTCTTTCCCTTTTTTGTTCAGCAACCTTTACACATTCTTGTTGATTTGTCTTATGTTTTCTCATCCTCTCCTCAATTTCTCTCTCTTTGGCTACTATTTTTTTTATTAGAACATTTCTTCATTTTGTTCTGTATTTATTCTATACCATTGTCATTCTAAATTTGCCTTCTCTTCTGTCACAATTTTCCTCTGTTTGAACTTCCACTGCACTCCTGCATTGATCATAGCCATTGTGATCCTGTGTGAAGAAAAGACAATTAATTTTAACATCAATTAATGTAATACAGAAATACTAGGCTCGCATGATTTAGAGCTTAATTATTGGTCATAATTTAAGTTAAAATGTGTTAAATCTTCATTAGTGGATCTCTGCTGTGACCGAATCTGTTCTTTACTGTAACAGAAAATGTATTTATCACGACATGAAACTTTAACAATGCATTTAAGTTGAAGAAACATGTACTAGGATGTTGTTCCTGCCATGATTACAGCTCCACAAATTCGGTTGTTGGTAAATCATTCAATATAATAATTACAGGGATAGATAGACTTATTCTTTCCTGTAACAATTATCATTTTTTACTGTAACAAGGGGGAATGATGCTTATCAATCTATTTAATCACATTTTGAAACAATCAACTACTGAATCATCTTTCAAATACATTTCATGTCCATACGTGAATACACAGTACTTTAAAGTTTTGAAATGTTTGGACACAATACAAATTTTACGTTATGTTATATCTTTACGGTAATATAATGAATCTTTACTGTAACAGATGGCTGTCTTTACTGTAACGATAATATTCATTGTGAGTTCAAAAGTATGTACCTCTAACAATACTTAAAGTTGAACACACTTGCAGTATGATATAGTATTGATGAAATGATTACACCGACAAAGAGTCCGATATTGGTTAAACATTCAATATGATAATAACAAAAACATGGATAAATTCTTTCCCATAACAATCACAGTCTTTACTGTAATTGTTCAAGAATAAATGTTCCAAATTGATCTTCTTTTCACACTAAAGGTAATAAACTAATATCTGAAGTAGTACATGTTTAAACCTACAAATATATTAATATGTTAAAGCTCATTTTGATCATTGATCCTCTTTAAAGTTCCGAAATGTCTTTACTGTAACAAAATCATTCCTTCCTGTAACAGATTTATCGTAACAGAAAAGAATGTTATGGAAAGGAAATACATCAACACAATTTACATTATCAGAAAATTTATGCTCCCTTACAAAGTTTGCACCGTCTAAGATTCAAATATTCCAACATTCAAATGCTGTCATGAAAACAAAAGTTTGCCATACTGGACATCTAAAGGTGAAAATACTGTTACAGAAAAGATGCTTAGAAAAAATATGATCTTAATTCTCACCTTTTGAGACTTCGTCTGCAGCTCTCACTCAATGAATCATTGTGAGCACTGTGGTATCAAATGGAAAAGAAACTGCCAAAGAGCATAGCAGGAAGTTTGAGTATCCAAGCAACAGGGACCATACATTACTTCAAATTTGAAGTTGCCGTTACGGGAAAGAACAAAAACTGAGAGACAACAACAAAACATGATTTATTTCCGAATAATGCAATCAGACAAGTTTCTATCTTCATGTCAGTCAACTAAACAGTGAATATATACATAGCCATACACCAACAAATCTATTACAATAAGAAATTGCAGCTACAGAGATGATAAATAAGCAACAATTTGGCTGAGAGACAAGGACAAATCGTCATTTTTGGCATTTTGAAACATTGTAGAAAAAAATACAATTATATATGCACATAAATAACCATGAATATTATTAGATAATAACACAATGTCCTTAATAAAGCACAAAAAATAAATAAATTTGTAAGGATAAATATTTTATAAGGCAAAGACAAGAATTCCTGCATCTTTTGAAAAAGACTCTAATAAGAAGTTTTACCCTCTAAAGTTTATATCTAAAAGGACGTAAACTATCATTATAAATGAGAAATTTGAAAAAATAAATTTAGCAAAAAACATGCTACTGCCCCTTTAAAAAGAGAGAGGGGTATTTTTTGTGGAAACGAAATTCGAGAGGATATCCATGTTTACACATATATATGCTATTACTATATGATTAAAACACAGTCAAATTGAAAGATATTAATGAAGTTAATACTTTGATGACTTTACATTTGACAATTTGATAAAGACAAGCGCACATTGCCATTCATCGGCGCTGCGAGTGGGGAAAACTTCGCTACGGCCTATATCAGCATATTGTTTATTACTTTTATGATACATTATGTGTAACTATGTGAATATTCTATCAGTGAGTATGTTTTATTATAACAAAAAAATGAATAAAGGGTTAAACATAGCGTGTTTTCATTTCACGAAATGTCAAGGAGTCAAGATGGCAAATGCTGCCGATAGATCGTTCATAGAACTTTCCCTTTAAAAAGTAAGATACTGGTTGCATTGAAATGAGCGTTACAGTTGCATAGATGAATACTACTGGTAGCGACAGTCCGTCTCGGCGAGATCATTCCTTTTTTGCATATGAACTTTAAATTGTGTTGAAACATAGAATATAGATAGAAGTTCAGAAGTGATGGCCGAAATATACAATTGCAGGGTCACAAATTATGGCATGAGAAAGTTGATTAAACATTCATGTCATAGAAGATAATTTTGATGCAGGCAGATCCTGCAGACCATTTGCAAACTATAATGGAGAAGACAGAGTGATACGAAATCAGTGAACGAAAACAGATTCTCAACTCTTTATATTCTGTGGGGCATTGTGTATAAAGGGTTTGTGAATCAGTCGCATACCAATCTCCGGTCTCCAGACATTTGCAACAATTTGGGTTTAAATGCTACGACCCATGCAGAAAACCAATTTTGAATGACTGTGGCAAAAACATTGAAGAGAATGAAGAAGAACACATGCATAATACCGGATGCCAGGTCGGAACCAAATTACTTTCGCCAACAAACCTATTTTCAAATGTTTCAGTAATAGTTGTATGATGTAAGTAAGAAGTTATTGTTCAGAGGTGACTATAAAACACCCACCCCAAGTCCATTTTTTGGGGACTATATATATAGTATAAGAAAATAGCGCATGGAATCTTAGAAGGTCATAGGCGTAGGAACAGGGGGGGCCCGGGGGGGCCGGGCCCCCCCACTTTTCACCCACGAAAAAAATTCAATAGCGCCTTCTAGGAGCAAAAAGTCTGTGTCAATTTTGAAGAAAATTTCTTTTCTCATACTATTTTTTCAGAAACAGATAATATGACGAGTCCTCACCCTATTTTTAACACTAATATGGATGAAAATTTTGATCCTACAGCATCTTCTAGTGAAAATACGACATGGCAACCCCAATTTTCAGACGAAATTGAAAAGAATGTTGTTCCTATAGCTGTGTTTGGTGGGAGGAGGGTGCTTTGATACGTTTTTAATACGTTTCAAAAATCGGATAATGGGGATCTTAAATTGCCGAGTTTGTGGCCCTGGTGGTCCTCAGATGCCATGGCCCAAAAAACCTATTTTAGGCTTTTTCTCCAGAAGTAAGAGCTAGAAAGTTGAAATATCGACTCCTAAGACATTTGGGATTAAAATTGTACATTTGGTGACCATGTGACCCCTAGTAAGGGCAACATTGGCCACTCCTGAAAACGTATTTAGCTCATCAGACCTGACCTCAAAAACCTATTTCGTCTTTCTTCTCTAGAACCAGCTCTGTAGTGACTACAGACAGTTGGCATCTCGTGTACATACTCCTACTGTCACTCCTTAGATCATGGGTATCTTGATTAATAAGGGCCCAAGGAACCACAGCATTAAAACATATTTTCGTCTTATTCTACAGAACCACTGATTCCAGAGAACTGGAATCATTAGTACAGTTAGCTTGGCAAGCGGAGATTCTGATTCATATGTTTGGTGACCTATTGATCCCTAATAAGATCCTCAGGGGCCACAAACTCAAGGACTATATTTGTCTTTTTCTCCAGAACCAGTAACTCTAGAAAGTTGAAGTTCTGTGTACAGGCACCTTGGCAAGTGGGGATTATAATTAATAGATTTGGTAACTTTTGGGTGTCATGGTTTTATGACCTTCTACAGAATGAAAAGTCTTTGTATTGGTCTCTTGGATAATGAATTGTAATTTTTCAAACAATATGTCATTTTGGATGCTATTTCAGGATTAATTCTGATCGAACTGAGATATGAATGTTCTTTCTCCGTTTCTGGAACAAGTAAAACTTGTCGACTTTATTTCAATCCTATTTTATTTCCATTTTATCGTGACTTCCGTTGTCTTGTCTGCAAATATTGAAGCTCATACATATCCCTTAGCTTGCAATTACAACTATATGGTCCTGAGTACCCTAACACACGCACTCAGAAATTCCAAATTGTTGCGATTATGGACTAATCGTGGCCTAGTGTAAACGCAGCATATGCAGATTAAACATTTGTAATAATTATTATCCGAAATATTAAGAACAAAAGAACTAGGAATATGATACATGCTAACTTTCAACTATCTCGCGAGTATAGGTCTCTGTCCCTTTCACAGCTAGGACATACTGTCCTTTCTCTCAAAATGAATTATTTCTATTATAATTTTTTTAAATTTCCGCCTTTAAAAATGTTTTAACGGTGCTTATTCTATTCAGGTGCATGTTTCAGTTCAAACACATTTTCAAATGTTCATTTCTGATTTGATCTAGGTACAATTTGGTGTATTTTCTTGACATAAAATCGATTTTTTACAGCCACACCTGTGTCAAGTGACTTTTTTTTGGCCTCAAAAGCAAGGTCACGTGAC
The DNA here is from genome assembly GCA_936450465.1 of Gibbula magus. Taxonomy (NCBI): domain Eukaryota; kingdom Metazoa; phylum Mollusca; class Gastropoda; order Trochida; family Trochidae; genus Gibbula; species Gibbula magus. Next base: position 30,641,059 of record OW388299.1, on the reverse strand, counting down.
ATTTTTGGCTTCCAAAGCAAGGTCACGTGACTTTTTTTGGCCCCAAAGTAAGGTCACGTGACTTTTTTTTGGCCCTAAAGTAAGGTCACGTGACTTTTTTTGGGCCCAAAAGCAAGGTCACGTGATTGTAAATTTAAATAATCAGTGAAACACGCTTTAAACCCCATCCAAAATGACTAAGATCCCCCCCCCCCCCCCCCCCCCATCCTGAGAAGCTAATTCGTCCCCCCCCCCAACACAGACGGGGTATTCTGACCCAAGCTCGATCCACCCCCCGCACTCAAGAAAAAAAATTGGGCCCCCCCACCCAAAAAACCGTTCCTACGCCACCTTAGGTGGTTATTATTCTTCAATTCCCATAATATCTGAAAGGGCTAATTAACGACCTCAAAACACAATGTGAATGCTCATTTTTCCAAAAGTAGTAATTAATTTTTGGCTGTCAGGAACATACCGTAATTGGAAAAGCCTTGAAATTTCCATAAAATGAACCATATTTGTCATCTCTGGATCATTATTGTTAAAACAGCTGCTAGGCGAATGCCTTTGTCAAGCCAGGAGCTTTGAAAATAGGTAAATATTTTGTCTTAATTGATACATGTTGCATTTCCACAGCTTCTCTTTTAGTGAAGCAGAAGTCATGCTTTAAGCAGAGGACTTAGGCAGATGACTTAGGTAGAGGACTTAGGTAGAGGACTTAGGTAGAGGACTTAGGTAGAGGACTTAGGCATAGGATTTAGGTAGAGGACTTAGGTAGAGGATTTAGGTAGAGGACCCAGAAAGAGGACTTATGTAGATGACTTAGGTAGAGGACTTAGGTAGAGGACTTAGGCAGAGGACTTAGGTAGAGGACTTAGGTAGAGGATTTAGGCATATGATTTAGGTAGAGGACTTAGGTAGAGGATTATGTAGAGGACCCAGGAAAGAGGACTTAGGTAGAGGACTTAGGTAGAGGAATTAGTTAGAGCTCTTAGGTAGAGGACTTAGGTAGAGGACTTAGGTAGAGGATTTATGTAGAGGACTTAGCTAGAGGACTTAGCTAGATGTCTTAGGTAGAGGACTTAGGTAGAGGTCTTAGGTAGAGGACTTAGGTAGAGGACTTAGGTAGATGACTTAGGTAGATGACTTAGCTAGAGGACTTGGGTAGAGGACTTAGGTATTTAGGTTATGTTAAAAAATAGTCGTTTACATATATAACCCAATTGCTAAGGTTTGACACAAGTGACTCCCAACTAAAAACTCCATTTTCACTTCAATTGTCTGCTGGAAAGATAATTAATGCAGTACCACATGTAGTAGACTAACATTTAGTCTCAGAAATATTTTGTTCTTACTAACAACATTTTACAAACAATTCAAATAGTTATACTAAACGGAGCCCTAAAGATGCCTTAATTTCTGAGAGGTGAGTAATCTAGACTTGCTATAATTTTCTAGACTTGGCTGGTCGTCAATTGCATATTTTGCTCTAGGGTCTGGATGACAGACTACACGTGTAGTTGAGGATGTGTCGGAATCCGTCTTGTGAGAGGGTTCTCTAAATATAGAACATCCTTGTTGTGAGAGGCTATCATATTGCAGTCGACATAGATATGTAAGTAACGGATGTAATGTTGGAGTTCAGGAGGACATAGCAAGTATAGTTGATGATATCCCCAATGTTCAACCCAGAGGGAGTTATTGTGTTGGCTCTGTGTCTTGCCAGGACCGGTGGATGTCTGGACTGTCAAGAAGACATGGAATCGTTGAGAGATGAACAGATAGCGATCAGGGGAGAGATACTCAGAGTCAGATCAAACTTTAGACGTGACCTGAGGAAGATGCAACACAACATGAAGGTCAACATGACCCAAGTGGTCAAGCAGGAGCTGTCAAATATGATGACCAACAAACTGTTTGGTTTGGAGAACCTTCTCACGGAGGGAATGAATGATATTTTCAGCACCGAGGAAGTGAAAGAAACCTTAGAAGGACAGGTGCTGGATGTTATTGAAGACAAGCTGAACTCTGGGGACTTTAAAGTAGTTGTTGACAACAACATCAAAAATCAATTTCGCCTTCTCAAACATCAGCTTCATCAAGTGAAACGGATTCTTAAAGATGTGTCTGAGTCACTCGAGAGTCAGTTGCCTGATGTGAAAGGTCAACGAAAAATGATCGAGTCAATGAGTCAACACGTGGATCAACTGAAGCACCAACTAGCGTCAGTAGAGCATAATAACTTGCAACAGAGAGAAGTGTTGGACGGAGTTGTCGATGCCATGGCAGTTTTAGAGAAGAAATATAACCAGCAAAGTGAACTGATAGAAAACCTCGCCAATGAGTTAAAGGATATTAAGTCACAAGGTATACACTTATGGAATCAATTCGACTATGTTTATTATTCTACAAAATATTACTTATGGGCTAAATGAAAGTAAATGAAATTAAAAATAGTTGTTTATCGTTAGTATTTTAACTGTAGACGGTTTCTGTGTAACATCACCAAGACTTTAATAAATGTCAAAATTTCATATATGTAGTCAAAATATTGTCCTCAGTAATATGTGTCAACTTGACTAGGTTATAATCACGCATTGATTATAACATGAATATGTGTTAACAGGAACGTTCCTCGAATGTTGTTTTCACAACATGCTCCAAAAAGAATAAAATGCAGATTTTGTTCTGCGATAGAGTCATGAAGTAACAAAACCATACGCACTATTGAAAATAGTTTATCTTTTGTTTTCAGATAAATGCCCATTTAGTTTTGTCGGAAACGGTACATCATGCTACTGGTTCTCTAACGGCACTGCAAGCTACTCTGAAGCAAGTGTGAGTATATGTCGTTATCAGTGTAGTTTGTGTAGCCTGTCCATGTACACTACACTGACATACAAATTATCAGCTATTGATTTCCTGTAAATAACTTTCCTATGCAAGGTATACCGCGTAGTAGCCCCATTACTGGCTAAATCAAGCCGTGCTGCATTTCTTTCACTTTTACGTGCTAGGGAATCAGAGTCTTCTATGTATTATCTGTTTTTTTTCTCGATGCTGAGATGGCACAACATATTGATATGATAATAATTAAGCACGCCAATGTCAATAAGGATTCAACACATACTGACTTAATCCTTAATACTGTAGTTTTGTACACTGCTAGACATTTCACAGCACAACATAATATATACACACACATACACTGTACATTGAAAGGTCGACTCGATCTCTATTCAATCTATATTTAGACTGGAAACACCTTTACGACTTAGTGTGATTTCTCTTTTATTTGGGGTCTGCGAAAAATTATGTGTGTACAGTAGAACACGGATATAGCGAGCAAACGGATATAGCGAACATATATCTTTCAAAGAGATATGATTTTGGAAATGTTCCTGTATTTTGAACATACTCACTTGCTCTTTAAAGTGGTTAACCTGAGATGCTTAATCATACACAAGACGACAAGCCTGTTACCATTTGTAACAGGGCAACTTCCATGCGCAATGCATAGCTCGCACCAGTCTCCATCACTGGCTAGATTAAGCCTTGCAGCATTTCCTTTATTTTTCCGCCAGGAGCGGATAGTTTCAATAAATATTTCAGTTCTATATGGCTTATCATTTATGTAAGATTAAGATTGGCTACTTGAACTATTTTGGATATAGTTTTCCATCATGTTATAGTACAATCAATTACCACCATGTCATATTCCAACTCTACCATAATTAGGATTCTCGTACATATTCACACTGTTCACCCGCAATTCGCGTTAGCATCTTGTAAAGAGGTAATTCCGAGAGCGAAAGACAAACAAAAAGAAATGACTTGTAAACGCAATTCTTCTAAAATACATAAACTGTCATTTGGACATACACTGTCTCACCCTCTCGTGCATATGTCTTTCAATTGTGCCCGTAAAAAATATAAGATCCATTCCATTATTCCTAGATCTATATTTTATTATCTAATCAGGTTTTTATATATTTTATCTATTTGATCACTTTAATCTGTTGATTATTTCTGTGTGAGCAATGGGCAAATGCTTGTTGTTGCAATATGGATTTATGTTTGATCCAATCAAATCATTACAGTATAACTCTTTGAACGTGTAACATCTGTGCTATGGAAGGACTTATAGGTTCTCGTAACTACAAAAGCGAGCTCTACCACTAAACATTTATCTTCAATGTTCATGGAATATGTAATCTAGAATGCATGAAGAGCGGTGTCTATAGACATAATCAACGAGTCCTATATTTATGGCGTTACGATGTTACATTTTAAACAATTATATTTCAATTATGTTCCACTAAAATATTATTTGGCAAATTACAGTGCACATTCATCGGACCTGACACCCTTTTGACTGGGACAGTCAATGATCAGCAGATTTGTAAAAAAAGAGGACGAAATTAGTTCAAATTACGAACTCAATTATGATAAAAATGCTAAAATGTGGATTTTCTAGTGTATATATGAAATTATAATGTTTGTGAATTGCTTTGTGGGTTCCTTTGTTCCTCGATATCTAACGTAGTATGGTGAGGGTAAAGCACGTCACATCTCGTTTTAAAAACAATCATCGTAAGAAAAACGAACAGAGCATTTCCGTTATGTTTATTTGGTGATTCCATCACAGTGTGCTCACGACCATGAAATAAAACAAATATATGAATATGATTTTTCAGCAACAATGTCACCACTTCGGAAGCAAACTTGCCATCATAACCAGTCGACATGAAGACGATTTCATCAGAAACTTTCTTCAGCGTTTTGGCAAAGGTGAGCTGGTCCACTGAAGCTCTGATATTTTGATGACACCGATTCAATAATCTGTCTCTATTCATCACCAGTTCTCAAATGATTGTAAGCTCGATAAAATTAATTGGTTTATGTTTCTTTCCAATTTCAATCTGATAATCAAATTTCTCCCTGAGTAATTGAAGATGAATAATCAGGCCAATACTTGGTATAAGTAGACAAGTTTATATTATATTTATACACAGAATTGGCCTACTGGGTTGGAGCATCGGACCAGAGGATCGAAGGCACGTTTGTCTGGGATGAGACATTTCCTCTGAGACGACTTACCTAAACCAACAGGTCCCCGGGACAACCTGACAATTATGAAGAACGAGAACGTTGTGTGGAACTGCGACGTGCGTTTGGGAAGTATCTGTGGAATGACCATCGTTGTGAAGTCAACAATAATTACATCTGTGAGAGATAGCTCGTAGATACTCTGCTTGTGGCAAAATAAAGCAAACGTTTGCACTGTGGACTAGGAGACTAGGTGTGACAGCGATATCGTTAATACTCTTAATAAATGTTCGAATTGAAGACCCTATGTTCTTGTTTTTTATCCAGCGTATTTGTGGAAGGTTAATTGCTACCGGAGAGGCCTAGAATCAGATAATAAACTCATATCAATATGTAAGTGGCGAGATGGTGGTAGTTACACACTAAATGACCAATTCATGGGCGAATCCAGGACAGTCGTTTGAAAGGGATAACTTAGTCTTTCACAATTGACGTCATAGTTTCAATTAGCTTTATTATCTTATCGTCCATTATGTTCTAATTCCGATTCAATCTGTACGCTCACTGTATTGGGGAAATTCACATTAGCAACAAGAGGTAGAAATGTTTACACGCATGCTCAAGACTTTAACGTTGTTTCTGAGCATCATCAGTTGTCAGATTCAGATAGGCCTTGTAGCCACATAGCCTTGTAGCAGTAGTGTACCTTTTAAGTAACGGTTCGTCATGCACATTAGAAACATTGTGAAAAATATTATTTGTTTTATGATAAAGAGACATATTTTGTTATTTTGCGGTTATTTTAACGGTCTTGAATATTGAGTAAGAGTTATCTCCATTGCATCTGAAAACAAACAATTTCAATTTTAGATAAAAAGCTTTAGAATAATGATTAAATTGGGGTTTCGTCTTGCATAAACGTGTAACAATAAACCTTTTCTTGAAATAAAGCCATAATTAAGAAATATGTTTATTGTTTTATCATGATATTGTGAAAAGATAGTAGAAAAATGTAAAATTATAGTATCTGCCTCATTATAACGCTAGCGAGGAAGACATGCTCTTTATAACGCAGAATTTGTGAATCACAAAATATGAAACGAAACGGTTATAAATTGGAGGAAGCACTACTCCTAGATCTTATGATTTTAAGAAAAACCAAGGACAACTCTTCGTTTATCCTCAGAGCATACTAATAAGACATCGGAGCCACGTAACATGTGGACGAGCTACAGGAGAGTGACTGAAAAGTATCAGGAAAGCAATAAGAAAATGATGGGTGATAAATAGGCAAGTAGTAGGAAATTAAGTTACAAGACAGGGATGAAAATGTTACAGGACAGTGATGGAAATGTTACAGGACACTGATGAAAACGTTACAGGACAGTGATGAAAATGTTACAGGACAGTGATGGAAATGTTTCAGGACAGTGATGGAAATGTTACAGGACAGTGATGGGAATGTTACAGGACAGTGATGGGAATGTTACAGGACAGTGGTAGAAATGTTACAGGACAGTGATGGAAATGTTAAAGAACAGTGATGAAAATGTTACAGGACAGTGATGAAAATGTTACAGGACAGTGGTGGAAATGTTACAGGACAGTGATGAAAATGTTACAGGACAGTGATGGAAATGTTACAGGACATTGATGAAAATGTTACAGGACAGTGGTAGAAATGTTACAGGACAGTGATGGAAATGTTAAAGAACAGTGATGAAAATGTTACAGGACAGTGGTGGAAATGTTACAGGACAGTGATGAAAATGTTACAGGACAGTGGTGGAAATTTTACAGGAGAGTGATGGAAATGTTACAGGACAGTGATGAAAATGTTACAGGACAGTGATGGAAATGTTACAGGACAGTGATGAAAATGTTACAGGACAGTGATGAAATTGTTACAGGACAGTGATGGAAATGTTACAGGACAGTGATGAAAATGTTACAGGACAGTGATGAAATTGTTACAGGACAGTGATGAAAATGTTACAGGACAGTGGTGGAAATGATACAGGACAGTGGTGGAAATGTTACAGGACAGTGATGGAAATGTTACAGGACAATGATAGAAATGTTACAGGACAGTGATGAAAATGTTACAGGACAGTGATGGAAATGTTACTGACTTACTTACTTACTTACTTACAGGAAGGAGATTAGAAAAAGACAGGACAGAGACGGGAAAGGGATATGAGTGATAGGAAATAGGGATGAACATTTTACAGGAAATCGATGGGCGGGTTACTTGAAAGTGATTAGAAAATAGAAGGAATGTCTTAGGAAAGTGGTTTGAAAGTGGTGGGAAGTGATAGGAAAGTAATGGGAAAGTGGAAAATGACGGGAAAGTTATATGAAATTGGTATGAAACTGCTGGGAAAGTAATTGGAAAGTGATATATAGAAAAGTGACAGGAAAGAGGAAGGAAAGAAATGGGAAAGTGGAAAGTGACGGGAAAGTGATATGAAAGTGATGGGAAAGTAATTGGAAAGTGGTGGGAAAGTGATATATAGAAAAGTGGTAGGAAAGTGATGGGAAAGTGGTTGAAAAGTGGCAAGAAGGTGGAAGGATATAGTTATAGTAAAGTGATATATTGGAAAATGGTAGGAAAGTGATATATAGGAAGGCGATAGGAAAGTGATTGGGAAAGTGATATATAAGAAAGTGATAGGGAAATCACAGGAAACTGATTGGGAAAGTGATATAAACTGACTTGCAAAAGAAACGCCACCAAAATAAAAAAAAAGGTTATTATTTTTCGAGGAATGAAGCCTATCGATTGAAAACACTTTAAACACGTCTTCTAAATGTAACCTGTACATTCACTGTTCACAAATGCAAGTTTTCTTCGTAATTTTCGAGAAAAATGAACTTATTGGTCAAAACTTTCAGATTGTATACAAAGTTAACCAAATGAAATTTATGCTGCAGGTTGGAGCGACGCTTAACAAAGTTGCCTAATCATGGATTGCATCCAGTGTATTATAGCCAAACTCGTTAAATTTTACAGACTAACTGGCATAATTGCGTACAAGCAACGGAGTGGAAAACCAAAGTTATCCACGCTGTAGAAAGACTGATCTGCTGACTTGTCACCCATTGAACAACTTTTGCAATTCCAACCTCGTCCATTAACAATAGAGACTTGGCCTTTTCCTCATGTGTTTGTAAGCCTTCTTACACCGTTAAGCTTAACATATCGTTATTCTAGTCAATGTTCTTAAAAACCTGATTATCGAAAACTGGTCAATTGACCTTTTATTTTACGTCAATTAATGGTCATTTTTACTGAAAGACCCTTCCAAATGTATGTATTTTCGATATATAATATTATAATAAGCGTTTGTTTGATTTGGGACCAAAATGTTTTGGTTGCATTTCTTTTTCAAGTCAGTTTATAAGAAAATGATAGGAAAGTGGCAGGAAAGTGATAGGAAAGTGATATATAAGAAAGTGATAGGAAAATTGCAGGAAAGTGATAGGGAAAGTGGTATATAAGAAAGTGACAGGAAAGTGTTATATAATAAAGTAATAGGAAAGTGATATATAAGAAAGTGATAGGAAATTGATATATAAGAAAGTGATATATAAGAAAGTGATAGATAAGTGATAGGGAAAGTGATATATAAGAAAGTGATAGGAAAGTGATATATAAGAAAGTGATGGGAAAGTGATATATAAGAAAGTGAAAGGAAAAGTGGTATATAAGAAAGTGATAGGAAAGTATTATATAATAAAGTTATAGGAAAGTGGTATATAAGAAAGTAATAGGAAAGTGATAGGAAAGTGGCAGGAAAGTGACAGGAAAATATTATTGTTGAAATTGAAGGAAAGGTTACAGATGGCCATCTTTTTGTTGTGTATGGAGAAAGTATTTGTGATGAGGAACGAGCAAAACTGATGATATTCTTGATGACATATACACCTCCCTTTTAAAGGCGCTGTAGCACGTTTTTTGCAAAATTTATTTTTTCAAATTTCCCATTTATAATGATAGTTTATGTCATTTAGATTAACTTTAGAGGGTAAAGCATCTTATTACACAAACCAATTATCTGTAGTGGTAAAAACTATGTTGCGTATAAAGCAAAAATTGCATGGCGGCCATTTTATTGTGAACACAATTTATTATTTTGTATTACAAAAACAATTCCCATGGCTTTACCGAAATATGTACAATAATTCTAATCTTTATTTTCCGAAGAGAGAATGATGTTTTACTATTGGTGAAATTATTTTTCAAATACATTTCATCAACTTTTTTGAGCAAAAAAACGTGCTACTGCCCCTTTAAGCCCACGTTTCTGATACTGTTAGCTTATGCTTATGTAAGCCTATACTCTACGGATTTTGTCTTGTTTTGATTTCGTTTTGTTAAAATGTTTTGGGGAGCTGTAATACTATAACAGTTCAACAAAGATAGTATTTATATAACAATGAACTATCCATAAAATGTATTCATGAAACATTTGTAACAGAAGCGATATGAGATCACCTCCAGTGTGAATCTAACCCGGACCTCCGGATGAAACTCCTGCGCGCTCTAGCAGTTGAGCTACAAAGGGATATCCCGCTGCACTAGCCGAAACCAGAAGGAACACTATCATCTAGCCCTGCCACATATTCAAACAAGGAAGTTCATGCAGCATTGGACAATAAGGTGACAAGTTACGGAAACTCCATTTATTAACCATCTGTCATCTCACATCGCGTAATGATAAAACAAATGGTGTCAAATCCTGGAAACTTGTATACTGTCATAACACCTGCTGTTAAAGTCGCACCTCGACTGGAGAAAATATATATTCAGATATCGAAATGACAACTCTACTGTTGTCCAACAGCGCCGACGAGATGATCTTCCTTCCTGTGTTTGTTCTTGTGTTGGCAAGCGTGGCTGTTGAAGGTGAGCGCATATAAGACTAGACATAAGAAAGAACCTTTCATAAAAAGTTATTCATGAAATTGAGGAATTTTATTATTTATCAAATCCTAAAAGGTTGTTACTGGTAAAGTGTTATTCATTAGTTTGTTGAGTAATTTGTTTCGATACCATACAAATGGATTGTTTTCCTCTATGTCCACATATTAGTATTACACTGCATTGAGTATGTTGTTGGAGTCACATTGTATCAAATATAGTGATCGTGTCATCTTATTGAAAAGTAGTATTAACTGTTGCTGAATTTTTTTTATTTCAATGCCAGTTCATTCAGTATATTGACATTATGAAGGTGAAAGTCGATATATAAATTAATTTTTTTTATCGAGAAAACCGGACAGTCTACTGCGACTGGCGCGTCAATTGGTCAAATATTGATATCTGCATTAGAGAATAATAATTTTATTTGGATGTCTGTTCAAGTACACTTGGGTTGTAGAGATTTAATTAATAAAAGATGTTGTTGATACAAATGACCTTCTTGGACCTAAATTCGTTGATGTGTATTTACTGAAGGAAATAATAAAATATGCCAAAAAAGCCCCCTTTGACCCTCCTATCTCGTTTAGTCAAGGAGATTCGAAACGATGAATTCTTAAAACGTGTTTTTCTCAGAAATATGAACAGATACTCTTTTGAAATTCCACTTTAGTTTAGTTAGAGTCTGAAAACATGATGTGTCTCTATTTCAGTCATATTTATCACCCATGGATTTGGTGGTTGAATGTATCTAGAACATATAAAACTACAGAATTGGGTTGGTAATGTGTTTAATGTCATACAATTACTGTGCTTGTAATGGGACGTGAACATTTGATTTCTGCACTTGTATATGGCTATTTTTCGGAAAAAAATGTTTTTATTTAAAATAAGTTCTTATCATATACTTGGCATCGTGGTATGAGTATCCAAGTTGAGTACATATTTGAACTTAAATCAGCACATGGATTGTTTCGGCAAATATGACAGCTAAATAAAATAGATTGAAATATACCTAATGCCACTTTGAGTATTACACTTTTATGCTTTAACTACAACGTGCTTGTTATTTCAAGATTTTCAAATTTTCAAAAAACAAGTGCATGAACTTTTATGGACTCATTGATCTTACTTCTTAACAGCAGTTTTTTTAAAAATAGGCATGTTATAGTCGTAACATTTTCAATTTGTTTTCAGCTAATGGTAGCATAGGCATAAAAGTCCGTAAAGGTGTGTTCTCAACAGTAACAATTTACTTTTATGTCGTTAAAAAAACGTTTTGGTTCTTGTCACTTATTCAACGCCTAAAGGGTCATTACCCATCTTTGAATTTAAATATCATAAACAAGTTATGTGCTCAGAGGAACCTGGTTTGTTGTCTTTTAACATCCAATAAGTTGAGCCTTTTGTGCTAAAATTACAGACTTGAGAATGTACTGATAATTATGTCATCGCCATAGTTTCATGGGTTGGGTCAATTGTCCTATTTCCGATCATAGAAAAATGGAAGGGAAAATTCCAAAAAAGGTCATAATGTGAGCTAAAATGTTATTTTCTACTGATAATTCATAAACATTTATAAACAATGGAGTCAGTTATGTTTTGGAGGAGATTTATTCGTTATTTTCTTAAAACATTGTAATGCCTCGATTACACTTGCTCGCAAAATGCCTCCGCGAGGGCCCGATAAAAATCTTGAGTCCGTTTTATAAAGTTTTAATTGGGTTTACCACGGATTAACGTGCGGAAAACGGCGGAGGAGAAATCGCTTTTTCGTGTGGTCTTATTGCTTCATCGTGCTGCTATAACGCTTTATTCTGTTTACCAGAGTTTAAAGAGCGATATCCCCTCTCGGCCATCATACTTTATCATCCCGCGCCACGAGCTCCATACGTCCGTCCGAGGGGGATAGCTTCTCTCAGAAACCATTTAAGATAGGATAACCAGAGTTGGTGTGTGGCTGGAGGGTATTAATTAATTCCTTAATTGAATTGGAAAATGGGATATATATTTTCTGGAGTTGTGTTCCGTTTTTTTCTCTGTCCATGGTGACTTGAAAGGGGAAAACATTGCTTAGAAACAGATAGAGGGAGGATAACTAAATTTGGCGTGAGGCATAAGGGTATAAATACCTTGAATGGAGATTGAAAATGAGGAGCGGTCACTTACTTGTTTTTGTTGTAATGAGAACCAACATGGAAGGGGATGTTGATGAACTTCTGAACTTGTTAAACAATTTAATTGACAATGTTCAGCGTACTTTCCATAAACAAACTAATTCTTTCCCACTTGGTCACTTGTAGATTTCTTATTCTCTTCTGCACACATTGTTTTATGTATTTTAGCCTTGTCAAATAGTTGTCGATTACATGGAGAGGGCTTCTATAAGTTTCCAATCCAATCCATTTCTTAAATGAATAAAAAATGTTTTCAATCGATCAATTCTTTCCCCTTGTTCATGAAGGCTCGAGATCCTGCTCCTGCCCACTGGGGTTTATCAGAGGCCCGAACACTTGCTATTGGTTTTCTACTGGGACTGCCAACTACCTAGAAGCCAGCGTGAGTGCATAAACATTTTGTACTCCCTCTGTGCAGGAAATTCGAACGATTCTAAGGTACCAACCTTCTCTTCCCACAGAGGTTACTCCCTTCAGTTTAGGATCTGAAATCTGAAGACATGCAGTGATCTCTGTTGGAAGAGAATGAGGTGCCAAAGGCAAATCTGGGAATTGGGGTATTGGCGGGGGCGTGGTTCTGTCGACTGCAGAGGCGAACAATCATCGTCATTTTTCATGGAATACTTAATCGAGAAAACATTCAGGGCAATGAGTCAAAAATATGATCAACAAGAACCGAATGAGCAGCCGTAGATTCGGTAAAAAAATAGTTACTCCCATTGAACCGAATGCATTCTCCATCTTAATCCATGTAAGTTATGAAACATGCTTTCGTTATTATTTTGCATTTTAAACAATTATATTTCACTTATTTGGCCCACAAATTATTTATTTTGTAAATATCGGTGATCATTCATCTGACCTGATACCTGTCTTGACCCGCGCAGTCAATAATCAGTTGATTCTTAAAGATAAGAGGACCAAATTTACAGACTACATAGTTAGCTTACCAGACGACAGACAGAAACATATGTCGATTTTCTAGTTTTACATAAGTATATTTTGTGATTGAGTTTGTGCATACTGTGTTTAGGGCTTCCATGGGTACTCGAGTACCCGAGTACGAGTCGTGTTTAGCTGGACTCGAGTCCATTTTCTGGGACTCGAGGACTCGGTAAAAAATCACATAAATTTCACATTAATTTAAGTCACCTTGTGCAAGTTATAAACATTAAAAATGTCGTTCCTGAATATTTAACAACAACTGCACTGGACCCCGTATGTCGTGGCACCTGAGGGACAAGTTATATACCACGTTACAAGTGAACAGTGACACCAGCCCTGGTCGCATCGGCTACTTTCAGTATCACAGCCACAAAACTCATGCAATGCAACCAAATAAAACATTGAATTGATGATATCAGATATATACCAACAAATGTAAATACATATGAAGCTTATATGGTCAAGTTGGTCGATATACTGATGTCAAATATAAACTTGTGTTTATCAATTGTATGTTGGTCGAGTTGACAAGCGACAGTAGACGGGTTTCATATCTAATACTGAATGTTACGCTTGTTCATAAGGTAAAATAAATGCATTCTTTTATTATGTCAGTATAGTTGTGAAATAAAAAGGCAATAATCGACATCTTATATCACTACATAATAATGATAATGACACCGACATATGAGGTAAAATAGTCCATGTCAAGTGTTTGGTCAAATCACCAGGAGTATAACCAATCAAAATGCGAGAATTTTGCTTGGAGGTAACTCAATCCAAATATGGTATGTGAAACAGGTTACAGATCTAGAAGGAATGTAAATCTATAAGCAGCCCATTTCTTAGTAGGGATGTGAATTTGTCTACGAATTGTTGACATTGAATAAATAGTATCTTTCTAAACCTATGTACAAGTAAGATAATATTTTTATTATAAATTTTTTTGTTTATTATATCTTAACTATTAATATTACGTATCTAAATCTCAACTAATTTCTACTTGTTTACTTGCTACCCTTCATGAAATGATCAAGACCATTCTTTGTTTATAAAAATGGCGACAATAGTCTTAAACACTGCAATGATTTTCAAGATTATCGATTATGGTTTCGAACATAAACATTAGATGTCAAATTCCATCCTAGCTATTCCATATCTAGATTTCTTACACTGAGTGTGAAAATTAGAAAAATGACAAACTGTCACACATTTATTCAACGGTACCCTTTCTGTCATCTGTACTGTATGCCTTTGTCACTAAAGGAGAACAAAAGTAAATATTATTTTATTGGAATTTTCCTTGTCTGTCATCTGCATGTCTTTATCACGGAGACAGAAAATAAATAGCCTAAATAAATAACTTTGTGGTATATCAGAGTTCCACTGTAAGCACAATCTAAAACCTCAAAGACTAACCAGATGTTTTTGTGACATGCTGCCACTTAGCTGAAAGGTATTAATTTCGAGTACTCGAGTCCGAGTCGAGTCCAACCCCACGAGTACTCGAGTCCAATATTTTGACCCGTGGAAGCCCTAACTGTGTTCCTCGATATCTAACGTAGTATGATACGAGTTAAAGCACGTCACATATCTTATAATCAAACTCATCGTAAAAACACGAAAATAGCATGTCCATTATATGGGTCATTACATGTTTATTACGTCACAGTGTGCTCACAACCATGAAATAAAACAGACAGACAGACAGACATTCTATTTACTAAAATACTGACATACAGTCAAGCCTCGATAATCCGAATCTCGCAGTGTCTGAACGGTAGCAAGCTGTAACCAATATTGATATTCTAAATACGTTCTCATCTGTCTGTAGATTCAAAGGGCATCAACTCCTTCTTGTTTGGTTCATTTCAGTAGTCTGAACATTTCACTATCCGAAACTGTTTTATGAAAAACGGGAGCGTTCGGATTATCGGGGCCTGAGGCCTGACTGTATATCAAACATGTATTGCGTGAACTTTTAAAAAAACCCATCAGAATTATATATTTTTCTTGCATGATATTTAAATAGGCATTTATTATTTATAACATTCATTTTTGTTAAGACATAAGATTAACAAAACTGAATTGTGATAATGGGTGTATCAAATATTTATCAAGAAATATATTCCTTATATCCAGGTAGGTCTCACAATAAAATAGGACATGTAGGCCTACTTCATCTTCAATTAGATTAAGATTAGATTTTTACAAGAGTACAGACTCTTAATCCATGGGGGACATTGCTATATCTAACAGTCTCTGAACTAAACATTTTTTTAAAAACTGAGATATGTTCATTATTGAGGAGGGACTTAAAAATCATATGATTAGAGCATGAAGTTGTATTATGAAGAGATGAAAACCAATCTTGTGAAAGATTATCTGATAGTCCATATGGTTTGTTTAAAGACAGAAATAAAACCATTAACATCTCCAATATCCATGAAATAAAACAAACATACGAATATGATTTTTCAGAGACACTGTCATCACCTCGGAGGCAAACTTGCCATCATAACCAGTCGACATGAAGACGATTTCATCAGAAACTTTCTTCAGCGTTTTGGCAAAGGTGAGCTGGTCCGCTGAAGCTCTGATATTTTGATGACACCGATTCAATAATCTGTCTCTATTCATCACTAGTTCTCAAATGATTGTAAGCTGGATAAAATTCATAGGTTTATGTTTCTTTCCCATTTCAATCTGATGACCAAATTTCTCCCCGAGTAATTGAAGATGAATAAGCAGGCCAAAACGGAATACTTGGTATAAGTAGACAAGTTCATATTATATTTATACACAGAATTGGCCTACTGGGTTGGAGCATCGGACCAGAGGATCGAAGGCACGTTTGTCTGGGATGAGACCAATCCTCTGAGACGACTTACCTACACCAACTGGTCCCCGGGACAACCTGACAATGCTGGAGGCCGAGAAGATTGTGTGGAACTGCGACGTCCGTTTGGGAAGTATCTGTGGAATGACCATCGTTGTGAAGTCAAGAATAATTACATATGTGAGAAATAGGCCCTCTGCTTGTGATGCCTTGCTTGATAACATCACTTGCTTGATAACGATGCTAGTATCTGCACAGAAATACCGCATCTATAGCAATAAAGACGTTGCATATCCATAGAACTTGTTCTCTTTCACCCTGCACACCAGCTTCTAAAACTGGTCCCCGGGACAACCTGACAATATTGGAGGCCGAGAAGATTGTGTGGAATTGCGACGTCCGCATGGGTAGTATCTGTGGAATGACCGCCGTTGTGAAATGCACAATAATTACATCTGTGAGAGATAGCCCGTGCATTCTCTGCTTGTGGCAAAATAAGGCAAACGTTTGCACTGTGGACTAGGAGACGAGGTGTGGCAGCGATATCGTTAATACTCTTAATAAATGTTCGAATTGAAGACCCTATGTTCTTGTTTTTTATCCAGTGTATTTGTGGAAGGTTAATTGTTACCGGAGAGGCCTTGAATCAGATAATAAACTCATATCACTATGTAAGTGGCGAGATGGTGGTAGTTACACACTAAATGACCAATTCATGGGCGAATCCAGGACAGTCGTTTGAAAGGGATAACTTAGTCTTTCACAATTGACGCCATAGTATCAATTAGCTTTATCATCTTATCGTCCATTATTAAGGATTCAGCATTTATGCTGAATCCTTATTGTTATTGGCGTGTTTTTTTTTATTATTCCACGAATTTTGTGGCCAATCTACAGCAAAAACGGCTACAGCTAATTCCACCAAACTTACCAGTCTGGTAGCCCTTACTTGTCAATCGAAGCTTTTGGGCCCAATCGTTTAACTCATTAAAGGTCCAGTTCGAATCCAAATGTCGATTTTTAACATGGGAAAATTTTTCAAAATGAATTTAGAGACTTGGAACTTTTTTTAAAAGATGCGCATTGACAATCCGAGCTAAAAAGTAAATCGCGGTGAAATCGTAAGTCACTTGGTTTAGCCGCCATCTTGGATTTTTTAACTTTTTCAAAATTTCGGACCCCATGTACCTTTGCGGAAACACCACTCCGAAGATATTAGCACCTAAGAGCTGAAACTTTATTTACATATAGCTGAAGCATTGGGGAATAACAAGTTTGTTCTCTTTTGAGCGAAATCCTAATACCCTTTTCACAGTGACCTTTCAAAGTCTGGCAACTTTTGAAAACCGAGAATTTTCAGGGGCGATAATTCAAAAACCTGACAATCGAATTGAACGATTTTTTTCAGGAGAGTGAGACAGTACTATGGTCTTTATGAATCAATAATAAAATCGCTCACGTACAGTCATTTCCGGTCATAATAAAGAAAAACTTTTTACATAGGAATTTAAAAAAAAATGTACTTAGAGACTTGAAACTTTTTGCAAAAGATGCGCAAGAACAATACAAGCAAAAAAGTAAATCACGACGAATTCGTAGGTCACGTGGTTTAGCCGCCATCTTGATTTTCTTTAAATTCGTCTGATTTGTACATGTTAAATTTGGGTCTAAATAGTCCCAGTGACACACTAGAGACTCGCAACTTGTTTTAAAAGATGCTTAATAACTAGACAAGCAAAATATGTTACCATTGCGGAGTCGTAGGTCAAGTGGTTTCGACGCCATATTTAAATTTTAATGTTTTCAAATGTTTTGACCCTGTGCATTTTTGCGGAAACACCACGCCGAAGATATTTGCATCTGAGAGCTGAAACTTAGATGTATAAGCAGTTGAAGCATTGGGGAACAACAAGTTTCATATCTTATTAGCGAAATCCTATTAACTTTTTCACAATTATCTTTCAAAGTATGATAACTTTGAATGTTTACCTAGGTTCTTAAACAAATCGAATTTTCTTATTTCTCCAAAGATATACAATTTACAGAGCAATAAGTCATACCAGTTCGAGTTAAAATCTATTCTACGCGTAATGTGAGGTAAAACCTGTTCGAAATGCATATGATAGTTATACAATAGTCGATTTAGAAGATTTTGCAAGTGTAAAGAAGCATGCTAAGACACGAATAACCGGACACCAGTCTCAACACTGTCTGGTTCATCGTGGCCTTACTGGAATTCTTTAAAATTCGTATTTCTCCAAAGATACACATGCTATTAAGCTTTAAGTCATGCCAGTTCGAGTGGAAATGTATTCTACGCGAACTGAGATATACATACTGGAAGGAATTCATATGATATTTACACACTAGTTGAATTAGATGATTTTCAAGTGAAAAGACTCTTACTTAAACTCGAATAACCGGACAACAGTATTGACAATGTCCGGTTCATCGTGGCCTCCCGGAAACCTTTAAAATTCTAATTTCTCAACAGATATACATGCTACTATGTACTAAATCATACCAGTTCGAGTCAAAAGCTATTCTGCGCGAACTGAGAGATACATCCTGGAAAAAAACTCATACGATATTTACACTGTAGTCGATTTAGATGCACCAAGTCACAAGTCAAGCTCAGAAACCGGCTCCAGATCCGACCTTTTCAGTTAAGCTAAACTGTGACGTCAGTAATACGGCTCGAAACATCAAAGTTTTCCTTAAGTGAAATTGGTGGTTTTGGATCCGCTTTTTGAGTGTTTTTCCATGTTTCAGTTGAAGCCGTGGGGCCTTCTGTTTGGGGTATACCCCCACCCCCCAGTCCCCACCCCGAACCCCGAAGCCATGTCTCTTCACTTCTTATCTTTACTATAATTTATTATTAAAAAAGTATTGCTGTCTTTTGGACTCAAACATTTAATTTACTCACCACCTTTTTATATTTTATTATGGAGGTGTACTTACACTTTGAAATTATCTGTTTTTATGTTTTATAGCTTTCAACTTAAGTAAGTACAACTTCCCAATGCAAGGCATAACTCTTGCCAGTCTCCATTACTGGCTGATTAAGGCCTTGCAGTATTTCCTTAAGAAATCTGTGTTTAGAAATTCAGGCCCGCTATGCATTTCTGGTGCAGCTATTCACTGTCTTGACACAGCAAAGCGAGGGAAATACCGCAAGGGTTAAATCAGCCAGTAATGCAGACTGGCAAGAGTTATGCCTTGCGTTTGGAAGTTGAAGTAAGTATAACTTCCCGTCGGCGAAATCACCAATGGTGGAAGCAGACGTTAAACTCCTATCAAACAGATTTTTTTGCGTTGTACCCTACACATTGTCAATGGGGGTGGTTCCCGATGGCAGGTGGGATGAGGATGTAGTGTCTTCATGTACACGTTGGTCAATGTCTTCCAAGTCAGACTTCGTAAGCCAAATGGATTTGTCTGTACTGGTTGAGTGAATGGTACATTCCATACGGGTAGTTGTAGTTCACTCTAAATGGGAGAATCATAATTATTACGCTAATAGGCCTATACTTAAACAAATAGTTACACCACTTTGAAGATATTTGCATCTAAGCGATACAACTTAGATTTATCTGCAGCTGAAGCATGGGGAATAACAAGTAACATTAAATAACTCCTAATGTTGACGTTGAACATGTGAACGATTTTATTGAAGCGTCATGTGGAAGAGTTGCTTCCCCTTGACCATCCTAAGATGCTGTGACAACACTATCTCATCAGAGAGACGCAGTATCAACTGGGAAAAGGGCCATAAGCACGATAATTTATATGACTAATGAGTTTTAAATATAAGTTCATCAAATTTGACTTTCATTTTGATGTTTGAACAGGAAATTCACACTTACATTTTGGCTTACATTGTGTTGTTGGGGGTCAGGCCTGTTATATATGGTGCTATTGTATCGAGAAGTACTGAATATTGCCGAAAATTACCAATTTGACGACAGTCGACTCAGTATAGTGACGATATATATGTAAAAGTAGTTCTGCTCGAAAACCGGACACTGCATCACGATTAACGCACATCTATCAGCCAAAGAAAAAGACACATCTAGGTTGATTATGCTTGGAAGATCTGTGCATGTAAATCGGACTGTAATTTCGGGTCTTCAAATATTGTATATGATTCAAATTGAGTGTAATGCACACAGACATTGGTATGCAATTTGTTATCTTTACATAATAGAGAATTATTAAGGAACGTAGCACGAGTACGAATTAACACTCCATTCATTCATAAACAAGATTTTACTATTGTCATAGTACGCTAATTCCATATAAGACAAGGTGTTTTTTTCATCCGCCAAAAGAGTTCCTTGTCCATCATTCATACATTACGCATGTGGCAATTGATTAACAAACTTATCAATGAAACTACGCTCGTTTCAAGCAAGTCTTTCACACAGTATACCTATTGTAACCATTCAATGCGTATTCTAAAACCAGCTAGGGTAACGGATTTGAGACATCCTTGTCCTATCCACAGACATTTATTCTGCCGTTTCTAACACTTTAAAGCCCTGTTCTACATCTTCATTGTCCTTGCATTTCTAAACTATTTCAATTCTATTCGTTCTCTTTTCTTTTAATTCCAACATTATTATTAAATGGTATTCTACCTAACCAGTACGCCAATTGCTCCCTTTGAAAATAGGTCTGAAACAACCACTTCCGGTCTATTCATTTACGTAAGTACACGCTCACACCGTTGTATATAGTCACACAATTGTTCGATTTTAACATGTAAACTTTGGGTCTCAATACTCCTAGACATATGCTAGAGACTTGAAACTTGTTTTTAAAAAATACGCAGCAACATAGGACAGCTGTCTTAATTAAAACAATTGAAACGCTGAATCCGCTTGTTGTCGCTTGCGACTATATTGTTATAATTCCGATTCAATCTGTACGCTCACTGTATTCGGGAAATTCACATTAACAAGAGGTAGAAATGTTTACACGCATGCTCAAGACTTTGCCGTTGTTTCTGAGCATCATCAGTTGTCAGATTCAGATAGGCCTTGTAGCCACATAGCCTTGTAGCAGTAGTGTACCTTTTAAGTAACGGTTCGTCATGCACATTAGAAACATTGTGAACAATATTATTTGTTTTATGATAAAGAGACATATTTTGTTATTTTGCGGTTATTTTAACGGTCTTGAATATTGAGAAAGAGTTATCTCCATTGCATCTGAAAACAAACAATTTCAATTTTAGATAAAAAGCTTTAGAATAATGATAAAATTGGGGTTTCGTCTTGCATAAACGTGTAACAATAAACCTTTTCTTGAAATAAAGCCATAATTATGAAATATGTTTATTGTTTTATCGTGATATTGTGAAAAGATAGTAGAAAAATGTAAAATTATAGTATCTGCCTCATTATAACGCTAGCGAGGAAGACATGCTCTTTATAACGCAGAATTTGTGAATCACAAAATATGAAACGAAACGGTTATAAATTGGAGGAAGCACTACTCCTAGATCTTATGATTTTAAAAAAAACCAAGGACAACTCTTCGTTTATCCTCAGAGCATACTAATAAGACATCGGAGCCACGTTACATGTGGACGAGCTACAGGAGAGTGACTGAAAAGTATCAGGAAAGCAATAAGAAAATGATGGGTGATACATAGGCAAGTAGTAGGAAATTAAGTTACAAGACAGGGATGGAAATGTTACAGGACAGTGATGGAAATGTTAAGGACAGTGGTGGAAATGTTACAGGACAGTGATGGAAATGTTAAGGACAGTGATGAAAATGTTACAGGACAGTGGTGGAAATGTTACAGGACAGTGGTGGAAATGTTACAGAACAGTGATGAAAATGTTACAGAACAGTGATGAAAATGTTACAGGACAGTGATGAAAATGTTATAGGACAGTGGTGGAAATGTTACAGGACAGTGATGGAAATGTTACAGGACAGTGATGAAAATGTTACAGGACAGTGATGAAAATGTTACAGTACAGTGATGAAATTGTTACAGGACAGTGATGGATATGTTACAGAACAGTGATGAAAATGTTACAGGACAGTGATGTATATGTTACAGGACAGTGATGAAAATGTTACAGAACAGTGATGTAAATGTTTCAGGACAGTGATGAAAATGTTACAGGACAGTGATGGACATGTTACAGGACAGTGGTGGAAATGTTACAGGACAGTGATGAAAATGTTACAGGACAGTGATGGAAATGTTACAGGACAGTGGTGGAAATGTTACAGGACAGTGATGGAAATGTTACAGGACAGTGATGGAAATGTTACAGGACATTGATGGAAATGTTACAGGACAGTGATGAAAATGTTACAGGACAGTGATGGAAATGTTAAGGACAGTGATGAAAATGTTACAGGACAGTGGTGGAAATGTTACAGGACAGTGATGAAAATGTTACAGGACAGTGATGAAAATGTTACAGGACGGTGATGGAAATGTTACAGGACATTGATGAAAATGTTACAGAACAGTGATGAAAATGTTACAGAACAGTGATGAAAATGTTACAGGACAGTGATGAAAATGTTATAGGACAGTGGTGGAAATGTTACAGGACAGTGATGGAAATGTTACAG
Organism: Gibbula magus; assembly: GCA_936450465.1. Lineage (NCBI taxonomy): Eukaryota > Metazoa > Mollusca > Gastropoda > Trochida > Trochidae > Gibbula > Gibbula magus. Next base: position 30,618,540 of record OW388299.1, on the reverse strand, counting down.
GACAGTGATGGAAATGTTACAGGACAGTGATGGAAATGCTACAGGACAGTGATGAAAATGTTACAGGACAGTGATGAAAATGTTACAGTACAGTGGTGGAAATGTTACAGGACAGTGATGAAAATGTTACAGGACAGTGATGAAAATGTTACAGGACGGTGATGGAAATGTTACAGGACATTGATGAAAATGTCACAGAACAGTGATGAAAATGTTACAGAACAGTGATGAAAATGTTACAGGACAGTGATGAAAATGTTATAGGACAGTGGTGGAAATGTTACAGGACAGTGATGGAAATGTTACAGGACAGTGATGGAAATGTTACAGGACAGTGATGGAAATGTTACAGGACAGTGATGAAAATGTTACAGGACAGTGATGAAAATGTTACAGTACAGTGATGAAATTGTTACAGGACAGTGATGGATATGTTACAGAACAGTCATGAAAATGTTACAGGACAGTGATGTATATGTTACAGGACAGTGATGAAAATGTTACAGAACAGTGATGTAAATGTTTCAGGACAGTGATGAAAATGTTACAGGACAGTGATGGACATGTTACAGGACAGTGGTGGAAATGTTACAGGACAGTGATGGACATGTTACAGGACAGTGGTGGAAATGTTACAGGACAGTGGTGGAAATGTTACAGGACAGTGGTGGAAATGTTACAGGACAGTGATAGAAATGTTACAGGACAGTGATGGAAATGTTACAGGACAGTGGTGGAAATGTTACAGGACAGTGATGAAAATGTTACAGGACAGTGATGAAAATGTTACAGGACAGTGGTGGAAATGTTACAGGACAGTGGTGGAAATGTTTCAGGACAGTGATGGAAATGTTAAGGACAGTGATGAAAATGTTACAGGACAGTGATGGATATGTTACAGAACAGTGATGAAAATGTTACAGGACAGTGATGTATATGTTACAGGACAGTGATGAAAATGTTACAGAACAGTGATGTAAATGTTTCAGGACAGTGATGAAAATGTTACAGGACAGTGATGGACATGTTACAGGACAGTGGTGGAAATGTTACAGGACAGTGATGGACATGTTACAGGACAGTGGTGGAAATGTTACAGGACAGTGGTGGAAATGTTACAGGACAGTGATGGACATGTTACAGGACAGTGGTGGAAATGTTACAGGACAGTGATGGACATGTTACAGGACAGTGGTGGAAATGTTTCAGGACAGTGATGAAAATGTTACAGGACAGTGATGGACATGTTACAGGACAGTGGTGGAAATGTTACAGGACAGTGATGGACATGTTACAGGACAGTGGTGGAAATGTTACAGGACAGTGATGGACATGTTACAGGACAGTGGTGGAAATGTTACAGGACAGTGATGGACATGTTACAGGACAGTGGTGGAAATGTTACAGGACAGTGATGGACAAGTTACAGGACAGTGGTGGAAATGTTACAGGACAGTGATGGACATGTTACAGGACAGTGGTGGAAATGTTACAGGACAGTGATGGACATGTTACAGGACAGTGGTGGAAATGTTACAGGACAGTGATGGAAATGTTACAGGACAGTGATGGACATGTTACAGGACAGTGGTGGAAATGTTACAGGACAGTGGTGGAAATGTTACAGGACAGTGATGGAAATGTTACAGGACATTGATGAAAATGTTACAGGACAGTGATGGACATGTTACAGGACAGTGGTGGAAATGTTACAGGACAGTGATAGAAATGTTACAGAACAGTGGTGGAAATGTTACAGCACAGTGGTGGAAATGTTACAGCACAGTGGTGGAAATGTTACAGCACAGTGGTGGAAATGTTACAGCACAGTGGTGGAAATGTTACAGGACAGTGATGGAAAAGCGACATGGAAGACGTAGGATAGTGGCCGGTGAGCTACAGTTGGAATTAAGTTGAAAGGAAACTTACAGGAAGGAGATGAGAAAAAGACAGGACAGAGACGGGAAAGGGATATGAGTGAAAGGAAATAGGGATGAACATTTTACAGGAAATTGATGGGCGGGTTACTTGAAAGTGATTGGAAAATAGAAGGAGAGTCTTAGGAAAGTGGTTTGAAAGTGGTTGGAAGTGATAGGAAAGTAATGGGAAAGTGGAAAGTGACGGGAAAGTTATATGAAATTGATATAAAACTGCTGGGAAAGTAATTGGAAAGTGATGGGAAAGTGATATATAGAAAAGTGACAGGAAAGAGGTAGGAAAGAAATGGGAAAGTGGAAAGTGACGGGAAAGTGATATGAAAGTGATGGGAAAGTAATTGGAAAGTGGTGGGAAAGTGATTTATAGAAAAGTGGTAGGAAAGTGATGGGAAAGTGGTTGAAAAGTAGCAAGAAGGTGGAAGGATATACTTAAGTAAAGTGATATATTGGAAAATAGTAGGAAAGTCATATATAGGAAGGCGATAGGAAAGTGATTGGGAAAGTGATATATAAGAAAGTGATAGGGAAATCACAGGAAACTGATTGGGAAAGTGATATAAACTGACCTACAAAAGAAACGCCACCAAAATAAAAAAAATGTTATTATTTTTCGAGGAATGAAGCCTATCGATTGAAAACACTTTAAACATGTCTTCTAAATGTAACCTGTACATTCACTGTTCACAAATGCAAGTTTTCTTCGTAATTTTCGAGAAAAATGAACTTATTGGTCAAAACTTTCAGATAGTGTACAAAGTTAACCAAATGAAATTTTGGTGCAAAACATCAACAGAATGGAGGTTTTGCATTAAAATATTCGATTGCAAGCGACGAACATGACTTTTTAAAGTGCTACAGAAAAAGAGAGAACAATTTGCATGCTGCAGGTTGGAGCAACACTTAACCAAGTTGCCTAATCATGGATTGCATCCAGTGTACTATAGCCAAACTCGTTAAATTTTACAGACTAACTGGCATCATTGCGTACAAGCAACGGAGTGGAAAACCAAAGTTATCCACGCTGTAGAAAGACTGATCTGCTGACTTGTCACCCATTGAACAACTTTTGCAATTCCAACCTCGTCCATTAACAATAGAGACTTGGCCTTTTCCTCATGTGTTTGTAAGCCTTTTTACACCGTTAAGCTTAACATATCGTTATTCTAGTCAATCTTCTTAAAAACCTGATTATCGAAAACTGGTCAATTGACCTTTTATTTCACGTCAATTAATGGTTATGTTTACTGAAAGACCCTTCCAAATGTATGTATTTTCGATACATAATATTATAATAAGCGTTTGTTTGATTTTTTGGACCAAAATGTTTTGGTTGTATTTCTTTTGCAAGTCAGTTTATAAGAAAGTGATAGGAAAGTGGCAGGAAAGTGATAGGAAAGTGATATATAAGAAAGTGATAGGCAAATTGCAGGAAAGTGATAGGGAAAGTGGTATATAAGAAAGTGATAGGAAAGTGTTATATAATAAAGTTATAGTAAAGTGATATATAAGAAAGTGATAGGAAATTGATATATAAGAAAGTGATATATAAGAAAGTGATAGATAAGTGATAGGGAAAGTGATATATAAGGAAGTGATGGGAAAGTGATATATAAGAAAGTGAAAGGGAAAGTGGTATATAAGAAAGTGATAGGAAAGTATTATATAATAAAGTTATAGGAAAGTGATATATAAGAAAGTGATAGGAAATTGATATATAAGAAAGTGATATATAAGAAAGTGATAGATAAGTGATAGGGAAAGTGATATATAAGAAAGTGATAGGAAATTGATATATAAGAAAGTGATATATAAGAAAGTGGTATATAAGAAAGTGATAGATAAGTGATAGGGAAAGTGATATATTAGAAAGTGATACGAAAGTGATATATAAGAAAGTGATAGGAAAGTGATTTATAAGAAAGTGATGGGAAAGTGATATATAAGAAAGTGATAGGAAAGTGATATATAAGAAAGTGATATATAAGAAAGTGAAAGGGAAAGTGGTATATAAGAAAGTGATAGGAAAGTATTATATAATAAAGTTATAGGAAAGTGGTATATAAGAAAGTAATAGGAAAGTGATAGGAAAGTGGCAGGAAAGTATTATATAATAAAGTGATAGGAAAGTGATATATACGAAAGTGGCAATAAAGTGATGGGGAAGTGACAGGGAAGTGGCAGGAAATTGATTGAAAGGTTACAGATGGCCATCATTTTGTTATGTATGGAGAAAGTATTTGTGATGAGTAACGAGCAAAACTGATGTTATTCTTGATGACATATATACCTCCCTTTTAAGCCCACGTTTCTGATACTTTTAGCTTATGCTTATGTTAGCCTATACTCTACGGATTTTGTCTTGTTTTGATTTCGTTTTGTTAAAATGTTTTGGGGAGGTGTAATACTATAACAGTTCAACAAAGATAGTATTTAAATAACAATGAACTATCCACAAAATGTATTCATGAAACATTTGTAACAGAAGTGATATGAGATCACCTCCAGTGTGAATCTAACCCGGACCTCCGGATGAAACTCCTGCGCGCTCTAGCAGTTGAGCTACAAAGGGATATCCCACTGCACTAGCCGAAACCAGTAGGAACACTATCATCTAGCCCTGCCACATATTCAAACAAGGAAGTTCATGCAGCATTGGACAATAAGGTGACAAGTTACGGAAACTCCATTTATTAACCATCTGTCATCTCACATCGCATAATGATAAAACAAATGGTGTCAATTCCTGGAAGCTAGTATACTGTCATAACACCTGCTGTTGAAGTCGCACCTCGACTGGAGAAAATATATTCAGATATCAAAATGACAACTCTACTGTTGTCCAACAGCGCCGACGAGATGATCTTCCTTCCTGTGTTTGTTCTTGTGTTGGCAAGCGTGGCTGTTGAAGGTGAGCGCATATAAGACTACACGTAAGAAAGAACCTTTCATAAAAAAGTTATTCCTGAAATTGAGGAATTTTATTATTTATCAAATCCTAAAAGGTTGTTACTGATAAAGTGTTATTCATTAGTTTGTTGAGTAATTTGTTTCGATACCATACAAATGGATTTTTTCCCTCTATATCCACATATTAGTATTACACTGCATTGAGTATGTTGTTGGAGTCACATTGTATCAAATATAGTGATAGTGTCATCTTATTGAAAAGTAGTATTAACTGTTGCTGAATTTTTTTTTATTTCAATGCCAGTTCATTCAGTATATTGACATTATGAAGGTGAAAGTCGATATATAAATTAATTTTTTTTATCGAGAAAACCGGACAGTCTACTGCGACTGGCGCATCAATTGGTCAAACATTGATATCTGCATTAGAGAATAATACTTTTATTTGGATGTCTGTTCAAGTACACTTGGGTTGTAGAGATTTAATTAATAAAAGATGTTGTTGATACAAATGACCTTCTTGGACCTAAATTTGTTGATGTGTATTTACTGAAGGAAATAACAAAATATGCCAAAAAAGCCCCCTTTGACCCTCCTATCTCGTTTAGTCAAGGAGATTCGAAACGATGAATTCTTAAAACGTGTTTTTCTCAGAAATATGAACAGATACTCTTTTGAAATTCCACTTTAGTTTAGTTAGAGTCTGAAAACATGATGTGTCTCTATTTCAGTCATATTTATCACCCATGGATTTGGTGGTTGAATGTATCTAGAACATATAAAACTACAGAATTGGGTTGGTAATGTGTTAAATGTCATACAATTACTGTGCTTGTAATGGGACGTGAACATTTGATTTCTGCACTTGTATATGGCTATTTTTCGAAAAAAAAAATTTTATTTAAAAGAAGTTCATATCATCGTGGTATGAGTATCCAAGTTGAGTACATATTTGAACTTAAATCAGCACATGGATTGTTTCGGCAAATATGACAGCTAAATAAAATATATTGAAATATACCTAATGCCACTTTGAGTATTACACTTTTATGCTTTAACTACAACGTGCTTGTTATTTCAAGATTTTCAAATTTTCAAAAAACAAGTGCATGAACTTTTATGGACTCATTGATCTTACTTCTTAACAGCAGTTTTTTTTAAAATAAGCATGATATAGTCGTAACATTTTCAATTTGTTTTCAGCTAATGGTAGCATAGGCATAACAGTCCGTAAAGGTGTGTTCTCAACAGTAACAATTTACTTTTATGTCGTTAAAAAAACGTTTTGGTTCTTGTCACTTATTCAACGCCTAAAGAGTCATTACCCATCTTTGAATTTAAATATCATAAACAAGTTATGTGCTCAGAGGAACCTGGTTTGTTGTCTTTTAACATCCAATAAGTTGAGCCTTTTGTGCTAAAATTACAGACTTGAGAATGTACTGATAATTATGTCATCGCCATAGTTTCATGGGTTGGGTCAATTGTCCTATTTCCGATCATAGAAAAATGGAAGGGAAAATTCCAAAAAAGGTCATAATGTGAGCTAAAATGTTATTTTCTACTGATAATTCATAAACATTTATAAACAATGGAGTCAGTTATGTTTTGGAGGAGATTTATTCGTTATTTTCTTAAAACATTGTAATGCCTCGATTACACTTGCTCGCAAAATGCCTCCGCGAGGGCCCGATACAAATCTTGAGTCCGTTTTATAAAGTTTTAATTGGGTTTACCACGGATTAACGTGCGGAAAACGGCGGAGGAGAAATCGCTTTTTCGTGTGGTCTTATTGCTTCATCGTGCTGCTATAACGCTTTATTCTGTTTACCAGAGTTTAAAGAGCGATATCCCCTCTCGGCCATCATACTTTATCATCCCGCGCCACGAGCTCCATACGTCCGTCCGAGGGGGATAGCTTCTCTCAGAAACCATTTAAGATAGGATAACCAGAGTTGGTGTGTGGCTGGAGGGTATTAATTAATTCCTTAATTGAATTGGAAAATGGGATATATATTTTCTGGAGTTGTGTTCCGTTTTTTTCTCTGTCCATGGTGACTTGAAAGGGGAAAACATTGCTTAGAAACAGATAGAGGGAGGATAACTAAATTTGGCGTGAGGCATAAGGGTATAAATACCTTGAATGGAGATTGAAAATGAGGAGCGGTCACTTACTTGTTTTTGTTGTAATGAGAACCAACATGGAAGGGGATGTTGATGAACTTCTGAACTTGTTAAACAATTTAATTGACAATGTTCAGTGTACTTTCCATAAACAAACTAATTCTTTCCCACTTGGTCACTTGTTGATTTCTTATTCTCTTCTGCACACATTGTTTTATGTATTTTAGCCTTGTCAAATAGTTGTCGATTACATGGAGAGGGCTTCTATAAGTTTCCAATCCAATCCATTTCTTAAATGAATAAAAAATATGTTCAATCGATCAATTCTTTCCCCTTATTCATGAAGGCTCGAGATCCTGCTCCTGCCCACTGGGGTTTATCAGAGGCCCGAACACTTGCTATTGGTTTTCTACTGGGACTGCCAACTACCTAGAAGCCAGCGTGAGTGCATAAACATGTTGTACTCCCTCTGTGCAGGAAATTCGAACGATTCTAAGGTACCAACCTTCTCTTCCCACAGAGGTTACTCCCTTCAGTTTAGGAACTGAAATCTGAAGACAGTGATCTCTGTTGGAAGAGAATAAGGTGCCAAAGGCAAATCTGGGAATTGGGGTATTGGCGGGGGTGTGGTTCTGTCGACTGCAGAGGCGAACAATCATCGTCATTTTTCATGGAATACTTAATCGAGAAAACATTCAGGGCAATGAGTAAAAAATATGATCAACAAGAACCGAATGAGCAGCCGTAGATTCGGTAAAAAAATAGTTACTCCCATTGAACCGAATGCATTCTCCATCTTAATCCATGTAAGTTATGAAACATGCTTTCGTTATTATTTTGCATTTTAAACAATTATATTTCACTTATTTGGCCCACAAATTATTTATTTTGTAAATATCGGTGATCATTCATCTGACCTGATACCCGTCTTGACCCGCGCAGTCAATAATCAGTTGATTCTTAAAGATAAGAGGACCAAATTTACAGACTACATAGTTAGCTTACCACACGACAGACAGAAACATATGTCGATTTTCTAGTTTTACATAAGTATATTTTGTGATTGAGTTTGTGCATACTGTGTTTAGGGCTTCCATGGGTACTCGAGTACCCGAGTACGAGTCGTGTTTAGCTGGACTCGAGTCCATTTTCTGGGACTCGAGGACTCGGTAAAAAATCACATAAATTTCACATTAATTTAAGTCACCTTGTGCAAGTTATAAACATTAAAAATGTCGTTCCTGAATATTTAACAACAACTGCACTGGACCCCGTATGTCGTGGTACCTGAGGGACAAGTTATATACAACGTTACAAGTGAACAGTGACACCAGCCCTGGTCGCATCGGCTACTTTCAGTATCACAGCCACAAAACTCATGCAATGCAACCAAATAAAACATTGAATTGATGATATCAGATATATACCAACAAATGTAAATACATATGAAGCTTATATGGTCAAGTTGGCCGATATACTGATGTCAAATATAAACTTGTGTTTATCAATTGTATGTTGGTCGAGTTGACAAGCGACAGTAGCCGGGTTTCATATCTAAAACTGAATGTTACGCTTGTTCATAAGGTAAAATAAATGCATTCTTTTATTATGTCAGTATAGTTGTGAAATAAAAAGACAATAATCGACATCTTATATCACTACATAATAATGATAATGACACCGACATATGAGGTAAAATAGTCCATGTCAAGTGTTTGGTCAAATCACCAGGAGTATAACCAATCAAAATGCGAGAATTTTGCTTGGAGGTAACTCAATCCAAATATGGTATGTGAAACAGGTTACAGATCTAGAAGGAATGTAAATCTATAAGCAGCCCATTTCTTAGTAGGGATGTGAATTTGTCTACGAATTGTTGACATTGAATAAATAGTATCTTTCTAAACCTATGTACAAGTAAGATAATATTTTTATTATAATTTTTTTTGTTTATTATATCTTAACTATTAATATTACGTATCTAAATCTCAACTAATTTCTACTTGTTTACTTGCTACCCTTCATGAAATGATCAAGACCATTCTTTGTTTATAAAAATGACGACAATAGTCTTAAACACTGCAATGATTTTCAAGATTATCGATTATGGTTTCGAACATAAACATTAGATGTCAAATTCCATCCTAGCTATTCCATATCTAGATTTCTTACACTGAGTGTGAAAATTAGAAAAATGACAAACTTTCACACATTTATTCAACGGTACCCTTTCTGTCATCTGTACTGTATGCCTTTGTCACTAAAGGAGAACAAAAGTAAATATTATTTTATTGGAATTTTCCTTGTCTGTCATCTGCATGTCTTTATCACTGAGACAGAAAATAAATAGCCTAAATAAATAACTTTGTGGTATATCAGAGTTCCACTGTAAGCACAATCTAAAACCTCAAAGACTAATCAGATGTTATTGTGACATGCTGCCACTTAGCTGAAAGGTATTAATTTCGAGTACTCGAGTCCGAGTCGAGTCCAACCCCACGAGTACTCGAGTCCAATATTTTGACCCGTGGAAGCCCTAACTGTGTTCCTCGATATCTAACGTAGTATAATACGAGTTAAAGCACGTCACATATCTTATAATCAAACTCATCGTAAAAACACGAAAATAGCATGTCCATTATATGGGTCATTACATGTTTATTACGTCACAGTGTGCTCACAACCATGAAATAAAACAGACAGACAGACAGACATTCTATTTACTAAAATACTGACATACAGTCAAGCCTCGATAATCCGAATCTCGCAGTGTCTGAACGGTAGCAAGCTGTAACCAATATTGATATTCTAAATACGTTCTCATCTGTCTGTAGATTAAAAGGGCATCAACTCCTTCTTGTTTGGTTCATTTCAGTAGTCTGAACATTTCACTATCCGAACCTGTTTTATGAAAACGGGAGCGTTCGGATTATTGGGGCCTGAGGCCTGACTCTATATCAAACATGTATTGGTGAACTTTTAAAAAAACCCATCAGAATTTTATATTTTTCTTGCATGATATTCAAATAGGCATTAATTATTTATAACATTCATTTTTGTTAAGACATAAGATTAACAAAACTGAATTGTGATAATGGGTGTATCAAATATTTATCAAGAAATATATTCCTTATATCCAGGTAGGTCTCACAATAAAATAGGACATGTAGGCCTACTTCATCTTCAATTAGATTAAGATTAGATTTTTACAAGAGTACAGACTCTTAATTCATGGGGGACATTGCTATATCTAACAGTCTCTGAACTAAACATTTTTTTAAAAACTGAGATATGTTCAATATTGAGGAGAGACTTACAAATCATATGAATAGAGCATGAAGTTGTGTTATGAAGAGATGAAAACCAATCTTGTGAAAGATTATCTGATAGTCCATATGGTTTGTTTAAAGACAGAAACAAAACCATTAACATCTCCAATATCCATGAAATAAAACAAACATACGAATATGATTTTTCAGAGACACTGTCATCACCTCGGAGGCAAACTTGCCATCATAACCAGTCGGCATGAAGACGATTTCATCAGAAACTTTCTTCAGCGTTTTGGCAAAGGTGCGCTGGTCCACTGAAGCTCTGATATTTTGATGACACCGATTCAATGACCTGTCTCTATTCATCACCAGTTCTCAAATGATTGTAAGCTCGATAAAATTCATTGGTTAATGTTTCTTTCCAATTTCAATCTGATGACCAAATTTCTCCCTGAGTAATTGAAGATGAATAAGAAGGCCAAAACGGAATACTTGGTATAAGTAGACAAGTTTATATTATATTTATACACAGAATTGGCCTACTGGGTTGGAGCATCGGACCAGAGGATCGAAGGCACGTTTGTCTGGGATGAGACCAATCCCCTGAGACAACTTACCTACACCAACTGGTCCCCGGGACAACCTGACAATAATGGAGGCCGAGAAGATTGTGTGGAACTGCGACGTCCGTTTGGGAAGTATCTGTGGAATGACCATCGTTGTGAAGTCAAGAATAATTACATATGTGAGAAATAGGCCCTCTGCTTGTGATGCCTTGCTTGATAACATCACTTGCTTGATAACGATGCTAGTATCTGCACAGAAATACCTCATCTATAGCAATAAAGACGTTGCATATCCATAGAACTTGTTCTCTTTCACCCTGCACACCAGCTTCTAAAATTCTTCAAGACTACGTCTGGAAGACCTATTGTTCTTATTGTGTTTTAAAAAAATGATTTTTAATTATTAATTGACCTTTTTTGTCCGAAGGATTTCTGCTTAACCGCTTGACCGATTTTCATGAAATGTTCAGAGATGATAGTCTGTGACCTGAACTAGTGCACTACGAAGCCTGATTTCGCGAGTTATCTCCAATTGAGGTAAAAAAATCCATACCTCAATATCTCGAAAACTAATCAAGATATTTGCACAAAACCTTCGCCACTATGTGGGCAACAACATTCCACAACGATTAGGCCTATCGCGGTTTTGAGGGTACGTGTCTTTGAAAATCTTCTTCTAATTCATGGCAATACATACAGCTATGTGTGATAGCTTATTTTAAAGCTGAATAACTACTCCACAGAATGCCCGAATTTTGAATTTCGTCCTAAAACTAAAATTATCTGCATTTGAAAATGGTCTTGTTCAAAGTGACATAACTCTGTCTGAAAAACGTTATGACAAAGTTATATATGACAATCTGTCTATAATAGCCAACTTAACTATTCAATAACATATCATTATCATATAAAAGTTCATAGTTTCTTCACAATTTCGACATATTTCCGAAAAAGTAAAATTTTGTGATTTTGACCATTTTCGAAGGGTACTTTATTTGGAGATTTTTCGATCGTAAACCACAGAAGATATCATTATGTTTAATAGCTCATTTTTCAGTAGAAATGTCATTTTTTTAGGACAATAAATTGCAAACATGTATCTATCATAGTTTGCATGTGACAAGTCATAGAAGATTGTCATTTTTTTAAAAATCGCCATTTTCAGCAAAGTTCAAAGGAACATAACTGCTTAACTAATTAAGATAATTAAATAGTATTTACAACTGCGGGTGCACAGATTCAAGAACAACAACTTATCTGTAGAAACCTTTCCTCAAAAAGTTGAGAATTAAGCTCCGAACATCGCAAACGTTGTCTAAGGGTCAACATTTAAGTATTGTTTAGCATTTTCTTGAACATTCAGAACATAACGCATTACTTATGTATGCAATCTTAACGATGATTACATCTTCTTAAGCGGAAATTAAAGCACAACTTTTTCTATGTAACACCTCAGGATGAAAGTATTAACCATTTTATCTTAATCGTGAGAAAGGTCATGCAGGGGTCCAGATTATATTATTTTTCCATTTTCAGAGGGATACTTCCTTTGAAGATTTTTTGTAAAAAAACTCCTGAAGATAGAGGCATGTTTGATAGCTCATATTAAAGTGGAGAAACTGATGAATAAGCCAGAGTCAAACATGATGTTCAAGGTCAAGCAGAAGTATTGAAGACCTAAGTATTGACGTGTCAATCCTAGTTATTATTTACATTTATAATATAGCAAAGTAAAGTAGTTGCCAAAATAATCAATTATGCCACAATGTTATAGATTTCAACCTACATGCATATCAATGCATTTAAAATATTTACAGGTTAGAACCGTTTGACGCTTAATTTTAGAACGTTGAGCAGAGAGTTCAAAAAGATCAATTATCAATGTTAAAATATTATTATGATCTTTTTTTTTCATGGAAAATAGTCTGTCCAAAAGTGAAACGGATTTACTTATCACAAAAGGATATTTCTTCAATGAATTTTAAATTATTAATATATGATCTGTAAGATAACATGATGGTCAGGTGATTGGTTCATTCTCACGAAGAATTTCAACGGAGAGAATTCATTCAATGGGATTTTTTTTATTATCGTGAATTGCATCGTTAATCTGTCGTCAGTTTCAATAGAGGTATGATTTTAATGCACGTCGCACGTGATTCATTTCAGGTAAATAATTTGTTTGCTCTGTTACCTCTTTAATTTAGCAAACAAAAATTGACATGAGCGAACGAACTATTTTTATCCTCAAAATATGATTCACAGATACTCAGGGTTTCAACATCAGTGTGAACAGATGTCGAATAAGGACCGAAACAAAGGTACAATGGTAGCATTCGAAAGTCGCCAGCAGTAACAAAAAATATACAACATACATTTATTCTGAGAGGTAAAGTAAATCCATTGTTACAGAAATGATGTTAAATCAGTCTTAAGTTGCAAAATAGTACATTTATCGGGAAACGAATTCATATCGTTCAGAGGTTTCCTTGCCAGGAATCTATAGAATCAGTTCGTATCTCGATTCCCGCAATGAACTGTTTTGAAGATGTAATTTCTCGGAACAGGGCCGATTTCAATCAGACTGGGTGTTAAATATGTTTTCATCATTTAAAATACAGTTAAGACCTTACTTTCTATAATTCCTCGTACAATGCCGGTATAAGAACTTAGTTAGATGATAATAGCTGATATCATACTTTTTAGTAATGTGGACACACATAGCAATAAGAAAAACATAACATTGCTTGGTCCCTCTGAGTGGTACCAAAAAAGTGTCTGGCTCATGGCCTATTATTTTCAAAAGTAAACGAGAAATCACCATTATGATTATCATATGCGTAAGAACATGGGTTAAACAAGCCTTTTCGGGATTGCTATGCTAGCTTCAATCTGGAGTCCACTTGAAATAGACATGCGCATTTGCGACTAACATAGAAACATAATGTATAATGTGCATGTATATATGTGAAGAAAAACTTTCAATATTTATATATTACATATTTCAATTGTTGAAGTCGTTAGTTAATAGCTGATACATTTTTGTCCTTGACGGGAGTTTAATATAATAGCGCGGAATAAGTTGTTCTCTTAAATGCTTATACATGGACAAACTAATAAAACATCTTCTGGAACATTCATTGTGCATTTTGAACATATAAGTTGTACAGTATCAATGGCATTATCGTACCTTAGTTTACTTATATTCAAATTGTGTGACTGAAATCTAAACAAAATATTCATAGAATATCTTTTTGATTAAACAATTTTATAGCATATATATTTCTGTATCTAACAGAGAATTAACATTTGAATAAAAAATTAAAATCAGTCCTTCCTGATAGCCTACTATGTCAGTCTTGAAATTTAATATCCTTACAACATATTGAAAAAGTAGGCCTATAGGCCTACATAAATAATTTATAATTGCCAAAATCCTGTGATATCTAAACATATGAAAACAATAACATGCGAACTCCTGTAACCAAATTTACTTTACCACTATCATCCTGTAACTTTAATATTTCATAACATGCGTTTGGATTACGACTTCTTTTCATACACAAAGCCTGCACTTCTCAGATGAAACAATGGGAAATCTCTACCATTCAAAGCAAATACGCGTTACATTTCCTCAGAGAACAGTTATACCCATCATGAAATAGCTCCACAAAACTTATTGTCAACATATTCATATATATATATATATACACACACACACACACACACACACACACACACACACACACACACACACACACACACACACACACACACATATATATATATATATATATACCTTTCTCTTCAACCTCAACTTTGTGTTACATTGTAATTCTTCACTCCATTTACCCTTTGGATTTCGAATATTCAACCACATTAAATACAATGTTCTATTATTTAATATACTCTCCGTGATAGTTAACAATATGCCCAATTATCCTAATCTGTCTAATCCCGACAATCTTTACACAGATAAAAAGACAGAGTTATCGCTCAAGTGAACTGCACTCACCACTCACCGGCAGGTGGCCTACCTTATATGGCCATTGCTTTTCTGTCGGCCATCGAAGCATGTTGTGTTTTGATAGCTCTCTAATTCGATAGTAATAAGACTATTGTCTCGACTTTGTTCTCTTTCTCAGTTGTGTTTTCTGTCTGAGGTTGGTTAGACTGCCTCTCGCGAAGTGGTCTCTCTCCTTTAGACAGGTTAGTGGTTGTTGACTGCGGTTGACGTGTCAGCTGTTGTCAATTTCGGAGTGCTCGTTCTGCACGTGCAGTCCGTGCAGGTCGGTGATCTCGGGGCCGCTCGCGCGTGCCGCCTGTCCCTTGCGCTTGGCGCGGGGGTCATACCGCTTGCCCTCCTGTTTCTGCTGTAGCGATTGACGCTTGCCGTCTGCGCTTGATTGCTCTTGCCGCTTGCGGATTGCGCTGCCGCCTGCGTCGTTTAGCGCTTGCCGCTTGTGCGTGGATAGCGCCTGCCGCCTCCTCTTGGTAGGTTGGCGTCTGGGTTGGACAGCGCTTGCCGCCTGGGTTGGATTGCGCTGCCGCCTGCGTTGTTTAGCGCTTGCCGCTTGCGCGTGGATAGCGCCTGCCGCCTCCTCTTGGCAGGTTGGCGCCTGGGTTGGACAGCGCTTGCCGCCTGGGTTGGATTGCGCTGCCGCCTGCGGTTGGTTAGCGCTTACCGCGTGCGCGTGGACAGCGCTTGGCGCCTCCTCTTGGTAGGGTGTCGCCTGGGTTGGACAGCGCTTGTCGCCCGGGTTGGATTGCACTGCCGCCTGCGCTTGTTAGTGCGCTTGCGCGGGGATAGCGCCGGCCGCTCGCGCGTCTCTCTCTTTGGCTTGCTGAGTATGACTTCACCATTCTCGGCGTTCTGTGGGGCGTGTGGCTATAGGAAGTCAGCGCGATTTGACCCCCACACCCTTTGCCGCCTGTGCCGCAACCTTTGCTCGGACGCGGACAGGTGTGAGGAATGTGCTGACCTCTCGGTGGCGGAGCATCGCGAGTATCGCACCTCCGTTAAGAAGAGTGAGAGTCAGTCTAAGCTGAGGGCGTCCAAGCGGCCCTCTCCGTCCGCTACCGCCACCGCTACCGCTAGCGCCGGCGCCGCCATGTCCGATCCCAGGTCGCCGACTTCAGACCTGGTGATCTCGGAGGACGCGGCAGAATTCGATTTGCCAGAGGCAGGGGCGGGAGCGGGTCGAGAGGCGGCCGCCAAGGACACCTACGTCTCTTCTCAGGGTAGCGGGGTTGAGAGATCTCCCGTCAGGAGACCCTCCCCTGACGCCGAGTCTTTTCCAGACCGGCGACTTTCGCCTAAGAGGAAGAGGAAACACAAGTCTAAGAAGAGGAGGTCGAGGCCTCCTTCGCCTCCTCCCTTCGATTCAAGGAGATTGACTGAGGATATCCTGTCCTCAGTCAAGGACATGGTTTCCTCCATGCTGGACGGACGACTGCCGGCGCAGACTAGGGTTGAGGAAGGGGTTACTTCGCCCTTGACCTCCCCGCCGTCCACGCCCAAGAGGAGGAGGGTGGTGGTTGTTTCACCTGCCGGCACCTCCTCAGATCCAGACAAGTCGGCCCCGGAGGCGGCTTCCCAGGAGGGTGGGATGTCCACTTCTGGGAGATCCTCTCCCGAGTTGACCATTGTGGAGACGCCTCAAGTGGATGCCCCTGACCTCAAGGAACGCCTGGCGGCTATCGCCGACTGGTGTCAAGTGGAATTGGTTGAGGTTGAGGATGAACCCTCCTCGACCAAACTGGCCAGAATGGAGACATTCTGCGCCGAGGAGGAGGCGCCTACCCAACGCCTCGTGGCGCTGCCGCCACACAGGCTCCTTCAGGCGGCGGGCAAGGATTACGACGCCAATGTCGCCGCGGCGGCGCCAGGCCGCCTCCTGCCGCCCCTGGTTCTGGGTGAGAAGCAGCGCGCTTCCCTCCCAGTAGCGCAGTCTTCTTTCTCCCTCTGTCCCCCTGGCCTGGACGAGGATATTCGCCGGGTGGCCGTCCCCTCCGTACCTCACCAGGTGTCGGACGCTCACTTGAGCCATCTTGACAAAGAGGCTAGGAGCATCCTGGGATTGGCCAATCACGTGGCGCATGCCTGTCAGGGTATGGCGTCCTTTGCGAAGGAGGCGGGGATGGAGGGAGGGGCGAAGGCTCTTTACCGCGGTTTCGGCGCCGTGGCGGGGAACATCGCTCAGATGATGTTGTGCGCCTCCCGCATTTCGGCGGGGGTCACAAATCTCAGGAGAGATGGGTTCCTTGCCCGGACAAACCTTCCGGCGGAGCTCCGGAACCGCTTGCGGGCCGCTCCCGCGTCGTCGTCATCTCTCTTTGATGGGCAGATTGCCGGGGTCCTCCGGCAGCGGCAGGAGTGTCAGCAGCAGGAGTTGACCAACAGACTGGCCGCTGGCGGGGGTAGAGCCTCGTCTCAGGCGCATACGCCCAAGAAGAGGAAGGGAGGCGCGAACACTCCCATGGGTAACGCCAAGACTGGCGGAGTTTCCTTTCGGTTTGGGGGTCGGCAGGACAGAAGTCGTGACTTCAATGCCGGCCCCTCTCCCAAGCACACCCCCAAGAAGGGAAATCAGCGTGGCAGGGGCCGCGCATATGGAGGTACCCCGAGGAAGCAGTGACTCGTGGATGGCCCCCGAGCTGCCTCCACAGGTTGTCCCGGCGTGGGAAGGGCCAGTGGGAGGTCGACTCTCTCGGTTTGTGGCCAACTGGGCGCAATTGGGACTCGATCCTTTCGTCTGCAAGGTTTTGGAGCGGGGGTTTCGTATTCCCGTGGCACACCTCCCCCCGCTAACCTGTTTTCCAACAGAGAGGCCGCTAGAACGAGATCGGCTCGCACTGACGCTGGAACAGGTGGAGACACTCATCTCCAAACGGGCGGTGGAGGAACTCCTGCCCCAAAACCTCACCCCAGGATACTATTCTCCGGTCTTCGTGCGACCGAAGCGGGACCCGAAAAAGTGGCGGCTGATCCACGACTTGAAGGAGTTCAACCGCTCCTTCCTAGAGCGGCCGCCATATTTTCGTCTCTTGACCGTACCATCAGTGATGCGGTTGCTGGAGCCCTTGGACTCGATGATATCCCTCGATCTGCAGGACGCGTATCTGCACATTCCCATCTACCATGGGGATCGCAGGTACCTCCGTTTTGTCCTGGCGGGTCGCCACTTTCAGTGGAACGTTCTACCGTTCGGGATATCGTCGGCTCCATGGCTTTTCACTCGCGTGACCCAGCCCATCGTCCAATACCTTCATCGAGTGGACGTGCAGTTCGCGATGTATCTGGACGACGGGTTCACTCACAACAGATCCCCATCTGTTCTGGAGGCGCAACGAGACTTTGTGATAACGTTGTTCAGGCGCCTGGGATGGCTAGTCAACCTAGACAAGTCAGACCTGGAGCCAACGACGTCGCTGGTCTTTCTGGGAGCTCGCCTGGATACCGTGACCTACAGAGCTTTCGTCACCACAGAACGGATGGGGCGCTACAAAGATCTCCTGGAATTAGCACTCCGGGAGCCGCTGTCACTCCGCAAGTGGCAGAGGCTGTTGGGGTTCTTGAGCGCGACCCAACACTTCACCCGAAGGGGTCGGTTGCAGCTCAGGCCCCTGCAGATCTTCGTCAACACGCACGTCAGGGAGAAGACTTGCCGTCATGTCTTCCCGATCCCAACCGGTTTGAGACGCCACCTCTCCTGGTGGCAGCAGGAATCCAACGTGCTGGGAGGAGTGCCTCTCAGGCAGCCCCCAGCGACGTCTCAGCTATACGTGGATGCCTCCACCCAGGGGTGGGGAGCCCACCTAGACTCGGACCAAACGGCGGGGGTGTGGTCGCCAGCGCAAGCGCGGCGCCACATCAACGTCCTCGAATTGGACGCCATAAGGCTGGCGATCAGCCATTGGTCAGGTCGCCTGCGGGGGCAGGTCCTGTGTGTTCACACGGACAGCTCAGCGGCGGCCTGGGCCATAAACAAGCAGGGGTCAACCAAGGCAGACTCTCTACTTCAACTGGTGGCGGAGCTGTTTCACCTAGTGGACAGTCTCGGACTCTCTCTCAGAGCGGTGCACATCCCGGGAGCCAAGAACGTCCTGGCGGACGCCTTGTCTCGACCGGACAAACCTCCTTCGACGGAGTGGATGTTGCACCCGAGGGTGTTCGAGAGTCTGTGTTTGAGGTTCGGCAGACCTCACATAGACCTCTTTGCGACTCGGCTCAACCACCAGTTGCCGACGTACGTGTCCCCCGTACCGGACCCGGCCGCGTGGGCTCTCGATGCGCTCGCGTTAGGATGGGAGGGGATGGTCGCCTACGCCTATCCCCCTCAAGCCATCCTGAGTCACGTGGTGGCGAAGGTACAGGAGACACGAGTACTTCAACTCCTGCTCATAGCTCCGTTGTGGCCAGCCAGGGCCTGGTACGTTCCCCTGAGGAGGATGTGCCGCCAAGACCCTGTCCCCCTCCCTCTGAGATGGGACCTATTGACGAGCAAACCAAGCGGGCGGGTTCACGAGAACCCCCAGGCGCTCCACCTTCACGCCTGGTTTGTCTCCAAAGGGGGTTGACAGGGGCGGGGTTTTCCAAGTCCGTTGCCGAAGCGGTCGCCTCTTCGCAGAGACCCTCCACGAGGAATCTCTATGACGCCCAGTGGGGCGCCTTCGCCGCCTTCTGCGCGAAGGAGGGGTATGCCATCCAGGCGGTAACGGTCCCGCAGGTAGCTGAGTACCTGGTGTACCTACGAGAGGTGAGGAAGCTCAAAGCTTCCTCAATTAACACCAACCTGGCGGCGGTCATGTCAGTCCTTAGGAAGCGTGAGCCCCAGGTGGACATCTCGGTCCTTAAAGAACTGATTAAGACCTACCGGAATGAGGACGGGCGGAGGAAACTCAGGCCGCCGGAGTGGGACCTGACAGTGGTGCTCAACCATCTCAAGTCGGACCACTACGAGCCGTTGACAGAGACGACTCTTCTCCGTCTCACCATCAAAACAGCCTTTTTGGTTGCGATGGGGTCCGCAGCCAGGATTTCAGAGCTTCACGCTCTCCAGGCGGACCTCTTGCGTTTTGAGGTGAGAGACGGGGGGTCGGCGTCACTGGGGTTAGCCCCTGAGTTCATTTGTAAGAACCAAGCCGCAGACGAAAGGGGTAGAACCTTTTCGTTACCGTCTCTTTCCGGTAGCATAGATCCGACGGACGAGGATCGGCTCCTTTGTCCGGTGAGAGCCCTGCGGATCTACACCGAAAAGACCAAGACACTACGTCAAGGGAGAAGGAAACTTTTTCTCCCGCACTCCCAGACTAGTGTTCGGGAGTTAGACAAGCGTCAACTCAGTGTGTATCTCCGCTCGGCAGTGTTGGACGCCTACAAGGCCGCGGGCCTCGACCCGCCAGCGAGGGCCAATCCACACGAGATAAGAGCCATCTCGGCTACGATGGCTCTTCACAGTAACATGGCAGTGGCGGACATCATGGCCGGCTGTTTCTGGAAGTCGGGCCTGGTGTTCGCCAATCACTATCTGAGAGACATTTCCAACGAGGACATGGAGGGGATTCATCGGTTGGGCGCACAGGTGTACGCCCAGCAACGAGTTCCGTCGGCCTCGTACCGAAGAGGCCTACCCCCCCCTCGTTAATTCGGCTGCTCCTTGACCAGTCTGGAGTTGCTATTAAACATAGTCTCGATGATTTTAGTGATGCGTTTGTTGTCTTTTCTTTAGTTGGTGACCACGCGGGTGAGAGTCCCTCCGGTTACGAGTTGGGTCAGGCTTAACCCTCCGGTTGACAGATGAACCCCATCGGGGTTCAGGCTGGTTACGTGGCATTGGCTCACCAACTTGACTCTTGTTAAGACAGAGCTATCCCTCTTAGGAGCCTCTCGCTCCCCTCCACCTCTGTGGCAATCGGGCATATTGTTAACTATCACGGAGAGTATATTAAATAATAGTATGTTTTTGTTTAAACATCATTATTTATACTCACCGTTGATAGTTAACAATCGTAAGTTCCCTCCCGGCCTCCCCTCGGTCGCGTTCGGCTTCGTGTCTGTCCATCAGAAGAAGCAATGACCATATAAGGTAGGCCACCTGCCGGTGAGTGGTGAGTGCAGTTCACTTGAGCGATAACTCTGTCTTTTTATCTGTGTAAAGATTGTCGGGATTAGACAGATTAGGATAATTGGGCATATTGTTAACTATCAACGGTGAGTATAAATAATGATGTTTAAACAAAAACATACTATTTATACCTGCTTTATTTTTTCAAAACAAATGTTTCTGAATTCAGACTTCTCCACTCAACAACTACCAGAGACTCTACATACAGATTAGAGAGTGTCTGGTAGGCTACTGCACCCTAGGTATATATTCATATATATATATATATTAATTTTTTATTCAAATGTTAATTCTCTGTTAGATACAGAAATATATATGCTATAAAATTGTTTAATCAAAAAGATATTCTATGAATATTTTGTTTAGATTTCAGTCACACAATTTGAATATTAGTAAACTAAGGTACGATAATGCCATTGATACTGTACAACTTATATGTTCAAAATGCACAATGAATGTTCCAGAAGATGTTTTATTAGTTTGTCCATGTATAAGCATTTAAGAGAACAACTTATTCCGCGCTATTATATTAAACTCCCGTCAAGGACAAAAATGTATCAGCTATTATCATCTAACTAACGACTTCAACAATTGAAATATGTAATATATAAATATTGAAAGTTTTTCTTCACATATATACATGCACATTATACATTAGGTTTCTATGTTAGTCGCAAATGCGCATGTCTATTTCAAGTTGACTCCAGATTGAAGCTAGCATAGCAATCCCGAAAAGGCTTGTTTAACCCATGTTCTTACGCATATGATAATCATAATGGTGATTTCTCGTTTACTTTTGAAAATAATAGGCCATGAGCCAGACACTTTTTTGGTACCACTCAGAGGGACCAAGCAATGTTATGTTTTTCTTATTGCTATGTGTGTCCACATTACTAAAAAGTATGATATCAGCTATTATCATCTAACTAAGTTCTTATACCGGCATTGTACGAGGAATTATAGAAAGTAAGGTCTTAACTGTATTTTAAATGATGAAAACATATTTAACACCCAGTCTGATTGAAATCGGCCCTGTTCCGAGAAATTACATCTTCAAAACAGTTCATTGCGGGAATCGAGATACGAACTGATTCTATAAATTCCTCCCGATAAATGTACTATTTTGCAACTTGTATATATTCCTCGGGAAACTGTCTATCTTAATCAGACTGATTTAACATCATTCCTGTAACAATGGATGTACTTTACCTCTCAGAATAAATGTATGTTGTATATTTTTTGTTACTGCTGGCGACTTTCGAATGCTACCATTGTACCTTTCTTTCGGTCCTTATTCAACATCTGTTAACACTGATGTTGAAACCCTGAGTATCTGTGAATCATGTTTTGAGGATAAAAATAGGGTGTGTTCTGAAATTGTCGACAGTTGGGGTCGACCCAAAAAATCCTTTGATGTGGCGTGTTGTTTTTGTGATGTTGTTTCAACGGATTAAAGTGTGGGTGTCACTGAAAGTTGAACTCAAGTGCGAAACAGGATTGAGATATGTTCACCTATTAGTTAATGGAGTTGACTATTCGAGATGTGTTCACCGTTTAGTCAGTGGAGTTCACTTACTTTACACCCAATTTACCTAGTTTATCCAAACATATGATGAGTTCACTCAATTTACTTAGTGTATCCAATCATTTGTATCTCAACATCACTTCCATCATGGCAAACGCACAGCTTCAGCATTACTTTCTTCCGACTTCTCATGGTGGCAGATACTTGTGTATGGGGGGATGCATGTATAAGGTTAACAAGAGGAGGACAGACCTCTAAATCTGTGATATATTTATTCTAGTGCTATATTTATTCTAGTGTATATATCTTGTATGTATTATATAAAAGTGAAATGTTTATATATAATGTGAAATAAATGACTGAATATGTATTCCGTTTGTCTGTTGCTTCCAAGTTCTGTGCTATATTTATTCTAGTGCATATATCTTGTATATATTATACAGTGAAATGTTCACATTTAATGCGAAATAAATGACAGAATACGTATTTCGTTTGTCTATCGCTTCCGAATTTTGTGCTACCCAAGTGACTAAAACAACAGTTTAATCCTATTCTATCAAGCCAGCAGTGCGTGGAGACTGTCGGCATCTGCCTGCCTGCAGTGTTTTCTTACCAGTTAAATTGTCGACAATTTCAGAATAAACCAAAAATAGTTCGTTCGCTCATGTCAATTTTTGTTTGCTTAATTAAAGAGGTAACAGAGCAAACAAATTATTTACCTGAAATGAATCACGTGCGACGTGCATTAAAATCATACCTCTATTGAAACTGACGACAGATTTACGATGCAATTCACGATAAAAAAAATAAGCCCATTGAATGAATTCTCTGCGTTGAAATTCTTCGTGAGAATGAACCAATCACCTGACCATCATGTTATCTTACAGATCATATATTAATAATTTAAAATTCATTGAAGAAATATCCTTTTGTGATAAGTAAATCCGTTTCACTTTTGGACAGACTATTTTCCATGAAAAAAAAAGATCATAATAATATTTAAACATTGATAATTGATCTCTTTGAACTCTCTGCTCAACGTTATAAAATTAAGCGTCAAACGGTTCTAACCTGTAAATATTTTAAATGCATTGTTATGCATGTAGGTTGAAATCTATAACATTGTGGCATAATTGATTATTTTGGTAACTACTTTACTTTGCTATATTATAAATGTAAATAATAACTAGGATTGACGCGTCAATACTTAGGTCTTCAATACTTCTGCTTGACCTTGAACATCATGTTTGACTCTGGCTTATTCATCAGTTTCTCCACTTTAATATGAGCTATCAAACATGCCTCTATCTTCAGTAGTTTTTTACAAAAAATCTTCAAAGGAAGTATCCCTCTGAAAATGGAAAAATAATATAATCTGGACCCCTGCATGACCTATCTAACGATTAAGATAAAATGGTTAATACTTTCGTCCTGAGGTGTTACATAGAAAAAGTTGTGCTTTAATTTCCGCTTAAAGGAGCTCTGGTCCAAGCGATCTTGAGACTGCGGTAGAGACCGTTACGCAATGTGTAACGAGGTCACGTGACGCAAACTGGGTGCAGGCGAGCGATCGCCGGCTTTTCGTATCCAAAGTAAACTCGTCTTAATCGGGATTCGTAATCAAAACGTAACTCGTACTAAAAAGCCTGGATATAGGTTATATTTTGCTTTGCATGTATTAATAAATAGTTTGGTAGGTAACTGAACGATTGGTTGTTCAAACAAACGAGACATTTCAGATTTAGATTCATTTATTATCCTTACCTTTGCAGACAATTAGTACAATAAGAAAACGGTGTGGGTACAGGTTGTATTAGCATCATAAAATGTGAAATAGATAAAATCATGTGTCTGACAAAACAGCAAAGATGTGACGAATAGAAAATGCCGGTGAAGAGAAAAAGATAAGTCGCCGACAAAGTAATTTACACCCAAAACATCTCACCACACACCAATATGTACACCTCTTCCTGAGTTGTTCAGGCTTCAGATGACGTATTTGAAGAGTAAGTTGTTATATATTTATTAACATTATTATTACTGATAATATTATATCATCATGAGACAAAATTAATATAACCATTTTCAACTCGCAATTAATTGACAGGTTGTTGATACAATATTACGGAGTCTTCTTCCACAATACAACTTCACATACGGGATTAAATGTAAATGTAAGTACTCGTATATTATTTAAACGGCATTTATTTCAGGATCTTACATGGAAAGATGGGTTGACAAACAGGGTTACAAGTACATATACACGCGTATATGTTGTTTATTATAACCATACTTCATGTGATGTTCATCCATGATTGTGTTTCAACAAATTTATTACGATATTTTACAAAGAAAGTCGTAGTTTATCAAGGTGCTTAATAATACTAATAATAGAATTAAAATGCTACTGGATGATTTCAAGGAATGCATAAGAGAGGTAATAGTGTGACACCGATTTCCTGAAAATATGTCTCCGTGTTTGGCGAAAAATCAAGGTTTAATCTTACATTTCATTTAAAGTTTTTTTATTTGTTGCTATAACGCTTGATATAGTTTAAACGTATTAAAACACTGAAAAAGTGACGGAATCGGCAAACAAGCAAAAAAATGCTTGCATAAATGCCTCTCCCTACAAACTGCAAACACACCAAACAAACAAATAAGTTGCATACATTGAACAATCATAAAATATTAAACCAACAGGCATGTATATGTTACCAGATTACAAGACACAATTGAAGGCGTTAAACTTGTAAAGATGTTGAACGTTACATAACAGCAAGGCAATAGATGATAAGAAATAATTAAGAAACAAAGATTGATTTATGAAAAATCCGAAAATCTTTTAGATTTAACGATAACATTGTGGATGGATTTTAGCAGTACACGATTTTCGTGGTTCTTTGCTCAAGCATTTCCTTGCAATATGGATGCTATATTGAAACATGTTGTAAAGAAACATTCGTTTACTCTTGTACGATTGTATATACGTTTGATATCAGTGACAAAGTATATCAATAAGTGTAATAAAGTTACATTGTGTATCAGATATAAAAGGTTACTATAATTATAAGTGTGTCAAACAATATATTTTAATGTAATGCAAACCATAAACAAAATATTTTATGTATGAGATTTTCAACAAGCTCAGTGAAATTAACATTAAGATTGCACCATTGTACACGCACATATATACAATATGATTATACACATTTATAGAACACGATCGAATGAATGAATTATGTTACCAGATGCAGCCTAATACACACTCTCGTAAATGAAAACGTAATGGTAGGGTAAATACGATGATAGCTCCAATACAAATTCTCAATTTAACATACCATATAGATGTTTCTTCAAAGGAGAGAAGTGTTGTGACAGCAAATTAGTTTACGCAATTAAGCTGAACAAAGTCATATATACGCTGAGTAGTGTAATTATGTTTTTACAGATAACAAGTTTATTGGACCGGTTCAATTATATAACGAATGGCATGTCGGTGACCGGCGGCATTTCAATTGTCATGTTAATTGTCAAAAGTCTGGTCTAGGTGACACACAAACAATCATGAAATAACATTAATGCGACTGTCAGTCTAGATATTTGTCAGCCAATTAAACGTTCACTGAAAGGTTGGAACATATATTCCACCAATGGAATTTCGGGATAGGATGAGCTTTGTATTCTGTGTTCTTTGGCGAAAAACCTCCAACAAGCAGATTTGGCATTTGAAGAATAACTTATCGCTGACAAAGGACGATTATTATAGTACATGGATTATAAGGCTCATGGAGAAAACAGGTTCGTTATTCTAATCTTTGTCATCATTGTATATTGCTATATTCGCATGCGAAATACTTGCAAAATCATCACAATTGTACTTTTGTTATTTACAAAATGATATATAGATACATGTTTCTTGAAGAGCGATACGTAAGTCCTTTAGCTAGTTTGCCGATTCCCTTCTTTTTTATATCATGATAAGAGACAATTACCATGTAAAACAAAACAGACAGTTGGAAGTATTTGTTTCGATTAAAATGCATTCATATTCGCGCTTGTACGGCAAGTAGTGGCGAGTAGGCCACTGCGCAACGGAAACATAGCTGCGTAGGAGTAACGCTAGTTCCATTTTCCCACTAATTGAATTTACGCTTTCCAGTGTTTTATTCAGGAGCATAGTGGGCCTTTAAGAAGATGTAATCATCATTAAGATTGCATACATAAGTAATGCGTTATGTTGTTCTGAATGTTCAAGAAAATACTAAAAAATACTTAAATGTTGACCCTTAGACAACGTTTGCGATGTTCAGAGCTTAATTCTCAACTTTTTGATGAAAGGTTTCTACAGATAAGTTGTTGTTCTTGAATCTGTGCATCCGAAGGTGTAAATACAATTTAATTATCTTAATTAGTTAAGCAGTTATGTTCCTTTGAACTTTGCTGAAAATGGCGATTTTTAAAAAAATGACAATCTTCTATGACTTGTCACATGCAAACTATGATAGATACATGTTTGCAATTTATTGTCCTAAAAAAATGACATTTCTACTGAAAAATGAGCTATTAAACATAATGATATCTTCTGTGGTTTACGATCGAAAAATCTCCAAATAAAGTACCCTTCGAAAATGGTCAAAATCACAAAATTTTACTTTTTCGGAAATATGTCGAAATTGTGAAGAAACTATGAACTTTTATATGATAATGATATGTTTTTGAATAGTTAAGCTGGCTATTATAGACAGATTGTCATATATAACTTGGTCATTTGAACAAGACCATTTTCAAGGGCAGATACTTTTAGTTTTAGGACGAAATTCAAAATTCGGGCTAGAACATTCTGTGGAGTAGTTATTCAGCTTTAAAATAAGCTATCACACATAGCTGTATCACATGAGAAACAGAAGTGATTTCATGAAGTTTCCTGACCAGGATACTCCGAATTTCAGTATCAGTATACCATAGGATACTCGGGGTATCCAAAAATATCCTGTTCTGGATACTCCGGGTTTCATGATTCAGGATACGTCAGAATACTTCAGGATACTTCAGGAAACTATATTAAACTATCGGAATTTGTTAGAAATTTTAAAATATTACACATAATACTGCAAATTATACCACAGACGAACGAGGTTTAACCCTGTCATACAGTTTTGGCATTAGTTGTTTCTGTCAGACGACATTAGATTCATGTAGACGCTTTTTATTGAGAAAATTATACATTGAAGCATGTGTAAAATCACGTTTGATATGTGTGGCTCTTTGTCATTGTTGCTTCCCTATCATATGTATCAGTATCAAATGCATAAGTTTAAGTTACCTGCATTAAAGTTCTTTATACAAGTTCTTTTATAATTGTTGTCTGGATCGTGATAGATTTATGAAAAACCTAAAACTCACCTTTTAAAAAAGCGCATCCGAAAGAACACTATGAATATCCAAATCAAATACAGGTATTAACACTACACAACATGTGTATCCACCATTGATGAAACTCTTAGGTGTTTACACGTGTAGTAACTCGAGATAAATGGTTAACATCTTGCCCAATTGATTATCCCGGATTTCAGCTCAAATCTCATTGGTGTTTCACTTAACAGTTACTGATTTCATTGGATAACTCAAAACAGTATATCATCCATTGGCTGTGACGTGATTCTATTGACAGGCAACATAAGGCCCATAAGCCACCCGTGCGTGTTTTTACAGGTGACTAGTTCACACCTGCTTAGCTGGTCACAAGTGAATTACTAGTATTGTCTGAGTATCTTAATTGACACTTAACAAAGACGTCTGCATTTCACGGATGGTATTCACAAGAGATGAACACAATGTTAAATAACAAACAAAGAGCCCGTTTAGTTTGTACACCTCAGAGTGTCAACAAGATTCACCCAGACGAGGGATTAACGATGGATTAATTAGTGTGGTCAATATGGGTACCAACTTGAGGCAAAGCTCATGTCTCTTGATAGATGACTACAGCTCTCCTGTAAATGTTGAAATAAACTTATTCAGATTTTATATGGTTTTAACAATATTTATTCATGTACTCAGGGGAATCAACAAACAGGTTTTCCCTATATAACTGTTTCTCCCGAAAAGAACATAAAACAGGATAATTACATCATAAATATAATCATACATACATGAATGTAGAAAAACACAACATCATTTTAATAGATATTTCATAAGAAGCGTTTGCTATGAGAAATGAAGAGCCTGGATTATGGATTACCCACCGTTATAATAGACATGTATCATAAATTGGTGTATTATTCTTTTCAGACATGTAATACAATTTATTGTACATTCATCATGACATTTATTTTATGTATTTTGTATCCCAGAGCGGCATTGACATAAGCGTCAACTTGTTTGCCAATCCGGATCCATTTATGGAATAAATATGTTTAAATCACATATCTCGGAAACGTCCAGATTTTCATGTGGTCACAATAACGAAAACTTACATGTACTTCGCTATCTGTTTACTTGCTGAAGCTACTACCATTTAATATCAAATATGTATTATACAATCAAGGCTAGGACATAACAACAGTATAATATGATCACGGGGAGAGATATTTATATAGGGGTAACCCTGTTTATCGATCCCCCTTTCCATGTACCATCTGGAAAATAAATACTGTTTAAATCATATGATAACAGCTCCTTGAAGGACACCACTTACAATAATATTTTGAACTCATTACATCAGTTTATCAGTAAAAGCAACCGGTTTCTTTGAAAGTTATTGTAGTTAATGATTAAATTCTGAGCTGCAGCCCACTTCATTATTAGTCACACCTAACAACATAACAATATTCATGTCTGATGTTATACAAATGTTAATTTTCATTTTTCTGTCTCATTTATCTTGTAACCAGCTTTTTAAAAATATATGGTTTAAACATATGTTTATTCAATAAGAATGTGGTTTGGCAAACAAGCAAAACTCTGCTTATGTGAATGCCTCACCACTACATAAAACATAAACAAATTCACAAGAGCTGGTAACATGTTAACAACAAATGAAAAATCAAGACAATCAAACTATAGATATACGTACATAAGTGTTAATTGATAATTTGTTGCAGTTTCGTTCCATTATATTAATTTAGATAATTTAGAATGATTTTCAAAATATGATTTTTAAAAATATATATGTGCCGGAGCGGATTGTGCCTTGTTCGCCAATAATTTGTTCATGTTTATGAAATAAAATACGTTTAAATATGGTTTAAACTTATTTATTTCATACATGAAATGGATTGGTAAACGAACTTTAAAAGTTAAAGTGAATACAGCTCCAGACTACAGGACATTATGCGTCATGGTGAATTTACAAAATATCATAAATTTACAAATTCAACAACAAAACAAAACAAGACAAGTAATATTATAAGAAACAAAAACACCAAACAAAACTAGGTGTTATGATGTCAGCAGAATAGATATCTGGATATAGGTAACGCCAACAAGGCACGGCACGGCTCAAACATACATAACATTGTGGCTTTTTGTTTTAGTTTATTGTTAAATTCTCCTAGTCTGCTATATGTTTAAACCAAAGTGATCATAAACAGATAGGTTGAGGACAATGCAGAGAATATAATTTTATTTCACTTCTTAAACAACTAGCTTTATTCAAATATCAAGGTTGAATATAAGCTTTCCTGAAATCATTATAACAAGGACCTGATAATATGAAAAGAAATTAAATTATCGGTTTCAAAGTTTGCTAACTACTTTCTGTCTGAATAAGGAACTAATTTACAAGAATGTAGGAAAAAAAGTCACAGGAAATTTGGTCACAGAAAATAAGTCACAGAAAAAAAGTCACAGGAAAAAAAGTCACAAATTATATATTAAAGTGATTATTTCTATCATTGTTTAGTAAATAGCCTTTGAAAAGTGTTTTAAGTAATTGTGTGTTGTAAAGCCACATATTTTGAGTTTAATTATGTTTGGATGGTTGAGTATTATGCATTACTGTAATCACAAAGTGATCAGGAAGTGCTCCGTGTGTTGTGTTTGTTTTGTTAATTGTTAATTGTTACTTGTGACTTTGTTGTTTTTGTTAAACAGCTAATCCCTAAGACTTCTTAGATTGAGTATATCCACTCTAAAATCTGTTTGAACTCTTGATTGAGTTCATCTTATTTAGAGGCTGGCTTCTAAGACAATAGTGTATAAAACATCCTACATTTTATAATGTTGAACTATCATCATGGAAATCCTGTATGGAGTTGGCTGGAATATCCGCATCAATAAAGATTATTGAATTGTCCATCAATCAGATTAGAGTTAATTAGAGTTAAAAAGATTGTTGTCCATTTTATCTAGTGAGTTCAGTGAGTGTCCAATTAATCTAGCTAATGACTGAATAGTGCATAGTGAATTAAAGTTTAAAAAGAGTATTGTCCATTTAAGGCAAGTGGTGTGACGAGTGATAAGTCACAAAGATTAGTGCTGACTGAAAAGTGCTTAAAGTTGACCAAAGGCTACTTGTATAGTCTAAAATGACTGTGAACTTGAATGTTATTGTATAATGTTATGAAAAAAATGTATGTTATTATTTTTATTAATGTCTAATAAAAAGTTGTGACTTTTTTTCCTGTGTTTTTTTTTCCTACCAAATTTTGTGACTTTTTTTCTGTGACCAAATTTCCTGTGACTTTTTTTCCGGTCACCATTTACAATTATAATATTGCCGTGTAGAGTTGAATGTAGGGACACATGTTACAAGAAAAAAGTCACAAATTATATAATATATTAGTATATATTATGTTGATATATGATATATATTTTTGTTAGTTGTTTTTGTAATGTATTCTTAAATATTTGGTTCTTTTTAATCTTTAAACACAAACAGATTAACTTTGATCTTGTGTCATGGTGACACCTCACCCTGTCACACATCTGTATGTTTTGACAGGGATTAAGAGGGGATTAGATGGTTACTTGACTGTGGGGCTGTAACCTGTTTTAGAGCAGATAGACAGTTCACTCATCGCAGTGGATACACACTGTGACACTAATTAGCCCTCCTGCTGTGATCCCCTTTGATCAAAAGGTTCTTAGCCGGGAATGCTAAATGCGTGACCAGTAGCCTTGTTATGGATGAATGAACCCTGAGCGTCTCACTCAAAATGAGGAAAGATATATTGTTTATTAATGTGTCATACAGAGTAATTTATACATGTTGATGCAATAAAATGTATGAGCGGGTAGTGATTCGAAGCAGAATGAATGTATACATTACACATGTAGAGAATGTTCATAAACAACAATCATGTGCACAGATTCTTTATTGAATAATAATGAGTTTAAACCATATGATTATGTTATAGCTGGTTGTTTTTATGTCCAGTTCTCGTGCGTAATATAAGCAACAGTTTGCTTTTTACCAAACCACATTCTTCATGAATAAATATGTTTAAACCACATACATTACACCTTTATAAATACCTCTCCAGTACATAATACATATTCATTCATCAAAACTGAGAAAGCACAACATTAAATAAAGGTGAATACATGTAATAGAATAACATTAATTTTCAACATTTAATTTTCACAAGGAAATTAGTAAAATAACCATTTAGGTAAAACAGTAATGCACTGAAAGGATGATACTTCGACTTATTGGCTTATGTAGTGCCGCTCTACTAAATATATCAAAGTACAATTTATAATTCAAGATCAATGTACAAATTCAGTGATCAAATGATTACACAAAGGCAAAAAGCAAAACACTAATTCGGAAATATCTAAAAGGACACATGCTGAATAGGATGATTTAAATGTTAGTGACTCTTGAATAAAATTATAGACAGATTCGAGGATTAACTGATTTGTCTTTTGCTTAAAAATTATTCCATATATATTGTTTCTGCGTCCAGCTTTTGCTTTCATTGTACTGGAGCGGCGTTGAAATAAGCCTATGGCTTGTTCGCCAATCCAGATTTCTTTTTGGAAATAAATAATAATAATAAATAAGAAATGTACGTGTTGCATGCTAACAAATATAACATTTGGTTAAACTTCACGTGCTTTCTAAATTTAGAAACGTTAACTTAAGTCAATAAATGTGTCAACAGAATCCACAATTGTTAAGTTAGTCTCATCAGATAAGTCATTTTTACCTTAAAGAACGGTTTTCAAATTAAATCCATTAACATAATAATTGTCTAAAGCGTTTGCTATGATGTCATAGAGGTATGTAAGTTGATATGCATTACTTTCACCTGGCATAAACCCTGACATTTTTGTCTCGAAAAAAGTTGAACACTGTTTGAAAACTCATCTTTCAAATACAGGAAGGAAATACTACAGGTCTATAATTTTGATATTCATTTACACTGCCTTTCTTGTGCAAATGATATACAGAAACTTCTTTCCATAAGGGAGGAAATATATACCCACACAATGATTTATGTAAATGTAAATATATAAGGGGCAAGGAAATTGATTATGCAGCTAGCTTGGTGAACTTATTACTAAGTGTATCTGGGCCACTTGCCTTATTTATGTCAACTGATATAATCAACATCTGGTAACGGTTTATCTGGGAAGTCAACTTTAGCTTTGTCATAATGTATTCTATGAAAAATTAAACGTAGTTACACAAGCTGATATCTGTTTTACTATATAATACCGATCTAATAATTCATTACTGTTCTGACATTGCAATCACTGTATGAAATGTGCGTGTGTGTATTCATGATGCCATCCGTATTTATATTGTATGTATTGTATCTTGACGAGGACAGGCATTTAGATAAACCTTTGGCTTATTTGCATGTCCTTATTCATGTATAATTAACATGAATAAATATGTTTAAAACATAATACCGATTCACGGATAATCAAATCCATGTCAATATTATGGGATAGAGTTTAACATATCTTGTTCAGTAAATAGAAAAGGATTTGCAAACAAGATGTTTATATGCTGTCATCAATACATATTGTTTTCTTAATTTTGTAAAATTTTAAAATCAATTTCAATATATATATGAAGGAGAACGAGTTTCTAAAACTGTTATCAAGCTACCACGAAACGTCGCACTCCTGCATTAAAGAAGTTGTATAT
Organism: Gibbula magus; assembly: GCA_936450465.1. Lineage (NCBI taxonomy): Eukaryota > Metazoa > Mollusca > Gastropoda > Trochida > Trochidae > Gibbula > Gibbula magus. The sequence goes on along the minus strand of OW388299.1, from coordinate 30,584,975 downwards.
CCATAGAACTCATTCTCCTTCATCTACTAGTAACCAATATTCATGTTCAAGAACCACTGGATGGATATTGAAAAGCGTTACGTTTTACGCGACTGTTATAACAATTCCCCTATTACAATAAATACTAAAAATACTGTCGGGGATGCAAGTAAACATATTACATTTTCGATTATTTATATATTCAAGATAAGATTTAATATTGTATTTTAACATCGAGTCACCAATTTTGCATTATCCGAACACTATCTATTTAATCTTGAAATAAGTCTCCAATTTTTAGATTTAGATTGTTGACAGCAGTGAAGAGGCGTATGCAAAATCTACATTACACATGTTCTTAATCATTTGATTTGTTTACAATTTCGGCTGGTCTCTCTCTGTTTTATACAAGATGTCTTACGATTTTGATGGACAATTTTTACGAATAGCCTTTTGTCACACAATTTTCCTTCCCTCAGAATTATCAAATTTGAATAAGCCTTCAACCAATATGCTCTCCGGTTTTCATTCAAATGAAATCAAAATAAATATATACCACTTTTTCAAAAATCTCAGAAACTTTAGGGTTTATCCATGAAGTCAGTGAACCGTATCTCCTGAACATTCCAGTGACCACTTGAATATATCTCTGAGTCAACTACACACGTGTAAATTTAATCAGATTGAATAAGCAGTATTGGCGACAATACACATCCGTAAATTGGTTTATGGTAATAGCCGCACAGATTGCCCCCTTGCAATACACACATATCCTAGTATATCCAGGCTTGCATATTTTATTTAACTCGTTAATAGCGCGACTGGGCTCCTCACAGGATGAGTGATGGCAATTAGACACTAAAATACTGTACTGTATACACTGATACAACTTATAAATAATAAAGAATTGAATTGACTTGATTCATTTCAAATATCCCATCACAAATTACATTTATTATACCATACTGAGAAATCAAAATCAATGTCCAGTAACTATGCAATTTCCAAATTGTGTCTGCATGTTATAGAATATGATAATTAAGTATTCCGTCGATTCTTAAATTTTACAATACATGTACTTTGTTTTGAATATTCATTTATTTCTCATATACATTGTAGATTATAATTATCTAAATATGCACAAACTAAAATGGCTTTTGTTGGATGTGTGACGGCAATATATATTTTATGATGAATACGATGTTTAATCAATGTTTTTACGGTTAGATTCTTATTGTTTGACGGCAACGGTTTTAAATGATATTATACATTACAACTTAAACATCGATACGATACGACATGTATATTTCATACTGTCTCCCTTGGTTATTGACATTATCCTATGGTATTTCTTTTTAAATATGTGTTTATTCTTTTGTATACTATGTTTTATAGGGCCCCATAAGTCAGTTTTTGTGTGACACTTACATACAACAATCTTCACCTTTGTGGAAATAGGGTTTTAATGGCATTGTCACAGACGTATTTACACTCATGTATAAGTGTGGATACTTATCAATACGAAACAAATGTAATGAAATAAATAGTATGCACGTTTTCAAATTTGCTTATATTTCATATTCGTGCGCTCACAATTGGTCAATAGTGTAATCTATATACACGCTGATTTTCATACTATACCGCAATGAATACGTAACTTTTGATTTGTCATGTTTGTAACAATTAAAGAACTATAAGATTAGGTTGACGATATCAAAACCAGTGTTTAAATACGCAGTATCATGAAGTTAGAGAAGCTCCACGACAGTGCTTTGAATACCCTGCTAATCACGCATGTTTCGGTATCATTAATACACGAGTATAACAAGTGGTTCCCAATGAACGAAAACTGTCTAGTCATGTACAACAGCCGGTGATTTAAGTTGTTGTATATACGTCTACGTATATAAACAATATATTGCGACACTGATGTACACACGTCTGTCTCTTATGTAGCTCTTGTGCGGCCTCTGTGATTGTATTTTATCAGTTCATGCTCAAGCTTATTGTTCCGCGCTACTGATCTAGTGGTTTCAAGACAAAGTTTCCGATGGCGTTACAAAACTGAGTTGAAAATAGGTTAAAGGGATAATAATTGAGTATGGAAATGTATTTCAAAATGTTTATTTTTACTTTGGTATTTTAGTTTGTTTTGGTGTTTCAATACCCCTTCAAACATGTTTCGGTAGGGTACTAAATGTACATTTCCTACGTTTTATTTGTGAATGATTCTTGACAAACGCCACAAATACAATATTATTGCCTTGGTTAAGTGTATGTGTTCTTGGTTGGATATTTATATCAAACTGCTTTCTTAAATACCCATAAACAAATGAATTCTACTCATTAAACGGATCCAATACTTACTGTGTTTTATCATAAAAGAACAATGTAATATGAGCAAATGAATGCAAATGACCAAAGGTCTACTCATTCAAATAACTTTAATCAAATACAAATTTGTGGATGTATTGTTTTGTGGGGGATTTACGTTCATTGATAGTTAATTGTGGTTGAGAGAGATGCCAAATACTAATAATGTGTGAACTACCATATCACTGTTATGTATTTTAGACGAACAAACGAATTCCTACTCAGTGATAAGAAGTTTTACTTTTCTAACCTCACATGATTAATAACTTTGGTTCAACGACTACAACTTATGTAGGCTCTCAAGTAAGTTCTCAAATATAAAGTCATACATATATCACCCTCAGTAATAATTTTCATCTTGATTGCGCAATAAGCACATGCAGTGTTAATAAGACATAAGTTTAATCAAGCATGGTAGATGATTGATGGACATTTAGAATATGTGATTTTCAGTTCAAATTCAAATGTTAATTCTCTCCATCGGCGTTACATGAGATAATCAAGATATCAGCTTATTGAAGACATAAAACTTCTTTCCTAAATACATAAATAAATGGCTGACAAAACACCATCTTTCAAATATACACCATTTTCTTCTTTCAATGATCTTGTATACTTCATTATGTAATCTTACCATTGAATGAATGACACAACGGCGGGTCCACAGCTTACCACGTTTGAGTTGCTGAACAGGTGTCCTCAAAACCTGGGATGACAGGAAACTGGCTGATCATATACACCAGCCATGACTGTTTAGTTAGAGATATACACGTATAAATGAAATACATTGCACCATTGCTGTTCATGCGCGTGTCTCGTAAAACTCTTTGGCGGCCTCAGTGTTTTATCTCTCTTAACGAGCTGACCGCCGACAACCAGTTCATTAGTAATTGTCGGTAACGCGAGGTTAATTTTACGCTCTAATAATCTCTGGTTTACAGGACAAAAATCAAAATGGTACCATCAAAATGTCCCGATTAAAGTGATAAAACTATTAAGTATGAAAATGTATGTTTGACTCAGTGTAATTATCAGAACTTATGTTTAATAACCTGAAAAAGCAATTAACCTTTGATCTAAATACACATCTTATGTAGGCTCATTACTTGTATCAATATTGTTAGGCTAGGAAAAACCGGGAAACAGGTAATGGTAAAATGGTTCTTATTAAATGAGTATAGGGCATTTAGAATTCGGTAGGTTTTACAACGTGTGATATGGATTGTAGTTTCTTAACCACTTACAATACGAAGTTTCTTAGCTCATTCTTGCCCCTATGTCTGACATGCATCACTCAACCCCTTTCATTACTTAATCTATAGAAATAAACACATACACATTTTAACCAATATGCAAGATGACATGAGTTCTTCCACACCCTGCTCCAACAGGTCTACTCCTTCCAGTGTCAGGGTCTCGTACAGCTCTGTGGAGACTTTAACGCGCGCGTGGGTGACAATGCAGACTATATACAGGGAGTCGACCCTGTACCCACACGTGACGTCATTGACTATGGTGAAAACTCATATGGAAAACATTTAAGTGACTTTTTAGTTGATGTGAATTTTTGCATGTTGAATGGTCGAAGCTGTGATAACAATGACTTTACTTATGTGAGCCCGAATGGGCGTTCTGTCGTTGATTATGATTTAGTACCACATGAACAATTATCATTTTATAAGCATTTTAATGTCATTACAATGTCTTCTCTTGTTACCATGTATGCTGATAGCGCCCCTGAAAGTCTACCCGACCACTCCATGTTAGCTTATACCCTAGACATATCTGGTTTATACCCCCGTACCCCCACCCAGGAGCCTCAGTATGTGAATGATACCTGTCTGAAAGCCCCTGAGAAGTACAATGTTAACCAGCTTCCATATGATTTCCTGAATGATCCTAAATCTGTTTATGTCTTGAACGCTACTATCGAACGGATTGAACAACATTTGACTGATAATGATGACGTGAATTGTGCCTATTGTGAATTCGTGAACTTGCTACGTAATGAAATGGACGATAAATTGCAGGTGCGGAAAAGCCATGAGAAATCCAAGAAGAAAAGTTTCCGTAAGCCATACTGGAATGAAGAGCTACAACAGCAGTGGGTGAAAGTGTCTAGCAGTGAACGGGAATGGTTACGGTCCAGTGGTAGTACTCAGAGTAAGAGACGTATGAAAGAGATTTACTGTTATGAGAGGAAGACGTTCGATCGACTCAACAGGAGAATAAAGAGACAATATCAATATAATAAACAACTAAACCTTTTAGACAAATTAGAGAATTCTGACCGGGACTTCTGGAAAATAATAGGGAAAATCGGCATAGAAAATGAGAGAAACACTGTTATTCCAATGGAGATCATTAAGGAGGACGGCAGTATCTGTACAGATCCCCAGTCTGTTCTAACACAGTGGAAAACAGATTTTGAAGAAATCTACTCTGATGACAGTTCATCCTTCGATGCAGACCACAGGAAACGAGTAATCGCGGAGTTAGCGGAGTTAGGTGACACCCAGAGTGCAGACAGTGTGCTGAACGAGCCAATATCACGGGAAGAGGTCGTCTGTGCTGTACACAGAGCTAAGATGAGGAAGGCTTGTGGTCTAGACAATATCCCGGCTGAGGTTCTCAAGAATGACAGTTGTGTAGATATTCTGTTTAAGCTATATACTGTTTGTTTTGAAAAAGGTGTAATTCCCGATACATGGAGGACAGGCATTATCCACCCTATAGCAAAAAATGATACAGACGTTCGAATCCCTTCCTCATACAGACCCATTTCACTACTCTCTGTACCATCAAAGTTGTATTGTGACATCTTGAATGAACGACTTACTTCTTGGCTTGAGATGTCTAATGTAATCGTCGACGAGCAAAATGGTTTTCGCAAGAAAAGAAGCTGCTTTGATCACATGTTTAGTCTATATTCGATCATCAAAAGTAGACTTGATTCTAAACAACAAACGTACACGTGTTTCATTGATTTTAAAAAAGCTTTTGACAATGTTGACAGATCCTGCCTCTGGTTAAAACTTAGAAAATGTGGTGTTGATGGAAAGATGTTTAAAACTATTCAATCACTTTATGAGGATACCAAATGTGCAGTTCGTATCAATAATATGTTGACCCCTTTCTTTTCGACACCAAAAGGCGTGAAGCAAGGTTGCCTAATGTCACCGTCTTTATTCGCCCTATATATAAACGACCTCGCAGAAGACATTAGGAAGTTGAAAAATGGCGTTTTCATGGATGACAAGATGATATCGATCCTACTCTATGCAGACGACGTTGTATTACTCGCTCCAACGGAAGAAAGACTGCAAGATATGTTGAACGTCGTTACTAACTGGTGCTGCAACTGGGGGCTCCATATCAACAAGAAGAAAACCAAGATTGTTCATTTCAGGAATAAAAGCACTGCAAGATCTACGTATATATTTTCATGTGATAACGAGACATTGGACTACACAGAGGCCTACAAGTACTTAGGGCTGTGGTTTGAGGAGCATCTTAACATGAAGTTTACTGTCAAGGAAATAGCAAAGAGTGCAAGTCGTGCTTTATCTTTATTAATATCGAAATACTATATGTGTGGTGACATGGGATATGACGTTTTTACTAAATTGTATGAGTCCACAGTCCAACCCATATTGATGTATGGAGCACCCCTCTGGGGACTTACTAGCCATCAAGAGATAAATAATGTGCAAAATAGAGCATGCAGATTTTTCCTTGGAGTACCCCGGAATACCTCAAACTGCGCAGTACGCGGTGAAATGGGATGGATGTCATGCCTCACTAAGCAGAGAATCGAAGTCATCCGAAGTTTTATCAAGATAACCAAAATGAGTGATGTCAGATTACCCAAACGAATTTTAGAATACAGCAAAAGAAGAAAAAAATCGTTTTATAACTCAGTTATCAAGACAAGCAGAAGTCTTCGTATTGAACATTTACTGTTTTTAAATAGATCGACACATTTTATTATGTCTCTTGTGAAAGCCGAACTGAGGAAAATCGACGAGTCCTCGTGGTTCAAAGATCTGTGGAACGACGAATCAAACCCTAATGGAAATAAGTTACGGACATACAGGCTATTCAAGAAAGATCTTGTTCCCGAAATATATGTACAGAAAATCATGTCGAGGAATCAACGAAAATACCTGTCAAGACTACGTTGTGGATCACTCCGACTACACATAGAGACAGGCAGACACAGCAGACCCCCCACCCCTCTACATCTTAGAATATGTCCCTTCTGTGATAAAGTAGAGTCCGAGATTCATTTCCTCTTAGAGTGTAGCTTTTATTCAGACCTCCGTTTTAAATTTTTAGATTCCCACACATGCAATTTTATTAATACTCTTAATAATTTATTTACCTCTGTTGATTTTACCAAATGGAAAAATATAGCTTTAACCGTAAAAAGTATGTTTCTAAGGCGTCAGTCTTTTACCTAATTTGCCCTCTTTTACTTTTTACCCTTTATTGCTTTATTTCCTTTAACCCGTTTTACCATAACATATCAATTTATATGTTGTATATATGTAATATTGTTTTTAACAGTGTCTCATAAGCCAAACAATGGCTGGTTGTTAAACATGTTTTAGTTCATACCACGTTTATACTCATGTACATGTTTAACTTGTGACACTTAAATAAACTATTTCTGTCTGTCTGTCTGTCTGTCATCTTACTGAAAATGTAATACTTCATTTTCAAAATGCATTAAGTGGCTTATGACAAAATGCCCTCTTTCAGCTACCATTCCTTCTATAAATCGTCTTGCATTAGTGAGTCTCTCCGGATTTATTAATATTGTTTCTGTTCATATGTAGTAAGTAACAACAAATGAATTAAAATCAGTCACTTGATTTGATATTCCAATCAGTTTAGGAACAAATACATTCATATTCGTTGAGACGCCTTACTATAAATACTCTGCTACCTGTACTTACATGTATACTGTTATCATCATTCAAATGACACATTTATTGTTCATTTGAAAAATAAACTTACAAATAAGGATTCAAAATATGGCAAACTTAATATATTTCTCGAATTGAGCTAAGCAGACAACCTTAAACCCAGAGACACTTCTTTAGTTCAATACAAATTATTAAAAAGATAGCATAACCAACGCAGTGAATCACTGTTTTACATTTGAAAGGCCAAGAACATTGGTACGCAGGATTTAGTAAGTACGCCCTTTTTATACGTGATATTGATATCAGTTTTATATGGTTTAAACATATTTTTATTTCAAAAACAAAACGGGATTGGCAAACAAGCAAATAATGCTTATGTTAATGCTGCTCCCTAACAAAATACAGTTAAATCAAAGTGACATACACATGGACAGGTCATGGACAGTTATAATGACACAAAATGTTTTATTTCGTTCAGGTCTCACCATGATTTTACGGATGATTAAATGTAGTAAAACAGTTGATGCAACATGGGGGTCCTACTGTTGTCTCTGGGGTTTATGAAAAATATTTGTGTCATGTTTCCAAGGATGAAGTGTGATTAGTGATTTGCAAAAATATGTCCAGATGGCACATGGTACATGGTACATAGAAAGTGTTTGATAGAAAGTTTCTAGATATGCACTAGAAAGTTTCTAGATACGCACTAGAAAGTTTCTAGATACGGGGTATGTTTATTTATTGGACACCTGTGCAAGCAAATAAATACATTGAACAAGTGATGTAGATATTATACAGTGATATCTTCCTTAATATATTGTACACAAGATATTTCACTCATGTCCATCTAATATAAACCTATACCTAATTTTATCAAAAGGGGTTGAGTATGCTTTATTGATTATATCTGAATATGTTGTACTGCTATAAAAAATGTAATTTTCATTCTATGACATGTTTTTACTTGTCTGTGTGTTGCTCTGTCTTTAAGACAATGCAATTAAGTCACTGTAGTGACCGGCCGATTTCGTTAAGTAGTTCAGCATTGGTATAATCAAAAAAGTTTATCCGTTATAACAACACAAGCCATCATCTCTCAAGCATCAAAGGATTTTAACTGTAATACCAAATGTCTGCTTCCCGGTAAGCCACCTGACCAGATAATGTCAGTGTCACTTGAATAAACAATTGCAGGTGGTACTGAGACAATTGTCTGTCTCTCTGTCTCAGTGTCATGAGTGTAACAACATGAACACTATTTTTTCTCAATCTAGTTGTCCAATGACAATTAATGGGTAAACCAAGGAACCAATGAAATTAAATTAAGTATGAAATCGTGAGAACAATTTGTTTGCAAACTTTGCCAGTTGCGAAAAGACTTTTGTTGAAGTAGGACAAGTTTCGCAATCTTGTGGTTCAAAGTTCTAACATTGAAGGATTTATAAGTTTACAATTTGTGTTCTTGTGTATCTGGATATTCATATTGTTGGATTCGGTGATAAGGTAAGCTTCTTTCATTAATTCCTAATATTTGATACTTGATTTGATTACCAAATATTATTCAATGAAAACATTTATTATCCTGAATGGACGACAGTTAAACAACAACCAACCTCTTAGGTAACAGCAAACCATATTGAAATCAATGAAATTGCTGACTGTAATTTGAGCGTCATTTATATTTATTATAAATTTGATTGTCCATATATTTTGTTTTTCTGAACCGTATATTGTTAAACCTTATAATAAATACTGACAAAGTAAATAAGTGATATGCTTTTGTTTATCGTGATCCTGCTACCCTCTGAAATGTTATTAGATGTTATCATTGAGAAAATAAATGAACTGTTAATTGTAACATTATCGTTCAATATTCATAACGAATATAGAAAGAAGGTAAAATCAGTGAATGTATCATTATTTATTAAGTTGCCAAGACATGTGGCAAAATCCTCCTCTTCATTCGTATATCAAATCTTTCAAGATGTCTCTTACAAGCATCTGACTTCTATGAAACAGTGACAAAATAATGTTAAAAACAAAGTTTTCAGTTTGTTTCTTAGAAATGCGAGTTAATCATTTTGAAAACTGCTTCTCATGTATAAATAATTCCCTTTTCATTTGAATAATGACCCCCCCCCCCCCCCCCCCCCCCCCCCAGCCCCGTCAAGCATTCAACTAACAGATCAAAATGCACATTTTTAACACACTATCTTAATTTTTAACAATGAAATGTAACATGACTATGTATATTTGGTGAATAAATACAAAGTCCTCGTTATGTTATAGCGCTGATAATTTCCGTTCATATACTGGAGTTTCCTTGAGTTTCCTGAAGTATCCTGTGCTCAGGAAATTCCCTGTAAACTGATCATGATACCTCATTAAACCCTTAGGGTATCCTGAGCAGGATACCTCATTAAACCCTTAGGGTTTCATGAGGTATACTGTATCAGGATACCCCCAATTTTCTAGCAGTGTATGTATTGCCATGAATTAGAAGAAGATTTTCAGACTATCATCTCTGAACATTTCATGAAAATCGGTCAAGCGGTTAAGCAGGAATCCTTCGTCACATTCAGTAATGTGTGACAAGGGTACTTTGCAAGAGAGACACGTGCAGCACATGTGTTGTTATGGCGACTTGCGCTAGAGACGAGCCTTCACGCTTCGGAAGCGCTTGCTGTTTGTGTAGTACGCAAAAATGGGGACTCTGTTTATATACGTCATATACCCGTAGCGTGTGCTAGTCGAAGTGATACTTCTCTTTGAAACCAAATTGCAATACATTGTCTTGATATGAAAATTATTTAACATATGCCATAGATAAAAGTTTTCTCTGGCGAATGACGTTAAAAGTATATTTTCCACAAATTTGAAACACTAACATCCGTTATGGCTCTTTAAGTCACAAGGTAATCATACACTTATGGAATCAATTCGACTATGTTTATTATTCTACAAAATATTACTTATGGGTTAAATGAAAGTAAATGAAAGTAAAAATAGTTGTTTATCGTTAGTATCGTAAATGTAGACGGTTTCTGTGTAACATCACCAAGACTTTAATAAATGTCAAACTTTCATATATGTAGTCAAAATATTGCCCTCGGTAATATGTGTCAACTGGACTAGGTTATAATCACGCATTGATTATAACATGAATATGTGTTAACAGGAATGTTCCTCGAATGTTGTTTTCACAACATGCTCCAAAAAGAATAAAATGCAGATTTTGTTCTGCGATAGAGTCATGAAGTAACAAAACCATTGGGGGCACTTTTGAAAAAATATTTTATTTTTTTGTTTGCAGATAAATGCCCAAATAGTTTTATCGGAAACGGTAAATCGTGCTACTGGTTCTCTAACGGCACTGCAAGCTACTCTGAAGCAAGTGTGAGTATATGTCGTTATCGGTGTAGTTTGTGTAGCCTGTCCATGTGCACTACACTGACATACATATTATCAGCTATTGATTTCCTGTAAATAACTTTCCTATGCAAGGTATACCGCGTAGTAGCCCCATTACTGGCTAAATCAACCTTGCTGCATTTCTTTCACTTTTATGTGCTAGGGAATCAGAGTCTACTATGTATAGGCCTATCTGTTTTTTTCTCGATGCTGAGATGGCACAACTTATTGATATGATAATAATTAAGCACGACAATGTCCATGAGGATTCAACACAAAATGACTTAATCCTTAATACTGTTGTTCTTTACAGTGCTAGACATTTCACAGCACAACATAATACATACACATACACTGTACATTGAAAGGTCGACTCGATCTCTATTCAGTCTATATTTAGACTGGAAACACCTTTACCATTTAGTGTGATTTCTCTCTTATTTGGGGTCGAACAAATCTGCGAAAAATTATGTGTGTACACAAAATTATGTGTGCGAACATATATCTTTCAAAGAGATAGAATTTTGGAAATGTTCCTGTATTTTGAACATGCTCACTTGCTCTACGTTAACCTGAGATGCTTAATCATACAAAAGACGACAAGCCTGTTACCATTTGTAACAGGGCAACTTCATTGCGCAATGCATAGCTCGCACCAGTCTCCATCAGTGGCTAAATTAAGCCTTGCAGCATTTCCTTTACTTTTCCGCCAGGAGCGGATAGTTTCAATAAAAATTTCAGTTCTATATGGTTGTACTATAGCCAAACTCGTTAAATTTTACAGACTAACTGGCATAATTGCGTACAAGCAACGGAGTTGAAAACCAAAGTTATCCACGCTGTAGAAAGACTGATCTGCTGACTTGTCACCCATTGAACAACTTTTGCAATTTCAACCTCGTCCATTAACAATAGAGACTTGGCCTTTTCCTCATGTATTTGTAAGCCTTCTTACACCGTTAAGCTTAACATATCGTTATTCTAGTCAATGTTCTTAAAAACCTGATTATCGAAAACTGGTCAATTGACCTTTTATTTCACGTCAATTAATGGTCATTTTTACTGAAAGACCTTTCCAAATGTATGTATTTTCGATATATAATATTATAATAAGCGTTTGTTTGATTTGGGACCAAAATGTTTTGGTTGCATTTCTTTTGCAAGTCAGTTTATAAGAAAATGATAGGAAAGTGGCAGGAAAGTGATAGGAAAGTGATATATAAGAAAGTGATAGGAAAATTGCAGGAAAGTGATAGGGAAAGTGGTATATAAAAAAGTGACAGGAAAGTGTTATATAATAAAGTTATAGGAAAGTGATATATAAGAAAGTGATAGGAAATTGATATATAAGAAAGTGATATATAAGAAAGTGATAGATAAGTGATAGGGAAAGTGATATATAAGAAAGTGATAGGAAAGTGATATATAAGAAAGTGTTGGGAAAGTGATATATAAGAAAGTGAAAGGAAAAGTGGTATATAAGAAAGTGATAGGAAAGTATTATATAATAAAGTTATAGGAAAGTGGTATATAAGAAAGTAATAGGAAAGTGATAGGAAAGTGGCAGGAAAGTGACAGGAAAATATTATTGTTGAAATTGATGGAAAGGTTACAGATGGCCATCATTTTGTTGTGTATGGAGAAAGTATTTGTGATGAGGAACGAGCAAAACCGATGATATTCTTGATGACATATACACCTCCCTTTTAAAGGCGCTGTAGCACGTTTTTTGCAAAATTTATTTTTTCAAATTTCCCATTTATAATGATAGTTTATGTCATTTAGATTAACTTTAGAGGGTAAAACATCTTATTACAAAAAACCAATTATCTGTAGTGGTAAAAACTATGTTGCGTATAAAGCAAAAATTGCATGGCGGCCATTTTATTGTGAACACAATTTATTATTTTGTATTACAAAAACGATTCCCATGGCTTTACCGAAATATGTACACTAATTTTAATCTTTATTTTCCGAAGAGAGAATGATGTTTAACTATTGGTGAAATTATTTTTCAAATACATTTCATCAACTTTTTTGAGCAAAAAAACGTGCTACTGCCCCTTTAAGCCCACGTTTCTGATACTGTTAGCTTATGCTTATGTTAGCCTATACTCTACGGATTTTGTCTTGTTTTGATTTCGTTTTGTTAAAATGTTTTGGGGAGCTGTAATACTATAACAGTTCAACAAAGATAGTATTTATATAACAATGAACTATCCATAAAATGTATTCATGAAACATTTGTAACAGAAGTGATATGAGATCACCTCCAGTGTGAATCTAACCCCGACCTCCGGATGAAACTCCTGCGCGCTCTAGCAGTTGAGCTACAAAGGGATATCCCACTGCACTAGCCGAAACCAGTAGGAACACTATCATCTAGCCCTGCCACATATTCAAACAAGGACGTTCATGCAGCATTGGACAATAAGGTGACAAGTTACGGAAACTCCATTTATTAACCATCTGTCATCTCACATCGCATAATGATAAAACAAATGGTGTCAATTCCTGAAAGCTAGTATACTGTCATAACACCTGCTGTTAAAGTCGCACCTCGACTGGAGAAAATATATTCAGATATCGAAATGACAGCCATACTGTTGTCCAACAGCGCCGACGAGATGATCTTCCTTCATGTGTTTGTTCTTGTGTTGGCAAGCGTGGCTGTTGAAGGTGAGCGCATATAAGACTACACATAAGAAAGAACCTTTCATAAAAAGTTATTCATGAAATTGAGGAATTTTATTATTTATCAAATCCTAAAAGGTTGTTACTGATAAAGTGTTATTCATTAGTTTGTTGAGTAATTTGTTTCGATACCATACAAATGGATTTTTTCCCTCTATATCCACTATATAATATATTAGTATTACACTGCATTGAGTCACATTGTATCAAATATAGTGATAGTGTCATCTTATTGAAAAGTAGTATTAACTGTTGCTGAAATATTTTTATTTCAATGCCAGTTCATTCAGTATATTGACATTATGAAGGTGAAAGTCGATATATAAATTATTTTTTTTTTAACGAGAAAACCAGACAGTCTACTGCGACTGGCGCGTCAATTGGTCAAACATTGATATCTGCATTAGAGAATAATACTTTTATTTGGATGTCTGTTCAAGTACACTTGGGTTGTAGAGATTTAATTAATAAAAGATGTTGTTGATACAAATGACCTTCTTGGACCTAAATTTGTTGATGTGTATTTACTGAAGGAAATAACAAAATATGCCAAAAAAGCCCCCTTTGACCCTCCTATCTCGTTTAGTCAAGGAGATTCGAAACGATGAATTCTTAAAACGTGTTTTTCTCAGAAATATGAACAGATACTCTTTTGAAATTCCACTTTAGTTTAGTTAGAGTCTGAAAACATGATGTGTCTCTATTTCAGTCATATTTATCACCCATGGATTTGGTGGTTGAATGTATCTAGAACATATAAAACTACAGAATTGGGTTGGTAATGTGTTAAATGTCATACAATTACTGTGCTTGTAATGGGACGTGAACATTTGATTTCTGCACTTGTATATGGCTATTTTTCGAAAAAAAATTTTTTATTTAAAAGAAGTTCTTATCATATACTTGGCATCGTGGTATGAGTATCCAAGTTGAGTACATATTTGAACTTAAATCAGCACATGGATTGTTTCGGCAAATATGACAGCTAAATAAAATATATTGAAATATACCTAATGCCACTTTGAGTATTACACTTTTATGCTTTAACTACAACGTGCTTGTTATTTCAAGATTTTCAAATTTTCAAAAAACAAGTGCATGAACTTTTATGGACTCATTGATCTTACTTCTTAACAGCAGTTTTTTTTAAAATAAGCATGATATAGTCGTAACATTTTCAATTTGTTTTCAGCTAATGGTAGCATAGGCATAACAGTCCGTAAAGGTGTGTTCTCAACAGTAACAATTTACTTTTATGTCGTTAAAAAAACGTTTTGGTTCTTGTCACTTATTCAACGCCTAAAGAGTCATTACCCATCTTTGAATTTAAATATCATAAACAAGTTATGTGCTCAGAGGAACCTGGTTTGTTGTCTTTTAACATCCAATAAGTTGAGCCTTTTGTGCTAAAATTACAGACTTGAGAATGTACTGATAATTATGTCATCGCCATAGTTTCATGGGTTGGGTCAATTGTCCTATTTCCGATCATAGAAAAATGGAAGGGAAAATTCCAAAAAAGGTCATAATGTGAGCTAAAATGTTATTTTCTACTTATAATTCATAAACATTTATAAACAATGGAGTCAGTTATGTTTTGGAGGAGATTTATTCGTTATTTTCTTAAAACATTGTAATGCCTCGATTACACTTGCTCGCAAAATGCCTCCGCGAGGGCCCGATAAAAATCTTGAGTCCGTTTTATAAAGTTTTAATTGGGTTTACCACGGATTAACGTGCGGAAAACGGCGGAGGAGAAATCGCTTTTTCGTGTGGTCTTATTGCTTCATCGTGCTGCTATAACGCTTTATTCTGTTTACCAGAGTTTAAAGAGCGATATCCCCTCTCGGCCATCATACTTTATCATCCCGCGCCACGAGCTCCATACGTCCGTCCGAGGGGGATAGCTTCTCTCAGAAACCATTTAAGATAGGATAACCAGAGTTGGTGTGTGGCTGGAGGGTATTAATTAATTCCTTAATTGAATTGGAAAATGGGATATATATTTTCTGGAGTTGTGTTCCGTTTTTTTCTCTGTCCATGGTGACTTGAAAGGGGAAAACATTGCTTAGAAACAGATAGAGGGAGGATAACTAAATTTGGCGTGAGGCATAAGGGTATAAATACCTTGAATGGAGATTGAAAATGAGGAGCGGTCACTTACTTGTTTTTGTTGTAATGAGAACCAACATGGAAGGGGATGTTGATGAACTTCTGAACTTGTTAAACAATTTAATTGACAATGTTCAGTGTACTTTCCATAAACAAACTAATTCTTTCCCACTTGGTCACTTGTTGATTTCTTATTCTCTTCTGCACACATTGTTTTATGTATTTTAGCCTTGTCAAATAGTTGTCGATTACATGGAGAGGGCTTCTATAAGTTTCCAATCCAATCCATTTCTTAAATGAATAAAAAATATGTTCAATCGATCAATTCTTTCCCCTTATTCATGAAGGCTCGAGATCCTGCTCCTGCCCACTGGGGTTTATCAGAGGCCCGAACACTTGCTATTGGTTTTCTACTGGGACTGCCAACTACCTAGAAGCCAGCGTGAGTGCATAAACATTTTGTACTCCCTCTGTGCAGGAAATTCGAACGATTCTAAGGTACCAACCTTCTCTTCCCACAGAGGTTACTCCCTTCAGTTTAGGAACTGAAATCTGAAGACAGTGATCTCTGTTGGAAGAGAATAAGGTGCCAAAGGCAAATCTGGGAATTGGGGTATTGGCGGGGGTGTGGTTCTGTCGACTGCAGAGGCGAACAATCATCGTCATTTTTCATGGAATACTTAATCGAGAAAACATTCAGGGCAATGAGTAAAAAATATGATCAACAAGAACCGAATGAGCAGCCGTAGATTCGGTAAAAAAATAGTTACTCCCATTGAACCGAATGCATTCTCCATCTTAATCCATGTAAGTTATGAAACATGCTTTCGTTATTATTTTGCATTTTAAACAATTATATTTCACTTATTTGGCCCACAAATTATTTATTTTGTAAATATCGGTGATCATTCATCTGACCTGATACCCGTCTTGACCCGCGCAGTCAATAATCAGTTGATTCTTAAAGATAAGAGGACCAAATTTACAGACTACATAGTTAGCTTACCACACGACAGACAGAAACATATGTCGATTTTCTAGTTTTACATAAGTATATTTTGTGATTGAGTTTGTGCATACTGTGTTTAGGGCTTCCATGGGTACTCGAGTACCCGAGTACGAGTCGTGTTTAGCTGGACTCGAGTCCATTTTCTGGGACTCGAGGACTCGGTAAAAAATCACATAAATTTCACATTAATTTAAGTCACCTTGTGCAAGTTATAAACATTAAAAATGTCGTTCCTGAATATTTAACAACAACTGCACTGGACCCCGTATGTCGTGGTACCTGAGGGACAAGTTATATACAACGTTACAAGTGAACAGTGACACCAGCCCTGGTCGCATCGGCTACTTTCAGTATCACAGCCACAAAACTCATGCAATGCAACCAAATAAAACATTGAATTGATGATATCAGATATATACCAACAAATGTAAATACATATGAAGCTTATATGGTCAAGTTGGCCGATATACTGATGTCAAATATAAACTTGTGTTTATCAATTGTATGTTGGTCGAGTTGACAAGCGACAGTAGCCGGGTTTCATATCTAAAACTGAATGTTACGCTTGTTCATAAGGTAAAATAAATGCATTCTTTTATTATGTCAGTATAGTTGTGAAATAAAAAGACAATAATCGACATCTTATATCACTACATAATAATGATAATGACACCGACATATGAGGTAAAATAGTCCATGTCAAGTGTTTGGTCAAATCACCAGGAGTATAACCAATCAAAATGCGAGAATTTTGCTTGGAGGTAACTCAATCCAAATATGGTATGTGAAACAGGTTACAGATCTAGAAGGAATGTAAATCTATAAGCAACCCATTTCTTAGTAGGGATGTGAATTTGTCTACGAATTGTTGACATTGAATAAATAGTATCTTTCTAAACCTATGTACAAGTAAGATAATATTTTTATTATAAATTTTTTTGTTTATTATATCTTAACTATTAATATTACGTATCTAAATCTCAACTAATTTCTACTTGTTTACTTGCTACCCTTCATGAAATGATCAAGACCATTCTTTGTTTATAAAAATGGCGACAATAGTCTTAAACACTGCAATGATTTTCAAGATTATCGATTATGGTTTCGAACATAAACATTAGATGTCAAATTCCATCCTAGCTATTCCATATCTAGATTTCTTACACTGAGTGTGAAAATTAGAAAAATGACAAACTTTCACACATTTATTCAACGGTACCCTTTCTGTCATCTGTACTGTATGCCTTTGTCACTAAAGGAGAACAAAAGTAAATATTATTTTATTGGAATTTTCCTTGTCTGTCATCTGCATGTCTTTATCACTGAGACAGAAAATAAATAGCCTAAATAAATAACTTTGTGGTATATCAGAGTTCCACTGTAAGCACAATCTAAAACCTCAAAGACTAATCAGATGTTATTGTGACATGCTGCCACTTAGCTGAAAGGTATTAATTTCGAGTACTCGAGTCCGAGTCGAGTCCAACCCCACGAGTACTCGAGTCCAATATTTTGACCCGTGGAAGCCCTAACTGTGTTCCTCGATATCTAACGTAGTATAATACGAGTTAAAGCACGTCACATATCTTATAATCAAACTCATCGTAAAAACACGAAAATAGCATGTCCATTATATGGGTCATTACATGTTTATTACGTCACAGTGTGCTCACAACCATGAAATAAAACAGACAGACAGACAGACATTCTATTTACTAAAATACTGACATACAGTCAAGCCTCGATAATCCGAATCTCGCAGTGTCTGAACGGTAGCAAGCTGCAACCAATATTGATATTCTAAATACGTTCTCATCTGTCTGTAGATTCAAAGGGCATCAACTCCTTCTTATTTGGTTCATTTCAGTAGTCTGAACATTTCACTATCCGAACCTGTTTTATGAAAAACGGGAACGTTCGGATTATCGGGGCCTGAGGCCTGACTGTATATCAAACATGTATTGCGTGAACTTTTAAAAAAACCCATCAGAATTTTATATTTTTCTTGCATGATATTCAAATAGGCATTTATTATTTATAACATTCATTTTTGTTAAGACATAAGATTAACAAAACTGAATTGTGATAATGGGTGTATCAAATATTTATCAAGAAATATATTCCTTATATCCAGGTAGGTCTCACAATAAAATAGGACATGTAGGCCTACTTCATCTTCAATTAGATTAAGATTAGATTTTTACAAGAGTACAGACTCTTAATTCATGGGGGACATTGCTATATCTAACAGTCTCTGAACTAAACATTTTTTTAAAAACTGAGATATGTTCAATATTGAGGAGAGACTTACAAATCATATGAATAGAGCATGAAGTTGTGTTATGAAGAGATGAAACCCAATCTTGTGAAAGATTATCTGATAGTCCATATGGTTTGTTTAAAGACAGAAATAAAACCATTAACATCTCCAATATCCATGAAATAAAACAAATATACGAATATGATTTTTCAGAGACACTGTCATCACCTCGGAGGCAAACTTGCCATCATAACCAGTCGACATGAAGACGATTTCATCAGAAACTTTCTTCAGCGTTTTGGCAAAGGTGCGCTGGTCCACTGAAGCTCTGATATTTTGATGACACCGATTCAATAATCTGTCTCTA
This sequence comes from Gibbula magus, assembly GCA_936450465.1. NCBI lineage: Eukaryota > Metazoa > Mollusca > Gastropoda > Trochida > Trochidae > Gibbula > Gibbula magus. The sequence continues at coordinate 30,565,839 of OW388299.1, read as the reverse complement.
TTCATCACTAGTTCTCAAATGATTGTAAGCTGGATAAAATTCATAGGTTTATGTTTCTTTCCAATTTCAATCTGATAACCAAATTTCTCCCTGAGTAATTGAAGATGAACAAGCAGACAGAGACGCCATATCCCCCGCCTTTGGGACAATTTATTGAAGAATAGTTGTTGAATAACAGTGACTTTGAACCTTTTTTCAACTAACCAGTGCCCAGTTACAAGCAATGTATATTGGTCATACATTTGATCTTACTCTCCTGCAGATTGTAACATTTCAACTTTAGCCCAAAGTATCTTACATAATTGAATGAGATACGGTATTTAAATCATGATCATCCTGCTATATCAGGTTATTTGTATCAGTATTAGGCTCGTACAATCTCCTTGTAGCCTGATGTAGCAGGATGGATGATGATATGTTACATTTGTTGGCTCAGCAGGGCAGGAATGCCACTCCCTGTAGGGTTTGTAACATATCAAAACAACCTTAGCCTACCCAATATAAGGCTTATTGCAACTGATGGTTATCGTTTGCTGATGATCACACATGATGATTGTTCCACACACCAAGTTTCGTTGAGATAAACGTACGGGCAAAAGAAAGTATATGGCTCAGTTGTATTTATCATATGTATTCAAATATCTCGAGTTTTCGACGTCGTATTGGAAAAGGGACTTGTTTGTGAAATTAGTTGAAAAAAATTAAATCAGTCAAAGAATACCTCTACGCGGTTTAAATATTTAAAATTAAAATTTAAAATTAAAATTTTGAAATTCCCCCAAATTAATATTGATAAAACACAACTGTTCATCGACATATAACACATATTCTGTGTGAAAATCAATAAATGTGCTTCGTCCTGCACACATTTACAACATTTTATACATGGTAGGAATCATGTTGGTGTAAATTTGATTTCTTACCCCTGTCTACTTTAAATAATGATATTTTAGTTAAAAAATAAAACAGTCCCCAATTCAGTCATTATGTCCCCAGAAATTTTTTTCGGGAGACATAATGTTTTCGCCTCCCTCCGTTATTCCGTCATTCCGTTATTCTGAAATGCTTTCTTTTCCGGGCCATATCTCAAAAACCGTTCAATATTTTTCACGAAACTTGGTATGTGGTTAGACCTAGTGGTGGAGTGGTGCCTTTTGCTATTTTGGTTACTCTGAATTTTTTTTTCTGGTTTCCATGGAAACAATTTGAACTTAGTGCAAATTGAGATGAACAAATGAAGTCCAGGGACCTTTTCCGGCCTCTATTTCATAATCTATCTAGTATTTCTTTACGAAACTTGGTATGTGGTTAGATCTAGTGGTGGAGTGGTGCCTTTCGTTATTTTGATTATTCTGAATTTTTTTTATTCTGGTTTCCATGGAAACAATTTGAACTTAGTGCAAATTTGGGGTAGGGACCTTTTCCGGCCTCTATTTCATAATCTATCTAGTATTTCTTTACGAAACTTGGTATGTGGTTAGACCTAGTGGTGGAGTGGTGCCTTTTGCTACTTAGGTTATTCTGATTTTTTAAAATTTATTCTGGTTTCCATGGAAACAGTTAGTGCATATAGGGATAAGGAACCTTTTTAGACCTCTATCTGTGTGATATCTATCACAGTGCATCACATGCACATATTTCTAGTTCAAACTACTGCCGAGAGGTGTTATTGTATCTTTCCATAATCAAATGCATCTCATGTCTTTAAAAAATTGAATTAATCAAAAACAAGTGAGTGTTATACTTTCTTTTGCCCGTCTGCTCCAGAAACAAAATCGGGACGGACGAATGGACGGACGGAGCCCATTTCAATACCTCCCCCCTTCAATATTCCCCACCCCCCCCCCCCCCCTTCCAACTATGTTGGCGGGGGGTAATAAGCAGGCCAAAACGGAATACTTGGTATAAGTAGACATTATATTCATACACAGAATTGGCCTACTGGGTTGGAGCATCGGACCAGAGGATCGAAGGCACGTTTGTCTGGGATGAGACCAATCCTCTGAGACGACTTACCTACACCAACTGGTCCCCGGGACAACCTGACAATGAAGGAGGCCGAGAACATTGTGTGGAACTGCGACGTCCGCTTGGGAAGTATCTGTGGAATGACGATCGTTGTGAAGTCCACAATAATTACATCTGTGAGATATAGGCCCTCTGCTTTATTATTTGGATCTTATTTTTTTCCATTGAAATAAGTCTGTCCAAAAGTGAAACGGATTTACTTATCACAAAAGGATATTTCTTTATTGAATTTTAAATCTTTATATATGATCTGTAAGATAACATGATGGTCAGGTGAATGGTTCATTCTCACGAAAAATTCATTAAATTGGATTTGTTTTTATCGTGAATTGCATCGTAAATCTGTCGTCAGTTTTGATAGAGGGATGAGTTTAATGCACGTGACACGTGATTCATTTCAAGTAACTAGTTTGTTTGCACCTCTTTAATTTAGCAAACAAACATTGACATAAGCGAAAGAACTATTTTTATCCTCAAAACATGATTCACAGATCCTCAGGGTTACAAAATCAGTGTTAACAGATGTTGAATAAGGACCGAAACGAAGGTACAATGGTAGCATTCGAAAGTCGCCATCAGTAACAACAAATATACATTACACATTTATTCTGAGAGGTAAAGTAAATCCATTGTTACAGGAATGATGTTAAATCAGTCTGATTAAGATAGACAGTTTCCCGAGGAATATATACAAGTTGCAAAATAGTACATTTATCGGGATACAAATTCATATCGTTCAGAGGTTTCCTGGCGAGGAATCTATAGAATCAGTTCGTATCTCGATTCCCGCAATGAACTATTTTGAAGATGTAATTTCTCGGAACAGGGCCGATTTCAATCAGACTGGGTGTTAAATATGTTTTCATCATTTAAATACAGTTAAGACCTTATTTTCTACAATTCCTCGTACAATGCCGGTACAAGAACTGTATCGGAGGGATACAGTCACAATATAGTTTGCCTTTTATCTCGGGGGTAAGCATTGAAACATCACTGGACTTTGAACAAGACAACCCTTATTTTCAAAAGTAAACGAGAAATCACCATATGGTTATCATTTGCGTAAGAACATGGGTTAAACAAGCTTTTATGGGATCACTATGATAGCTTCAATCGGGAGTCCACTTGAAATAGACATGCGCATTTGCGACTAACATAGAAACATAATGTATAATGTGCATGTATATATGTGAAGAAAAACTTTCAATATTTATATATTACATATTTCAATTGTTGAAGTCGTTAGTTAGATGATAATAGCTGGTACATTTTTGTCCTTGACGGGAATGCTTATAAAATCTTAACAAAAATTTAACATTTGAATAAAAATTAAATCACTCCTTCCTGATAGCCTACTATGCCAGTCTAATATCCTTCCAACATATTGAAAAAGTATACATAAATAATTTATAATTGCCAAAATCCTGTGATATCCAAACATATGAAAACAATAACATGCGAACTCCTGTAACCAAATTTACTTTACCACTTTCATCCTGTAACTTTAACATTTCATAACATGCGTTTGGATTACGACTTCTTTCCATACACAAAGCCTGCACTTCTCAGATGAAACAACAGGAAACCTCTAACATCCAAAGCAAATACGCGTTACGTACACTTCCTCAGAGAACAGTTATATCCATCATGAAATTACTCCACAAAACCTATTGTCAACATATTCATATTATATATACCTTTATCATCAACCTCAAATGTATGTTACATTGTAATTCTTCACTCCATTTATCCTTTGTATTTCGAATATTCAACCACATTAAATACAATATTCTATTTATACCTGCTTTATTTTTTCAATACAAATGTTGCTGAATTCAGACTTCTCCACTCAATCACTACCAGAGATTCTACATACAGATTAGAGAGTGTCTGGTAAGCTACTGCACACTAGGTACACTGACAAATTAATACAATTCAATATGCCGTATTTGTAGACTTTGCGAAAGATTTCGATTCTGTGCAACGCAATAAACGTTAATCAATTTTTCCTTATTTAAAAAATGAGTAATCTGTTAGTTAATATGTGTGAGAACGTAAAAACTTGTGTTAAAAATAATCACGACTTTTTCGCGAATTACAAGTTGGTGTGAGCCAGGGATGCATACTAAGTCAATTCCTGTTCTGAAAACTGGAAACTAATTGTTCGAGCCGTATACATTTCCATTCAGAACTAGTTTAAATCGTTCTTCTCTTGTTCGCAAATAACGTTATCTTCTTTTCAAGCACTATCAGCGGCCTTCAGAACCACTTTTAAAAATGAACTTGAGCAGTATTGCGATACATGGAAAGAACGCAAATAGTGAGAAAACAAAAATAGCAGTATTTAAAAGGAAACATAGTCATTTAAAGGTATGCAACTAGAATGTGTTAGCTATTATTAATACATAGGATTTTTGACAAACGCACCGTTGTGGAACATGAATGCATCTCTTCAAGCGCAAAAATCACTATGATGGGCATTCTGAAAATGCCGAAAAAATTGTTGGTGTTAAATTGAACACACCCAATACAATGGTTTATGGTGAATTTGGCAGATATCCAATGCACTTGTTAATGCGCATAAAATCCTTCAAATACTAGGTAAAGTATATATACTCTATATACTCTTCACACTATTCACAGTTATTTACTTTACGCGTAGAGTCTACGCCGTAGACCTACTGGAAGCCTTTTTGAAAGGCTGCCATAACTGGACAGTCTCACACTCCCCTCTAAAATTAATGCGGTGCTTTCCTACTCCTAAATCTGAAGGGAGTAACCTCTGAGGGAAGAGAATGTGGTGAATCGAAAATCGACAAAACTGTAGAGAGATTTTATAATCTGAAAACTTCAGTCAGTACATCTAAGGGCAGATAACTCTAATTTTGTAGCGTGTTTCCTGCCTGCAAAGTTCCACGATTGACAGATTTCACAAGCAGCTGGCAAAACCCGACCCATGGAATTGAACCCGGAAGTGGTCGTGTGTAAGTTATTTAATATCAACATTACATTGGTGCTTCAACATATGATGTAGGTAATATTGGTTTCGTTATTTTATAGGCTACATGAATATTTCTGTCAAGTTATTTGTAACTCATCAGCTCATGACATAGATCAGTTTTTAAAAAAATCCAAAACATTTTTTTAATTTCATTTCATGGAGGGAAAAGAAAAAAAAATAGAAACATATGTCATTGAAAATGTCTACAATAAAATGACAACACTGATAATTAGAAGATAATGGTAATTAATAAAGAATCAATAAGGAAAAATGTCATCTGCATGATGTCACAAACCATAAGGCATGTGATATTTTCCAGTGGTAGGCAGAAAAGGTCCAAAACGTTAATAAGTAAGCTTACTAAATAGAATTAGTCAGTTTTCCAGGCAAATATTTAGTACTTTTCTAAATCGAATTTCGGCATTCATGTAGGCTATGTCAATATAGCAATCTAACTAGTAACCGATATGTTAGTCCAGCATGCTAGACGTCTCCCTAGTAGGCGTTGGGTGCGCAGTCATCGCACATAAACCGACGTTTAGATTATCTGAACAGTTGAGGCTGAGTACCGATATATATGCTGTATAGATTTAACCAGCTAACTATTAAAGGTACATCTATTGTGTTTCATAAAAAGTTATTTGGCTTTAATACGCCCCAACTCACCATATGTGATGTTTACAATACAAACAAATCCACCCAGATTACATATTCATCCCTTATCGACAAATAAAGTATAATTCCTAGTTTCCAATTAAAATCGAGTAATATAATTATTCATATGCAGAAACCGAAACTGCCGTCCCATTTACATGCACAGTAGTTATATGACATATTCAACATGATCCACCCATATTTGTTATTTTGTCAGTTTTAAATAAGATTCCAAAATTACGTTTGACTCATTGACGCGCGCAACACGCGGTGCATTGTCCGGTTTTCGATCAGAAATCACTACTTTTACCTTCATATCGTCAATATACTAAGTCGACTATCATTAAAATAGTAGTTTTCGGTAACAGTCGGTACTTCTCGATAAAGTAGCACCATTTATAACATTAGGAATATGTGACCCTCAACAACACAATGGATGTACCTTTAAGCAATACAAAACATAAACCATGCTATTTCAAGATATTGTAAAGAAATCGAAAACGTAACTTGACACAGCTTACCAAAAGATCGGCAATTTTCACCCAAGTTTCCGTAGCAATATCCATGAATAAACTTCGATTATTTCGTCATCAAACAATTATTTTAACAATTTGTTATGGTTATTGAGCTTGCAAAAAAGATTACCTTCAATGGAAATTATGATTATATGACTTTTATTTCATTAGTTTATTTTTTTATTACAATTTTCCACGACGTCCCCTCTCGCGCATACAGGCGCTACTGAGTGTACAGTGCTTCATAACACAGCGCTTGTAGGCGCTACTGAGTGATACGGGCTGGTGAACGGGCCGCGCCTCAATGCGTCACTGAGTGCAAAAGGGAACTTTTTAATTGCGCTTATATGCGCTAGCAGTATGTAAAGGGTTAAATCTCTTTGAATAAATAAACATACATGAGCATCTGGTCAACATGTACATATAATTATATAATTTTTTACGATGATTTAAGAATCTAAGTCAAAATTAGATATGAAAAAGATGTAAATTATGTTTGTTTCATTACACTAACAATAATTCATTTAGTAAACTTACCCAATCAAAACGTGCTTCAACAGCAGTTACGGGGTATAGTATTTCTATCCGCATGGCTCCAACAATCCCTGATTGTATAGGCTGATTGCACCTCGTAATGCTGACAGTTGCATGGTTACCCATTGCTATATATAGCTTGTATGTTGTCAGCCAATGAAATGTTGCGATTTGCTTATCAGTCTTCTCATCACTTCACTGCCAATATTGCTTGCTTTAAACTCCATACGAGGTAAAATATTTGCAACTGCATACATCTCGCCTCCTGGCATCTACAACCCTTGCATTCAAGTATATATTTTTGAGATCTATCATGTCAGTACATGGGACGTGATATCACATCAGAATTTTTACAATCTTTCCATACAAGAGATGTGATATCTCGTCTCTTCACACTAAATCTGTATAACTGCTTTCTCGCCGTGTTTCCTTGTCCCTTGAATGTAAGTAGTGCCCTTTTTAACAATGTTATGTTATGTTATGTAATGAAAGCTTCATGTCAACTGTTGCAACCATGGGGACGTGATAGCACGTCCCTCGTATCTTAATGTCATATTAAAAAAAATAGACTCATATGATGGGTTGTGACCCTTCAGACAGGATATCTCGTCCTTATTATGGAAAGAGTTAAAGCCATTTTATTGTCTGGTTACCGGTATTACTATAATGTTATTAGTTAAGTATTTCCAAGTTACAGGTCCGAGGCCCGTTGTTTTTGCACGAGAAATACTTAATTAATGACAATTTTATGAATTAACTTCATTCTATTATATTTGCACAACACTAAATATCTCATTTACATTAAAATAACGATTATTAACAAGATTGCCGAACATATTTCACTGGTCAAAGTTGTGAGGCGATAGCTTTTTTCCTCAGACTGTAGCAATCGCCATTCTGTTGTGGTTTTTTTTACACAGAGCTGACCGATAATTAACAGAAAAGTAAATAAATTTTGGAGATTGTATCATGAGTTTCACTTTCGTTTCAGATTTAACTGACAGCTAATGTCGCAACACCAAATGAGGATTATTTCCAAGAGATGTCTGGCTGATATTGATATGTTGTTGATATTACCATCAGGATATATTAACAGAACCATGGATGAACTTGGATATTATGCATCTACAATTTCATATGACACATCATTAGTCTGAGATCTATTTTCATAAAAAGAGATGCAATGTTACCTCATGATCCTTTTGGGTTAAAGATAAACAGCAATATTTTTTTTTATTATTGGACACATCCATGTAGCATCATGTTATCAATCCAAGAATGATGAACTGTCTAATTGCTCTTGCGATATGGAGAATCATCCTGATTCAACGCTGAGAGTACTATTGATGAAAGTCTGAATGTGACGGAGAACAAGTGATGTCAGATATGGATGGCCCTTCCCACAGTGCTATATCAAATCAGGATGCCATTCTGATTGATTTATTACCAGATATAAATGGTTCTTCAGATAGCGAAGTATCAAATCTTGACGTTACTGAGGTTAAATCTAAGCCAAAGGATAGGATTTACAGTGAAGTATCAAGTGTAAATGATACGGAAGTTGATACACTATCAGCTATGGACACACCTTCAAAAAGTGTGGTGTCAAGTCTGAACAGTGCTGATGTTAAAGCTTCAAACCTGAATGCACCTGATTCCGATGAAGATGTTCTTCCAGAGAGTGAAGTAGTGATATCCGCTGATTCCACTCCAAATGACGTTCTAAGATCAAGCATGATGTCAAATGAGAGCTTTGCCCATGGTCGTATTGCATGTGAAAAACCGAAAGAAGGGTCATCTTTCTGTTCTGTTTCTGAAGAAGTTTCATGTAGTCTAAACGCTGGCCATTGTGATATGATAAAGGATAACGGTTGTGAGGTCACCTTTAATTCAGAACTTAATGTAACTTTGGGTGGCACATCATATGCCCAGAACCATGAAGATATGCCAGTACAACAGAAAGGTTCAACAATTAATCAAACTCAAGCTGCTAAATGCTGTGATAGTTCCAGTGATGCTGGTGCTGATCTTTCATATAATTTAGAACATTGTGTTGATCCTTCACACAATATAGAACAATGTGGTGATCCTTCATTGAATTTAGAACATTGTGATGATCCTTCACAGAATGTAACACATTGTGTTGATCCTTCACAGAATGTCACACATTGTGTTGATCCTTCACACAATGTAGAACAATGTGGTGATCCTTCACAGAATTTAGAACATTGTGTTGATCCTTCACAGAATGTAGAACATTGTGGTGATGCTTCACAGAAGGTAGAAGATTATGTTGATCCTTCACAGAATGTAGAACAATGTGGTGATCCTTCACAGAATTTAGAACATTGTGTTGATCCTTCACAGTATGTAGAACATTGTGGTGATCCTTCACAGAAGGTAGAACATTGTGGTGATCCTTCACAGTATGTAGAACATTGTGGTGATCCTTCACAGAATTTAGAACATTGTGTTGATCCTTCACAGTATGTAGAACATTGTGGTGATCCTTCACAGAAGGTAGAACATTGTGGTGATGCTTCACAGAAGGTAGAACATTGTGGTGATGCTTCACAGAAGGTAGAACATTGTGATGATCCTTCACAGTATGTAGAACATTGTGGTGATCCTTCACAGAATTTAGAACATTGTGTTGATCCTTCACAGTATGTAGAACATTGTGGTGATCCTTCACAGAAGGTAGAACATTGTGGTGATGCTTCACAGAAGGTAGAACATTGTGTTGATCCTTCACAGAATGTAGAACATTGTGGTGATCCTTCACAGAAGGTAGAACATTGTGGTGATGCTTCACAGAAGGTAGAACATTGTGGTGATGCTTCACAGAAGGTAGAACATTGTGGTGATGCTTCACAGAAGGTAGAACATTGTGGTGATGCTTCACAGAAGGTAGAACATTGTGGTGATGCTTCACAGAAGGTAGAACATTGTGGTGATCCTTCACAGAATGTAGAACATTGTGGTGATCCTTCACAAAATTTAGCACATTCTGCTGATGCTTCACAGTATGTAGAAGATTGTGATGATCCACCATCGAATGTAGAACATTGTGATGATCTTTCAAACTATTTAGAATCATGTACTTTTCCAGCAGAGAATATAGCACCATTTGCTGATGCTTCACAGAATGCAGAACTTTGTGAGTTTCCTTTACAGAATATAGAAGATTGTGATGATCCTTTGCAAAATGTAGAACCTTGTGATGATCCTTCAAAGAATGACGTAGAATTGTGTACTATTTCAGCACAGAATAAAGGACTATTTGCTGATCCATCATGGAATGGAGAAGATTGTGATGATCAAAATCAGAATGTAGAACCTTGTGTTGATAATTCAAAGTATGTAGAACAGTTAATTGGTCTTTCACAGAATGTAGAATCTTGTGATGATGCTTCACAGATTGTCGAAAGGTGCACTTTTCCATCACTAAATGTAGAAGCTTTTGCTGATCCTTCACAGAATGTAGAAATTTCTGATGTACGGTCAGAGAATGTGGAGTCTTGTGCTGATCAAAGTCAGAATATGGATTCTTTTGATGATCAAGCACAGAATATACACATTCCAGGGCTGAATGTGGAGACTACTGATGGTCTAGTACAGAATACAGAATCTTCTGATGTTCTTCAGTGTAACGACATGGCTGAAAATACAAGTGGGATAAGTGAGTATAAGGTGTAGTGTTTTATTAACAAGTAATTAAGAATTAATGTTTATCTATTTGTTGACTTTGAAGCCGCCATTAGTTCAATCTGGTTGTATGAATGAATGTTGTTTGTCTGTTTCATTGTCATACATTGTTTCAGGAACAAGGTGTGGAAGTGGTTAGTAATATCTCAATGAAATTGGATATATGTTGCACTCACAAATTCATTAGGGTAGGCTTCATTGCCAAATCATACTTTAAAACTGGTAGAAGAACATTAAGATATGAATGAAGTAAAAAGTGAATAAACTTGTTGATGCAATTCAACTCTATCAGATGGGGATGTGAGTAATGATGATATAGATCATCTTCCGCACCCATCGGGCCATATTTGCACTTTTAGAAAATGCATACTGACCCTTGCGACAACTCGAGGGGATTTCTGAGAGAGGAAGGAACACGACTATTGAGCTATGGTGTAGACCAATCAAATGCGCGTTTACAAATCACGCAGAGACCCGTAGGGTGAACGTTTCTTCTTTTAATTTGAATTACCCGTACTACGCTGATTACGCTTGATTAATTAGTGATAAAACTAAATCACAAGGTGCCGGTAGATGAAACAAACCACAATTTATTCAAGATCTGAAAATAGTTCTCTTGTTTAATTTTCCCATTTAAGTTAAAAATCCATTTTGAAACTTATATTATGCAAATGAGCTTAACATCCGAGATGAACAATCTCAAAGTATTATAAGCTATTTGTAAAGTTGTCGGTGCATTACCAACTTTTGGATTGTTTGGGATGGTAACGACCGATTTGATTGGTCAATAGAGGGGACATAACTCTCTTTGGACGATAGGTGGTGCTGACCCTGTCTCAGAAATTCCTTCGAGTTGTCGCAAGGGTCAGTATGCATTTTCTAAAAGTGCATATATGGCCCGATGCGTGTGGAAGATGGATATAGATAGGCAGAGCTTTGTACAAGAGTAAGAACTATGATAAGGCTTTCTATGTAGTACCATAGGTGCCTCTACGTTATAACAAAATTCTTCTTCATTGGTGTAGATTATGTAGAACCTGCTCCAACACCCTCGGTTGCCTCCCTGCGAGCTAAGAAGAGGAAGAAACAGAAAGCTAAACTGGAGAAACAGCTGGCCAAGTATGTTGGATCTCGAGACACGGGTGCTGGAAGGAGAAGAAAGTTTGCAGCAACCTTCAAGGTATATATCTGCAGTCAACGGACAATTATAGATTGGTGATGAGGTCAATACCTGTTTTTATGGATCTGAGAAAACAATATTGAACAAGGGTGAAGTCCAAGGTCAATATTGTTTTCTCGGGTCAATAAAAACAGATATTGAATGAATTCACTAGTCCATTTTATTATTATGTATTTAATACAGAATCTAAAGGAAAACAATAAAATGCAGTTGAAAAGGTAATTTGGTTTAACTACAATCAGTTGACATGATAACCATTAACATGACGTCATGCAACAACCATTTGACGTCACTCAAGTCAATATGGCTTTTGGCTGGAGTCATATGCTTTTCTGTCGACGGTCAAATATGTGCCTCTCGACCCATCAGATTGCTGGAAAAATATGCTTACATTATAGATCTTGTCAGCGTGATATCTCATGAACCTCTGCACTCAGAGTCTTCAAATTTGGTACCAGTCTTTATTTGGGGAAAATGCAGACACCTGGCAGTCGATTTAGGTGACCTTGCTTGACACTACAAGACTTTGACCAGTTTTTAGAATGTTGTTAGCCCAATATTACATGAACCATTGCGCCCAGATCGAGTCTTCAAATTTCGTATCAGACTTCCTAATTGGAGGAGTACCCAGACACAAGTCGAATTAGGTGACCTTGCATTTATTTTCAAGGCTCACTATGATACAGATACTTTACCGGTAATAAAATTACTTTTAATCCTACTTGGGATTTTTTTGTCATATGAAGCCATCTATCATGTTTTTAGGTTTTGGTGTTACTTTGTGATTCAGTACAGGACAACCATTGTCTGTTTGTTCTTCCGTCACAGGTAAACTCTAATGCATATCAGTATTGCTACAGGCTTTCTTCCTTCAGGTTTGGTGTTGTGGTAGAAGTTAGATGACCTTGAAGGTTGCATTAAGCTGTCAAACCAGCTGACCAACTTGCAGGTCCAGGAAAACTAAAATCTATAATAAAACAAATCTAAGTTTAAGGGATGTTTAAAATAAGCCAGACTTATCATTTTATCCAGCAGTTTGTCAGCAAACTAGTGTTTCATTGAACCATGCTGGTTGCTATATTAACGAGGTGCATGTTAATATGTATGTATGCTCTTCTTGGCCTAAACTATGTTTGAGGATTAATCCAGACAATTGACTATCATGTCTCTTGTAGGAGCTCTTACCAACACCAGAAGACGAGTTCCACTCAGATTTCACTTGTCCCGTTTGTCTCGATCTGTTCCACCGACCCCACATCGTGTCGCCATGCCAACACATGTTCTGTGAGCCTTGTCTCCGTAAACTCCCGTCCTCTGCACTAGCTGACAATGCTGTGTGCCCACTCTGTCGATGTGATATTGAAGTGTGTACTCTTGATGTCGGTGAGTTCACGTTACGCTGGTAATAATTATGTCATAATTCAAGGAATCTTAATGTTGACCATTTTAAGCGGCAACTCATTTATAAGGGAGAGTATAAATCAACTTTCCAGTAGTCTCATGCAAATAATATTTTGAACATTTCATCAAATATCCTTCAAATTACAAAAAAGTCAAGAACACAAGAATTATTTTTCACAATTCACAAAATCCCAAGTTCCTGACTGAAATTGTTTACGCAGATCTGCACCAGCAATTGAGTGCCTACTACTCCGTCCTGTACACCAGACGAGCCAGACACGAGAAGAAGCTACGGACCAATCAGAATCCACTTCCTCGTGTCTACACCACGCCCATCAGCCAACAGATTATCAGGCAGATCTTCCGATCCAACCAATCACAGAGGAGGAATTCCTCAAGGTTTTTTTCTTTGGTTCTTGGACTGACCATGAGTGCGATGCTTTCAGTTCTATATGTGTGGGTAAACATTCCTATGGAGATTTCAGTTGGACCAATCAGAACAGCCGCTGTGTCAAATATCTGGATTCAAGCGTTAGTTCTGTTTGTGGTAATGGCGTGGGTATTCGTTGGTCTGCTAGAGAACTTCACAGATGGAAACCAGAGATGATTGTCATTAAAATTGGAAACTTGTGTTTGTTTATGTTGAATTAATTTAGATTTGAATATGCTTATCAAAAGTCTATAATCAATTTGATTCAGGCAAAGCCATATGTTGCTGTTAAATATAAATTGTTATGTTAAGGTGACCGTCCTATTGGCAAAATCTGCCGTCTTTATTTTGTTAAATGCATTACGTAAAGTGAAGACACATATGTTTTGCCTAATTTTACATTTTTTAGCTCATCAGGCCTGCGCATGGCATGGTGTCCAGCATCCATTCATCGGTCCGTAAACTTTTCGCTTTTTCGACTTCTTCTCCAGAACCAATGACTCAACAGAGCTGAAAAGTTGTGTGCAAACTCCTTGGCCAATGGGGATTCTAAATTGTAGATTTCTTGACCCCGTGACCCCAATCTAGGTCACGGGTCATGACCCAAAAACCTATTTTCATCTTTATCTTAAGTATGTAAAGCTCTAGAAAGGTGAAATGTTGTGTAGAGACTTTAAAATTAGTAAAAACAAGGATTGACGCGTCAATACTTAGGTCTTCAAGACTTCTCCTTGATCTTGAACTCCATGTTGGACTCTCAGTTATTCATCAGTTTTTCTGCTTTAAAATGAGCTGTCAAACATGTCTCTATCTTCAGTAGTTTAGTGGAACTTAACTATCAACTTTTTGATGAAAGGGTTCAACAGAAACTTTGTTGGTCTTGAAATTATTCATCCGCAGGTGTAAATACAATTTCAATATCTTAATGAGTTAAGCAATTATAATCCTTGAACTTTGCTGAAAATGGCGATTTTAAAAAAATGACAGTCTTGATTTGTCACACATAAGCTATGACAGATACATGCTTGAACATTAATGTGCTTCATAAATGATGTTTCAACTTCAAAATGAGCAATTGAAGGTGTTGCTATCTTCAGTGGTTTACGATCAACAATTCTCAAAAGAATATACCCCTCGAAACGTCTCAAAATCACAAAATTTCATATTTTTGGGCCAATGGTTAAATAGTGGCAAAAGTATCAACTTTTACATGATAAAGATATTCAAATGAAATGAAATGAAATGTTTCTTAATGTATCTGGATTATATTGAAATAAGTGTCTTTGACATTTCTTCATTTTCGACAGAGTTATGTCCCATTGAACAGGAGGCCAAAATTCCCCCTTTTTAAAATTGACGATTTTAATTGTGAAGTCGAAAAGTCGAAATCATGTTAAGGAACAGTTATTCAGCTTCAAAATGAGCTACAATACATAGCTGTATGTATTGCCGTTATAGAGGAGAAGATTTTCAAAGACGCTTACCCTCAAAACCGCGAAAGTACACAAAATTTTCAGGTTTTTGAAAATAGCACAAAATCTATTATTACGGCCGAAAACCACTATAGCCCTATCTAATGGGGAAAGTTGTTGCCAACATTTGGTGGAAGTTTTACGAAAATATCTTGATTAGTTTTCGAGCTATTGAGGTTTGAAGTTTTGACTTCAAGGGGGGATAACACAGGAAATAAGTTGAAAATAAACGTACAGGGCTAGTTTTTGAAAATTTCAGACAAATCAACCCAGTCATTACTTCAGGATCTGGCCAACAAAAAACATACAAATAATAATATGAAAAAGAAACCGGATAAGAACAATAGATCTTCCAGATATACGTCTTGAAGACCTAATAAAGTGTTTTTCTCATTTCATATAAGCACAAAAACAAAATGGCCGATACTCCCAATAAAACTCCCCCTAGAAAGACTGGGGTGCCATGACTAAAAACTTAAAATTGATGGTAGCACTACAGTCAATAATTGTAATCTATGTTAAAATAATATTTTATGTTGAAATCCAGGTTTGAAGCAAGGGATATGTTTTTTTATTTCTTTGTTGATTGGCATTGTCCAATGGTTATTATTAATTTTGGTGTGAGAGGGATTTGTATTTATTAATTATGAATTAAAATCGATAGTTACATTAACTTCATTCTGTTATGATTACAGGGGAGATGATTTGTGTAAATCAAACTCGGTTTGACACCATTTACTTAGTGGACATGAACTGTGATATTTCTTTTTCTTTTGAAATGTGTATGGGTTGTATAATTTATTGGGAAAAGTGACCAAAAAGTTATTTTTACCCAAATTTGGACAGCATTGTAGTTAAATAGTTCACCAAGCCCCCTTAAACTGTAAGGTACCATTTATATTTTCTAAAGGGGTTACGGGCATCAAATTTACATGCAAAATTTTTCAAAAGGGGGGAGAGGGTTTGATCTCCCCCCCGCCCCCCCCCCCCCTCTGCATCCGCCACGGTTAGTAACTTCGATCACCTAAAAACTCTTTGAGAGTGGGACCTGTCCTCCTAGGTTGATGGGTTTATAACATGGTCTATCCAGCGGCGGCCATCTTTTGTGTATTGAATGTTACATTAAGTTTGTATTGTTATCATTACAGTGATATTTTGCCAAAATCAAAATCAGTTTGTGCATGAGCAGGGATATTTGTTTTTCTTCTCACTAGAGCGGGTATTGTAAGGGAGTATCTGTAGTTGGATAGACATAGCTTATTTATTAATGAACCTGACTTTAAAAGCATTATGTTTAAAACCTTGGGTTATTTTGCATTTACATGGAACTTATTTAGACATTGATAATAATGTTATTTATACACTGGTGATTATACATGTGCATTCAGTTGTCTTTTTCTTTCTAATCAATTCTTGTTCCTGATCCTTCATCTGTTCTGAATTGTTACAAATCTATATTAAATCCTCACTGTGATCATTTTGTCTGTTAAGAACAAAATAGAAACTTAACATGTGGTATTACGAACTTGTATCTGTTATATTACACATCTAGTCATTATGTGTTTGTAATGACCAAGTCAAATAAATTAAAATTATTATTCTTGAGATGTTTACTTCGTCTGAAATGTAATAGATGAATCAGAACGTTCTTATTTACAAGTTGTCTTAACCTAGATTTTCGAAGCTCGCTTGGCACTCAGATAGTCGTTAGTCAATGTTAATGAATGGTAATTAATTACGACTATCTAAGCGCTAAGAGAGCTTCCAAAATGTTAGTAAGTATCTTGTTTTACTGTTTTATGTGGCTGAACAATAAAGTATTTTGGTTATTTCTGTGTCCTCATTTTGTGAAGAAAATAATGCTTATATAGAACTTTGCCAGATAATCAAGATGCTATATGCATGTTGATTGAAATCTTAATTAGTAAGACTGCTGGGCTGATGGAATGTGATGGAGGTCTTCAACAATTTGCGTTTTATCATTCATCTAAAAAACCACTGGTTCTAGTGGGTTGATATCTTGTGTACAGACACCTAGAGCAATGGGAAGTTTAAATTGTAGATCCCTTGTAACGTCAGGAGTTTCCTCCCTTATCCCACTGTTCACTAAACAAAGGCTATGCTTGATTCGTTTTAGCGGCATATACACCGACCACACGTCCGGCGTACGCCAAAGTCCTGGTGAAGTTGAAACAAGTGTATCGGCGTACAGACAGGAAGACGTCATCACATCCCTCAAATGAGCTTCAACAAGCAGACAGAGTCGGCCAAATCCCCCGCCTTTGGGAAAATTTATAGAAGAATAGTTGTTGAATAACAGTGACTATGAACCTTTTTTCAACTAAACACAACACACAAAATTTCAGCTCCTTAGACAAAGTGGTTCTGGAGAAGAAGACAAAATGCAAAAAGTTTACAGACGGCTGGACACCATGCAATACCATAAGCCCATCGGGCCTTTCAGGCACATCCAAACATGATGATTGTTCCACACACCAAGTTTCGTTGAAATATGTCTTAAAGTTTTCGAGTTCTGTTCCGGAAACGAATTTCTTAGTTACATTTCCATGGAAATGGTCAAAAAAAATAACTCAAAGAAGTTAAAAACCCCAAAAGGCACATCTACACATGATGATTGTTCCACACACCAAGTTTTGTTGAGATATGTCTTATAGACGGACGGACGAACGGAGCCCATTTCAATATCCCCCCCACCCCCCAACTATGTTGGCGGGGGATAATAATAAACATGTCATTTATATTAAACAAGTATTTTTTTTTAATTATTTCAAAACGTGTTAATATTTTATTAACGTGTGAGGCATTGGTTTAAAGAACCAGTAATATTTAAAAATAAATCAGTCAACTGTCTAATTGTCAAAAGCAAATTCATTAAGAACCAGTAATATTTAAAAATAGATATGTCAACTTTCTAATTGTCAAAAGCCAATTCATAAGAAATAGTTATTGAATGTCGCAAGGATAACATTTGGCCGCCTTTGCCGGTCATTTCCAACTGGCGCAATCAACGTGAGCGGTTCCAATTAAGTGATTCGCCCGGTTGCGCCAGGTCCCGAATCAAGCATAGCCAAAGGCTACGCATGTTTGTGCAGTCAAATTTACCGGTAGAAAAGTCCACTACACTACACTAGTGTAAACTACATTATTCAAATGAAATTTGGGTGAAGTTTAAAAACTTGGTCTTGTTAGAAATTAAATATGGCAACATTAAAATTTGTAATACCGCTGCAAGTATGATGTCACAATAGCATGCACTTGTGACATCACAATGTTACCGGTACATGACTCTAGGAAATCTTACGGTAACAGCACACTGTTGGCAATTTTGATTGATCAATTTGGGCAAGTAATAAACAAAATACTAAACTTTCTTCCATATAATACCTATATTCAAGATTTGTTATCAAACTCCGTTTTCAGTATTTGGGCATCTGTAATTATCTGTTTGATGGGAGGTCAAGGCTTTCAGCGCGTGAGATGGCTTGAGCCTGCAGATGTCAAGGCAATGCACTGGATGGCTTGAATTCAAGCCTTCAGCAGGCTGGATCTTAATATCAAATCATTAACTCGTTTAATAAGAAAGTTATTAAATGGAAGGTCGTTTAGTATCCTCTATTTCCTTAGATCAAAGAGAGCTAAAAAGCCATTTGCCTCATCCTCTACTGCATGAAGTTCTGGACAGAGCTTGTAGCGAGGTAAATATCTATGTTACTGAAATTCTCTCGTAAATGTGAGCCAAAAAGCCAAGCCTTTTTTTGGACATTGAGAGATATAAAGAATAATGCAACACAATATTAAACATTATATAACTTTTAATAAGTGTTCAACCTTGTGTACATGATATTGTGGAGACCATATAACAACATCAAAGAGTATGGTGCACCATCGTTTCCACATTACACTTTCTAGCATACAATACATACTGTCAGGCAGATAGGAAATGAAGCTTGGAACGATAAAAATGAATTAAAACATTTGACTAAAACTGTATCAATTTATCATGATAAGATACTACAGGATTAAATACGTAGACTTAGATTTTTGTTGATTCTTCAAACACACAAAAATAATTACAAAGTTCAACATCTGAGTTTTCTTTGAAAAACCTAATAACAATTTTAAAACTCAAGATGTTTGGCAATTGAGCATCAAAATGATATTCACAGATCAAAATGTCCTTAGAGGGAATGTTCAATTTTTCCGGTCATAAAGAAATGAGTATAGAAGTTTCTGCGTTTGACAATGAGGATGACTGTGTAAAATAAAAAAAGAATATCTGGAAACAAAACAAAATTCTGGTCCTCAATAAGAATGTATATTTTGACAAATATGATGATTAAGTGACGAAAAGCAAATGATAATCTGATATGTTAAACTCTCCAAAGACTCTAAAACATTTTCTATCACATCAATAAAAATGCTTCGGCAACACTTTCTCTCACCGAGATGAAGTTGTTCTGATCAACGTAATAATCTACTGTGAAAGATGTGAAATAATTGGAATTTAGAAATTTGAATTGGAAATAAATGTTAACCATTAAAGAAATCACTTTACATGATTGTTTCAAAAACTAAATCATAATATATAACAAACAACATAATACCATAAACCTTATTCTTGTGAATTAAAACACACCCAATCAGCAAGGGTTATAAAGAAATTTCAGTTAAGATAACATAATAAAATATTTTTGACATGGGATTATTTCTTTTGAATGTCCGAATGGTTTATGTACAATAAATGTAGATGAATATTGTATGAATGAAACTCTTTGAAATTGGTCTGCTTCTTTCAGGATTTGGGAAAAAAACAATTAAGTGAGAGACTGAAGTGAGGAACACTTTTAGAAATTGGACCACACTCTGTTTTAAAGGTGCATCCTTTGTGTTTCATAAAATTTTATTTGGCTTTAATACAATCCAACTCACCACATGTGCTGTCTACAATACAAATAAATTCACTCAGCTTGCATTACGTTACCTGGGTATCAAGCTCGAATATGTGTGATATTTAATGACAGTTTATGTTGATGAATTTAGATGAAAATGATTTGTATGAAACCCTGCTTCTTCGATATGTTTCACGAATGGTTCTATAACTAAGACCTATTTATGCATGTTTCTAAGACCTTGAAACAATAAGATAGCCAGTCTAGTGTTCTATCAAGTGTATTGAAAATATTAAGATGAATGTGATCTTAATGAAACTCTTTTTCTGGGACTGTTTCTTGAGTATTGCATGAAACTCCACTTAAACAGGTGTTGAGAACCGTAAACGTTATAATCAAACAAATATTAATTATGGAAACTGGTATGTTTTTTTCTAGAATGAAAAAACACTGCAACCTCTCTTTATTAATGAGTGTTAACATTTACCAATAATTTTCCTTGAATGATCATAACGATCATGAGATCATAACCAATAACAATCTTAATTTCCCATTTCCTCAAAATATATACTTTAATTAATGATTAACAATAAAGAAGAAATTAAAGCAATGTCTATTGTTATACAAAACATTAATGACATCAAAGATATGTTCATACACAATGTATGAATAATTTAAGGTCCAGATCAAATTTTAAATCAAAACATGATATATAAACAAAACACTTAATAAGTTCAACATATTTTTTTTATATATTTTAAATTGTTTAATAAGCTGTAAGATAAAATAACTCATAATCCATACAATAAAATCTGATATGGAGAAGAATATACACACAAACCCCACTCACATGACAAATTTTAATCTTTTTTAATCAACCCTCCTCTCTCAATTACTGGCCCCTGTCCAGATCTTTGTAGCAGCCTGGGTCATTTTTGTTGATTATAATAAATTATGAAGGACTAGATAGAAAATGGCAGGAATATCAATGTATCGGTATTTGCAGTACTGTTTATAGTTAGGAAGGTTCAAGGATTTACAGTACACTGAAAACATTTGAAACTTTCAAGTAATCTCATCACATCGTCATGGATAACCCTGTTCAAGACCGATGCTACATCTTCATAATTGATTGATCGAATGAAGTCTTCCCTGTAGATATATCTTACACCAAAACTGTGATTTACAACTTCAGTTAATATTGTTTTTATTTGTTGTTTTTTAATCACGTCTTAATTTTGAAAAAAAAATGTAAGACAGATGACCTTAACATGTAGATTCCCTTCCCGTAATGCATGCCACTGTGAGTTATGAACGTTTACCACCCTTTGAAGAATTTATACAGCCCTCTCAGGAGGGATCATATACCAGTTCAAGTATTATTCAGGGACCTGTGGACAAATCATAGATCATGATAGTAAAAAGTGGTAGGATACATCTTCCTGTGAACCCTGTAATCTTCCTGATGCTGTAAGTATTGCTCCCAAAAATCTGTGTTAACAATTTATCATCTATAAAACTTCCTTCTTTCTATTGACACGTGAATAACTTTATTGAATGTGTAAAAGCACTGCTCTATTATTCTGTATAGATCTTGATTCTGAGATTATCGACCCATTATCAACAAAAATATGTAGAACTTAAATCTGAGATTATCAACCCACAATCAATAAATATTTGTAGATCTTGATTCTGATCTTGATCTTGATCTATCAACAAATCTTTGTAGACCTTGATTCTGATCTTGATCCTAATCTATCAACAAATCTTTGTAGATCTTGATTCTGATCTTGATCTTGATCTATCAACAAATCTTTGTAGATCTTGATAATGAGATTATAGATACCTGGACACCTAAATTAAGTAACATTCATATTCATCATTGAGTTGTGAAAGCATTTATCACTCTTATAACTCTATCACCTACATAAAGAACATCTCAGCTTTATCACTTATTTGTGAAAACATTGATTAATATATTAATAACTTTATCACCCAGATAAATGAACATCTAAGCTTCCTCACCAAATTTTTAAAGCATCGATTACGATAATAACTTTATCACCCAGATAAATGAACATCTAAGCTTCCTCACCCAATTTTTAAAGCATCGATTACTATAATAACTTTATCACCCAGATAAATGAACATCTAAGCTTCCTCACCCAATTTTTAAAGCATCGATTACTATAATAACTTTATCACCCAGATAAATGAACATCTAAGCTTCATCACCCATTTTTAAAAGCATCAATTACTATAATAACTTTATCACCTAGATAAATGAACATCTAAGCTTCATCGCTCATTTGTGAAAGCATAACTCCCACAAATTTCTGCAGATCCTGACTTCGAGATTCACCGGTCGCTAACACCTCTTCATGGTTCGCTTTGTCGGTAGATTCAAACTCCATCACGCACTTGTTGGTGATGAGGGACAGGCCGAACACCTTCATGTTGCAGTGACGTGCCACGGTCACTTCCGGTATTGTGCTCATACCTGGGGAGTGAAGAAGGGAGATATAGAGGATATCTGTCTTTTCTTGACTATAACCATGTTTATCTCATCGAGTGAGGTAGAATGTTATATTAACTATATATTACTTTTCTACCTCACGAAAATCTGTTTTAGACAATTTATTTCACTGATAAATCCCAATATTTCACTGCTCGTCATATAATAAATAGAGAATATCGAACAACGACTCGTTTAATTACACTTATGAAACGAGTATTGTTTGGTATTTAACAAGCGTAAGTGAGTTTGATACCAATAAGTTCATGAGTTTCATAACATGTTACTGTACAGGACCGAGTTTAGTATTTAATTCATTACACGACGATTTGAGCCACGTTAAATTGCACAAAATGTTTGATAAATAGGACATATGCCATTGTGGCTAGGCATTAACATTGTACCGACATAACTTAATCATTAAGACATGACGTCAATCGAAAACATGCAATGTTATTACACAATGTGTAATTACATCGTTAATTTATTAAAGAGCAATATCTTTGATGGGGGAGTAATAAAAGATTATAATTAATGTAATTTAACTTGCATACTCCATCCTGTTTGTAATGAGGCTTGCATTTGGCCAAACAACTTAGTGCTAACACCCCAGGGCCTCCTTTCACAAAACAACCTTTACTAAGGTTGACCTTAACTCCCATTCTTTAACATTGCACTAAGGTTACCTTAGTGACTTACGATCACCTTTGTGCTTTGTGAAAGAGGGCCCAGGGCTTTCTTTCACAAAGGTGATCGTAAGTCACTAAGGTTACCTTAGTACAATGTTAAAGAATAGGAGTTAGGTTAAAGTTAACCTTAGTAAATGTTGTTTTGTCAAAGGAGGCCCTGGCCATTAACTCCCAGCAGAGGTTACTTAATTGATATTTCCCCTGACAATACTCAGAGTAAACGCTTGGCATCATTTGATGTCTTTGTGAAGCAACCATTATTCTATTATATCAAACAGGAAATTTTCGAATGTTATTTGGTTTTTTCTCCTAGACCTGACATTTTGATATTCAATAATACAAGGAAAGGAAATAATATACAAGGATGAAAAATAACCAATAAGAATATGTTTACCTCACTTGCATTTTTAATTGAAATGTTGTTTGGTCTACCCGATATATAAATAATGGTACATAATGAAATACCTTTGAATCATTTACAAACAAGGTCACTGAACAAATACTAAAACTGTGAAAGCCAATGCATATTAAGCTAAAGGGTTTAGAAAAATACATGCAATTTTCAATTGGCTGCATTTGAACCATTTGTCAAAATAGTAATCAGTTCATTAATATTTTCTTTTGATAAGTGGTTCTATATCACAACAATTATTTATGGTCTGATTGTTATGTTAAGATACCAAAATTATCAAGAACATTAATTATAATTGGATTTGATTGGACTTAATGAGATTGTAGCTCAATGTACATCAATTTGGAAATACATGTGCAGAATATTTTCATAAAAGCATGATTTCTGACAACAATTTCTTTATTGTGAAAAAAAGGTTGTCAAGTTCGGAAGAATGCCCCCTCCCCCATCCAGAATATCACACTTACACCTTACATATTTATAAGAGTTAAGAATAATAAAGCAGCATACCTGTGGCATCGACTCCGATGAGTTTGAGAAATTTACACTCGGTGACAGTCTCGAAGGAGGGACCGACCATCATGCTGTACACGCCCTCTCTGAAGAAGTTGCTCATTCCCATCTCGTTAGCCACCTTCTGTGCCAGATCTCGTAGATCCTTGTCATAAGCACCGGACATTGCAGGGAACCTTGGTCCGAATCTGAAATGGTTTGGTTAAGCTTGATAATCATGCTAAATATACAGACTTTTAACTTGTCTTTAGGGCTGGTCAGCACATGAGAGTTAGGTGCAAATCTGCTCTGCAATTAGTAACACATTGCATCCTGCTTTTAAAGGGGCAGTAGCAAGTTTTTTGCAAATTTTATTTTTTTCAAATTTCCAATTTAAAATGATAGTTTATGCCATTTATATTTATTTTAGAGGGTAAAACATCTTATCACACAAACCAATTATCCGTAGTGGTAATAATGAGGTTACGTATAAAGCAAAAATTGCATGGCGGCCATTTTATTTTGAACACAATTTATTATTTTGAATGACAAAAACAATTCTCATGGCTTTACGGAACCATGTACACTCATTTTAAGCTCATCAGGCCTGAAAGGCCCGATGGGCTTATGGCATGGGATGGCGTCCGTCCGTCTGTAAACTTTTCACTTTTTCATCTTCTTCTCCAGAACCAATGACTCCAGAGAGCTGAAATTTTATGTACAGACTCCTTGGCCAATGGGGATTCTAAATTGTAGATTTGGTGACCATGTGACCCCAAATAAGGGCCACAGGGGTCATAAGCTATAAAGCTATTTTCATCTTCTACTCCAGAACCAATGACTCCAGAGAGCTGAAATTATATGTACAGACTCCTTGGCCAATGGGGATTCTAAATTGTAGATTTGGTGACCCTGTGACCCCAAATAAGTGCCTCACAGGCCATTACCTAAAATCCTGTTTTCATCTTTTTCTCCGGAACAAAAAGACCTAGAAGGCTGTAATATTGTATGCAAACTCTTTAGCCAATGGGGATTCTAACTTGTAAATTTGGTGACCCTGAAACCCCAAATATGGACCACAGCCTAAAAAACCTGTCGAAATTTAATTTTGAACTGATATTTTATGTGCACTTCTTTCACTTAATTTGAAATGTATGTCGACTTGAAAGAACAATCTACATTGTGGACATGTTTGTCAAATTGATGTAATCAGTGTGAAATGAGAACTGTTGAATAGCCTATGAAATGAAAATTGTGACAAGTCATAAAGGACTAAATTGAAGAGGAGTTAAGAATTCTTTTATTTTACATGAGATATGTGAACTGCATATGACTGGTGATGAAATGATAAGATTATTTTCATCTTTTTCTCCAGAACGAAAAGACCTAGAAGGTTGTCATGTTGTGTAAAGAGTCTTTAGCTAATGGAGATTCTAAATTGTAGATTTGTTGACCCTGTGACCCAAAAAAAGGGCCTCACAGGCCATTACCTAAAATCCTGTTTTCATCTTTTTCTCCGGAACAAAAAGACCTAGAAGGCTGTAATATTGTATGCAAACTCTTTAGCCAATGGGGATTCAAACTTGTAAATTTGGTGACCCTGAAACCCCAAATATGGGCCACAGCCTAAAAAAAACCTTTGAAAATGAATTTTGAACTGATATTTTATGACACTTCAACCACTTTATTTGAAATGTATGTCGACTTTAGATAACAATCTACATTGTGGACATGTTTGTCAAATTGATGTAATCAATGTGAAATGAGAACTATTGAATAGCCTATGAACTGAAAATTGTGACAAGGCATAAAGGACTAAATTGAAGAGGAGTTAAGAATTCTTTTATTTTACATGAGATATGTGAACTGCATATGACTGGTGATGAAATGATAAGATTATTTTCATCTTCTTCTCCAGAACGAAAAGACCTAGAAGGTTGACATGTTGTGTAAAGAGTCTTTAGCTAATGGAGATTCTAAATTGTAGATTTGGTGACCCAGTGGCCCCAAATAAGAGCCCCGTAGGCCATTACCTAAAATCCTGTTTTCATTCAGAACAAATTAGAAGGAATATTTTGTTCAGAATGTTTAGATGTTTGGATGACAAGGCTTAGAACCGAGTTTGTTTAGCCAAGGTGATTCAAAATTGTACTATGTACCATGAGATTCATCACATTGCCTGTTCTCTTTAAGCCTTATACAGTTAGATCAGTGCTGCCAGTGTTTAGTGCAAGCAAGAGTCTATTACATAATTTGGCGGTAAAACACAAAAAACACAGCTGGCTTGTAACCAGAGCCAAGGGGTCAGAATATTGCATAATCTCCTGTGTGTTGACCTTGCTGAGTGCTCTCTCTCAATTAAGACTAAGATTTGTCAGGGTTAGGGATTGTGCATTATATTGAGACAACATATTTCTGTCTTCATCATCAAACAAAATAAACTCTGATGAGCTACAGAGCCCATGGCTCTATTTTTTAACTTGATTTTCCGAAGAGAGAAGGGTAGTTTTCTATTATTGACATTATTTTTAAAATACATTTCATCAACTTATTTCAGTGAAAAAACGTGCTACTGCCCCTTTAACATTGAGTGTTCGCGAACGCTCGTGAACATCCCGGGAAATTTCATGTTACTGAATGCAGTGCAGGATATCTTCAAAAGAAATTTCTTCAAATCAGAAAGAGGATCCCAGTATCCACTAAATGTGGGATATAATTAAATATAACTGTTCAGAATGTCATTGATCATTGATTTTTAGTTAAGTTGTCAGTGTAATTATTATCATGGAAATCTTGCTTATCTTAACAATGTATGAGCAGAAGTTTTACCTTTCATCGTTCATGCCGACAAGAGGGTTAACCCCGGCAAACCCAGCGAGATTAAGATGGTCCTTGATGATCATGACATCCCCGACCTGGAATTTCTCATTGATCCCACCCGCTGCATTCGTCACGAACAGTGTCCGTACTCCCATCAGCTTCATGGTGCGGACCGGCAGTGTGATCTGTGTATGAGAGTGAGACGGTATAAATCTGCATATTGCGATACGGCCGGGGCGGGTACATTTTTTCTACCCAGGTACCAAACCGACTTCTACTCTACCCTACCCTAGCTACCATACCATACCCGGAAACCAGTTTTCATTATCACCGATATCAAATTGTAAGATTTTGCAAGAATTTATTCAACTGGTAGGCTAAAGTATTGATCTAGAAAGCCCAAACATAGACCTCTAAAGCTATTTCAATAAAAAAAATTGTATAATAACATATGATAACACTAGACTTAATATTGTGTGGATTCTTCAAATATTTTGCTACTTTTAATGAATGAATAACAATCTTTTAATGAAAGAATAACAATATTTTAATGAAAGAATAACAATCTTTTAATGAAAGAATAACAATCTTTTAATGAAAGAATAACAAATTAGCCTGTT
Organism: Gibbula magus; assembly: GCA_936450465.1. Taxonomy (NCBI): domain Eukaryota; kingdom Metazoa; phylum Mollusca; class Gastropoda; order Trochida; family Trochidae; genus Gibbula; species Gibbula magus. Next base: position 30,538,458 of record OW388299.1, on the reverse strand, counting down.
TTATATTTCCTCACATGATAATAACGAGTCTGGGTAATGTCATGGGTACCCAGGTCCTACTTAGTACCCACCTGCCCCGGGTTTACAGGTTAAATGTCCCAGCCAGATTATTGAACCTGTGATTTAGCTTTTTAATCTTTTAAATGATAATGTCAGCAGGGGATTAACTTTTTACCTTTGGGTCGCAGAATATTTTTGGACAACCTATCTTTAGCCAGTTGTCAAATCTGGATTATTACTTTTAATGTTTTGTGATTAGTGTAGATGTGGCAATTTAAAAGAAGTAGCATGGCAATGTTATTTGATGAAGAGAACTGGATTGCAGACACCCAACGTAAAGCAAGACAAACATACAAAGGTAGACAAGGGTGACCTTTACCCTTAAATAACGTATTTATTTAATATATCTATTTTGCCCATGTTTTTCATTTGGTATTTTCACTTGTTGTATATATCAGTTAAATGAAAATGTATACACAATGAATGTTTAGGACAGGGGTAACTTGAAAACAATTTTATTAAAAGTCAGTTTATCAAATACATATGACCTTTCTTACGTAGTTTAGCATATATCTGGGGCTTGTACTCAAGATCTAGTTTGGTCCGTGGATTATGAGTAAACACATACTCACCAAGCCGTAAACATACAATATAATCTGATAAATGAAATAAAAACATAGAAAATGATAATTTCCATTCTCTAAACTTATGAAAGTTATGTCCATTTAGTTCATGGATGCATTTGAAAGATATTGAGTGAGTGAGTGAGTTGGGGTTTAACACCGCTTTCAAGAGTATTTCACTTATATCGCAGCTGCTAGTATTATGGCAGGGAGAAAGCCCGCAACGCCATGTGGCTATGCATTGTAGTGAAACCTGCGAGCATCGGCTGGAACTAGCGAACCATGGGTGGTACTATGCTGAAATTCAGTGTAGCATTGCACCCAAACCTTACTGCGTGTAGAACAGTTCTCTACAGCAGACAAAGTTGTCATGCCCCTGGCGGGATTCGAACCCCCGACCTCTTGATCCGAACCGAACACGCTAACCATTGCGCTATCCTGCCTGAAAGATATTGAGAGGGCGTAAATCATACCAGAATATCACAATACTTCACATTGCTTCCTACTGGCAAATTCATGGGGTAAGTTAGAACTACATCCCCCCTACCCCCCACTTTTCTTTTCACAATCCAAATAGTTTCCTAAATACCCAAAGGAAGCTGGTTGTTTTTACTTCATATTCAAATTCCTACTATAAGAAGAAATTCAAACAACATCCTTCTAGATACTTCATTATATCTTCTAGATAGTCATATATGATGGTCAAGAAAAGTCCAGACCAATTTTGTCTACCCTTTGCCAAACGGTATTGATAGCGTCATGCCCTTTCCATGTACAAAGCAAATGCTCAAAGCGGTGACAGTTACAATTATATACTGGTCGATACATACAGAGAGGATCATATGCTTGAGATGAAAGCAGGTGGGTGCCAACAACGTGAATGATGCAATCTAAATCAGTCAATGATTTTAAGGCCAAGGGAGAGAACTCCAAAAGAGAGGGACAGAACAATGTACAGCGGGATGCGGAGAGCAGGTACTGACATTGAGAGTGGAGGTGTCTTTCTGGGGTGTAACAGATAAGTATGTCTTGCAGATAATAGGACCTTGTGGCATGAAGACTCTATATACACAAAACTAAACAGCTTCAATTCAATTGTGGATTCGACAGGGGTACATCTTTAAACACAGGTAAACTGTGCAAGTTCTTACATGCTGTTGGACAGATATCTTAGATGATTCTAGATAAGGATGCAGGCAGTGTTCCATGGAGGTATTTTTATGGAGATTAAATTTGAGGGGACAAAGTACAACGAGTATATTCATAGACTGGTTCTGATCATATATGGGTAACGTTGTTGAAGAAAATCAATGCTTAGGTCTAACTACAAACCTTCTGTGGTGAGTATCCCTCGTAACAGTGAGCTCGTCCCTTCATCAGAACCACCGATTTCCCTTTCAGCTTCCCGAACACAAGCTGTCCTTCATGGCCCGGCACTGTCATGCAACAAAAACAACTTTCTAGATATTCATCAATTAAGCAGTTAATAAAATAACACATGCACATTACTATGAATGATATTTTTCCCGTATAAAATTAAGCACCTTGATATGATTGCCCACATAGATAACAAGTGCATATGTGAACTTTATTACCTATGAGGGCAATCATATCGGGGTTCATATTTTTCATACGATGCCACAAGGCAAAATATAGTGTATTTTCATTAACGACTTCGGTAATAAACAGAATCTTATATTTGTGTCTATGCCATACTATATAACGAAAAGATAAGATAATATTTATTGTCCCAATAGGGAAATTTGTTGTGTATAATTACAATTCTCCAGCATACAAACCATACAAATATCATTCAAAACAATACATATTAACACAGTTTACAGAGACTAGAATAGAATATGCTATACATGACTCGTGCCTTAATATATCCCTCACTCTCTCTCAGGTAAAAAATACTGTCTTAAGATAATATGACATCTACACTGATATGATACCCTCTATCTATAGCACCTACCTGTACTGACTGGGAAGCCCTGGATATCCTTGTAACTGACCACTTCCTTCTCCTCCACACCATCGGTCAGTTTGCCGAGACCAGATCCGCAGATAATCCCCACTGATGGACGACATTTCACTCTCTCAAGTATACTCTTGGCAATCTCTTCAACTTCCTCATAGGAATAGCTGAAATGAAATCATTGATATTAGCCCTCATATCTTCCATTTTACTTGAGGTTGAGACTTAATATCCTCATTGCTGCAGTCATCTGAAGCTGTCAAACACACGGAAGAAAATATGGTATTGATAAAAAAAAAAGGATTGTATTCATCAAACACCGAAATATTATACACAATTTGTTTCTAAGACTTGACTTCAATTGAATAAAATAGTAGTTTCACACTTTCGTGGATGAATTAGATGGTGTCAAACCATTTTGAGTAGTCAATTAACCGCAAAGAATAACCCAGGAATAGCCACTGGCTAAAGATAAAATATCCTGAATATAGCACGACTGGCAGTGATAGGGTTAACAACATCATATGGAGAAAAAGTAACAATGATTTACATCATCGAGTAATGACTTCACAATACTATGACATAACAAGAAGACATAGTCATCAACATCCCCAGCCAGACCCAATTGATAGAAACAAGGGCAATAATTTGAAAAGAAATAATTGTGCCCTTCTCATTTTCGAAATCCATCAATGTATTAATGCCCTCTAAACACACACCAAATTTGGTTGTCCTATCTTACATAGTTTCTGATAAAAGCTGTCCCCTTTGGAGATACAGAACAAGGAATTCTGAAAAATAATTGTGCGCTTCTCATTTTTGAACTCAAGGTATTAATTCACTCAAGCCACACATCAAATTTGGTTGTCCTATCTTAAATAGTTTCTGAGAAAAGCTGTCCCCTTTATTTCGGACAGACGCATGGACGGACGCACGGACAGATGGACAATCTCACCCTCGTGTCTTCTGATATAAAATATATCAACACTCGTTGATATATTTGATATCAGAAGACACTTGGAGGAGATTCTCTATATATTTTTATTAATCACCCGTTGAAGATATCGCAGTGTAATAAATCTACCGTGTTATTACACTTAGTGTAATAACATCGCGTGCTGTCGGAACTACTTGCACTTGGTCACATGACCAAAACAATGTCAGCTGTCAATCACAACATCTCGAAGTAGCATTATTTCAGACATTTTTACTTTTACAATATCCTTTTAAATGACTATCGCAGCATTGATATCTAAATAATAAATAATTATACAAATTAGTGGTCAGAAGAACTTGCAGAGTATCAACAATTATTCTCACATCTCTGACAATCAACATCGTCAAATCAGCGACTTTATCAACCGTCCAGCTGATGCGGGGTCACGGGAGTGCACTGTTGTTGACATTGGTCCAAATCGAGCAAGTTTTTTCAAATTTGCATACAAACACAAACACTCTAAATGTTAGCCGTTCTCAAATGCAATCCCTTGGTCCTATCTTTGCAGGACTAATAAACAACTCATACTTCTTAAAACTTTTCAAACTGTTTCAAACGTTCGTGCCACACGAACAGCCACGCTTCTTTGAGGCGGTGCACAACTTGAAAGCTATAATACCACGCACTTAAAAAATATTCCCGAGAATTGAAATTTGTGATTCAAAAAGTTATGTCAAGTTGTTGTTTTTTCATTAAATATGATGTTTGGTTCGTAAAATCGTGTTGATCTTTAATTGATTTAGATCGTTGTTCAGTGTTAACATAAAACGGAATGACAGCAGCCTCATTACAATGTATTCATACGCCTGACCTAGTTATGCTGGCATAATGCACTCGAACCGGCCTTTCGTTTGCGCATTATTTTGTTAATGTTGGGTGATTAATAAATAAAATACTAAACTCTGTCCTGTTTAATAACATATTTATGAAACTCGTGAGATGGTATTGGTATTTAACTCGCTTTCGCTCGTTAAATACCAAACCACTCACTCGTTTCATAAATATGTTATTAAACAGGACATCGTTTAGTATTCTCTATGTATTACTTTTCTGGGTCAGGACCAAATGTACAAAGTTTCATCCCCATGTACCCAAAATTTCCGCTTAGGGATGCATCAGTGCTGGAGGAGAATTCAAAATAACCGGCGATGGATGACGACCCATTAGCTTAAATTTATAAAATGAAAAATTATTTTTTAAATAAAGAACAAATATTTGTGCTCATCTGACCTTAAAATTTTAAAAAAGATGAAACTCATTGAAAACGAAAGTATCTAAAATATGTAACAAACATATCTTTGAAAACAATACGAGACCATAGACACCACATACCTTGACTCCATCTTACAGAATGAGAAAAACACATGACAAGATCAATACCTACTCACGGATAGATTCGTTAACCCATAAGCGCTAACTAATAAGCCTAATTAACTTATTCCTAGCATCAAGTTTATTAGACATCAATTCTTCTCCTCTTCTCCAATATTCATTTAGCACTTCTATCTGCTAGATTGCTAACTTGTTTGTTTACATCGATCGTGATCAGGTTACCATGGTTATACCATGTAACATGGTTAAAATCAATTGTCTGTTACCATGGCAATGGAAATTTGTTACAGTAGTTATATAACGTCCTTCAGGTATCACAGGTTTAACCAATCAGAAGTAATGTACTTAAAATCAGGGATCGACACTTGCACTAGTCCGCTAGCCCGAGGCCAGTGAAAATTCAGAAGGGCTAGTGAAATTTGTTTGTATCACTACAGATTAACATATGTCACTAGCCCGAAGAGCACTTCGGACTAGTAAAGATTTCCAGCAAGCGTCTACCCCTGAAAATGCTATATGAGAACAAGTAACTAAGATTTACATCACTAAGCAACAATAGGACGTATTCGTTGTTCATGAACAAATCATACATATGGTTTTCATGTCATCAATTGAAAATTGTTTTATTTTAATAGTGCATTTTTTTCTTCCTAAGTTTATAAACACAAAATTTATCTAATAAAGATTGGATTTTTTCTTTTGATTTTTTTATTTGTCATCAATTGTGTCAAAAGTTCAGTTATGTATTGTTGATAGTAAGTAAGTATATATACATAAATAATTATGTTGAGCAATATAATAAAATACATTTAAAACATGTTTAAAATATAAATAATAATATAGCTCTTTCAATGCAGAAAATATGCAAAGCAAAACGTTACATTTAGAGGCCTTTGAAGGGATCTGTACAATTTGGACAGCAATAAACGGCATAAATACACATCCTTACTCAAGACTAACTGCATTGATGACATCTTTGTTTACCTCCCTTTGGTGACACCAATGAAATATGAGACATGTTTCCCTATTGATTTGCTAAAATTAGCAAAAGTACTTCCACATTTGTTTTTGAGAAGTAACAAATGTATCAAGTGTGGGAGAGAGTACTATGACGGAAGGACCGATGGACAATATGAATGCTTTTAACCCTAGTTACTTCACGGAGATTAATAGTACTAATATAACTTATTATCATATCAGTATTTAGCAATTTACTAATTTCATTATGCCTTTGATTCTGATTATAACACTATGAAATCAATGCAAACATATCAGATTTACCATACCGTAGATGCAATACATACGCCATGATGCTGCGGTTTCACACGGTCAACTGTATCTGTATACAGTGTATAATGATTTATATGCACTGAAATCATTGTAAACATTGTTATTTTTACAGTTCACCACAGGTGTGTAGGCTGTCTGGCACAATGTGTACTGATGGTTTTCATATACTGTAAAGGATGTAATAAAAGCACTGAGACTCCTCTCACAATCAAACTTTACTAAAGTTGTTCCTATAACCTTGTATGTTTGGATCAAACAAGAATGTGAGAATATTGATATGTTTGTGAGTGAATTTAGACAAAGATGTCAACATATTGCATTCAAGTATCACTTCATCATCTATTTTCTAAAAGACGAAGGACAATCATGTCTGTCCCGGAACCTGAAAAATAGTTTTTAATTTAATCATGATAAAGATGGAAAAGCATATTCAATGGATGATCAACTTCTTTAACTATTTGTTTACTTTATAAAATAAAGAAGTTGATCATCCATAAAATATCCTTGCCCCCTTTTCCATTACACCAACTGCCAATGCCTCAGATGATAAAGATCTTATACAAAAATTACACAAATTTGAAGTTTCAAGGACAAATAAATTAGAGTTTATGCTACAGAAAAGAAACATTATTAAAGGCAAAAATGTGGTTGTTGTTATTTGCACCTTGGAGTTGAAACCCATAAACGGCACAACGTTACAGCACTAGATAGGTACTTAAATTCCAAATTTGGAGTCTAAGTCGTATTGTTTTAGAGCTCTGGAAATAATTTCAGATGGACAGAAAGACAGACATGCAGAGCGCTACCGGTATATATACCCGGACTACGTCCTAGCAGGGGTATATTGAGGTAATTAAATAAATGATAACATACCATATTGTATATAATAAAAGAGATTAAATAAAATCAAAATTGAATTTGCAACGAATTGTTTTGAAAAAAGTTCTTTTTCTCAATTTATAATAAATTCAACAGGCCTTAAGGGAAAATAATTTGATTTGCAGAAAGCTAAAGGTTGTTTTTTAAAGTTCTTTTTATCACTTTCTGGTTGACTTATACATGTATACTACTGTTATAAAGGTTTCAATGTTTCTGCTTTAATTGGACAAACTTTTTATTTTTTAATTTTGTTAGTGAATGTGACATGTTGTGACACCTTCCTAGCCAGTAACAATGACAGATATGGCAGGTTTCAAACTGGTGTTTTAAAATAAGAGTTACAGGGACTGCATTTAAGCAAAATATATTACTTGGATAACAGCTTCCATATTACATTACAATTTGCAATTAATTAAGAGAATATATGAGAAAGAGTAAATGAGAGAAATCTATCCATTCAGAATGATTTATTTCCAAATAGATTCAACTCAACAATATATCCAATGCTTCACGAGATAATTAACAATGCAACAATTTTGTACATTTTCATGACAGTTATTTGAATTATTCAATGAATATGATGACACACTATGGATAATACAAATTATTCAATCAAATAACAATTCAGCATATTATCATTTGTATACAAAGATAAATGCTGTACCTAAAATTCTACAAGTACCATATTCAACATAATAGGCACCTGGGTCAGAGAACGGTACATGGCTTGTGATTTATTTCGACAAAAATGAAGAGAGGGTTGGGTTGTGGCTGTTGGTTGCTCTTCATGATTTAATTTTTAATTCGTTTTTTTTCTGGAGAGAAAACATCAAAACCAATGTTGAAGTCACAAAAAATACATCAATGTTGATTCATAGATCCCTTGACAAAAGACAGTGAGGCAAGTCTGGAGCGGTGTTGAAATAAGCCTTTGGCTTGTTCACCAATCCTATTTTCATGTTTATGAAATAAAATATGTTTAAAACAAAGGCATGTCCTGTATCTATGACTGAAGCAAGGTGACCTACTCAGACCTGACCTCTCAGTCTCATGTTAGTTAGAACTGTAGTAAATTTGCAACATAAATCTTACTTAAATGAAAGCATAACTCCTTTGAGAAGCATTTAGAAGGTCGATGGATGAGTGAGAAATGAGTTAAGTGGATTTATAACTTCTTTAAAGGAACACTAATTGTTTTTCATGAAATTTAATTTAGCTTTGATACATACAAAAATATCAAATGTCCTGATTTACGTCCAAATCATCTAACTCGACTTGTATATGTATCCTCTTAACGTTAAATATTTGACAATAACTTGCTTTAAATGAAACTCGAGCAGCGGCTTAATATACTATGAGAAGCCAAATTCATGCACTCCATTTACAAGTATGCCAGTTATATGTTCCATTTAACAGTACCAACCAATATCTGTCTCTTTGTCTGCTATGTTTGAACAATTGATGCGTGACAGCTGCGGAACATTGTCCGGTTTTCTATCATAATCACGACTAAAAATCTTAATAATGTAACTATACTGAACAGATTGGCACTAAAAGGGTAATTTTCTACAACAGTCATTACTTCTCGATAAAATAACACCCTTGGTAACTTTTGACCTATGTTACTACAATAACATACAGAGTGTCCTTACATTACATCACTCTGATATACAGTAACAGTGATAAATACAATATACATGGTTTATTGATATATATGGTTTATTAATCAGGGGCATAGCTAAGAGTGTCCCTTTAAGAGTAGAACTGCAGCTGTAAACTTAGGCAATTGAATAAAAAACATTTGGTGTCCTCGTTAGATAGTGTCAATTCCCACAAATGAACTTTTGCAGATTAGATAACCTTGAGAAGACGTCATGCTGAGACACCAATTCTTAACTTTTTTTTTTTTTATCAGATTAACTTTAAAAGATTAGATAACATGTGAGAGGACGTCAAGCTGAGACTGGAATTTCCATTTTCCATAAATCATTATTAATCATAATATTAACTGGTGATTATATGTGATGAGTATATCTCTTAATTCATCACCAGTATGATATTTTATAGGTAAAAACTGATGTCTCTATTCACCATAGAAGCATAAAACAATTACATTTTTATAGTTATGCTTCGAACACAAACTTTACCCTTCAAAAAAGAGTTCAAACTATTTGCATGGAAACAGAAAAAAAAAAAATTGAAATTGAAGTTCAAACCCAATAAAGGCACATCTACATGATATGGAGAGATGCAATACCAAATTTAGTGAAAACTGATTTAGTTGAAAAAAGTTGTTTAATATGTTTCGGAAACGATGGAAACGCAGACGAAAATGGAAAATCAACTAAAACCCTTTTTGGGAGAGCACCTTATGCTAAGGCAATTTTAAAAATTTGGTTTTAAAATGTCTTCCTCCCTCGTATTGTCCTTGTCAACTTTGAAAAAAATATGTCCAGAAAAACTGTGAATTTTTTTATGCATCCGTATCAGTTTAGATGGATTTTATATTGATCTAAATTTGTTTGCCTATATCTTGACAATTTTATGAGATTTGACAGTCGCGAAGACGTCATAAAGCATAAATAGAAAGTTTGTAACCTTTGCTGAAAGTGGGAAGAACTAACTTGAGTATCCTCTGTGGGAAGAGAATGCCAATAGGTATCAACTATTGAGAATAATACTGCTATTGTTACTAACATTTACTTATTTCATACTTCCTTTAAATGTTCTCCGAATTATGGCATTACATTCACAAGATAAGATAACGGGTGATAGGACATCACGCTGAGATAGGAACTTAAAACCAAAAACAATCTTTGTTTTGACCAAATTCATAAAAAAATATGACATGTTCATGAATATTTGTTTTAAGTTTTATATTGTTTTTAACTGGTAAACACAGACATAATTAACTTGCTATGTTGAAAAAATAAACGAATTCTAAAATACTTGATTTCATCGTCCCATCTCTCCTTAAATCATTCCTGTATCAAATTTTGTTTAATCCTTGAAGCACTTTAAGAAGCCATTTTTACAAAGTTTGAGAGGAAATATATGAGGGTAAATTGCTAAATTGAATGTGAGATCACTCCGCAAAAGCTATTTTCTTACTTCTTACAGTCATGGATCATTTGAATTGCATGTTTGGTGACGATTCATTGCATTTACATTATAATATATCATATAAACCTATTTTTCACATAATTAAGTCTTGATTTTAAATCATATAAAGAGTGATCTTTTCATAGAGAGGTGAGCATTTTGTTCTCCCATTGAGACCATAAATCAAATAATAAGTTTGTTTTTCATAAACATAATAAAATATTTCACTCACTTATTATCAGTCGAGGCAAAGTACACTGGACTAGTTTCAGGACAGGTTCAGGAACCTATTTCATCTGTTTACGTTACACTTCTTGCAAGTTTAGACAAAAAACATCCTTCATGATGAGTCATTAGAAGACATTTTGAATTACTGTAACCTCAGCAAAATATCAAGGCCACATTCTCAGGAAGAAATTCCGGTGAAGAAAAATGTATTCACACACATCCCACACAATAATAATGATTGTCTATTTGTATAGCACTATTTCAAGCGCACAGCTTGCATTTTTACCGTGAATTACTTGTAAATTACTTGTGATTCTGCTACTAAGCAATTTGTCTGACCGTACTTCTCATGTTCAGGTACCCATTTCAACAGCTGGGTGGACTGAGTACAATGTGGATGAAATGCCTGCCAATAACCACTACACGACTGTGAGCTAGTACGGGTAGGAAAAATGGAATCATGAATTCAAATGCAAATATTTTACAATAAATGTACTCAAAATCAAAAACCTGGGACAGGGTCGTAAGTAGCATATGTTAACACTGCCTAGACAGTATCTTAGAACGTAAGAGAGCTTAAAAAATCCAGGTTCTGGTTCGTTAAACATATATAATTTCAGAGAATTCAATGCAAATAGAATTTGACAGTGCCTTTTTTCTAATAAGAAATAAGTGAATATGAAAATACAAGGAGTCGACGTTTCCCCAGCCCTATAACTGACAGTGTGATTCACTGTATGGTGTTGTAGCATAGGAACATTGTATTATCTCTCAACTGAGCTCTTTCAAAAAGCCCTCATGAAGGTGGTTCAAAGTCACTCAGGTAACATAAGTGTAACGTAAAGAATGGGAGTTAAGGTCAAAGGTAGCTTTGTGAAAGGATTCGACCCTGTTCTTCAGTTGTACCAATACAACATTATAGACCACACTATTTCTTACATAGATTTGTAAAAGACGGGTTCTCTATTCCTTAATATAAGATATGAATCCCGCCACTCTCAATCATACTTTCAATTCCCCTACATATATTAATACTCCCAAATATTTAAATTACCCCTACATATTTCAACTATCCCTAAATATTCTGCTATCCATAAATAATCTGTTATGGGGATAAAAGTTGATGTGAATTTGTTTTTACATCTGTTTCTAACCTTCATCATCGTCTTGTGAAAAGGAATTCCCAAAAATTAGATTCAATTGTCTAAATGACTAAATACAATTAAATATATCATATCCACACAACTGAATAAACTGATACATTGATACATTGTACCATGCAAGTTTCATTAGTTAATAATTTTCCTAATGACATTTTTATTGCTTTAAAAACATTTTTTCCTGCACTCAAGGCTTGATAATAGTTTCTGTTGTACATGTTGAACTAACATTTAAAATTTAAACTGAAATAAAAAATTTAAATTAGGTCAAAGAAATCTTGTTGCAATGAGAAACAAGAAAAACATTTGGATAGCCAAATGTACATTAAACATAACAAATACATGTTCATTTCTAAACATTTTAGAAACTGTACCTAATGAAATAGTTGGGAGATGATTCAATTTGTTAATCTAATATGTATAGTACCATATTCAATGTATTAGACCCCTCGGTACTTATAAAATTAGGAAATGATGATGATGAATACGGAGATTTAACGAGCGATTTTCATCGGAGCTGTTCTCCTACTCGGAATTAGGAAGAGCGGGCACTTGTTTAAAATGACCTTATATCATCCAATCTAAAATCTAAAATGCTTGGATTTTGGATCTCACATACAGAAAAGAGGTGTCTTATCAACATATATGCATTTCAATTAAAAGGGCAGAATTGGTTTTCCAAGATCAACGTTTTCAAATATAATGTAACATTATTCAGGTATTGACATATTTCATAGGTTTATTACGTTAGGTTGTCTAGAGTGGGGATGCTGATTATTCTTGAGTTAAAAATGTTGTTTGGAGCTTAAAGGAAGAGGGAGCGAAATATGTTGAATACGGTACACTAATATATAAATGATATATACACTATATATAATGATAATTTATTAAAAGTTGACTTGAAAAATAGTATAAGCAATTAATTTTGCTTGATTATGTATTTAGTATTTGGAAACTAAACACTGTGGCACTACAAGGTAAAAGAACTAGTTGGGCATTTTCTACTTGAATGTATATATTAAATATTCTTCAAACGAGGATAAATCCTTCATTCACAAAGTTAACCCTTTGTAGTCCAACAGATGAAATGAGGTCAATGAATACTCATATATTACAACATTTATATATTGACTGGTAACTAGGGATGTCACGATACAGGTAGCTCACGATACGATACGTATCAATATACTGAGGTCACTATTCGATACATATCACGATACAGTAAATGCGCCATTCTTGCGGAGAGATACCATTTCAGGATCTCAATACAACATTTCTAACAAGATAGTGAACAACAGTTAAAAACAAATACAAACCAACTTGATCATTAATCTCATATTTTAATAGTTTTCCAACTTGAACATGAACAAAAAGTCAGAACTCTATCAATTTCAAGAACTGAGTTTCTAAAATAAATAATGATGGTCAGTTTTATTTTTTTGATAACTTTGTTTTCTTTTAACATTGAGAACGAAAACAATATTTACAGATTTACAACTTCTTTATTCTGAATAGACGACGTATCATCAGGTTCTAATCTCATTGTCAGGCAAGTGACAGTAGAGTGATAAAATGTCCTTAATGGACTTGCCACCACACAAGATATTACTCATGAATAACATTAAAGCTGACAGCAGCATAAAAGTGTATAAAGGACAAACGCACATTTGTTGAAAAATAAAAACAATGTAAAGTGAAGCCATTCATCAGTGCTATACGAGCGGAAAAACTTCGCTACGGCATAACTTCATATCTTATTAGTTTTATGATATTAAGTTAGGATAAATATAACGAGGTTTTATTTCATATAATGCACTAAAAACAACACAGCAGATACTGCTGATAGATTTTTCCCTTTAAGCAATACAAAACATAAACCATGCTATTTCTCAGTTTGGTAATGCTTGGTGTTTGATTCACAGTCTGTTTGCACAAAGCAACCCCCCTCCATTAAAGCTCTTACCCACAGTCCATATCTGTTTAACATTGAGTAATGATCCCTTTAAAGTGCCACTATCAAATTTGTTGGAATCACATATATTTTACGTTTTGTTACAGAAATGTTCTGACAGCTGCTGATTTTTATCATTTTAATGCTAATCTATATAAAAACAATATGAAGGAGTAAAGTTATGATTTTATATTGAAGTGGTTGGCTTGCCAATTAGTCAAATGTAATATTGGAAACTCATCTAAAGTAATCAGAAAAACAGATATGGGTGGTGGTCTTTTAAAGGTTATAAGTGAAACATATGAAATAGAACACATGATGTTGGCATCTGTACAAGTATAATGCTGTTGCTCTATTTTTATTTTAAAATTTCAATTTTCATAGATTTGGCATTTGAGGATGACAAATCAAGATGTTTTGAATTTAAATTAGCACATATGATATTTTGAGATGTAGCCTACAAAAGCCAAATAAACTGTCCTAAAAATTGAGCAGGCATCTTTAAGTGAGATCTGTGTACTCGTGGTCGAGGATGGGAGTACCTTAATATTTATAAGTCTCAGATCTGTAGTAGTGTGTATTTGACACAGATAGTTTGTAGGTCATCTACAAGTTGTGACCTAGATGAAAGATATGCGTACACATGGACCAGCTGATAAGATTTAGTCAATGACAGTTGTTTTATGAAAGACATTTCCACTGATCATTGATTCAAGTTATACTATACACAAGCACTTATAATTTAAAGCCATAAACATTTTTACCTTCAAAATGTATATTTCATTGATAAGCATAACTCAGGTAATGTTTACCTTTCTCATTATATCACCCTCGAAATATAAACACAAGAGGTCAAAGTGGAACTACAAAAAGGTGTCTCCTTTCTGCATTTATAACAGTAATATTAAAAGTACATCCATTGTGTTGTTTGGGGTCACATATGCTAAACGTTATAAATTGTATTATGTTATCGGGAAGTACTGACTGTTGCCGAAAATTGCCATTTTGATCTAAGTCGACTTAGTATATTGACGATATGAAGGTAAAAGTAGTGATTTCTGATCGAAAACCGGACAATGTACCGCGTGTGGTGCGCGCCAATGAGTCAGACATAATTTTTAAATCTTATGTATACCAGACAAACTGATAAATTTTGGTTGTTCATGTTTAATAGGTCATATAACTACTGTGCATGTAAATGGGACGTGTAGTTTCGGTTTCTACACATGCATAATGATGTTAGTTTATTTTAATTGGAAACTAGTAATTATGATATATTTGTCGATTCGCGATGAATATGGAAGCCGAGTGAATTTATTTGCACTTATGGTGTAGTCGTAACATACTAAAGCCTACATTTATGAAACACAATGGGTGCACCTTTAACTTTTTCTGGCCAAATGCAACCAAATGGCTATCAGTATCTGTTTTCAACACAGTCTAACCATTAAAATGAACAATGTTTCACTTTTACAACATTGTTATGAAATCATTTATGGTAATACTGTTTGTATTTGTTGTATGCTATTCTATAAATTCTATATTTACCTGACTAGTCATAACTTCAACCATCTATTAAGAAGGGAATATCAGTGGTATATAAACTTATTTATGTTTGTTTGTTTGTGACACTGTGAGCAAGAAAATAAAGACAAGTTAATGCAAGTCTAGCTAGTTTACATAGGTATTCAATCAAGGTTGTCCAGGCTCTTAGAAATATATTTTTTAAATTTCATTTTTTTCATATTTGTTTGTTTTAATATTCATTTTTTAAAACAGTTCTGATTTATGGCAGATTTACAGTTTGCCTGCGTCTAATGCACCATGTTATACTGCATATGTTCAGCAAAGAACGCTATACGCATGCACTCAACCAGAATATTGTGTGCGGTATCGAGGCAGGAGTGACTGCCGTTTCAAGTCACACAATAGCCTCCCTGTGTGTATTTCACCAGCCAAGCAGTAAACAGATTGCAAGCATATTGCATGTTCGGTAAATATATGATGAAACGACACGTACTCTGGAAATATCAATTTATTGACAAAAATCAAACACAACGCTACTGTTATGTAGCTGTGGATCCATGATTTTTTATTTATGAATATTAATTGTTTTCAATATTATTTCCAAATAGTAAAATATTTAATTTCATAATTAGGTCCTTGAGGAAAATAAAGGAATCGGGAAATCAAATGCCTGGTATTTCCAGCGTAAAAATGTCGGAAATATTCCGGTTTCGGATATAAAACCCGGTTTTTCTAAGATGTCACATGATATTATCTGAGACAATCTGACGACATTATACACAATCTCTCACAATCATACCACACTTATAATCTCAATCAAAATTTGACAATACCGGCAGGAAATAAGGGTAAGAAGTCAACGGCTACTGTTCTCCACTCCCAAGACGATGTCAACAACATCGAAAATATATGTCGGTGATTAAAATAATTAATTCGACATTCATTTACCTTGTCAGCAAACTCTTCGTCCTTTCATCATCCCGCTCACTGTGTGTGTCTGGTAGACCGTTCGCTACTTGAGACATGGCGAGAGATCCGTGGCGTGTGTGTATATCAGGTCGTATTTACTGTTGATGTACGCGTGTTCACAAACCTCATTCACACGCAATCCAACCAGGACAAACGCGGCGTGTTTTCAGCCAATCAGAACGCTCGATTCACAACACACCCTCGCATCTATAAATAGCCCCAATTGTTTACCTTGAGGACGAGGAGGTTTAACGTTCTATCTACGTTTTGATATCCCCCCTCATAGCAAGGCCGTAACCTCGTTAATCAATATCACGTTTATTTATTAAACCAGGATAAAAAACAAACTAACCGAGTAAGTAAATCTCATTTTGTTAGAGCATATATAATTTAATATCTGGGCAGAAGGGAGCTAATTTATACATGTAATGGTGCTATTTGCCTAATTTGGCTGAGGAATCAGAATCAGAATTTTTTTTCTGGATAAAAACCTGAAGTTCAGGAGTCCATGCATCAGAGTAGGATACTTTTATTTTTATGTCAGTTCAAATACACTTGGGGTGCTGAAATTGAGTTTTCAAAACGGTTTTTGGCCAAAGTGTTTGACATTTAAGTAAAAATGTGTAAAATGTAGAAATGTAATTAAGAAAACATGCTGTGGACATTAACAACTTTCTTGAACTTAATTTTGTTGACGCGTCTTTACTGTAGGACGACATAAAACAAGCCAAAAAATCCGTCTGTGACTCTCCTGTCTCGTCTAGTTAAGGAGATTCGAAAATAACCATACTTAAAACGCGTGTTTCTCAGAATTATGTGCAGATATTGTTTTGAAAATTCAAGTTTAGTTTAGCTGGCTTCTGAAGACATTATGTATCTCTGTTTCAGTCGTGTTCATCCCTCGTTGATTGAATTAGCTTGAATTTTGTATGGTGAGGTTTGTTTTGCGGTTGAGTGTATGTGTGCTTTATAATCAGTAAAAAGGCTATTAGAAAGTTCGGAACCATGGGTTCTCTCGTTGACGATATTTAAAAGGAAAATATTACGCAAATTACTTGACAAATTTCAGTATGTTAATTATGATCTTCGTCATTTGTAAATATATCACCACGACGTTTTGTGTTGTGTTGTTTGTTTTTGTTTTCAAGCTCAACTCAGAATTATATTATTAAACCAATATGACACTAGTATATATGTGATAACCTTATATGCAATAGGTTCACTTATTGAAATGGGGGACAACGGCAGAGATGCTATCGGGTATGTTGTGTGGTCCAAACGAAAATCGAGGGGACATTCTTGCTTACATGTGCATGTTATTAAGCGTGATTTTTGATGACTTTATGTTTAACAAGCGGTCAAAACCTTTTACATATGTAATTTATATATATAGTTTCCGTTATAAAGTTGCCTCGCTTTCACAGGCATCATCAGCTGACAGACAAATCTCAAGTCGCGGTCAGTCAGATACATGTATATGTACAGTTGTCATAGGAAGGGTATTTCATGGCATTCTCTTCCCACAGAGGTTACTCCATTCAGGAAAGTCTTTTCATGGCATTCTCTTCCCACAGAGGTTACTCCATTCAGGAAGGGTATTTCATGGCATTCTCTTCCCACAGAGGTTACTCCATTCAGGAAGGGTATGTCATGGCATTCTCTTCCCACAGAGGTTACTCCATTCAGGAAGGGTATTTCATGGCATTCTCTTCCCACAGAAGTTACTCCATTCAGGAAGGGTATTTCATGGCATTCTCTTCCCACAGAGGTTACTCCATTCAGGAAAGTCTTTTCATGGCATTCTCTCCCACAGAGGTTTACTCCATTCAGGAAGGGTATTTCATGGCATTCTCTTCCCACAGAGGTTACTCCATTCAGGAAGGGTGTATGTCATGGCATTCTCTTCCCACAGAGGTACTCCATTCAGGAAGGGTATTTCATGGCATTCTCTTCCCACAGAGGTTACTCCATTCAGGAAAGTCTTTTCCATGGCATTCTCCTCCCACAGAGGTTACTCCATTCAGGAAGGGTATTTCATGGCATTCTCTTCCCACAGAGGTTACTCCATTCAGGAAAGTCTTTTCATGGCATTCTCCTCCCACAGAGGTTACTCCATTCAGGAAGGGTATTTCATGGCATTCTCTTCCCACAGAAGTTACTCCATTCAGGAAGGGTATTTCATGGCATTCTCTTCCCACAGAGGTTACTCCATTCAGGAAAGTCTTTTCATGGCATTCTCTTCCCACAGAGGTTACTCCATTCAGGAAGGGTATTTCATGACATTCTTTTCCCACAGAGGTTACTTCATTCAGGAAGGGTATTTCATGGCATTCTCTTCCCACAGAGGTTACTTCATTCAGGAAGGGTATGTCATGGTATTCTCTTCCCATAAAGGTTACTCCATTCAGGAAGGGTATTTCATGGCATTCTCTTCCCACAGAGGTTACTCCATTCAGGAAGGGTATTTCATGGCATTCTCTTCCCACAGAGGTTACTCCATTCAGGAAGGGTATTTCATGGCATTCTCTTCCCACAGAGGTTACTTCATTCAGGAAGGGTATGTCATGGCATTCTCTTCCCACAGAGGTTACTCCATTCAGGAAGGGGGGGGGGTAATTTTCGATTGGGCATTCTCTTCCCACAGAGGTTACTTCATTCAGGAAGGGTATGTCATGGCATTCTCTTCCCACAGAGGTTACTTCATTCAGGAAGGGTATTTCATGGCATTCTCTTCCCACAGAGGTTACTCCATTCAGGAAGGGTATTTCATGGCATTCTCTTCCCACAGAGGTTACTTCATTCAGGAAGGGTATGTCATGGCATTCTCTTCCCAACAGAGGTTACTTCCATTCAGGAAAGGGTATGTCATGGCATTCTCTTCCCACAGAGGTACTTCATTCAGGAAGGGTATTTCATGGCATTCTCTTCCCACAGAGGGTTACTCCATTCAGGAAGGGTATGTCATGGCATTCTCTTCCCACAGAGGTTACTCATTCAGGAAGGGTATTTCATGGCATTCTCTTCCACAGAGGTTACTCCATTCAGGAAGGGTATTTCATGGCATTCTCTTCCCACAGAGGTTACTCCATTCAGGAAGGGTATTTCATGGCATTCTCTTCCCACAGAGGTTACTCCATTCAGAAGGGTATTTCATGGCATTCTCCTCCCACAGAGGTTACTCCATTCAGGAAGGGTATTTCATGGCATTCTCTTCCCACAGAGGTTACTCCATTCAGGAAGGGTATTTCATGGCATTCTCTTCCCACAGAGGTTACTCCATTCAGGAAGGGTATGTCATGGCATTCTCTTCCCACAGAGGTTACTCCATTCAGGAAGGGTATTTCATGGCATTCTCTTCCCACAGAGGTTACTCCATTCAGGAAGGGTATTTCATGGCATTCTCTTCCCACAGAGGTTACTCCATTCAGGAAGGGTATTTCATGGCATTCTCTTCCCACAGAGGTTTACTCCATTCAGGAAGGGTATTTCATGGCATTCTCTTCCCACAGAGGTTACC